>OY390718.1:11296626-12536785 GCA_959613365.1 Balanococcus diminutus
ACTTTTGCAGGATTTCAGAGAATTTTTCTCGAAAAAATCAGAAAAATTTCACAAATTTTTAAAAAAAAATTCTCAGAATTTTTGTTGGATTTTTCGAAAAATTTTGACATAATAATCTGACATGAAACATCTGTGATTTTGTCGCTAAATACTCAAGTCTAAAAATTTGCAATAAAATATACAGATAATTATTCTTTATCAATTACCTATTCGCAGAATTTTTTTCCTCGAATAAACAGAAAATTTTTTCTAAAAAAATCATAGAATTCTTCACAAAAAAATACATGATGTTTCTCTGAATTTCTTTTGATTCATTTCAACATTTTCACATAATTTTCCATAAAATATCAGTGAATATGTAATTAAATATTCCGAAAATGAACCATAAAATATTTGAAAAAATTCACCGAGTATCCACAGAATTTTTCCAGGATCTCGGAGATTTTTTTTTAAATCAACGAATTCTTCAAAGTCAAATGTTTGTATTTCTCACAAAATTTTCGATTTGTGATTAAATATTTAGAAAATTTGTCACCAAATATTCTTAAAAATTTCCACAGTTTCAGAGAATTTTTTTCAAAAAATTACCTCAAAAACTTGGAAAATTCTTCTTAAAAATCAAAGTGTTCTCAAAAAAAAAAAAAAAAAAAAATCAGAATTTTTCTCAGAATTTTTGTTGATTTTCCTCAGAATTTTTAGGTAATTTACAATAAAATATTACCTAGATCCCCAGTGAATCTTGTACTAGGTATTCGAAATATCTGCCATGAAAAATTTAGAATATTTTCATCATAATTTTTCAGGATCTCGGTGAATTTTCCTCAAATAATCATAAAATTCGTCACAAAAAAAACAGAATTTTTCTTTCAAATTTTTCAGTAAATTTGCTATAAAATGTCAGTCAATTTGTCACTAAAATATTCAGAAAATTCGTCGTACGCATTCACAGTGTTTTCCAGAATTTCATCTCAAAAAATCGAAAAATTTCTTCACCACAAAATCATAGTATTTTTGTTTGTCACAAAACATGGAAATTCGTCACAAATTATCAATTTTTTTCAGTATCTATTTCAAAGAATGGAAAAATCTCAGAATTTCTCACAACAGTATTTTTGTAGAATTTTTCCAGCATTACCGAGAGTTTTTCTCAAATAATCAGAGAATTTGTCTCAGAATTTTCGATTGTTTTTTCACAAAATTTTTTGATAAGATAATTTGTCATAAAGTAATCAAAAAAAAAAAAAAAAAAAAAAAATGCACAGAGTTTCCTACAAAATTTCCAAAGCATTTTCAGCAGAAAATTTCAAAGAATTTCTCTTAAAAAATTTTTGAATTTGTCATAAAATATTCAGAAACATTTTCTCAAAAAAATCAAAGAATCCTTCATAAAATGGGAGAATTTTTCTCAGAATAGCTTAAAGGTCATTTTTTAAAATAAGTTATTAGAAAATATTCGAAGAATTTTTCGGAGGATTAAATTTCAACAAAAATATTTCTATCCCTTAACATCGGATAGCATAATTCAAATAGGTAAAAACGGTATTAATTTTCATTTCTTTTAAATAATGTTTAAAGTTACGTACAGTTGTACACGTCATCAAAAAAGTGAAACCATAAAATGCATTATTTATGGGATTTTCTTCTATTTGAAGAAACGTTTACTTATGCATCCCTTGGGCTGAATTTCATTCGTTGACGAGATGTTTTAAAATAATGCCATTTCGACAACAACTGAAAAAAAAATGAGAAAGAAAAATACAACCGCGTGGAAATACATAAAAGGAGACAAAAGGTCGTAAATTTTTAATTAATTCTTCAAAAAACACCCGAAAAGCGAAAAGCAATGCGGTGTCGACGACGAAGTAGCGAAATTAATCGTCGCCTTATTTACATCGGTTCTTAGGTAAAATTTTAATCTATTCCGACCCCTTGTCTGTCGCGCCATCGCCACCGCCTACAACACATTTTCAACAAGTCGATAAAATTTTCAACAAACGCGTCGACCAGCTCCTCGGACTTTATTGACCAATTCGCGGTCAAGACTACGCGAAATGCTTTCGCTTTGGTTGTCAGCTGAACTTTGTACGACTGGATTTTGAAATGGTGACATAATGAGGACTGTTTTCCCACGTTCATTGAAGTATTTTCAACGTGTTCGGAGGCCTTTGCAAAGGAAGAAGGTTAAGTAGATTTTTTTGCGACGACGATATTGTACGTGTATGTATCGCAGCGTGACGTGACGTGACGTGCAAAAGCACTTCCTGCGTAGGTAATTTTTCTCGCGTGTTATTTTTCACTTAAATAATTGGTCGGCTTGTACGTATGTAAGGTATATGTTCGTCGATCGATATGAGGGCTTAGTGAACTATGTATACCTAGCTACCTATTACTTACTTGTTTGCCCCTCCCTATGTACGTGGAAATTTCACGATATTACTACGATATACAAATAACCCTTAAATAAACGTGCGAATAAAAATTCCCATACAGCTTTTCCCCCACTTGTGACTCGTGAACTTGTATCGTGGTGACCCGGCAGTCTCGTTGAATAATTTTTCAATCAAGTTTAAAGTACTTACCTTACTCGTAAAATTGTAGTTGGTTGCAACTCTAAATTGTAATATATTCAGTGACGTGGTATTTAAAAATAAGTGTCCTGTCGATCCCGAAAATGTCTTGCTTTCAGCTCTGAAAGCCTGCTTTTTTGAATAGACCTGCAGACGTATCAATTTCTTAGCTCAAAACTACTGTTTTTCATTAATTTCTCGGATTCAATTTTCATTCATTTTCTAGAAAAAAATTCATTTATTTGTCATTTTAGGGTTTTTAATTTTTCAACTGGTCACTATTTTACGTATTTTTCAAATTTCAAATAATTGTATTTTCATTTTCCCCAACTCCTTGAATTGAAATTTTTTGTTTATTTTTTTTTCAGTCGTGATAGATCTATTTTTAATTTTTTTTTAAATTGTAAAATTTTCTCAATTTTTTATTTTTACCGAATTTTTTGAATTTTCTTTCAATTATTCAACCCCTATTTTTTTATCTTCATGCATTTTTTTGAATTTTGACTTTTTTTATTTTTTTTTATTTTAATTTTCGTTATTGTAAATTTCATTTTTCATTTGTGCTTTCAACTATACTTTCCAATTTTTCAATTTCTTAAAATTTGCAATTTTTTAAAATCATTTTCTTTTCAATAGGTAGGTATAAATTCTTTTAATTTTTAATTTTTGAAAATTCATTTTCTGTTCATGTTAATTTGATTCGGCTCTGTATCAATTTTTATTTTCAATTTACTTATTTTCAATTTTTTTTTATAAATTTTTTTAGATATTTCTATTTTCTTGATTTTTCAAATTTTTTCAACTATGGACAAGTTTTTCTTATTTTTGTCATTTTTATATATATTTTTTTCATTTTCCAATTATTATTTTTAATTTAATTCTTAATTTTTTCAATCATCAGTTTTTTGAGTAAAAAAAAGTTGCATTGTATTTCATTTAATTTTAATACTTACCTACTTCTTTTTTTTTAAATTTACGTCTTTCAACTCATATTTTTGAATTTTGAATTTCAAATATATTTCCAATATTTTATTTAGATTTTTTCACTTAGGTAGGTATTTATCTTTTTCAATTTTTGAAATTTTTTATTTTGTTTTTTTAATTCAAATAAGCAAACAAACAAAAACTTTTTTCATTTTCTAATATTTTTTCCTAATTTTTTTCAATGAAATATGAATTATTTATATCAAATTTTCAGTTTTTTCCAGTTCTCGTAAATTTTGCCTTTTTTTTCTTCAATTTTTCAATATTCATCAATTTAAAATTTTTAGGTATAATAAAATTTCACTTTATGTATAATTATATTATTTTTTTAAATATTTTTCTCAAGTTTTTCAAGTTTTTATTTACGATTTGTTTCACTTTGTGAATTTTTCTAACTTTGATTTTTTTTTTGTGCGTAATTTTAGAAACACACATTTTTATAACTTTTTGACTTTTCTATTTTTAAATCGCATGTTATCATTTTTTTTAATTCAAAAATTTTCAGTTTTTAATTTCATCCAATTTTTCAAATACAGAATTTTTCAAATTATGTACCTTACTTGTTGAATTTTTTTAATTGTAAATTTTTCTCAATTCTATTATTTTTCTCATTCCCCCCCCCCCCCCTTTTAATCCTAATTCTTTTTAATCGTCAATTTTTGAGCTTCAAATTTTTTCGAATTTTCAATTTATATCTCTTTTATTTTCAAGTTTTCAATTTTCAATAAATTAATGGATATATTTTTGAATTTTAAGTTTTTCAACTTATTTTCAATTGTAGTTTTATTTTTCTCAATTCTTGAACTTAATTAAGTTTTTTTTTCAATTTTACTGTGTTTTTAAAATTTTAGTTCCTTTGAATTCGATTGGGTTTCATTTTTTTAAATTTAAGATTTTTTCGAATTATATCTTTTATAATTTATTTTTTTATTTTTTCAACATCTTTCATTTTATACCTATTATACATTTCTGATTTTAGGCAGGTACCTACCCTCAATTTTTTCAGACGTAATTTTAAATTTCTTTCATTTTTTAAAAAATTTTTAAACTTTTGATTTCTAAATTATATATGTATTTGACTGTATAATATTTATATCTAGGTATTATTTAATTTCCATTTTTTTCCTACTTCTTGAACTATTTGAACATTGGTTTTTTTTCGATTGCAAATTTTTTCAATTTTAGATGCAATATTTCCTTTTTTTTTTTTTTTTTTTTTTTTTTCAATAATGAAGGTACATGACTGTTTTTCAAAAGGCTGACCCACATACAATTATAATAGCAAGTGACTCTTGAGAAAACGAAATAAAATAAAACGATAGCAAAGACTCATATGTCATCGATGACCGTTCGTTATTTTTCACTTTCTATAGAAGGAAATTTTATAACAAGAACGCTCCTTTTACTCGTTTACCCGCCTGACACGTGAACTGTTGATTTGCAAAAAAAAAAAAAAGTTACGTAGCTGACACCGCATCAACAGCAAACGAAAATTTCAAACGCCATGTCTCTGGTATTTCCATGAACGAAACTTTTACATACAATACGTCATGCGTCAGCGTCATTTACAAGAATATAATTCCAAATCTACGAATTATAACAACTGTGACGACAAAGGCTTCGCCGAAAAATGTAGGAGTATGTAGATACAAATAGGGAACAAGTTCCAGAGTGAATAGTAAGGAGAAGGAAATAGAGAAAAAGGAAAATTTGGTCTCGCAAAACAACACCATACAATTCATTATCGATCGCTGAGCTGTGAGTTTTGGTTGGAGTTTTGCGAAATTCCGCGTTTGGCGGTGGCACTTGCACTGGCGCTGGCGGTTTTTCGGAAATTCGAGCCTAAGAAAAATTAATTTTGGAAATTCTTCAGCTGGCTGATGCTGTCTTTGTTATTTTCTCAACGTACCGAGCACACGGCCTATCTAAGCAAAGATATGTCGTATGTAAGCGCCCATAGCGCGAGACTGACGTGAAGTTATTTTCCCAAATAAATTCGTCTCTATTTTAAAGACTTTACGTCGACATAGACGTGTCTTTTGTGCGTAAACACAAAAAAAAAGACGAAGAAAAACCGCTCGAATAAGATGTGATTTGATTTAAAAAGCGATAGATACGAGGGGAGGATGTGAGGCGTGCAGTAGGTTTTTCTTTCAGCTTCTCTCTTTGCGGCCATTTAAAAGCAACATTCTATAATCCACACTAGTAGCTTATTCATGGTACATGCAGGTGGATAACTTGGTCAACTGTTATGATTTCTTTTTAAATTAGAATTATTGATCTGGCAACATGCCCCCAAACATCTCCAGACCATCATGGCGTGGTAATAGTAGTCGTGTGTACCTACATCACATTCATTGGATGTGTAGAGAAGAAATTCTGATGAATAGGTTTTTTTTTTATTTTTATTTTTTTTTGAAACTCACTTCAAACATTTGAGAGTACCTATTCCCTCGCAAAAAAAAAACGAAAGAAAAAATCGAACGTTTAGCTTTACAAGAGTATTGTGCGTACTTTGAATAGGTAGCTCAAGTGTAAAGTTTTCTGCTGCTTTTTCTTTTATCTCCTTCCTTTTTTCTACATCGAGATAAATGTTACTTTTTTCTCGCGAATGTTTATCTCGTGCGTCTGTACGTATTATTATGTCGACGTTGGGAAAAAAAGCAGCAATTGAATTTGTGAGAATTCTCGTACATCAACTGAACAAAGCTCAATGTACTTGATTTGTGATGTTCAATGATAAGAATTTATTTAAAGACATATTTTGTATTACGTACTTTTGCGAATTTTATTCTAATTTGACGTGAAGAAAGGTCATTAGAGAATGGGAAATTTTCAAATATTTCAGCGAGTATGCGAAATATTGACGAATGGAGGATAATGACCGAAAAATATGGATTTTTATCAGTGATGGAAGAGTCCTATATGTGAGGCTTTCGCTCTTCGCTCGCTCCTCGTTCTTTGAGCTGTTCAGCTCTCGCTCGGAAGCTCGCTCTCAAAATTTTCGGCTCTTGCTCTTCGCTCGCTCTTTTAAATTGTTCGGCTCTTCCTGGCTCTCGGGCTCTTGCTCACGCTCCCACTCACTGAAGACAAAAATTTCCCGTTTTATTCATATTAAATATGAATAATATTAATTATTAACTCAATTTGCATGAAAATAAAAATAATACTGCACTTTGCAGGAAAAAGGCGGCATGATCATGAGGAAAATTGTCCTGGATACAATTTTTTTTTTTTAATGTGAAAGAAACGAAGAGGTAAAAAAAATTTGCGCTCTCGCTCCCGCTCGCGCTCTTTAAACTGAACCAGGCTCGCTCCTTGTAGTGAGCGAAATTCGTTGAGAGCGCTCTTTCCAAAAGAGCGCTCCCATAAGTTTCAAGACATTGGCTCCTGCTCTGGCTCTTTCAAAAACAGGGCTGTTCGCGGCTCGCGCTCGCTCCCGGCTCTTCCATCACTGATTTTTATTGAAATTATTTGAGAGTGAATCGATGAAAATGTGTAAAAACCTATTTAAAAAAACTTGTTTTTGAATGAAACGCAAATAATTTGTGAAAATGTCCAGAAAAATTTGATTTTTTATGAAATCAACCGATCTTGACCGAAACTTGACGAAATAAGACGGAAACATTCGAAAGAAGTCGAAGTTACACGAACATCCACAATATTGAAAGATAACTCTGAGATTTGAAAGAACCTCGTCGTCCTCGTCCCATGTCAAAAGTATCAATTTTGTGAACTTCAATATAATTTTAGCAAGTTGATCAAAATTAAACGAATAAAACCGAGTTTATCCGAAATTGATCGAAAAATGACGAGATAAGATGGAAATATTTGAAGAGTCGAAGTTATTCGAAAATCAGCAATTTTTACAGATAACTCCGAGAATTTAAAAAATTCCATCGCTTGTCAAAAACATCAATTTTGTGAACATCACTATAATTTTTGCAAGTTGATCAAAATTATACGAATAAAACCGAGTTTATCCGAAATTGGTCGAGAAATGACGAGATAAGACGGAAATATTCGAAAAGAGTCGAAGTTATACGAAAATCCACAATTTTGACAGATAGCTCCGAGAGTTGAAGAAATTCCATCGCTTGTTAGAAACATCAATTATGAACATCAAAGTATTTTAAATTACAACTGAGTTTATCTGGAATTGACCAAAACTTGGCTAATTTTTGATAAAATATTCAGAAATTGAGAAAATAAAGCGATATTGTTGGAAAAAAATGTCGAAAAAAGACTTGAGATATTCGAAAAGAGTCGATATAACCCAAAAACGCAAGCTTTTTTGATGGAAAGCGATGAGAATTGAAAAAATTCCATCGTGTGTCAGAAGCATTAAATTTTGTATTCAAAGTGCTCCACAAGTTGACTGAAAATATACCTACGATGAAAACCAAATTGATCAAAAATTGACTAAAACGTGGCAAATATATCAGAAAACAGTTGAAATTTTCCGAAATGGACCGATCTTGACCGAAAGTTAACGAGATACGATGGAAGTATTCGAAAATAGGGTATATTAAGTTATCTAAAAAGAAATTGACAATTTGCCTGACAGCTCCCAGAATTTAAAGCATCAATCGTTTTCCAGACTCGAATCTAGTTCGATGAATTTGTTTGCATGGAAGCGGATCGTTTTTGTTGCGAATTTTGTCGAGTCCAATACTATTACATTTAGTATTCAAAGTTGGAGGGGAAGGGGTCCAATCGAAATTTTTGATACAATCAAAACTATTCCTATGACTTTAACCTACAACTTTTGTTTGAAATTGTTTTCAATTGCGTTATAGACCCTTTTAAGAAAAATTAGATCGTATACTTTTCGTTTTCCCAGGAACGTTTATTAAACGATTAATCATAATTACTACAAACAAAGCTTTTAAATTGAAAAAGAATCTCGAAATTTAATTTAGATTTTAGTGTACAGAAAAACAGAGATATAAATTGAGCCAGAGAAAAAAGTATGCCTAATATATATACCTACATATCCATAAGCGTATCAAAATTACATCCTACCCAAAGCAAGGAATCCTCGCAACTGGCCGTCCCTCCTTACCCATCATTCATTCGCATTAAACTCTTACAAAATGGTATTAAATCCTACGTCAAAAAAAACAAAAAAAAACAACACGGTATCATAAAATTCTTTCCATTTGGAAACGCTTCGATTGTGTTGCCGGTGTAGTCAGTGGCGGTGGCGACGACTGCGGCAGCATCAGCATCGAATTTGTAATATTAAATTTCAACTCGAATACGTGACAAGAATAACGAGCAATTGAGGAAACATTATGCACGAATATCGTACGTTTCAGCGAGAAATATCGATGCGTGATGAATTTCTCGACGTATTCGTCTGTTCGATGTGCTTCTGCTGCGTATTATTTCCCCCAGCCTTACTTCTCCTTTTTTGCCAGTTTTTTTTTTTTTTTTTTTTTTAAATTTAATTTAGAAAACGCTCAAAATTATTTAATTTATATGGCGAATTTCCTTCTAACGTGTGTGATGTGTGTTTCAATGTGGCGGAAAATTAATCGATGAGTAATTATATACGAGTTTCAATGAATAGGGAATTGATTGAACTCGAAATTAGGCTACGTATTATATATAATAAGAGTAGAATTGAAAGGTGAATTTGCGACGTGTGTTGGAGAAATTGGTGTAAATTTTAGCTTCGTTTTGGAGCTAATCGAGTGTTTGGAAAGTGATTCATGTTGGCCAAGAAAGGCGCAAATAAGTTGCTAGTTCATTTGAAAACATAAAGATGTTATTTCAAAATTGAAAATATTTCCCCACAACGTATTTGATGAAAGAAAATTTGATATGAGTAATGACTAATGAGTATATAGTGAACCGAAAACATTTCTTGAAAAACAGATTCTTCGAGTAAAAGAAGAAATAATATTGTGGAAAAATTAAGTATCATGAAAAAATCCTTCAAAAAAAAGTAAAGTGACCTATACCAATTGCCGAAAAATATTTTGAAAAAACCTCTCGAGACGTTTTTTTCTTCATATTTTTAAAACATAGATTAAATTTTCAAAATTTATTATTAACATTTTAAAATGACCAAAATTTTAATTTTTGTTGAATTTTCAATAGTTTTCCAAAATTGCAACTCCTGTTTTTTAAAATTTTTTAAATTGAAAAAAAGTATCAAACCTTGACAAATTAGTCCTATTTCAAAAATTTAATAAAAATCGAAAACTAATTAAAATTGTATTTTTTTAATGTAAGTAGAAAAATTTTCTATTTTTTTCAAATTTGAAAAAAATCTTAAAATTTATAAAATTGTTAAATCCCATTTTTCTTCGGTTTTTATTTTTGAAAAATTTAAAAAAATTATCCAACATTGAACATTGATTCAATATTTCAAAAATTTATTAAAATCGAGAAATTAATAAAATTCTATTTTCATCAAATTTTGAAATTTTACCAAATTTTTGAGTCTAATTTTCTATTTTTTTTTTAATTTGAAAAAAATGTTAAAACTTATAAATTATTGCTAAATTTCATTTTTCTTCAGTTCTGCGTTTTTCAAATTTTGAAAAATTTGAAAATTTTATCCAACTTGGAAAACTGATGCAATTTCAAAAATTCAAAAAAATCCAAAAATTCCATTTTAATTAAAAAATTTAAAATTCTATCAATTCTTTAAAAAATTACAAAATTCATAATTTTGTTGAACTTAAATTTACCAAGTTTCAAAAAATAATTACCTATATTGAAACCGATTTCGTTTCAAAAATTTATTTCCTAAAATTTAAAACTTACTTGGTTAAATAAAATTCTTACGAAATATTTATTAAAATTTTTTAGAAAGGAATTTCAATTTTTTAAAAATTGTAAACATTTTTTAAATATTGAAATTTTTTTTAAATTTAAAAATTGATGAAATTTATCTAATGTTTTAATTTTTTAAATTTTCCAATTTTACCGAATTTATAAAATAATTTTATACCTAGCTTTTGTTTTGAAATCAATTTTTTAAATTACTTGTTTTTACCTATAAATCTTAAAAAATTAAAATTTATCTCATATTAAAAATTTATTTCCACGAATTCGAAAATGACCAATAAAAATAAAATTCTGAACAAATTTTAAAAATTTTGTAAAATATTCTAAAGTTTTAAAATTTTAAACCTAAATTAAACCAGAAAAAAATTCAATAAAATTTTTTCATGGGTACAAAATTTATAAACTAAGTCCCTAAGTTATACTCGTAAAAATGTTGAAAAATATTTTTTTTGAAAAACAAAACAAAAAAAAAAAGAAAACTACAAAAAAATAATGAAATTTTGAATTTTGTCGAAAAAAGTTTTCTCCGAAATTAAATGTAAAAAATTCACTCAATACTTCTTTTAAAAATGGAAATCAATCAACAAGTATTTTTTTAAATTTTCAAAAAAAAAAACACGCGACTCAAAGTAGGTAAGTAGCTAAGTACGTATAGGGGAGAGTCACGTACCTTGGAACGATTTTCAGTTTTTTTGAAATAACACTACTTTAAAGCAAGTTGATATGAAAAGTAAATACACCATTCGAAAGTCCAATCTTTTGTGCATCTAATGGCTTAAAAAGATCCCCCCCTCCACCCACTGTATCGCGAGAAAAATCAAATTTAGCAAAGCCCCAAAAACCGTTCCAAGGTACGCAGGGGGTCCGTACCTTGGAAAATCGATTTTTTTTACCTTTAACTACATGAAAAATGAGAAAAAAGTGAAAAACCATAAATGTTTCATTTAGTTAGAACATGCACAAAAGAAATAGGATATTTCCAAAATCTTCTGAGGAAAAAAGGTGTAAACTTTAAAAAAGATAATGAATTGTCATTTTTCCCCCATTTTTTGAGCAAAGGCTACGATTTGCTAACTGGAGCTCGTTTAATTACTGTTTTGCATCGCAGCATCTTAAAAATTAAAGTTCTTTAGTTCTAAGGTATGAATAAATATTTTGTTCCAAGGTACGACTCGGTCAAATTTTAAAAAAATGTAATTCTGTCGGATTCCCTTGACTGTAAAACAAAACTCAATATATGAGGAGAAAGAGAAAAATTTACCCTTTCGAATGATATACCTATATAATTATAACGATTTATGAGTCCAATCTCTAGAAAAATTTTGCCGCGAAAATTCAAAATTTTGAAAGTATTCAAAGCGAAAAAATCACATGTGAAATTTTTTTTTTTATTCTCAAACTGATAATATTCACACCACAGTCCTGAAGTTGTAATGGCTTGATCCTTGTTCAACACTTAATACGTATATAGGTCCAAAATCCCCCCCCCCCCCCCCAGGTGGGCTAGTTGCGGAGCTATAACGATCGTTCCAAGGTACATGCTGTTCCGAGCTACGTGACTCTCCCCTACGTAGGATTCATAAAATAATAATTCTAATTCCGTCAAAAGTCATACTTAACATTATGGGTAATGTTCTAAAAATAATTCCCCTTTAACACGTGATTAAGCAAGTACTTTTTTGAGTGTTCTTTGCTCGGTGCTGAGGAATAAAAATTTTTTCATTTTGTTATTTTTTTGAAATAATCATTTTTCTAGCCATTTTGTATGCCTCGGTCATTATTGCCATTCTCGTCTTTCTTTTTTCAAATCAAATGTGCAGTTTAAAAATACTCCTAAGAAGGAAAAAAAATTGTATCTAATTAAAATCTATTTTACGTAAAAATTTCAAAAAAAAAAGAATCAAAAATATTTTCGTCGAAAAAATTATTTTTCAACTTTTTTTCAAGGGACGTACCTATTATTTGAAAATTTTCAAAAAATCTTCACTTCATTTCTCAAAAAATAACACAACTAGTATAATCAAGTAAAATCTATTTTACGTAAAAATTTCAAAAAAAAAAAAAAAAAAAAAGGTCAAAAACATTTTTTTTAACATTTTCTTTTTTAAGAAAAGCATCTTTTGAAAAATTTCAAAAAATCTCCACTTCACTAATTACAAAAAAAAAAAAAAATGGAACTTATTACCCAAGTAAGAGAGAAAAGTTAAGTAGAAAAATTCTGACTAACTACAGGAAAAAAATACTGAAAAAATAAATACCTATAAAAAAATTATCAGAGAAATATATTGAGAAAACAGAAAAAAATTGTAATAACCAATTTTTGATAATTGAAAAATAACTACTGAAAAAATAAACTTCTTAAAAAAATTCTCAGAGAAATATTTTGAGAAAAATGAAAAAATTTTAATAACTATAAAATTCATTGAGAAAAAAATCTCTAGAAAAAAATGGTTGAAAAATATTATTCTTTTAAAAGGTTTGAAAAACTTGAGCAATAAAGCTTTCTTTCAAGAAATCGAAAAAAGTTAATGCTTTTGACTAAAAAAAATAGTTGATTTTTAGCAAAAATTTCTCGAAAAGAAGTTTAAAAAAACAATCTGTCAGAAATAATGATCGTGAAAGTCTGCTTGAAAAAAATTTCACAAATTAATTATTAGGTAATTTTTTTTTAGTTTTCTTGAAATAGTTATTTCTCTGATCATTTTTTTAAGAAATTAATTTTTTCAGTATTTTTTCTTTCAAAGGTTTTTTTTACGATACGTAAGTAATTTTTTTAAATTCTATAAAAAATATAATTAATCACAATATTCCTTTTCTTACAAAAAATAGTCACTACTTATTTGTCATTGTCATTGTTTTCCAAAAATGGTCATTATTTTTGTCATTTATTTTCTTTATTTAAAATTTTTCAGTCAATTTTGCGTTCAAAATCGAAGAACAGCTGCAAATTTCACGTATGACGTAATTGAAGAAAGTGTAGGAATAGTGCAATTTTATACTCGTAATTCTATTTTCACTCGATTTACAGTGTGCGATGTAAGCATTTATTCACTATCCAAAAGTATATTATTCATCGTACGTAACCTATTACGATCGCGTGACCGAATTTTTCATTATACTTTTCAGACGAGATATAATATAACGCGGTACAGGAGTTAGTAGAAAAGTATGTGTTTAATATTATAGCGAGCGAAATAAATGGCATTCATCACGACCAAAATAGTAATCGCCATGGCGGATTCGAAATGATCGCATTCGCATAATTCAGAAAATTCGAACGAGATTGAACGAACGATTAAGCAACATAAACAAAGTGGTACGATGGGGAAAAAATGAAAACAGCGTTAAGCATGAGCGATTGCCATATATATAAGATGGTCATGATTTTCAATTGCATTTTTCGGCATCGTAATTAGATTAATTTTAATATATTATTTTAAAATCGAAAAGCACATGAAAAGAGCTTTCTTTTGACGTATCTACCTTCTAGATTGATCCATTCTGTCCAAAACTATAGCTTTATCAGTCTTTTGCTACCTCTTATCAGCTAACTGTTTGCAAATTTTAGTAACTTTAATTTTAGTCCGTCGGAATCTCACGACTGTTGCGCACCAAGTGAACCTAACCGGCTAAGTGATAAACGCTACCGTCACGTTTTGCATTAGGCGGGTGCTACACGTATGAAGTAATGTAGAATGGAAGGATTACACGTTTCAAAGTATGCGCTATTAAGCAATTAAAAGTCTCATTATTATTATTTCTTGCTTAAAAGGATTAAAATACAATTAATTAAACACTTTTGGTGTTATATTAATTGTTTTTATTTACCAGAACACCATTTCCAAGTATATTTGTAGGGTTTGGCAGTTTCGGCGTATCCTTGTATTGTCCTACGATTTTTAAAACTACTGGTTAAAAAATCTATCGCGACAGCATAGTATTTTTTTAATATGACCTTATAGGAAATTTTCTCCTCTTTCTGATGGAATAAAAATAATTGCTATCCGCGGAAATACTAAAAAGATACATAGCTAAAACTTTCGCATAAAACTAATTTTTGTCTTGTTTCACAGCCTATCTGGATACAATTGAGCTTGTGGCTTAAAAACTAAATCGAGGACCCCCAATTTTTTTATACTACCGTGTAGGATTTTTCATCCTCTTTCCAGTGGTATAAATTTCAACACATGCTCAAACTTTACAAAAAGCTATAAAGCTCAATAGAAGCGATACTCGAGAAAAAACTACCGCTTGGTGTGCAGTCGGTGAGATGTTAGCATTCCAGGTACACATTGAACGTGACCAGCGAATATCTTTAAATTTTCCCCCGAAAACCCCATAATATTATTTATGATTCTTATGGAAAATTTCGAGTTCTTTCCAATGGCATAAGAAACTTTTCGCTAGCCTAATTATTTTCCCCGCAATTTGATACTTTATTTTTGGAAAGGTAGCGCGAAGCGCGCATAAAGTTGTCGAGTACAGTCCCCGGGAAAGAGACCGCGTTGCTCGGGCTACTTGAGACGGCTCGATTTTTCGGTACATATGAAATGTTTCAGCCTATAGCTCAAAAACTAAATCGAGGACCCCCATTTTTTTTTATACCATCGTGTAGCATATTTCATCCTCTTTCCAGTAGTATAAAGTTTAGCACATGCCTCAAACTTTACAAAAAGCTATAAAGCTCAATAGAAGCGATACTCGAGAAAAAACTACCGCTTGGTGTGCAGTCGGTGAGATGTTAGCATTCCAGGTACACATTGAACGTGACCAGCGAATATCTCTAAATTTTCCCCCGAATACCCCATAATATTATTTATGATTCTTATGGAAAATTTCGAGTTCTTTCCAATGGCATAAGATACTTTTCGCTAGCCTAATTATTTTCCCCGCAATTTGATACTTTAATTTTGGAAAGGTAGCGCGAAGCGCGCATAAAGTTATCGAGTACAGTCCCCGGGAAAGAGACCGCGTTGCTCGGGCTGCTTGAGACGGCTCGATTTTTCGGTACATATGAAATGTTTCAGCCTATAGCTCAAAAACTAAATCGAGGACCCCCATTTTTTTTTATACCATCGTGTAGCATATTTCATCCTCTTTCCAGTGGTATAAAGTTTAGCACATGCCTCAAACTTTACAAAAAACTACAGCGCTTAATAGAAGCGATACTCGAGAAAAAACTTACCACGTGGTTGTAAGTTGTGAGATGTTAAAAAAACACATGTTTTAGATTGTTTAAACCTTCAATGTATCGCTTCAAAAAAATTTATCGCGGTGACCTATATTTTTTTTTTGAGTAATCTTATTTGAAATTTACTCCTCTTTCCAATGCTGTAAAAAAATTTTTTCCAGATATTATTTCTGAAGCTAGAGAGCCAAAACGTAAATTTTTCGAAGTTTTTCCGCCACTTTTTTACTTTTTTTGACCACAAATTAAAATGTGATTTTTTTTCTCTCATCACGTTATTGGATTTTTCACGCTCTTTCCAATGATGCAATCGCCATATCCGTACCTTTGCCCGTTCACTCACAATCGAGAATTTTCTCAAATTCAGTAGAGTTTTTGCTTGAAAAACTCCCAAGCGAAAAAACCTGCGTGTTTACATTATTAAAAGCTTGGATTGATCCCCTCAAAAAATTTATCGCGGTTACCTACCTTTTTTTCCGAGTAATCTTATTGGAAATTTACTCATCTTTCCAATGGTGTAAAAATAATTTTTTTTCAGATATTATTTCTGAAGCTAGAGAGCATTTTTGTAATTTTTTCACCACTTTTTTTTACTTTTTTTGGCCATTAATTGAAATTTTTTCACAATTAAGAATTTTTTTTCTCGTCATGTTATTGGATTTTTCATGCTCTTTCCAATGATGCAATCGCCATGTCCCTACATTGACCCGTTCACTCGCAATCGAGGATTTTCTCAAATTACGTAGAGTTTTTGCTTGAAAAACTCCCAAGCGAAAAAACCTGCGTGTTTACATTATTCAAAGCTCGGATTGATCGCCTCAAAAAATTTATCGCGGTGACCTATCTTTTTTTTTCGAGTAATCTTATTGGAAATTTTCTCCCCTTTCCAATCACATAAAAATAAAAATTTTTCAACAATTATTTCAGAAGATAGAGAGCCAAACTGTGAAATTTTTTCAATTTTTCTTTCATTTTTTCTCCTATTTTAACCATAAATTAAAATTTATTAACGATTAAAAAAAAATTTCCTCATCATATTATGGGATTTTTCACGCCCTTTCCAATGATGTAATTGCCATATCCACATCATGGTCCCTTCTCTCACAATCGAGGATTTTCTAAAACTCAGTCTCGATTCTATAAAAAAAACTCGCAAATAAAAAAAGAGCCACGTGTTCATATATCAGACTTTCGATCGAACGCCTCAAAAAATTTATCGCGGTAACCCATGTTTTTTTTTAAATCGCCTTATTGGAAATTTTCTCCTCTTTCCAATGGTATAAAAAAAAAATTTCAATAATTATTTCAGAAGGTAGAGAGCCAAACTGTGAAATTTCCCCAATTTTTCTACCACTTTTTCACCTATTTTAACCATAAATTAAAATTTATTTATTATTCAAAAAAAAATTTCTCAAGATGTTATTGGATTTTTCACGCTCTTTCCAATGATTTTATCGCCATACCCGTACCTTTATCCATTCACTCGCAATCGAGGACTTACTCAAATTCTTTCTCAATTCTATCCAAAAAACTCGCAAATAAAACAGAGCCACGTGTTCATGCATTAAGACTTTCAATCGATCGCCTCAAAAAATTTATCGCGGCGACCTATCTTTTTTATTAAATCGCCTTATTGGAAATTTTCTTCTCTTTCCAAGGGTATAAAAATAATTTTTTTTCAATAACTATTTCAGAAGATAGGGAGCCAAAATTTCAACTTTTCGTAATTTTTCTACCACTTTTCGAACTTTTTTGACCTTAAATTAAAATTTATTGTACAATTAAAATTTTTTTTCTCATCATGTTATTGCATTTTTCACGACCTATTCAATGGTGCAATCGTCATATACATACCATGGCCCATTCTCTCTCAATCAAGAATTTCCTCAAATTCAGTCTCAATTCTAACCAAAAAACTCGAAAAAATTGAACTGCCACGTTTCCACTCATTGCAAACATTCAACCGTTCGCCTAAAAAAAACCATCACGGTGACCTATCTTTTTTTTCGAGTAATCTTATTGGAAATTTACTCCTCTTTCCAATGGTGTAAAAATAATTTTTTTACAGACATTCTTTCAGAAGATAGAAAGCCATAATGCGATTTTTTTTTAGATTTTCTACCACATTTTAACTATTTTTGATCATAACTTAGAATTCATTGTACGATTACACTTGAAATAAATTGCGAATTAAAATAATTTTTACATTTTTGGGAAGAAGATTAAATTTCCTTAAGTGATGGAAAAAAAATTATAGGTCGTCGCGATAAATTTTTTGAGGCGTTCGATCGAAAGTCTGATATATGAACACGTGGCTCTTTTTTTATTTGCGAGTTTTTTTTATAGAATCGAGACTGAGTTTTAGAAAATCCTCGATTGTGAGAGAAGGGACCATGATGTGGATATGGCAATTACATCATTGGAAAGGGCGTGAAAAATCCCATAATATGATGAGGAAATTTTTTTTTAATCGTTAATAAATTTTAATTTATGGTTAAAATAGGAGAAAAAATGAAAGAAAAATTGAAAAAATTTCACAGTTTGGCTCTCTATCTTCTGAAATAATTGTTGAAAAATTTTTATTTTTATGTGATTGGAAAGGGGAGAAAATTTCCAATAAGATTACTCGAAAAAAAAAGATAGGTCACCGCGATAAATTTTTTGAGGCGATCAATCCGAGCTTTGAATAATGTAAACACGCAGGTTTTTTCGCTTGGGAGTTTTTCAAGCAAAAACTCTACGTAATTTGAGAAAATCCTCGATTGCGAGTGAACGGGTCAATGTAGGGACATGGCGATTGCATCATTGGAAAGAGCGTGAAAAATCCAATAACGTGATGAGAGAAAAAAAATCACATTTTAATTTGTGGTCAAAAAAAGTAAAAAAGTGGCGGAAAAACTTCGAAAAATTTACGTTTTGGCTCTCTAGCTTCAGAAATAATATCTGGAAAAAATTTTTTTACAGCATTGGAAAGAGGAGTAAATTTCAAATAAGATTACTCAAAAAAAAAATATAGGTCACCGCGATAAATTTTTTTGAAGCGATACATTGAAGGTTTAAACAATCTAAAACATGTGTTTTTTTAACATCTCACAACTTACAACCACGTGGTAAGTTTTTTCTCGAGTATCGCTTCTATTAAGCGCTGTAGTTTTTTGTAAAGTTTGAGGCATGTGCTAAACTTTATACCACTGGAAAGAGGATGAAATATGCTACACGATGGTATAAAAAAAAATGGGGGTCCTCGATTTAGTTTTTGAGCTATAGGCTGAAACATTTCATATGTACCGAAAAATCGAGCCGTCTCAAGCAGCCCGAGCAACGCGGTCTCTTTCCCGGGGACTGTACTCGATAACTTTATGCGCGCTTCGCGCTACCTTTCCAAAATTAAAGTATCAAATTGCGGGGAAAATAATTAGGCTAGCGAAAAGTATCTTATGCCATTGGAAAGAACTCGAAATTTTCCATAAGAATCATAAATAATATTATGGGGTATTCGGGGGAAAATTTAGAGATATTCGCTGGTCACGTTCAATGTGTACCTGGAATGCTAACATCTCACCGACTGCACACCAAGCGGTAGTTTTTTCTCGAGTATCGCTTCTATTGAGCTTTATAGCTTTTTGTAAAGTTTGAGGCATGTGCTAAACCAGGGAAGAAAACCAATTGAGACCCAATTGGTTATGGTGATGGTGGTTTTGAGAAAATTTTGAAATTACTGGTGGTTCCAATTGGTTTTTGGTTTTTAAAAATTTTCAAAAGGTTGTGGTGCTAAAGTAGTTCCATTTAATTTTTTTTTTTTTTGATTGGTTCTGGTTCTGGGTTTTTGGTTTTGCTTGATTAATTGGTTGTGATGGTGGTTCTCAAATTAAAAAACCATTTCAAATGGTTGTGGTGGTGGTTCTCGAATTAAAAAACCATTTCAAATGGTTGTGGTGGTGGTTCTCAAATTAAAAACCATTTCAAATGGTTGTGGTGGTGGTGGTGGTGGTTCCGTTTTGGTTTTTCAATTGGTTTTCATCGAATTGCTTCCATTTCGTAGTATGGAAAATATTTCCCAACATTTAAACCATTTATCTATGGCATTAACCATCAGAACCAGATGGAACCATTTTCGTGCTTCCTATTATACCACAAAAGAACCAGGGAAGAAAACCAATTGAAACCACAACCAGGTAAAACCACCACCACCAGATATTTCAATTGGTTCTCAAAACCATTTGAAACCATTACAATGAACTTCAAAAATTCATTCAAAAACCACCACCAAAAAGAACCAATTCTTTTCGAAAAGGCAGGGAAGAGAACCGTTTGAAACCACAACGAAAAATCATTTGCTGAAATAACCACAACCACAACCACAAGAAAGTGGATCGAAAATAAATAACCACAACCACAACCAGGGTTGCAAACTGTTTCGAACCACCACCAATAAAATTGTTTTGGTGGTGGTTTTCAAATGGTTTTCACCACCACCACAACCAATTGGAAAATTTGTAAAACCATAACCAAATCAAAACCGTTTGCAAGCAGAAAAAATGGAAAAACCATTTGATAAAACCACAAAAAAGAGCTTTAAAAAAAAGAAACCACCATCACCACAACCATTTAGATTTGAAAAACCACCAAATCAATTGAATCGGTTTCTTTGTTTTATGACTTTTATTTGAGCCAATTTCGATTATAATGCCAATGCCTAAATAAATGAGAAAACCATTTTAAAATAAAATAAATTAATAAAATCACAGAAATCTCGGTATTTTACGATATAATTATTATTTTTTGCTCCATTTAAAAACATGAAAAATCGATTGAAAACCAAAACCAATTCATTTGGTTTTGGTTTTACCAATTGAAATGGTTTTGGTTTTTGAGAACCACCACCACCACCACCAAAATAATCAAAAGTTGAAATAACCGAAACCAAAACCAAAACCATTTCAAAAAAAAAAACCAAAACCAAAACCAAAAACCATTTATTCGAAAATTTTCAAAACCACCACCACCACCACCAATTAATTCTCAAACGGTTCGCAACCCTGACCACAACCACAAGAAAGTGGATCGAAAATAAATAACCACAACCACAACCACAAGAAAGTGGTTTGAAAATAAAAAACCACCATCACCACCACCACCATTTTCAATTTCCTTTACAATGAAAACCAGAACCACCACCAATTAATGGAATTGGTTCTTTTTGGTTCTAAAAAGAGAAATAGTGGATTTGAAAGGGAAGGAGGGGTCCAATCAAAATTTTTGTTATGACCAAATTTATTCCTAGAACTTCAAGCAACAACTTTGATTTGAAATTTTTTTTAATTGGACCCCTTACCTACCCCCTGTGGCCTGTTTTCTTCATTTTTCTGATTTTTCAGCGCTCTGGAAAGTGGAAACATTATTATTTTTTGTTTTTTATTTGAATGTATATTATTTAATTTAAATTTATTGCAATATTGCGTTTGTAACTTGTAGGCAAATTAATTTTTTATTCAAATTTCAAAGATCTGATCTTTTTTTAGTTCTTTTGTGGTATAATAGGAAGCACGAAAATGGTTCCATCTGGTTCTGATGGTTAATGCCATAGATAAATGGTTTAAATGTTGGGAAATATTTTCCATACTACGAAATGGAAGCAATTCGATGAAAACCAATTGAAAAACCAAAACGGAACCACCACCACCACCACCACAACCATTTGAAATGGTTTTTAATTTGAGAACCACCACCACAACCATTTGAAATGGTTTTTAATTTGAGAACCACCACCACAACCATTTGAAATGGTTTTTTAATTCGAGAACCACCACCACAACCATTTGAAATGGTTTTTTAATTTGAGAACCACCATCACAACCAATTAATCAAGCAAAACCAAAAACCCAGAACCAGAACCAATCAAAAAAAAAAAAAATTAAATGGAACTACTTTAGCACCACAACCTTTTGAAAATTTTTAAAAACCAAAAACCAATTGGAACCACCAGTAATTTCAAAATTTTCTCAAAACCACCATCACCATAACCAATTGGGTCTCAATTGGTTTTCTTCCCTGAAAAAAACTAAAAAAAGATCAGATCTTTGAAATTTGAATAAAAAATTAATTTGCCTACAAGTTACAAACGCAATATTGCAATAAATTTAAATTAAATAATATACATTCAAATAAAAAACAAAAAATAATAATGTTTCCACTTTCCAGAGCGCTGAAAAATCAGAAAAATGAAGAAAACAGGCCACAGGGGGTAGGTAAGGGGCCCAATTAAAAAAAATTTCAAATCAAAGTTGTTGCTTGAAGTTCTAGGAATAAATTTGGTCATAACAAAAATTTTGATTGGACCCCTCCTTCCCTTTCAAATCCACTATTTCTCTTTTTAGAACCAAAAAGAACCAATTCCATTAATTGGTGGTGGTTCTGGTTTTCATTGTAAAGGAAATTGAAAATGGTGGTGGTGGTGATGGTGGTTTTTTATTTTCAAACCACTTTCTTGTGGTTGTGGTTGTGGTTATTTATTTTCGATCCACTTTCTTGTGGTTGTGGTTGTGGTTATTTATTTTCGATCCACTTTCTTGTGGTTGTGGTTGTGGTTATTTCAGCAAATGATTTTTCGTTGTGGTTTCAAACGGTTCTCTTCCCTGCCTTTTCGAAAAGAATTGGTTCTTTTTGGTGGTGGTTTTTGAAAGAATTTTTGAAGTTCATTGTAATGGTTTCAAATGGTTTTGAGAACCAATTGAAATATCTGGTGGTGGTGGTTTTACCTGGTTGTGGTTTCAATTGGTTTTCTTCCCTGTGCTAAACTTTATACTACTGGAAAGAGGATGAAATATGCTACACGATGGTATAAAAAAAAATGGGGGTCCTCGATTTAGTTTTCGAGCTATAGGCTGAAACATTTCATATGTACCGAAAAATCGAGCCGTCTCAAGCAGCCCGAGCAACGCGGTCTCTTTCCCAGGGACTGTACTCGATAACTTTATGCGCGCTTCGCGCTACCTTTCCAAAATTAAAGTATCAAATTGCGGGGAAAATAATTAGGCTAGCGAAAAGTATCTTATGCCATTGGAAAGAACTCGAAATTTTCCATAAGAATCATAAATAATATTATGGGGTATTCGGGGGAAAATTTAGAGATATTCGCTGGTCACGTTCAATGTGTACCTGGAATGCTAACATCTCACCGACTGCACACCAAGCGGTAGTTTTTTCTCGAGTATCGCTTCTATTGAGCTTTATAGCTTTTTGTAAAGTTTGAGGCATGTGCTAAACTTTATACCACTGGAAAGAGGATGAAATATGCTACACGATGGTATAAAAAAAAATGAGGGTCCTCGATTTAGTTTTTGAGCTATAGGCTGAAACATTTCATATGTACCGAAAAATCGAGCCGTCTCAAGCAGCCCGAGCAACGCGGTCTCTTTCCCGGGGACTGTACTCGATAACTTTATGCGCGCTTCGCGCTACCTTTCCAAAATTAAAGTATCAAATTGCGGGGAAAATAATTAGGCTAGCGAAAAGTTTCTTATGCCATTGGAAAGAACTCGAAATTTTCCATAAGAATCATAAATAATATTATGGGGTTTTCGGGGGAAAATTTAAAGATATTCGCTGGTCACGTTCAATGTGTACCTGGAATGCTAACATCTCACCGACTGCACACCAAGCGGTAGTTTTTTCTCGAGTATCGCTTCTATTGAGCTTTATAGCTTTTTGTAAAGTTTGAGCATGTGTTGAAATTTATACCACTGGAAAGAGGATGAAAAATCCTACACGGTAGTATAAAAAAATTGGGGGTCCTCGATTTAGTTTTTAAGCCACAAGCTCAATTGTATCCAGATAGGCTGTGAAACAAGACAAAAATTAGTTTTATGCGAAAGTTTTAGCTATGTATCTTTTTAGTATTTCCGCGGATAGCAATTATTTTTATTCCATCAGAAAGAGGAGAAAATTTCCTATAAGGTCATATTAAAAAAATACTATGCTGTCGCGATAGATTTTTTAACCAGTAGTTTTAAAAATCGTAGGACAATACAAGGATACGCCGAAACTGCCAAACCCTACAAATATACTTGGAAATGGTGTTCTGGTAAATAAAAACAATTAATATAACACCAAAAGTGTTTAATTAATTGTATTTTAATCCTTTTAAGCAAGAAATAATAATAATGAGACTTTTAATTGCTTAATAGCGCATACTTTGAAACGTGTAATCCTTCCATTCTACATTACTTCATACGTGTAGCACCCGCCTAATGCAAAACGTGACGGTAGCGTTTATCACTTAGCCGGTTAGGTTCACTTGGTGCGCAACAGTCGTGAGATTCCGACGGACTACTTTAATTTTCAATTTTTTATACTATATTGTCAAGTAATTATGCTTTTTATTGATTGAAATGATAATATTATTGAAGGAAGAGAGAAAATTGGTACGTAAAAGATAAAAAACGAAAATTTACTTCAATGAAAATTTTTGATTTTATATAGCGATCCTAGCGTTTTTTTAACAAAACTAAATTTCAAGATGAATAACACGGTCGAAATCATGTTGGTCGCGTGAATGTTCACGAAATATTTGAACTGATAAGGCCATATTTTTAAAAATATTAAAGGTATTTGCAATGTAAATACTTCATTAGAAAGCTGATTTCATGAGCTTTCCACCTACAATTTTTCCATTATTCATAATTTTCATTTTCATGATTAAAAAATCACTTCAAAAACAGTGCAACTTTAGATATATGCAAAAGGCAAAGAGCTAACGTTGTTTTCAATTTTCTACCATCGCGCCTGTATGTGTCTTTGTGTGAGTGTGTATCAACATAAACAGTGAATCTTCGTTCGAATGTGGTCAATATGGGCTCAACCAACGTCTTACGTTACGTCTTATTTAATGAAAAAACACCGAGCACGTTTCATTTGTTGTATTTGTACCGCGTCGAGAGAGAGAGAAGCAAAGTCTACCAATTTTCTACGTCGTTTTGCTTCGCTCGGGCAATCCAGCTATACGAGTGCGTTCCTTTCTATTATATTAAAACGCTGCAAATTTTCTAATAACCACGTTGATGGCGGAAATACTTGCCCTGTAGGGTTAATTTAAATCTTCCTCCGCGCTGCTGTTCCGCATTCGCATTAATGACTGCCCGGAAGGGGACGTAACGCTGGTCGTCGGGAGACGAGCCGCAGTCCTCGCGACGATCTATCGAAACGTGCGAATAAATTAGATTAAAATAACGCACCCCAACCCCGTGGCACGATGAGGCAGTAATTTTAACGAAAATGACCCAATTTATTCGTATCCGACACACTTACACAGGAAAAACTCGGACAACTGCGGCGTGCCAGTCGTTCTTCCTGATTATATATACGTGCTACGAGTATAACTCGACTACGTAGTAATTAAAAACTTTTTGATTAACGAAAAAGCCCAACGAGGATGAATTTTTTTCCAGACCAGCATAAAAATGAAGGAGCTCGAGCGTACTTACCGAGTTGTTTTGTTAATTCGATGCCAATGCAGCGGTCAGAGTAGGAAAAAATATCACCAGGATCGTGTTCGCAGCTGGTTTTGAAGGTTGCGGTGTGTTTGTTTTGGTCAGATTCTCGGATTACTTCGCAACTCGCGACGGATTGGATTCTGTAACATGTCAAAGGTGAGGGTTACAGAAGTTGCATGAAAATGAAAATTAACTCCTCTTTGATGTTAATTGCAGGCTTGGGATTAGCGTGTGAGAAGCGAAGTGGATTGGAAATTGTGGTGGAAACTTCGGTAGGATGGTGATAATTTGAAATACGAGTATATTGATGGAACCGAGGTGTTTGGAGATAGTATTTACTCGATGCTTGACTTTGCTTGCGAATGTGTATCCAAATTCGTAGGGTACATATTTTATTTCAAAGAATTTTGCAAGATTTCAATTTGATTGTCAATTTGTTTTACAATGTTATTATTTTCAATTTATTTTTAGTCACTACCTATTTGGTCAATTGGAAATTCGATTTTAAGAACCCTATTCACTTTTTTCAAATTTGAAACCCTGTTTTTCGTACGAAAATTAAATACCATGGAAAAATTTTTGAACGTCAAAGTCAAAATGAGCAAATTTATATTAAGTACCTATTTGAAAAATCATTGTCAACCCATTTACATAATTTTCAGTGTTTTTAATTTTTCAAATTTAGTAAACCTTCGTAATTTTTCTTCAAGGGTTAGACACTTAGGCAGTTTTCAAAATTTGATAAATATCCAGAATGTGACTCATTTTATCTTTTATTAAATTTTAAAAATTGGATCAATTTTTTACGTTTAATAAATATTTTATACAATTTTTAAAAATCTTATTTTTTACATAATTTTTAATAAATTGGTATGCTACTTACAATATTCAAAAAAAAAAAAAAAAATGTAAGATATCTCGAAAAGTTAGAAAACTTTTGAAATTTGAAAAATTGGAAAAATTGGAAAGTATTAAATTTAATAATAATAGTAGGATCTATCTATTTTTAAAATTTTTAAAATTTATCAAATCTTTAAAGTTTGATAAATTTAATGTTTATACTTGATTTGAATTTTATAAACATTTTTTAAAAATTGGAATTGATTTTCAAAATTTGAAAATTTTTACCTGTCTTGATAAATTTTAAAAATTCTGCTAAACTTTCAACAAAAAAAATTAAAACGTTGATTTGTTCAGTTTGACAGGTTTTTTGAATTCGGTAAAAATTATAAATTCGGAAAATTTTGCAAATTCGGTAAGAATTTAACAAAAAATTTTAATATTTGATAAAATGTTCAAATTGGTAGCTTTACAGATTAATTAGATCTGATTTAAAATAAATTTATTAATTTTTTTCGAAGTGTTGAATTTTGAAAATTTTCAAATTTGACAAAAATTAAGAAGGACAGGTAAGAATTAAAATTCAGACGATTTTTAATTTTTATAAATTTCAACAGTTGGCAAAATTTTAAATTTAGTAAGAATTAAAATTTTGGAAAATTTTTTAAAATTTGATTACCCAATGTTAAAATGTTATACTTAGTCCTAAAAATGTCAATAATTTTTTTTTCAAGTTGAATCAGTTTTTTATCATTTTTTTTTTTTTTTTTTTGAAAAGCTTTCAAAGCTAGGTAAAATTTCAAAATTTTGGTAATTTTTTAATAACAAATGTTTTTAAAATTGGTTAATTTCTAAATTTTCAATTTTTTAAAATCTTGTAATAAAATTGAATCGGCTCATGCAAAAACAGGTTAAGTCACATTTTTTTTGTTGAAATTTTAGAGGAGACGAAAAAAACGTGTGCAATACACTTTTTTTTTGCCTCCTGTACATTTTCGACGACATTTTAAAAAATGTGACTTAAATTTTCAAAACGTTTATTTAAAAAGAAAAGTTTTCAGTCACGTAAAACTTCAAAATTTCAAAATTTTATGTACGTTGAAATATGGCAATTTTTAAATTGAAAAAAAATTGAGTGCATTCTTCAATATTTTTTTCAAATTTGGGCTAAGATAATTACTTTGAATAGGTAATTTGATAGATTTTCAATTTGTTACAAATTTTCACAATACAGAAAATTTTCAACACTACTTATTAATGAATATTTGAAATAAAGTTTTCTTGAATTTATTTTATTCGAATGGAAATCGAATTTTTTCTTGGATTTTTTTGATTTTCTGTTTGAAATTTTTTGTAGGTATCATTTTTGGAATTTTTTTCCAATCTTTAAATTTTTTTGGTAAAATTTTTATCAAAATTTTTGCAGATTTTTGATATGTTCTGAAAAAAAATCTATTTAATATACGTCTTATATTAACATTTTTTTTTTTTTTTTCAATTTCCAAAAAATCCTCACATTTAAAAAATAATATATATTCCAAATTTTTTTTTTAAAAAATGTTTAGAACTTTTTTGTAGAGAAATTTTAAAAAAAATTTTAAGATAAATTTTTCAAAACTTTTGTGCATAAATCAAAAAGCTCTATTGAAGAATATTTTTTAAATTTTCCCCAGAAATTGTTCAATTTTTTTTTTTTTTTTTGCCTAAATAAGTTGAAACTTGATGAAAATTATTATCGTTTTTTTTTTTAATTTTCCAATTTGTATAAACCTTTGAGGTTGGGATACATTTTTTGAATTTTCATTTAGCAATCGATGTTTGGTCATTCTAAAATTTCAATTTGAAGGATTTCAAAAAACAAAAACAATTTTGTGGTTGTAAGTACCTTCAATGTTGTAAGGGCAAATAAAAATTGGAGTTTTTAAAATTTTGATGAATTTTTAAAATTGGATCAATTCTAAAAATTTAACAAAATTTCAAAAAAGTTTTAGTAGGCCAGTTTAAGTTAGATAGATTTTCAAAAGGTGATAGAATTTGTGAATAGTCAAAATTTTTAAAATTTCAGGATTCGATGTACTTTTTCTTTTAAAATTTTTCTTTCCACTTGATTAAAATTTGTTGACTTTTTTACGATTAAATATGAAATATTCTTCATTTTAAAAAAGTTACTGGAAAGAGAAAATTTGGGCGAAAAAATGTGAATAATTTTGAACATGAGTAATTTCAGTTCCAGCTCTAAAAAAAAGAAGAAAAAAAAAAGAAGAAGAAGATTCGAATTTGGACCTTTGAAATTAAAAAGATTCGAATTTAATAAGTAACAATATATTCTTCATTTTAAAAAAGTTACTGGAAAGAGAAAAATTGGGCGAAAAAATGTAAATAATTTTTTTGTATTGCTAGTTTTAGCAAATCACTCACAAATAATCGTTAATTTCGGAAAAAGGTACAATTTTTCTAACCGACTCCTATATTTTGAGTTATTAAAATATAATTCTTTTTTGCTTTTTTATGGAAGATTTTTTTTTTTTAAATATACATTCATAAATTTTTTTTAATTTTTTTTAATTTAGGAAGGCATAAGACTTTTTTGAAAGTGTTTTCGAGTGTTTTTTGTCAAAAAAAATCAATTTTTCAACTTTTTTAAACATTTTTTTTTTAATGAAAATTATTTTTAAATTAAATTTTTTTTTTCTGGAGTCCTTAAAAAAAATCTATGGAGATACCTATGTTAGTTTTTGTTTTCGTTCTAGGATTTTTCTGATTTCGCATTTTATTTAATTTTTTGAATTTTCATTTCGTCCCAATTTTCAAAAGTTATATATTAAGTATATAGGCCTACTGAAATTTCCTGTTTTTATTAAAATTTTCTTTTACAATTTTCAGTACAGAATTTCAAATTTCTTTTTAATAACGATTTCGTCATTCTACATATTTCATGAATCCAAAAACTGAATTTAAAGTTTAATGAATACTAATACAAAGCCTCACACTCTAAAATTTAATAAAAAAGTTATTACTTTTTCTCACGTATCCTTACAACCGAGTGACCTTTTTTATTCAATCCTAATGAATGAGACGACAAGAATATTCTTCTTTTTCAAAAGTCACCTTGGTTATTTTCTAAAGCCGCATATACACGTACAAGTACATATTTCTACCGATGGAAATTTGTCAACATCTGTCGCGTAGACGAAGCTTTTACATACCTATACAAATTTCGCGTCTTCGTTGAAAATTCAAAAGCCTACACAGCGTATACCTCACCGCATGAAACGCAATAACCTTGATGTTTTCTTCGTCTAAATTGCCATGCTAGTAAACTTTTCGTATATCAACGTAGGAAAGAAAAAAAAATCTCTTCTATATAGGACTAGGGTAAAATTTCAAAGGTCCGTGCGAAAAAGAGAGCAAAACGTGGCAAAAAACGAAAACAGATCCCTTACACGAGATATACCAAATACCAGCGCACAATATACAACTAACCAGCTGAAGAGTGATGATATATATTTTAAAATTCCGTAACCATTCCCCGATGGTTCATTGAGTTATTCGCGTCGGCAACTTTTTCATATTTTACTTGACAATTTTTTGCATATTTTTTTCCTACTTTCTCATTTTCTGCCAGAAGGATCTTTTCGCATATGAAAAGTTCTAGTAAACTTGTTATTATATTAAAACGAAACATAAATTTTTTTTTGTTATAAATGCAAATCATCGCTGTACCGCGTATTGATAACCTACTTATCGCGACTTCTACTTACATTCGGTGTACCTATGTAATATTTTTCTCGAATGATTTTCTTTCGCTGATTTTATGAATAGGTACGAGCGACGTGGAACTGTAATCGTTGATGGCTTATAGCTTCGTCTAGCTCGGTCCTCGTATCGTTTTTAGTTCGCTTTTCCGCTTTATTAACGATAAAGACGCGAATAATGGGGGCAGACGAAAGAGGAGGGTTATTATATTATGTATTCTGTGTTGTGTATACTGTATATATCGTCGTAAAGTTTGCCAATATTTCAGAGCAGCTAAATTTGTGTGTTTTATGATTATTAAAATGTCATTTCGGGTTTTAAAAGATTCATCTTTCGCTTTAATTTGCGATTAATTTATCGGTAAAGTTTGCCATCGGTATTTATGCGCTCGAGTTACTCAGCCAAGAAAACAAAGGTTTTTATATGTGATTGAAAAACGTTTTTTTCTTTTTTTTCTCGTGTGTGGGTGTGTTTGAAAATCACGAGGTACTAAATAACAAAGAACGTCGCATCCTTCTTAGTGCGGAGTAGCAAACTGAATACTGCAATGTTTAAATGATTTTATTTTTTCCTTATTTTTTATTTTTCCGCCCACTGGATTTTAGGTGGTGCCATTAGCCCCCCTCATTTTGAAAAATGATTCGAAATACTCAAATTTTCGAACTTTAGCATTTAAAAAAAAATCATTTCCAACTTATCAAAATTGTTAATTTTCATGGAAAATGAATATCATTTTTTTTTAGTATAGTCTCGAACTTTATTTTTAGTGGTAACATGAAGTGACCCGTTTTGGGGGGGGGGGGGGTTCGATCGAGCATTTTTTTTTTATTTTGAAAAATTCCTTATGTTTTATTTCTCCACCAACAGAATTTTAGCTGGTAACCTTTGCATTATTTTTTCTAACCAGGGTTTTGGGCAAACTCTGGCCAAAGTTTTGAAGTTGATGAATCGACTTGACTACGAATTTTTCCAGAGACTTGGCCTTCTTTATCCAAAGTCTTGAAAAATTTTTGGAGTGCGCTCTTTTTTTCAAAATCGGATTTATTGGAGCTGGAGTGCACTCTTCTTCAACTGGAGTTGAAGTTAAAAATTTTCCTTTTTTTTTCAAACTCCAATTGAGTATGTTTCTGAATATTATTCTCAAATTTTTCCAGAAATAATCACTCACGTTTTTAAAGAAGAAATCTACCTGAACATTTTGTCTCGATATGTGCAGGAAAAAAAACTTTTCAATTTTTCATATCATTGAAAAAAACTCAAATTTTTTAGAATAAAAACTGTTTTTAATTTTTTGGAATAAAAAAAATCGTGAATTTTTTTTTCAATTTCTCTGAATGAAAAAGCGAAAACTGAATTTTGGTCAGAAATAAAAAATATTTATGCAGATATCTAAAATGTTTTAAAGATAAAACATTCAAATTTTCGCAGAAAAAAATCTTTCAATTTTTTCATTCTTTTCATTCTCTTAGAATGATAAATAAAATCTTTCAAGTATTATTATAATTTTTTTTTTAGTCTGAAGGGTATTTTTACTATTTTTTAAAGTACAAAAATCATTTTGACTTTTTGAAGCAAAATCTCAATTTTTTGTTTCCATTTGAAAATTTAAAAACAATTTTTGAAAGCAAAAACTGTCTTGATTTTTTAAAATACGAATACGTAAGCTTCCTTTTTTCAATTTTTTTAAATTTATTTTTTTAAATTCCAAAATAATGTATTTATTTTTTGGGATAAAACATCAACCTCTCCTGGAATTATTCTCTTGGATGTTTTCTTGCTCCTTTTGCACAAATTCTATGTTTTGCACTTCAAAACTGAAAAAATGGGAATTGGAGCACACCCTTTTTTATTGCCGGAGTTTGCCCAGCCCTGGTTCTAACCTATCAAAACTGTTCCTTTTCCTAGGAAATGATTCCCAATTTTTTATTTTCCCCCTCACTGAATTTTAAGAGGACTTTAATTGCTCTCCTGTATTTTTTTTAGAAAAAGAAAAAATTACCAACTTTCAAAATGGAAGGTTAGTGGCACCGGTTTAAATTATGTTGGCAAAAAACAAAAAAAATGAGAAATTGAAAAAAAAAATGCCAACAATATAAAATGCCAAATCAAAAAAATTTTCTCACATTTTTTCATTTTTTTTTTCAAATTGAGACTCCCCAAAGTAGGTACTACTAAAAATTTATTTGTGGGAAAATAAAAAATTGCGAACTAATTAACATAAAAAGGAACTACTTGAAAATTGGTTATTTTTTTCAAAATGGTGGGCGATTAAGATTCGCTCAAAATTCAGTGATAGGAAAAATAAAGAGTTGAGAATTCATTTCTGATGAAAAGGAACAATTTCGCCAAGTTAGAACGAAAAAAATTCCAAAGTTCGAAAATTTATAGTAATTTTTCATCATTTTTCAAAATGGGAGGTGTACCACCACCTAAAATTCAGTTAGGGGGATTTTTTTTTAAAATGGCAATATTTTCTATTAAAAAGCAGCAATATAAAATGCTAGGTCAAAAACTGCGCATTTTTTCTCGTTTTTGTTTATTTGTTTGTTTGTTGTTGTTGTTGTTGTTTTTTTTTTGAAAAAATAAAGCGCCTCAAGGTACCACTTGAAATCAAGTTTGGTAAAATTGAAAATTGAAAATTAGTCTTCACGAAAAGAAACAACTTTGATGAGTTATAAGCAAAAAATGCAACATTTTTAAAAATCAGTTAATTTTTCCATTTTTTTTTTTTTTTTTTTTTTTTTTTGAAAAAAGGGAATTACCAGAGGCCACTTAAAATTCTTGTTAGGAGAGAAATAAAAAATAGGAATTATTTTCTCATAAAATAAAACAAATTCGGAAGATGAGTTTAAAAAAAAAAAATTCCAAAGTTCAAAATGAAGACCACCTTACCTTAAGATACTGCGATGCGAGAATAATGTTATACTTGCCACCTACTGCGATGATTCGAGAAAAGAATCGAATTCTGGTCCCATCGTAAGGTATTGATGGATTTACACGCTCCATAAACCCTTCACGTTATAGGCCCCAGTTACTGGAAAGTTAGGTTCGCGTCGTAGAATGACGAAGATGGTACGATTAAAGCTGACGAAGTGACGTTCGATAAAATATTTTAATGCTTTTGCTGGCTTATCGTCTCCTTACATACCGGGTTCCTAAGAATATGTTGACCACCTACGTCATCGATCTACGGATCAGCCAATCAGGTAACTATAGAAATGGTTATCTCATTGCTCTGATTGGTTGTCGTTATCTAGGTGGTCAACATATTCTTAGGAACCCGGTAAGTTAACTGCTTTAATGACAACGAAGGAGGTGGAATGATTGATGCCTTGTCTGAAGTCGAGCTCGTATAGTCGATTTTTTTTTTGTCATTTTCGAGAAATTAATAATTATGATTAAGTATAGAGTGACCTATTCTGTCATCTAGTGGTGTTTGTTGCAAGTTTGGATTGATTTCTTTTAATGGTGATATTTGGTTTCATTACATGACCTAAGAAATTGTATCTGAAAAGAATCTGTTGCCTTGTACCAGAAATCCATATTAATAAAAAAATTATAATAAATAATAATTCTCTGACAAAAGAAGGGTTCAAAAAGTGGTTTTCTTTGGAAAAATTTCCCTCAGATAGCATTTTTTAAAAATTCTTCTAAAATAATGTGAAATTTTTCTTTAAAAATTTATCTCAAAATATTTATCAATTTACAAAAAAATTAAATCAATTTTTCCAACTTTGATTTTATTTAACTTTTTTCATTTTTAAATGATTTTTATTTTATTTTAGGTCTTTAATGAGACCCTATTATTGTTTTTATCGTCCGAGGGTCATCAAGTCAAATTGCAATCAGATCCATTTTCGGGTCAAATGTGAAATCGCTCATTCAATTATCGTATCGCAAATTCGAACCTAATTTCCCAACACCCTGGAAACATTACCCCAGATTCATGTTAAAATAACGAGACTTTCAATAAAAATCAATTAATTGTGAAGTCGAGCCCAAATATGCACGCATCCTCGTATAGGTAAACGACGTTAAAAAATGAAAAGGTAGCTTAATCAAACAGAAACCCCAACATTAATAATTCGCTCGATTCTTGTTTCGATATAAACACATGGAAAAGCCTTGTACGTGTGGAGTGTCGTGTATAGAGGAGAGGAGGATAATCTCGTGTAGTAAACATATTACCCGTAGTTTATTGTCTGCAGAGGGAGGAGGCCGCGTTGAATGGCGCTATTATACATAGTTTTTCATCGCAAGCCTACTTATCAGATCGAAGCGGGCGTGAAAATTACCTATATTAATAAATGCCAATACCGCACGGTGTACACATTGGAGACTTACAAAGGAGTGAGGGAGTAATGTATATCTATATATTAAACTAAAATATTGTATCCCTGTTGTAGCTCCCACCCTTGTAAGGTTAAAACAGTGTATAAATGGAGAAGAATGATGGGAAGGAGAATTGTAAATATTTGATCTTTTTAGGAAAATTATTTTATATGGTGGTTTGTGAATTGTGGTGAAAGTGCTTGACCAGCAGCAGAAAGTGTTTGAGTAAAATAAATTTTTGGAAAAAATTGGGTAAAATGGGTAATTTTTGGAAAAGTTTAAAAATTGAGAAAAATTAGTTGAAAAAATTTTGAGCCCCCCCCCCCCCGTGTATTGCTTTGTCAGGCCACTGCAGTATCATAATGACCAACCTGGTGCAAAATCAGACAAAATTGACTAATAAAATTAGGCGATGAAAGACTTTTGGTATTTTATCAGACATACCCGAGCAGCACACTCGACAAATTATCGAAATAAAAAATCGACAGAATATCGAATTCGATAAAGTGTCGCGTTAGTTCCGCATAAATCGTGAAATTATCTTTCGATATATAGATAGATTATCGACGAATTATAGTTAATAAAAATTTCGAAATTATAGTAAGATATTTTATCGATAATCTATCTATAATATCGAAAGATAATTTCACGATTTAGGCGGAACTTTCGCGACACTTTATCGAATTCGGTATTCTGTCGATTTTTTATCGATTTTTTATTCCGATTTTTTGTCTTTTACTAGCTTTTTTCTATAATTAAAAATCATTAATTAGCATAATTAATACATTAAACTTTGCCTAAACACATTATTCATGTTACGGTAAGAGGATCATTTCAGAAAAAGTCAAAAAAAAATTATAAAAAATCTGCCACCCGTGGGGCTTGAACCATCTACCTCCTGCATGGTAATCCTCTTCCTTAGCCACTATGCCATACCTTATCGTTGAGGAATTAGCAATAAAACGCTTATAATAGGCAGTTTAGTACTTCCAGACGTGTTGGACTTAGAAAAATTTTCACCAATTTGGAAATAATTTTAAATATCGTCACAAAATCGTTGAAAAATCGTTCGACAAATTTCAGATTATTTGTCGATAATGTAGTTTCAAATATCGCCACAAAATCGTTGAAAAATCGAATTCGAGGAATTTCATATTACGTGTCGATAATATAGTTTCAAATATCGTCATAAAATCGTTGAAAAATCGAATTCGAGAAATTTCAGATTACGTGTCGATAATAAAGTTTTAAATATCTTCACAAAATCGTTAAAAAATCGAATTCGAGAAATTTCAGATTATTTGTCGATAATATAGTTTCAAATATCGTCACAAAATTGGAAAAAAAAATCGAAATCGAGAAATTTCATATTACGTGTCGATAATATAGTTTCAAATATCTTTACGCAATCGTTAGAAAATCGAATTCGAGAAATTGCATATTATGTGTCGATAATATAGTTTCAAATATCTTTACAAAATCGGTAAAAAATCGGATTCGATAAATTTAATATAATCTGTCGATAATATAGTTTCAAATGTCGTCAAAAAATCGGTAAAATATCGAAGTCGAGAAATTTCATATAATCTGTCGATAATATAGTTTTAAATATCTTTACAAAATCGTTAAAAAATCGGAATCGATAAATTTAATATTCTTTGTCGATAGTATCGTTGACAAATATCGTCATAAAATCTTAATAATATCGAATTCGATAGTTTTTAGATTTTTTGCCTATGAAGTTGTACCGATAAATCTTTATAATATCGTGAGAACATCTTTTTCAAACGATTTTTTATCGATACGTTACATCTTCCGATATTATCGATCGAGTGTGCCGCTCGGGTACATTTTTTTTTTAAATATTCCAAATTACGTGACTTTTTTCTCCTTTTAAAAAAAATATTTGCTCAAAATAATCAATTATATTATTTTAAAATTAAAAATAAAATTCTTTTCGAAAACAATTTTTTACATTGTATAGGTTATTTATTCGCTGTTTTTTCTCTGGATTATAACGCTGGTTGTTGGTAAATTTTTTCCTACCCGGAGTTACAAATCACCACAGACTATTGAATAATGAATTCCTACCACTTCAAATCTATGTGTAACTGAATAATGGCAACATTAAAAGGTGATTTGGGTGTGTGAGTAAGATACAGATGGTTAATAACATATCCTAATGAAGTGAAATCTCAAGAGCATTTCATAAGGTTAGACGATTATAAACAGGAGTTTTCTTTCATTTCTTTCGAATTCATCATAGTGCTGTCATACATTTTACAAGCCGAAAGCTTGTTTTTTGCTTGCATTGAGGTGTAAGCGTTCCTTTTCATTATTCATCCGAAATTATTATTTTATTAAACCTTGGAGTTGCGACTGTTGCTGAAATGGGATTGACGAATGGCTGCTCGACTCGACAGCTGTCATATAGTATATTATGCATAAATGTCTTAATTCTCATAGATTAATGATAGGTTACTGAACACACCTGTTCTTGTAATTTATAATATTATGTTAGATATATCTTTTTGAAGTGATTTTATTTTTGACCACATGGAAGATTCCATCGATATAATTTTGTTTGTTTTTTGTTTTGCTTAGGTACTTCATGTTTTAGGTACTTTACTAAAGTTTCAAATTTATGGAGAAGAAAACTGAAGAGTGCTACTTGCTGAAGGATTGGAATCTCGAATTATAGTCGCCTGAAATCTTACAAAATGAAGAGCAAACTTTTCCATAGAGATTGGTAAAAACTTTTGTGCAAAGAATGAGACGTGGGACAGAGAAATTTGAAGAATGGTGAGTAATAAAATTATAACACATGAATTGGTTCATACTGTTTTGCATTGTGAAAACTCTAGATAAAGAAGGGTAGCATCACCCTAATGAATGGAACTGTCAGGAGATGATGAGTGACCCACACAGGATAATATTACGCAAGCAAATTTTCCATACAAACACTAAACTTTGCTTTTTCTTTGTTTCTTACAAAATCAACAGCTTGAAACACGTGCGATACTTGCCACTATACTACCGAAAAAAATTTTGCCCATGATTGCGTCAGTGATGCATTTTTTGGCTAATGCCACATGGTGCAGTATAAGTTGCCTATCTCTTTTTAAAAGGCTGATTCGATTTTTTTATAAGGTGCCATATAAGTTGCCTATTAATTTAATGAAAGGAGAATGATTTTTTGAAAAATTCATATTTCATTAGAAATCACGTAGTACCTCTTTTGTTGTACAAATTTCCTAACCTCATTTAACAAAAGTCACTTATTTTGCTGCATCACTCTGCAAGTAGATTTTCCTCTTTTTTTTTCGCTGTGTAAAAAACAAAAATGAAATTGTTTGAATGAACTATGCAATTGAAAATATTTTTATAAAAAGATCTCATTAGGCATTTTTTTTTCTTACGGAGTCTGGCAAGTAGTTGAGCGAGTAAATTCAGTTGAGCTCGGTGTACTTGTGTGTAATTTTTCCCTTGTTTTTGTACCTATAGAGACCTATGGACATGAATTTGCACTGTAGCTCTCTGCGGACTCTAGGTAGATACATGCAATCTTTATTGAGGCTTGTGTATTAGCCAGGCAGTGTACTAAATAATTATATACCAACCTAAGCCGTGGTATTGTACATACTGTGGCTATGGCTAAATTGTGGAGCTCGTTAAAAGCTCGTGTAAATTTTCATCACTGCTGCCTGTCGTATAGTTTTTGCGCGCCTTGTTAAGCTTGAGGCTCTTATTATTGAGGAAGTCGTAAAAAAGGACAGAGAGAGAGGCGATTTTACGTTTTTTTTTTGTTTTTTTTTTGTTTTTTTTTGCCATCGAACCCTATTTGTTTGGGGAAACTGTTGGCTCGTTAGGAAACCCATTTTTTTTAAAATGAAAACTGTTTCTTGCATTTTTACGAGTTGAAAGGAAATTACGAGAAGAAAATGTTTACTTACTTGTGAGATAATTACCACATGGAGATGGATGAAAATTTTGGAATAACGAGGAACATTTTAATGCGCACTGTAACTCGAATCACACCCGAATTGAAAATTTTAAAAACAATACCACTGGTTTTTAGTTGATGAAAATGCGGAAATTTACGTTATTATTTTTGCACTAAAATACGTACAATTTTGGCACCTTGAAAAGTTGATAAGATATTCAACTAGTTATCGATAATATTTATAACACACAACAAAATTATTCTATTCTAAATGAAATTGTTGTTGCGAACACTATTTTTAACCAAAATACTACGAGAAAAGCTCACACTGCAGGTATTTTTACCGCGCCAATGACCCGAGTGAACGTACGAGAAAAAAGCTCACAGCGACGACGATTTACTCAGCTCACCAACTCGACTAGTGTACTGACTGCATAAATATGTACTAATAAAATAGGGGTAGTAAGCAATAGTATATCTAGGCGTACGTAGAGAACAAGCCGCGACGAACGGAACGAACAAACGGACAGACCTAACCGCGAAAACTGGAAAACTATGATCAGCGTTGTAGTTCAGAGGACGAAAGTTGCTTCTCTGACGACTCGTATTCATTCGTATTGCAGCTGGCCTGTAGATGGCGCCCAAAATGAGAGACTCGAGGTGTTTCAGTAGGGCTCTAGGGCGAGGGCGACTAATTTTTACACCACTGACGTAAAAGGGTGCTGAATGAATATTGCGCGGTCTCTGTATAACATTGGGCATGGAAATCGAAAAAGAAAGAAAAAAACTTGTGGAAATCAGGTCTAGGAAGTCTCTTGCCCCCCTTTTTTTTGTATTACGATGCGGGAAAGGTATGCTGTATTTTGGCGGCTGTGAGCGGTGGCTGCAGGGTGGATTGGGGTTCGAGATTAGATATTGTGACTGAAAATTTAGGTTTTAGTGAAATTTATGGGGTTGTTACCAACGTGAGTGACCCTTTTAATGGATACGTTGTGTGGTCAGATAGTTCAATATTTGTAAGAGATAATCTTCAGGGAGAGATGATTTAGATTTGATTTTGTGTTAATATTTGGATTGAATTTCGTTTTCTTTTTTCCTTCTTTCAATTGACATTTTCTTTGAGTGAAATGGAAAGCGGATGAATTCCATCGAATGGTAATTGGATTGTCAGGAGATGAAGTATAGCAGTTGAAAAAAATAATAATTAGTTTCATTTTTGTGACATACTTAAGTACACGGAGTAAGTAATCCGATGTCAACGTTTACTTTAACCCTCTTCCAAAAATTTGAAATTGGAGATGAGATTTATAATATTTTCTTACATGGCAAAATTAATTTTTTGGGAGTTGAATATTGTTAAATACTTCAGGATAAGAACATTTAGCTCTGTGAAGAATTTAATCAAGAATATACCATATTACGCTTCTTTTGAAAAAAAAAACTGTTCTCTGAAACAGAACGTTGAAAATTTTTTCAAATCATATTTTAAAATAAAATTTTTTTTAAAACTTTAGTTTTGAACAAAATTTTGAATTTTGTAAAATTTCTGTTTGAAAAATAGAAAAGAGAGTATAGTCAAGATCTGCTGTTGATGGTATCTTGAAACTCTCTAGTGGGAGTTCGTCTCTTGGGTCAAAAAACTAGAGATTATGGACCTCACCAAGGGTCTTCCCTGAATTTTTTTTTCAATTTTTAATACATTTTTCCTCGGTATGGATGAAATACAAATTTCAAGATATAGAAATGTAATGTCAAGATCGACATGCTCTTTGAGACCAGCAAAAAAAAAAAAATTTCGTCGGACTAATAAGTTAGTCCAAAACCTGCTAAGTACAAATATAAGAGTTAAAAATTGTTTTTTCCTCATTTTGAATCAAAAGGCACTGTTGCATCAGTTTACACACCTCTCATGCCATAAAATGTGAATTCATCCATAAAAGATTTCGAAAAATTGTACACAAACACAAGATAAGTTGAAAAAAATTTTGAAAATTTTCAATTTTCCTGGATTCGCAATATCTGATAATTATTATCGAGTTGTAATATGTCCAAACATAAATTTTAGACACCTAGCCCATTTAAAAGGAAACTTTAGGATTCCTATACCCTAAAAGTGGCATCACTATGTTATTTTAAAAGAAAATTGAAAAAATGAAGGTTTTTAAACAAAGAAATATTCCTCTCAAAAAATGATTCTGAAAAATTTTGAAATTTATAAAATTCAAAAATTAAATTCCCTATAAAAAATGAACAGTTCTGCAGCAAAATTTCAAATTTGTAAATTTAATGTCAGAAAAAAATTGATACACAAATTGAAAAAATTATTATTATTACCTATGCATAAAAAAATGCAAAAAAATTTAAACCAAATCTGGAATTTTATAGAATTTGTAAATAAGAGTGTTACAAAATTTTTAAAAATCTTCTTGAAAAGTTTCATCGTGTTGAAATTAATAAAATTCAAAAATAGAAATATGTGGAAGAAAATATACTTAATTTTGAATAAAATCTTGAATTTTTAATAATTAATTATTAAACAAAATTTGTAAAACAAAATTGGTCAATTTTTCTTAAAAATCTCTACAAAAAATCGATTCTGATCAGGACTTTTAAATTTGTAAAATTGTAGTCCAAACAAAATTTGTTAAGAAATTTAAAATTGATAGAAGTCAAGAAATTGATCCTCTATGAAACAAATAATTGTGAAAAAATGCTTACTTATTAAAATTTATAAAATAAAATAATAGTAAATTCTCTATTAAGAAAATAATTTAAAACCAAATTTTGAATTTTGTGATATTTATTTTTCAACAAAATTTGTGAAAGAAATTTAGGGTTGTTGAAATTCACATAATTATTAATTCTTTGCAAAAAAATTCCGGGCGAAATTTTAGAATTTGCAAACTTTCTGTTAGGTATAACAAAACTGGTAAACAAATTTGAAATTTTTTTATAAAATTAGAAAAATTCATCTCTCGGAAAAAAAACCTGATTAAATTTTGTAAATTTTATTTTGATTAAAAAAAATCTGAAAATTTATCCTTGAAAATTTTTTGCTCACAAAATGAAAAAAAATTCCGAGCAAAATTGAAAATGAAAATGATTTTGAGTGAAATTTTTTGAATTTGAAATAGTTTTTGTATTAAGCTAGCAGATTTTACAAAAAAGAAAAGCAATAAAATCTATATAAGTATATTACCAATGTTTTGAAATTTTAGTGCTCCAAAAAGTTTTTTTTTTCAAACAAAATTTCAAAAAATTTCTTTGAACAAAATTTTGAAATTTTTGAAATTTGCATTAGATCAAAACTTGTAAACTAACTTGAAGTTGATAAAATTTGAAAAATTTGAATCTCCGGAATTTTTTCCCCTAGGTAACTACATAATTAAGAATGCTGATTTTCCACAATATCAAAAAATAAATAAAACTACAAAAAAATTAGCTTGAAAATTGAAACAGGAATTTAAAAGGGCGCCATAGCTTTAAGTAAAATTTAAAAAATGGTGCGATTAAAATTTTTGAAAATTATTTCAAGCAAAATTTTGAAATACGAAAGTATGTAAGTAATTACTACCTATTTCTTCTTCGAAAAATTTTACATAATTATTAAGTATAAATTTAAAATTATTTTCAATTACCTACCTAATTTTTTTTTCTACATCATGAAGTCACTTGGATGAAATTTACGAGATTTGTTATCACCATATCCTGATAATCCCTGGGTCAGAAGTTTCAATAGATTTCGAGTTTCTTCAATCTTGAAATAAAATTTAAAAATACTCGTATGTACCTTAGGTGGACTCTTTTTTTTTTTTTTTTTTTTTTTTTTGAAATTATACACTTTTTTGGAGCTACAGTGCCACGTTGAAATAGACCTTGTTTGAGATATTTTATTAATTTTCAAGAAGTTTTAAAAAAAATAATAATTTAGTATTACTTAAGGGGGGGGGGGGGGGCATAAATTTTTTTTTTTGTTTTTGAATGCATAGCGTTTACAAGCGGAATTTTTTAAGACCTTTGCATTACGTCATTTTGATTTTTCATCTATGAAATTTTGAAGAAAAATTGGAAACTAATTTCACCTTGCTTTTTTTTACGAAAAAAATTAATTTTTGATTTTTGAAAAATAAAATGCATGGAGTTTTCAAAAAAATAAAATTATATTCATTTTGCATTTTGATGATGTCATTTTGTAGAAATTATTGATAAATTTTTTGGAAAATGAAAAATTTTTGGTGTCAAAATTGAAGAAAAACGCGACTTTTGTTTAATGCCCCATTTCCAGGAAAACTATGCAACCCACCAAACTTTTTCTCAGAATGTTTTTTATTCAGTAGAGTCTGGTCTGTAGTCTGACTAGAGGGTTTTGGAAAATTTGAGAAAAATTCATACTTTCTCTCCGATTTTATCAAACTTTCTCATCTTAATATTCCAGTCAATTCGAAAGAAATCGTCAGCAAATTAAAATTTGGCAAAACCCTCTCGTCAGACTACAGACCAGACTCTACTGAATAAAAAACATTCTGAGAAAAAGTTTGATGGGTTGCATAGTTTTCCTGGAAACGGGGCATTAAGCAAAAGTCGCGTTTTTCTTCAATTTTGGCACTAAAAATTTTTCATTTTCCAAAAAATTTATCAATAATTTCTACAAAATGACATCATCAAAATGCAAAATGAATATAATTTTATTTTTTTGAAAACTCCATGCATTTTATTTTTCAAAAATCAAAAATTAATTTTTTTCGTAAAAAAAAGCAAGGTGAAATTAGTTTCCAATTTTTCTTCAAAATTTCATAGATGAAAAATCAAAATGACGTCATGCAAAGGTCTTAAAAAATTCTGCTTGTCAACGCTATGCATTCAACAAAAAAAAATTTTATGTCCCCCCCCCCCTTAATTGAGAGCAAGAAATCTGTGATGCTGGGAAAGTCACTCAGATTAATGTAACACATCTAAAAATAATATTTCTCTGACATCCATTTATCAACTTTCGAATGAAAAGGTATTTTGCCCTCCCCTATCCCTATCATGTTGGCATCTTTAAAAAAATATATTTAAAACTCGTTTATTTGAGAAAAAAGTTTCAGCTGTGTAATTACATAGTCTGGAGAGAAATCTCAAAGAAAAAAAGATTTACCAGTTGCGTCCGAAGATAATTCAGTTTAGCGAGTGTTTTTTCACCTTTTCTCTTATTTCTCTCTCTTTTTAAAAAAAAAAAACTATTTTCTTTCGTTTTGCAATATTCTTGCGTGTAATTTATTCGCATTAGAAAAAAGTGAAAAAAGATGAAAGTGTGGCTTTCTAATGTTATTATGCAGGAGTTTTTTCTTTTTACTTTGCTTTTGCTCTCGATTCAGAAACTTCTATTAGCATTTTGCGACTTTTCTCTCTCTCTGTAATTTTAGCATTTTACCATATTATATTTTATGGAGTAATTTAGCGAGAAGGAGAGAATGGGGCGATAAAATAAGGGACGCTTTCTTTTTAAAATGTTGTTTAATTTAGTAGATGGGTAAAGAGAAATGCAAAAATTTTCTGCTTGAATTTTTTTCACGTTTGACAGATTTTATAATTAATGTGACAATTTTTCATATTGCTGGTAATTTTTTTTAAATATAAAATGGGCTCATTCCAATACGATATTTCAAGGTAAACTAAACATTTTCTTGAAATTTGAAAACCTAATTCATCCCTTTCACGAATTATTTTCCTCCTGCCCCGTTCAGCTTTTAGATCGAAAACTCGTATACTTAATTATCTGATAAGAAAGACAAACCGAAAATAAACCATAAAAAGAAAAAAAGAAAAAATTACCTTTGGAAAAACTTTTCAGATTATAACTTTGTTTTGAGAGTTTATACGACGACGATGGTGGTTTCGCTTTTACGATGTTCAGGAAGGAGGAGAGAAGAGGTAGACCCTCATTTTATCATTTTTTTTTCTTTATAAGGTGTAACTTTTAGAACATTAGATGTTCCTCTCTGCGTCCTCTTGCCACGTAATATCTTCGGTACAAGGTTCTAGTTCTACCAGCACATACGTATGTAAATGTATGTACAAGTACTCGTAGTTCTGGATTCTATATATACCAGTGTTTCTCAAATGGTGGTACACGTATTTCAAACATAATTTATATACAAATGCTTGAATTTGTACATTTTTACATTTATTCTGAAAATGCATAAATATTTTTTAAATTCAAAATGATAATTTATTTTAAAAATTTCGCCCTCGCTTCGCTTGGGCAACAATTGCTATAGAATTTCTCATTTTTTGGAAATAGAAATATTTTTCATTTAAAAAGAATCATTTTGGGGGGGAGATAATTTCTCAATTTTCCTGGAGTGAAAGTAAATATTTTTTGTATTTTTCATTTTTTGGAGAAAAAATTTCTAGATTTTTTGAAATAAAGGAATTTTCTATTTTTTTGAATAAAAAGTCTTACAATTATCTATATCTATCGGATAAATTTTTTGGGACTAGGTAAAAACTAGAAATATTTTAATAATCAAAAGAAAAATACTAGCATTTTTCATTTAATTATTAAAACATTCCTCGTTTTTTTGGAATAAAGAATCTCTTAATTTTTTTTTGGGGGGGGGGGGGGGGCTTTCCAATTTTTCAAGATTATTTTTTTTTGAGAGAAAAATTTCTCAAAGTTTCTGAAATAAAAATATATTGAGTGAAAGTAAATATTTGTATTCTTAATTTTTTTGAGAGAAAATTTCTCGAATTTTCGGAATAAAACGATTTTTTATTTTTATTTATATTTTATGGGAAAAGTTTCCAATTTTTCAAGATTACAATTCATTACCTATTATTATTATTATTATTATTATATTATTATTTTCTTGAGATTTTATTTTTCAAAGTCTCTGGAGTAAAAATATTTTAAATTTTTTTTCAAGAAAATGTTTCAAATTTTTTTCAATAAAAAATCGTACAATTTTCTGGATGATTTTTCAAATTTTTTTGTAGGATAGGAACTTCTCATTTTTTTGGAAGTAGAAGTATTTTTCATTATAAAATAATCATTTTCTTTGGAGAGGGGGGGGGGGGAGAGATAATTTATCAATTTTCCGGAGTAAAAGTATTACGTACGTATTTTTCATTTTTTTGAGAAAAAAATTCTAGATTATTTGGAATAGGTAGGTACGTAAAACGATTTTACATTTTTTTTTTGAATGAAAAATCATCTAATTTTTTGCATAAAAATTCTTTCAAATTGGATAAAAAATTTCTCTTTTTTTTTTTTTTTTTTTTTTTTTGAAACAAGAATTTGAAGAATTTTTTAATTTGAAATGAAGTGGAAAAAAAATTCTTGTTTTTTTGGAATGATAAGTCTCTCAGTCTTCTGGATTTTTTTAAAACTATTTTTCTAGAATGAAATTTCTCATTTTTTGTGACCCGAGCGGCACACTCGATCGATAATATCGGAAGATGTAACGTATCGATAAAAAATCGTTTGAAACTCTATAGATGTTCTCACGATATTATAAAGATTTATCGGTACAACTTCATAGGCAAAAAATCTAAAAACTATCGAATTCGATATTATTAAGATTTTATGACGATATTTGTCAACGATACTATCGACAAAGAATATTAAATTTATCGATTCCGATTTTTTAACGATTTTGTAAAGATATTTAAAACTATATTATCGACAGATTATATGAAATTTCTCGACTTCGATATTTTACCGATTTTTTGACGACATTTGAAACTATATTATCGACAGATTATATTAAATTTATCGAATCCGATTTTTTACCGATTTTGTAAAGATATTTGAAACTATATTATCGGCACATAATATGCAATTTCTCGAATTCGATTTTCTAACGATTGCGTAAAGATATTTGAAACTATATTATCGACACGTAATATGAAATTTCTCGATTTCGATTTTTTTTCGATTTTGTGACGATATTTGAAACTATATTATCGACAAATAATCTGAAATTTCTCGAATTCTATTTTTTAACGATTTTGTGAAGATATTTAAAACTTTATTATCGACACGTAATCTGAAATTTCTCGAATTCGATTTTTCAACGATTTTATGACGATATTTGAAACTATATTATCGACACGTAATATGAAATTCCTCGAATTCGATTTTTCAACGATTTTGTGGCGATATTTGAAACTACATTATCGACAAATAATCTGAAATTTGTCGAACGATTTTTCAACGATTTGGTGACGATATTTGAAATTATTTCCAAATTGGTGAAAATTTTTCTAAGTCCAACACGTCTGGAAGTACTAAACTGCCTATTATAAGCGTTTTATTGCTTATTCCTCAACGATAAGGTATGGCATAGTGGTTAAGGAAGAGGATTACCATGCAGGAGGTAGATGATTCAAGCCCCACGGGTGGCAGATTTTTTATAATTTTTTTTGACTTTTTCTGAAATGATCCTCTTACCGCAACATGAATAATGTGTTTAGGCATAGTTTAATGTATTAATTATGCTAATTAAGGATTTTTAATTATAGAAAAAAGCTAGTAAAAGACGAAAAATCGGAATAAAAAATCGATAAAAAATCGACAGAATATCGAATTCGATAAAGTGTCGCAAAAGTTCCGCCTAAATCGTGAAATTATCTTTCGATATTATAGATATACTATCGATAAAATATCTTACTATAATCTCGAAATTTTTGCTAAGTATAATTCGTCGATAATCTATCTATATATCGAAAGATAATTTCACGATTTAGGCGGAACTAACGCGACACTTTATCGAATTCGATATTCTGTCGATTTTTTATTTCGATAATTTGTCGATTGTGCTGCTCGGGGAGTATTTTTTATTTGAATTCTCCAAGTTTTTTTTTTCTTTTTCTTTTTAAATAAAAAAATGTGATATAGTGGTGGTACCGGACGTGGACTGGGGGGATGTTGAGATACATTTCCCACGAATTCCAGACCAACTCCGATATCACACCATCATTACATACACGTTAACACACCGAAATAACTGCCTGGTTCTACGACAACGACTATTTATTCGCGAACTCGACATTACATCCACATTTACCAAATACAAACATATTCCACTTTAACTGGCCACATTTACTTTGATTAACGTTGCCCTCACGACAAGGCTGCAGTCCTCGACGTGGTTACAAGAACGAAGGGACAACGAGAATGACTTCCAAACCTCGTACAGATCTACACGTAGCTCTGTACTCGTTACCTCCACCTTATCATAGGGAAATAGTACACAATGTTACCACAGGGAGGAAGGCCATAAGTACCCATCACATATGCCCCCTCGGGGTTTGCTAAGAGGCAAAGCCCCCCGGCGCCGCCCGAAGGAAATCGCGAGCAAAAGATGGGTCCAAACACAGGAAGAATACAGCATGGCCCCCATCCCCTGCCCCCTCCGGTTTAAAGAGGGCGGTGGTGACATTGTAGTTTTAGATGTAGGAAGCTGGTTTCATCTCATTGGTCGGAGGCCACTTTGACCGCACATCTCCCCCAATTGCCCCGACGAGACCACCATAAGCCTGAACCAATGGAATTGCATTTCAACAAGACCACAAATCCACACCGCAGTAGCTCAGCGAAGGAACCGAAGGAAATCATTCAGACCAAAGCAAACCCCCTCCCCAGACGCCCCAAGCATCCCTAGACCCAGACAGCTCAGATCATCTGCAGCTAAAGAATTCACTGCAAGTTTCACTGAGGGTCCAAAGTAAAAGGAGCATGAAACGACTGGGTAAAGAGAATCCACCAACCCCCTACCACACAAGATCAAAAGTAGGTGGTGGGTAAACTACAAAAAATTTTGAAAAGTAAATTTTGAAATAAAAAAAATCGAAAGCAAAAGGGGAAAAAATAATTTAGCACGAAAGGATCGAAAGAATCTCGTAACCACTCGAATTAAACAACCAGGTGTGAGAGCAAAAACAAAAAACAACAACGCAGAGACGCTCTGTGGCCAGAAAAAAAAAATCAATAAATAAATACGAATCGTAATTAATTGTAAAACATCGTAAGGACGATGGATCGAAAATACCATACATCTAATCGAGAGAAAACATCGCAAAAGGCGATAAATGGTAAAGTAAACTAAGCAATTAAGTGCCACTCGGCATAGTAAAAACATCGCAATAGGCGAAAGCTAAACTAATACCAAGAAAAAAAAAATCGAAATTGATTGCTCAACAGCATTTACGCTCACCCTCTTTTCTAGGCAAACCTTTCCATGCTGAGAGGGTGGTGAAAGGAAAAATAAATTTGGCATACTTGCTACGTTTACGCGTCGGTTCAGACATCCCCAAACTGAGCAAAAAATTTTAAAAGTAAACTAAATCCAAAGAATAGGCCAGAAGAAGAAATAATTTACACACACCATCTGTAGGCATTCTATTTCCATACAAGTCTGGTGGCAAAAATAATTTTGAATCAAAAAAAAAATTCTATGAATAAAACGTACGAAATGCAACAGGTACATGAAATGTGATAATGCGAACCGCAAACGGAATACGAGTACGAAAAAATGCCAAATGTAATAAATGCAAAGAGTACATCACACGAGTACAGTACCAAACGCAGAAGAAGTGCAACGAGCACATAAAATGCAGATTACCAAACGCAATATGTACAACAGGTACGAATGTACCAAACGCAATAAAAAATGCAACGGGTAAAAAAAAAAATGTTGCAAGTTACATACCAAACGCAAAGAGTAAAAAAAAATGGATATGCAAAAATGGTAAAAAAAATTACAAAGGCGAACGTTGTCGCGCGGTAGTATCTCGCCAGTGAAAAATATTAACACAGGTGCAAAACGTTGACGAAATCAGTAAGAGCGTAAATGCGACGCAGACACGATGGTAAAAAACGTTTAATGATGGCTGGAGAAAAAATGCAGCTCAAAATTCCATGACGTCTCGACGAAATTGCAATAAAAATTCTCGTCGGCGTAGATTCGAAAAAAGTACTCTTGCTTTGGCGGAACGTTGCCCAAAGTACGCCGCTTTGGTTTTGGCATTGCGCCCCGGATACAATAAAAAAATTCTGTACAGACATTCAAACAGAGAAGCATTAGCTATTGTCAAAGCAAGGATTCGAAATCTACGTCGCACACGCGAGTCAAAATCGGGAAGGCAATTACATTAGGTCGCACGCGCGAGTCAAAATTGGGGTTTTGATAAAGTACAAAAATCAGAAAAGGTTCAGCCAAATACACAAGGCCCGTTGACACCTTGAATAATTTTAATTTAGAATTTCGGATGCTGTTTCATTTTTTCAGCTGCTTTTTGGTCGATTAAGTCGAAGACTGCTAATTTTTTTTTTTTTTTTTTTTTTTTTTTTTTTACAACGGTAATCTATAGAAATACCAATAATCAAAATAAATATTTATCGACACTTATAACCTTTACCCTTACCCAGGTGACTGGTACCTCAACCAGTATCTTACCCAATACTCGCAAATTCACCAAGATTGATATCGCGATCGCAGTGCAGACGCTGCAGTAGAGTGATATCTGATCCTGCGGCGACTCGCCGTCACTTGAGGAAAATTTGTACAAAGCTGGACTGGTGGAAAAACTGTCCATGTGGTATCGCCGCAGACACTCGGATATTCTGCATTTTGAACCTTGGCTCTGACAAATACATACAGCCAGTCAGGCGACACCATTTCGAATAATGAAGTGACTGCAACAAAACATCAACAACAAAACTTTCCAAGTGACGTGAACGTGCGACACGTAATTACACAAATCCGGGTAAAAAAATTATTCCATGGCACGATACTCAAATGAAAATCAAATCGAAGTGGAAACTATTGATAAAAAAATTTTTACATCAACTATCTTTGAAAAATTAATTCCAAAAAAAAAATCTAAATAAATTTTTACATTAACTATCTTTGAAATGAAAATTACTCAAAATTTATGGATAAAAAATATTACGTTACTAAATCAAAATAATACTCGAATATGAAAATAAATAAACCGAGAAAAATTAATTGATTAAAAAAAAAAAATCAGACTAGCTTGAATTAATTAAGTTAAAAAAAATTCTATGAAAAAATACTAGCATAAATTATTATCTACAAATATACTAGGAATACCAAAAAAAAAATTTAGACTATCGAGTACCATTACTCAGAGTACACTACTAGTGCCCCTCACTCGGATTCGTCCATCAGCATACTCAACTCAGCAAAGAGTTGACGGCGAAATTTATTGATGGTAGGGTAAGGGTAGGTGAGTCGCCGATTTACGCATTTTGGTGAGAGTTGACGAAGAATGTCCTCGAGATATCCAAGGTATAAGTATCTCATTTCCTCCGGAGGTTCGAATGAGTTGAGTATTTCGACATATTGGGACCATAACTCCGCCTTGATTGCGATTGGAGGAACGGTGATGATAAATTGAACACCCCGAAGCCTGAGGTACTCAACAAATTTATCCAACATGTCACCAAATATGCCTACTGGAGTGCCACGTTCAAGTTCTGTTGACCCAACAGAAAGTATGATGTTGGCAGGTAAAACCTCGAAGTCACGAGTCGCGTGCATAATCTCGTCGAACGACACAGTGTGATTAAGCAGCACTGATCTTTTGTCAAAGACAGCCATAGGTATCTTCTTTGAAACAGATGTTCTAACGGCACTCTCCAAAATCCCATTTCCAATCATGAGCCATTTGGCTGCAAAATAACAAGGTATGCCCCTGAATTGAGCGTGTATAAATCTCGTACTGCGAACGCTCGTATCCGAAAATGGGTACAGATCATCGACTGTAGGTACGTAGTTCAGGAACTGGGTATTTGGGCGGCTTTCTCGATCAGCGCAGACTCTGCGTAATGGACGCGTCGTATTAAGACTGCTTCGCTGATTTGTTGGTAGTGCTTGGCCATTTTGCCCCTGCTCGCCTCGAGCATCGCAATCTAGCTCCTCATTTGAAGATGACGAACTGGTTGAGATGCTACGTTGCGGCTCACGAGCTGCCCCCGCAGTTTGCACGTGCGACGATAATGTAGCTTCCGCATAAGATGGCGGTGGTGTTGCAACTGGAGCATTTTCCGGAACTGGTGAATTTTCTGGTGGTGAATTCGTTTCAGTGGTCACAGGTGGTGTACGCCCAACACGGTGATACAGATCTGCGATAAGATCGGCCATAGATCTAGTCGATATGGATGAGTTAGACGTTCTCGATAAGCGCTCAGAATACCTAACATATGGTCTAGGAAACATAGGCAGTACGTCGAATCTCCCCAGTGTATTGTGAACAGACTCGCTGGTGGAAGGTGCTGAAGAGATCGTCTCGACCCGAGAGCTGTTGGTGGGCTGTATGCTGTGAGTCAACACAGGCGCAAGCACAAGTCCCTGCTTTTCCGACTCGTTTGTAACATTGACCAGCTCTGGGTTATAACTGTAGATTGTAACCATGAGATCTCTGTAATTTGCCTTCCATTGACGAGAAGCTGAATTGGCCCATTCCACTTTACGTGCAAGATCTTCTTCATTTAGTTTAGAAGTGCGTAATTGTTGGCGCATATCTTTAAGTTCAGCTTGCAACCGGCGTAAATCGCTTTCATGATAACCGATGCAAAATCCCGAACCACTCGGAGGTTCATCCATGACACACATAGTCTCGGCGTAAACGGTATTTGCGCGTGTGAAATGTACGTTCTGATCACATTCGAGTTCACTGCATAGTGAAATCTCGCTGCGCGGTGACCCACCGTTTGATGAAAAGATGCCGGTGAAGCATGATGAATGATAAAGATGACCACACGTGTCCGCTGCAACTACCTTGTTGTCTCCGGTATCGCCAATTTTCGATGTAAATAGAGGCTTAACGCATTCGGTACATGCGACGACACAAGCAGTAACCATTTCCAAATGGCTCACTTTTTGGACACGCACCATGATGACGTATGTAAATAGCTGCGACGAGTAATAATATACGCGTAATGACAAATATCGGAAACGAAATAAAAAAAAAACTTACATACCGATAACCACTACCAAAATTTAGAAAATAGCCACGAGTACACCGGTCAAGATAAATTACCACTATGTACAAAAACTAATTTAAAAAAAACTACCAGATCGAGATCGAAACTAAATAAACACAAAAGATACCTCGAACTAATACGTACGAATTATCAAAAAAAAAAAAAAATAGAAACGAGAGATCCGCACAAAACACGTTACACTTCAAGTACCAAATTACCAATAGATGAAATGATATTACACGTCGAAAATAAGTACGAAAAATAATTAAATAATTACTAAAATCGCAAGTCGAAACCGAATACGCGTAAAAATTAAACGAACGAATTAACTAAATTACAATAGACAACTTTTTAACCAAAAAATAATATTACGCTAGGCGAAAAACGCGTGTACAGGACGGTAATTATAAATAGGAATAATCTACCCTTGTCGGCATACGAAACCAATATGTACACGATACATTCACACTAGCGTCGACACGACGTACCTTGCCCCTCTCCCACCGGTTGGTAGGTATCGGACAGCGAAGGAAAATGGTGTCTTCTTCGGATCAGGCTGAATCCTGCACGTACGAGCCGCCTGTACGATACTCGACGACGAAAGTTTTCTTATCTCGGAATTTCATGAAACGTATGTACAATGCAAATCTTCCAATAATTGGGATTTTTCTTTGATAGAGAAATACGTACATGCATGTACAGCACTATGGCACCGAGCTCGGCGAGTTGCAGATTAATTTCATTCTTCATATCTGCCCCTCTTGACCCTCTTCGTCGTAGAAGTACCGGAGACAACAAAGTAACTCGCATCTGGCGTTGAAAAATGCCAATCAGGGTATGTAGGTAGACAAAATAGGTAATTTTTGGTTCAACTATTTTCTCATCCTGCTCATCAAATAATCCCTTCGGGTGGTAGTGGGTGGGAATTCGATATGAGTAACCATAAACGACGACGTAAATTCGAAACTCCTTTAAAATAATCCAGTTGAATTTTTGCATCGCAAAAACGTGTAGAATTGGACGTCGTACTTTTTCATACTCGAACCATTTGAGCGTAGCGAGCCGAATGAGAAAATAGGAACATATAACGATGACGTCGACATCGATTAATTCGATTATTTCAATCGAATTCTGAATCAATCGATAAAGTAGGTAAAATCGGGATTTAAACGATGATAGGTAGGCGATTGTTCTACTGGGTAAAATTTCAGCGTGCTCGATGGTAAAAAATAGGCGTCGTAGGTATAGTAACAGCCGGCGTAGCCGAGCTTGTAGCTGATGTACAAAATATCACATTCAAAGTGGCAGCTTTGTTGTTGTTCACGTTCGAAGTTTTTGATAACCTTGAAGTTTGAAAATAATATGTATATTTCTGGATGCGTTCGCTTGCCATACATTCGATCGCATTTCCTCGTGGTGTAGGTACAGCAGGTCGACACGAGTAGGTAGGTACGATGATGCGATAACGAAAATGCGATAATGAAATACTGGTACTCTAGGCAAGCGTGCAGAATTAAACCAGTTGAAATTTCCGTCCAAAAATAGATCAGACGACGACGATGAACAAAAGCAGGTGATGAAACTTTTCGATGCAAGTTAAAAATAGCTGCTTATCTCGAAGATGGAAGTATCCAGGGTTCCTTATCGCAGACGCTGCGAACATCGAACAATGAAGCTGGCTCGGTTTGGCTCGAACCAAGATGGAGTCAACTCGACTGCACACTACGACTGGCTCAGCCGTTTTTAACCGCTTTTCTTTGTTGAGAGCTAGCACAGCTTATACCCGACAGTAAAGTTGAAACTGGAAACTTTTTCTTGTACTGTGTGCTGCGAAACGCAGATTTTGAGCGGTCGCCTCGACCGAAATTACCTGTATACGAATGTACGAAGCTCATACACGATTCTTTCAGTCTAAACTGCACACAGTACACCAGTATAAAAAATACGTGTACGAATCTACGGCGCGTATACGATCAACTCGAAAGTCTCTCGTACATACACACACTCTAAATACACGCACACTGTCACACAATCAATCACCGTACATACAAACATGCCTACAAAAGCACTCGCTCGATCGACAGGACCAAAACTTTGTACATACTCACACACACTAACAAAGTACGTGTATCTGATCGTATAACTAAATATCGTACACGTACAATAATGGAAAGTACGCGTAGACACTACGTAGCTGAAAAAGAAGGATTAGTAACACACAACAAACAAATGAAAAATGCACAATAACACAAATACAATATAAGAATGCATATTTTTTTTTCTTTTTTCTGTTTTTTACTTGATTTGTTGAGCGAAGTTGCTCTTATCACAGTTAGGCTATTCACCTATGTCACATAGGTTTGGACTGGACCGCGTTGGAATTTTACCAAGACGCTGCATAGTCCTTCACGGCGCAAACGCGTGGCAAATTCTTGAAATCCATCCGCACCTCGGAATTTTTTAAGTCGATTGAAGACTTCGTTCGGCACCAAATGATATAGTGGTGGTACCGGACGTGGACTGGGGGGATGTTGAGATACATTTCCCACGAATTCCAGACCAACTCCGATATCACACCATCATTACATACACGTTAACACACCGAAATAACTGCCTGGTTCTACGACAACGACTATTTATTCGCGAACTCGACATTACATCCACATTTACCAAATACAAACATATTCCACTTTAACTGGCCACATTTACTTTGATTAACGTTGCCCTCACGACAAGGCTGCAGTCCTCGACGTGGTTACAAGAACGAAGGGACAACGAGAATGACTTCCAAACCTCGTACAGATCTACACGTAGCTCTGTACTCGTTACCTCCACCTTATCATAGGGAAATAGTACACAATGTTACCACAGGGAGGAAGGCCATAAGTACCCATCACAAATGTAATTTTTTCTGATTTTTAAATTTTTATGAAGAATTTTTACAACTTTTTTTATGAATGATTTCTTAAAAAAAAAAAAAAAAAAAAAAAAAAATAGATACATGAGCAAAACTAATTGGGAACCAGAACCACTGCTATACAGGGTGTCTCGTCACCAGTTAACACCCCTTCACCAGCGATATAGTCAACTCAAACTAAGCTCATGTATGCATGTTTGCCGACCCTATGAATTGAAGGGGCAAAGATATGCTCAACTGAAAATTTTTCTTTTTCAGTTTCGTTTCAGATTTTTAACCATGTGTTACTCGATAACCGAGATAGGTAGAAAGTTGCGCTTTGCGGCGTTGGAAAGGGAATTTTGTGTAGAATTTTTTAGTGGGGTCGATCATTGTACTAAGTAATCAGGGAGGTCTGTACTGCATTAATTATCTTAAAAAACGTGTTCAAAAATTGTGACATTTTTGCAATTTTTGAGGAAATCTCAAAAAAGTTTCATCATTTGGTATTATTATTATGACTTGTCTCAGATGAAAAAAGTTCGACCTTTTGAATGCCGCAAACCAGACTCTTCTATCTCACTTGGTTGAAAAGTTATAGCAGTTTCAATTTCAAAATCAGGTCTGAAAAAAAATAAATAAAAAAATTCAAAAAAATTTTTTTTTTCTGAAATGTGGTTTAATTTATTTTAAACATCGAGTTTCACTCAAATTAATCATTTATGTTAGTTATCAAGTTCCAAAAATAACATAAATAAAATTTTTTTAAAATTTTTAAAAAATTAATTTTTTTTCTGCTAAGATTTTGAAATTGAAATTGCTATAACTTTTCAACCAAATGAGATAGAAGAGTCTGGTTTGCGGCATTCAAAAGGTCGAACTTTTTTCATCTAAGACAAGTCATAATAATAATATTAAATGATGAAACTTTTTTGAGATTTCCTCAAAAATTGCAAAAATGTCACAATTTTTGAACACTTTTTTAAGATAATTAATGCAGTACAGACCTCCCTGATTACTTAGTACAATGATCGACCCCACTAAAAAATTCTACACAAAATTCCCTTTCCAACGCCGCAAAGCGCAACTTTCTACCTATCTCGGTTATCGAGTAACGCATGGTTAAAAATCTGAAACGAAACTGAAAAAGAAAAATTTTCAGTTGAGCATATCTTTGCCCCTTCAATTCATAGGGTCGGCAAACATGCATACATGAGCTTAGTTTGAGTTGACTATATCGCTGGTGAAGGGGTGTTAACTGGTGACGAGACACCCTGTATACCCATCTAGCGAATGGTATTTTCAGGAACTCATCGATTAGTTACCATCAACCGTGCAGTCTCTGATCCTTTGCTCGGGCTGACTAAGAAAACTGTAAGAATAGAAGTGGCCACCGCTGTCTAAACTTTCATCCTTTCGCTGTACTGCAATAATGACCTATTTCCTTGCGACGAGCTTTTAAAGCAGGTATTTTCTCAGTACCTTGGAATAAGGAAAGAAAAAACCCATTATCTTATTTTTTAGTGCGGCGTGCCATACCGAGGCAACAGATATGGCGTATCGCCTTGCACTACCTGTGACAACACGTTCGCAGCAGCGGCAGCAGCATCGACACCCCTCTTAAATGAATTAATTTTTATCGATTAAAAAAACAATAAAGTGAAAACACTCGTAAAGGGAGCCCAGTCGAGTTCATTTGCGTGTAGCCCGCTTCGCAAAAGAACCAAAAAGAGATTTATTTACTCAGAATTGTTTATCTATTATACTTTTTTGATTTGAAATTAATTTGAATAATGAACCTGGGAGCATATATCCCTTTCCTCTTTTTGCTACTCAGAAAGGTATAGGTAACTCGCTATTAGCCTTGTTTTCATTTGAGATACTTTTTTCTGTTCGACGAAATAATTTTCATCGCGATGGGGAAAAAAAAAACGTTTCTGCTGAGCTTAAATAAATACTTACTCAACGTCGTAGGTATAGTCGTCGCGTTTCGATGTTTGAACTTTCACGGTATCCGACCCTCCTCTCATTGCCTCTCGCCTTGTTGCGAAAAAATTGAGAATTCATTTTGTAAATTAATAAAGCCTAGGAGTTGAAGAGTGGTACAGCTCGAGCCCGATTTATTTACACTTCTTTTCTCTCTTCTGCTTCTTTTAAAACTAATAAAATCACGACTGCGGAAAAATTGATCTCCCACAAGGCGATGCTGTTTTCAACTTTCGCCGAGATCATTTTTCGCTTGGTACGATTTATTTGTACTTTGTACTTAACCAAGTATACTTGTTGAGAGACGTGAATAAGCTGGTTGGTAATGGAGAACTGAGCTGCAAGCTCTGAAAATTGTTTGTAGCTTGAACAATGAACAAATTTGCCTTTGATAGCATTTGAGAGTGTTTTCTTTGATGTTTCTATTTCGGGTCGAGCGACGATGGGCTCAGGTGGTATTTGTTTGAAAGCGTTGTTGTTTAAATGTTACAAAAGTCGTTCAGATTTCATTCAAATGATGGTAAAATTACGAAAATAAATAATAAAGATTGTTCGAAAACTGATAATTTTTCAGAAATTCATAATGATTGAAAATTTCTCATTTTTCATAAAATAAATAATTAATTTTTGAAAAATGATCAATTGACAAAATTAACAATTTTTCAAAACCCAAACTATCGAATAGACTGACGATACTCGAGGAGCAGCGAGGAAACACGATTATTTTCTAAAAAAATCGATTTCTTTCAAATATTAATAGATAATAATTTTGGTAACCAACTCTCAAAAAATTAATGGAAGTGATGATAAAAAAAAATCAGAAAATTGAAACAAAAATTATTTTTTCCAAAAATTTGGACAACTTTGAACATTTTGTGGTTTTTATAAATCTTTCAATATTCATAAAATCAATTATTTCAAGAAAATTCGCGTTTCCTTGAAATTTCATAATTTTTAAAATATTGATAATTTCGAAAGAGTTGAAAATGAAAATTTCAATCACTTTTTCTGAAATGCCCGAAGTGAATTTTTTAAAGTAGGTAATGCAATTGAAAGTTTTGAAAAAATTGATAGAGTAATTTTCCAAAATGTAACATTCCTCTGAAAAGTAGCAGTTTATTAAGAATTAAAAAATTTAACGTTCTTCAGATTCAGAAATTCATGAAATTGATAAATTTATAAAAATTACAAGTTTCTTCAATTATTTATAATTTTTTTTAAAATAAAAAAATTATTAGTATCTACCTATGTGAAAAATTGTGCATTTCAAAATTTTTACCAAAAACAAATAAATTGATAAATGTGGTGATTTTACAAAAAAATTAATAGATTTACAAAATAGTAGTTTTTTTACTAGTGAGATAAAGTGATTTTCGGCGATTTTGAGGGTTTATTGTTCGAGCGAAGCGAGGGAAATAAATCAAAATCGTTGAAAATCACTTTATTTTCGTAGTTGGATAAATTATTTTACGTTACGAGGGAGAAAAAGGCTTCTTTATACTACCGAAAGATCAGCGAGAGGTGTATAAAGTAGCACTTTATCTCCCTAGTAACGTAATATTATACAATATGTATATTTTTTTTAAATTGGCAATTTCATTAGGAATTTAGAATTGAGTGTATTTCAAAAATTAAAAATTTACAAAATTCTTAAAATTGATGAAACTAAAAGAAAATTAGTGACTTTTTCAGATTTTATCAGTTGAAAAAAATTAGCATAACTTATCAAGAATTGAAAAATTGGAAATTTTTTTCAAGAATTTCGCCAAAGTGTATTGAATTAGGAAAGTTTTTCAATTTCTGAATACATAATTATTTAATAATTTTTTGAAAACTTAAAATTCATCAAGAGCAGTTGTTATTTAAAAATACATTAAATTGAGAATATTTCCCAAGAAGTTTTATTAAAATGCATGAAAAATCAGTTGATTTTATAAAAATTTTAAATTGTAGATTTTTCAAAATTCTTTCATTTTTTGAAAATAATTGAAAATTTCGTCAACGATTAAAAAATTCATTGTTTTTCAAAAAATCCCAATGTTGAGAAATTTTAGTACACAAAATTAATTCTTCCAGATTTTGTCATTTTTTAACGATTGAGAATTTAATTATTTATTTTTTTTAAAAATGATATTTTTCAAAAAAATTTCCAAACTACGTCAAAATGTACGTAAAAATTGGAAATTTTTTCAAGTTTGGTACCTACCTTAATTGTGAGCCTGATTAAAAATCGATATTTTCCAATTTTGTTGAAACACTAATAATTGCATAAAATTGGTGAAATTAATAATTTTATGAAAATTAACGATTTTTCAATTCTTGTTTTTGTTTTTGAAAAATATTGACATTGTTGATCATTTTTTTTACAGAAGGGAATAATTTTTTTTCTTTAAAAATCGAACAAATCAATAACATTACCTAGGTGATAAAATTTACAATTTTTTCTGAATTCGTAATTTTTTAGAAATTGAACAATCATGTTTTGAATAAATTTTACGAAAATGTTTTCAGCTAACAAAAGTGAAAATTTCACAAAAATGCACAATGTTCCTAGAATTTTATAATTATTTATAAAAACTTACCAAAGGATCAAAAATTTTCAAGTTTTTTTTTCTTCAAAAATTGGTACTTAAAGTTGAAATTTTTTTTTAAAATGTGAACTTTTCAAAATTTACAAGATTAATAATTGTAAATAAATTTGCAATATAGGTATTGAAATTTTAAATTTAAAAAACAAATTGAAAACTCATTAAAAATTGTATAATGATGTTTTTTCAAAAACTTTACAGAACCACGCAGAATAAAAAATTCAATGGTGACAATTATTTAATAAGGAATTGAGGAAAGATTAAAAATTATTGAGCGAATGAAAATGTTTTCAATGTTAAAAATTCTTTCACCGAGACGTTTTTTCCTAAAAAAAATCACAAATTACAAAAATTGACGATCCCTCCAGATTTCATAATTTTTTATTTGTATTGAGAATTGAGAATTGCAACAAGTGTTTCTCCAGAATTCATAAAAATACAATTTTTTACGAATTTGTAATCTTTGAGATTTTCTTAATTTTTCAGAATTGATAAAATTTTAAATTTTCCACTCATCTAATCATAAATATGTAATATGTATGAAATATGTAGGTTATTCATTAGAATATTAACGTGGTTCTCATTTTTATTTTTTTCAGCTGCCGAATGAAGTACGTGGTTAATACCTTCGCTCATAAGGCTTCACACACAGAGATCAAATTTACTACCCGGCTGTCAGTACTCAGTAACAATCCTATTATTGGAAATTAGATGGTTGCTGTGGACGAGATGAGATGATGACGTCGGTTGCAAGTTCCACTGCACTGAACATGGCCGCTTTGTTATGACCGGGTAAGTGCAGGGTTGATTATTATTTCACATGGGATTGATTGGTGCGCGAATACCTGAGGGGGGAATGAGGAAAAGGGATTTAGATTCGACGAGAAAATAAATAAAACTCGGTGGGTAATCGTAGCTGAAATGAAAAAGCTCTCCGTATATGGCTATTGTTAAAAAAGAAACTATTATCAAAATTCTCTCGAATCGTCCAACAGCATAAATAGGTATCAAAGTACCTACCTCTGTACCTCGAGTTAAATCTCCAAAGCAGTAATTTCTCATACACGTGTAGTACGTCTACGTACGTAATGTGTCGGTGAGAAAACAAATGGGGAAATTTTTCGATTATTCTCGAACGAGCGAAATAAAAGGGACGCAATTAAAAAGGACGACGTTATGGCATAAAATAGTGATACGAGTTCGAGAAAAAAGACTTCAGCATCCACTAACGAAACTATATTTAGAGGGAAAAGCTGGTTCAGCTGGCCGTGGTACCATTTCGCGTTGACTTTCTATTCGAAAAGGTACAGTTAACGTTTTACGGGTAATTTAGCTCGGTCTTCGCGTCGGCGGAGTAAGATGAAATTTTACGAGATGAATGGACCGAAAACGAAAAAGCTACGAATGTAGAGGTAGAGCAGACGAGACGAGGCGTATGCGGATAGTCTGCGATGAAAGTTTCAAACAGTCTTTTTAAATTTATACGACTACGCGCGGATTGTTTCGTTCCATAAAGGAGATGTTTAGATTCGACCACCGCAAGAAATATAGACCTTTTTCGTCTCTATAAAGCTTGCCCTCGAGTCGCAATCTAAACCCAGCCTGCGAACCTGCAGGTACGAAGGTAAACGATACCTACGTCCACCTACGTCGACGTAGTCGCAGCCTCTATGGTAATTTTCATATTTTATGGTATATCGTATTAATTACTACGAGCAATGGCCCGATGAAAATTATAAATGGAAATTGGTCTTCACGTTGGTCCCGTTCAAATGAATTATTTATTTATTACCGCGAAACATCATTCCACTAGTTGGACGAATTATTTGATCCTCCTCGAATGCAACGATCAGGCAGCTTCGTCGGATGAAAAATTAATGAAAGGGAATTAATTCATCGTTGCCTAATACCCCTTTCCTTTAAATGTCAGTCTTCTTGACAGATCATCTGTTGCTTTGCTCATATTTATCGTCCCGGGAAAAAATGATTTTATCAAAATTGATTAGTTTTGATTAAAATCATGATATAAATTTATCTAATTTTAACAAAATCGATCAAATCAGATCAACTTAGATAAACTGACACACGTAGTGTTGGATCAATTTAGATCAAATTTTTTGTGTTTACATCAAATTTAATCAAGTATTGCTTGATATGTCTTGATCTAACTTATTGAATCCGATCAATTTTGATCAAATGTTTCGTGTTTAGACTAAATTTGATCAAAGTATTGTTTGATGTGCATTGATCTAACTGATAGAATTCGATCAGCTTTGACCAAATGTTTTGTGTTTAGATTAAATTTGATCTAAATATTGTTTGATGTGCCTTGATCTAACTGATGGAATTCGATCAGCTTTGATCAAATCCGATTAATTTTGATCAACTGTATTGTGTTTAGATTAAATTTGATGAAAGTATTGATTGATATGCCATTGTGCCTTGATCTAACTGATGGAATTCGATCAACTTTGACCAAATGTTTTGTGTTTAGATTAAATTTGATCTAATTATTGTTTGATGTGCCTTGATCTAACTGATGGAATTCGATCAGCTTTGATCAAATCCGATTAATTTTGATCAACTGTATTGTGTTTAGATTAAATTTGATGAAAGTATTGATTGATATGCCATTGTGCCTTGATCTAACTGATGGAATTCGATCAACTTTGACCAAATGTTTTGTGTTTAGATTAAATTTGATCTAAATATTGTTTGATGTGCCTTGATCTAACTGATGGAATTCGATCAGCTTTGATCAAATCCGATTAATTTTGATCAACTGTATTGTGTTTAGATTAAATTTGATGAAAGTATTGATTGATGTGCCTTGATCTAACTGATGGAATTCGATCAACTTTGACCAAATGTTTTGTGTTTAGATTAAATTTGATCAAAATATTGTTTGATGTGCCTTAAATCTAACTGATGAATTCAATCAAGTTAGATCAAGGTTTTTGCAGATTTATCAAATTTGATCAGAGTAATGTTCATGATGTCTTAATAAGAATTCGACAAGCAAAACAATTCCAAGCAATAGTTGGCCATGTTATTATTGGATTAATTTTGAATTTCCTTGCACAAAAGGGTGTTATTGATGATTATAGTGTTTTTTTTTTACTCTTATTTGAAACGGAGTATATGGTCAACAGTACTTAGTGTAGTGCACTTTGTATGAAAATAAAGAAAACCCATGATTCTCATATACTCATAATTATACTCATCATGCAAAATTGGATGAAAGGAGGGTCCAATCTGAATTTTGTAGTACAAAATTGACACTTTGAAATTGTAAGTATTTTTTCAGATTTTTAGGGGTCATATTCTATGTGATCCACATTGGGGAAAAGGGGTTCACATCATATTCCTCTAATATTTTTTATATAACATTTTTTCTTAAAAAAAAAAGATTTTTGGATATTTTTTTATTCCAAAAAATCCTGAAATTTCTTCATCCGAAAAATTTCTACTCTAGAAGATTTGAGATTTCTCTATTTCAAAAAAAAAGTTGAGTAAGTAGATAATATTTTTTTATTTCAAAACCATTTAATTTTAAAAAATTTTTGAACCAATAAAATTCGTTTTTAATTTTTTTCCTACATAATATATTCCAATAAATGAGAATCTTTTCTCCAAAAAATAGAGACTTTTTCAAACGCTTTGTACGGCAAGTCGACAGCTACCCAAAGGGTGGTGTGAAATTTTTTTTATTCCATAATAATTTTTAAACAATTTTGTACCAAAATAAACATTTTTTTTTTTCATTTCACAACATTCATTAATTTTTCATTACAAGAAATGAGGATTTTTTCAACAAAAAAAAAGAAGAATAATAATAAATAATAATAATTGGTACATAAATAGATTTCCTTCTCCCTAAAAAAAATCAAGAAAATTGATTTACCAACTTTCATAAGTATCAACGAGAAGGTATTATGTTTAGCAAAATATCGAAAATACATCAAAACTATGCTGATATACAGAGAGGTGTGAGCTGCGAGGTGCACGACGACGTGTAATAACGATGATAAATTATCGTAATTGAGCGAATAAGCGTTTGACATGTTATAATATTATATGGTATGTGTACCTTGTGTCAGTTTTGTTTGATTTCAACATGTGTGTTAGTACCTAAGTGTATAATGCTGGTGTCGTCTACGTTAATAACGATAGTACGAAAATTACAATGGGCCTAGGAGTATATTCGGAGGCAGATTTTGTACGTCTAGTCGTCTACTGAAGAGATAATTACCTAAATTATGCTCTGTTTTAATTTGTAGCCAATTTCATGCCCAATTGAGTCGTTGGAAAAAATATCGTAGCCAAGTTATTGGGTGTGTGGTGGTGATGAATGATGATTGTTTTACATTACGTGTATTTGTATTGAAATTATCTGATGTATAAGCATATTTTTCAAATTTGTTGGCCCGTTTCAAATTTCAATGAGTAGATTGACGTTCGAGAGCAATTTGAATATAAGAATTGTTCCTTTAACTTCATAATGTGAGAAAATTCTACCAAAAACCAATTGACCACTGCGCGCTCACCAGGATCGCTAGCATGGCCGGCAAACCACGAGGATAATGTTTTTTATTCAGTACAGTCTGATCTGTAGTCTGACGAGAGGGTTTTGCGAAATTCCTACTTTTTCCCCTGATTTTATTTAACTTTCTTATGAATTTCATCTTAGTATTCCATTCAACTCGAAAGAAGTCGTCGGCAAATTATAATTTCGGGAAACCCTATCGTCATACTACTGACCAGACTGTACTGAATAAAAAGCATTCTGAGGAAAAACCTCGTGGGTTGCATAGTTTTTCTGGAAACGGGGCATTAAGAAAAAGTCGTGTTTTTCTCCAATTTCAACGCTTAAAATTTTTGATTTTCCAAAAAATTTATCAATAATTTCTACAAAATGACATCTTTAAAATGCAAAATGAATATAATTTTTTTTTTTGAAAACTCCATGCATTTTATTTTTCAAAAATCAAAAATTAATTTTTTTTGTAAAAAAAAGCGAGATGAAATTAGTTTTCAATTTTTCTTCAAAACTTCATAGATGAAAAATCAAATTGACGTCATGCAAAGGTCTTAGAAAATTCCGCTTGTCAACTCTATGCATTCAACAAAAAAAAAAATTATAGCCCCCCCCCCCTTAAGCACCTCAATTTGTTTATAAGGTTGTAAATTTTTTGGTTGTTGATTCTTTGAATGCCGCGTAGTGGAAATATTTCTTGAAAGTTCTTTCATTAAAGCATTTGATTTTTTTTTTTTTTTTTTTTGAAATCAAAACTTGTACCTGAATATATTCAGAATTTTTTTTTTCAAAATTCTCCAACTGAATTTTTTTGATATATTTTTTGGTTACCTACATAAAGTGTTGCCTTTATGATTTTTCATTTCTCACTCGAAATTTTTCTTATTTGAATTTTTCTTTAGTTAGAGCTTCGAAAAAAAAATATTTTTCATGTTTCTAATTTTTTTCTCCCTATTTTTTTAATCTTACTTATTTATTCCTTTTTACCTAGATAGTAGGAGATACTCGTATCTATTTTTGTTTTTCGTATGGAGTTCAAATTAATTTTCCTTGAGCTTGTTCTCAACATTTTTTCGCACGCTTGTGCATACTCATAGTTGTTTCATAGATTAAAAAAAATGTTTTGGTTTTGAATTTTCCTTTTTTTTACTTTTTTGAATTTCCTTGTTTGGTAATTTGCTTCATTTCCCTTTTTTTTATTCTATTTTTTTTAATTTGCTGGTTTATCAAAGTTTGGCAATTTTTTCGAATTTTCAAAAAAAGTTTTTCAAAATTTTACAATTTCTTAGATTTTATAGTTTTTTGAAGTTTGTAGAATATTAGTAAATCTTCAGTTTTAAAAATTAGGCAATTCTTTCTTGATTTTTTAACGTATTCTTCTTTTTTTTTTAATAATATTTATTAATTTTCTCAATTGCTCGAAATTTTCTTACTTTTGCGTAGATCATTTTTTCGTTTTGTTTACAATTTTTGGGTGATGTAATTTTTTATTTAAGATTTGTAATTTTATAAATCTCAAATTTTTAAAAATCAGGCAATTTTTTCTTGATTTTTAATGCATTCTTCTTTTTCTAAAATGATTCTCAATTGCTCAAAATTTTTCAATTTTTACGTAGATAATTCTAAATTATCAAATTTTTTAGAATTAATTTTTGATAATTATTCTTTAAAGGATTTGGTTCGTTTTCTCACTGCTTTCGTTATAGTTTGTTTTTTGTGGTATTCGCCTTTTTCTCCAATTTGAAGATGATTTCAAAATTACTGTTTTTTTTAAATTTCACCTTTTAAATTTTTTTTCAGTTTTTTAAGAGGCTGTACATTTCTTATGTTTTTTTTTCACATTCGTTCGTTATTAAAATGAGTCAGTTTTTCAATTTTTTTTCAATTTTTTTGTTTTTTCAAAAATTTGCAATTTTTTGGTATTCGTTTATTTTTATTTTCATAATTAAGTATTACATACCTACCCAAATCTTCAAAATTACGAGTTAGTCAAAAATTTACATTTTTTTTTTCAATTTGGAATATTGTCTTATTCATTTAAATTTACCACTTTTTGCAACCACTAAAATTTTCAATTTTTTCAAAATTCGTTGCCTTTCAAAAATTTTGAACTTTTGTTCAATTTTTTAAAATTTATCATCTTTCTACCATTACTCCCGTTTTAATTTTTTTTCAAGAGTTCATTCCGATGTTTTCTTAAGGCTCGTTCACAATGGAGCTTTACTTTTTGCTTTTGCTTAACCAGTACACTTACAAACGTGTAAATACACAAATTTCTGGCCACTAGATTGGTGCAGACAGTAGTGAGTGTTAAGCAAAAAGCAAAAGCAAAAAGTAAAGATGCATTGTGAACGATCCTTTAATTTTTTTGCATTCGTGTGTTCTTTGAAACGTGTCAATTTTGATTTTTTTTTTAAATAATGTTTTTACCATTCTCTTGTTTTCGTTTGATTTTTGTAATGTGCCATTTTTGTCATTCATTTGAAAATTTCTCAACATGATTTTCCTCGCTTTTTGAAATATTAATTTTGTAATTTTCTTGAAGTTGGCCAATTTTCTCATAATTTTCAAAAAAAAAAATAGTTTAATCACATTTGTCAGCATATTGAATTTTTTTCAATTTTTGGGAAGATTTTCTTTGAATTCTCACGAATAGAAACAGTGTATTTTTTAGAGATTTTTTTGATTTAAAAAAATTGAATTATAAAAATTTTGAAAAAAGCATATTAAAAATTTTTCAATGAATTTTTTTCCAATAAACTTTTGGAAAGACTTTTCTTAATTTCAATTACGAAATTTGCTCAATTTTTAAACTTTTGGTAGGAAGTTTATAATACCTAGCTAAGTTATTATGCTCATCGGAAACGAGCTTTCGATGGGGTTTATTTTTCGAAATTTGAATTTTCCCACTTTTTATAAAATGATTTTTATTAAATTATCAATTTTTTTTTTTTTTTTTTTGTTATTGGTGAAAATTAAAAATTATTTTATTTCATGATGACCACTCTCGAAAACAAAATTTGAACCCGTCGGCCATCCCATGATTTCATCCTAGATACGCCACTGAGTTTTATTGAACTAGTTGCTCACTCGTATTTTTGTGAAATTTCTGTGCTTCTGGTCGAATTTGCCTCGTGGAAGTATCGATAAATGGAGATCATTTATTCGTGTTTTTTTCCTAAATTTGAATTCGAAACTATATTTCTAGTTCTTTCGTAACGAAAATATTCGCTCGAACATGAGTACACAATGTTTTTAATTCTAATACGAATTTTGGTACCTATACTCAGTTCTGGCAAAATGACGAATTTTTTTGGTTTTGTTTACTTGTGTAAAATTTGGTTCCAAGTTGCTAAGTGTAATTAAGTTAGGTTGTACCAATTTCAATGGCGGTATATTTTCCATTTGTTAATATTTCATTATTTCAACAGCTGCTGTGTACGTGATCGAAGAAATGGAATTCGACATGAAGCAGTCAAATTGGAACGAATAATTAATGAGACGAATTCGAGAAATCCAAAGCACCCTCAGTCGATAATTAAGTATATTTCGTATTCTGCCGTTGAAAATTCAATGATTCCGGTCGTGCAGGTCGAATAAAGGTAAACATTAGAATTAGTAACGAAACGATAGACCAAGACCAAACGGCATAGCGATCAAGAGGCCGATGTATCTAATAGAAATGTCCATTCCAGTATAATTTTTCAACTTTATCTCATAAACGGACGTTAGTTCCTAAATTGAATAAAACGAACGAAGAATAGTTAGGAAAATGAATCACTGTGTCAAAATATTACTTCTACGTATGTAGGTACACAATTTTCGACGAATCGAGTATTTGACAGCATTATGCCCTGTTCCTGAAATTTTTTCCATCTCTAGACTGAAAAGAGCGTAACTATTTTCAATGAATTGCGATTGAAATGCTATTAGCTTGCAGTTATTTTATTTGACATTTCGTATAAATATGTTACGTAGTTTATTTGGAGGTCGAATATTTTTTTCAGAGTTACCAGATATGGTAAATTTTTATTAGATTGATTTTTACGTTTATCTCGAGTATTTTATCTAGATGACCATTTTAAGAGGATGATTGAATTTTTTTTCGCGATTATTTTACGAATGAATTTGTATTCAATGAAAATTTGAAAATGCTGACGAATGCAGATATTGAGACGACTTTTTAATATTCAAAAATTATGACTACGTATTTTCATCAATTTTTCATTTTTTTTTCTCATGGTTTGCAGTTCGTATTGATTGAACAGTAATTGGACCCTTGTGCTTATTTTATAGGTGAATTATTTTTTGAAATGTCCCTACTTTTTGTTTTTCCTTTGAAATCTGGTATATATTTTTGATAAGTTGTTGTCCAAATTTTTCACCGTGTTCGTTGTCTTCGATTCGGTATTTTTCGCGGTTAGGTGCCTGTATTGGAATCGTCAAACGTTGGTGGGGCAAGGTGGTATTTTTTTTTCAATTCTTTGGTGCGGGCGTCCGCGCTTGGTTTTGTTACGGGGTCGTGCTTTATGAGCTCGATTATCAATATCGGTGCCGTCCACCGTGATAGTTGGAGCCATTTCACGATAACTCTTCTTCGGCAGACGAGGGCTGATGAGGGGATCCTGTGATGAAATTGGGCTCAAAATTGATTCGTTTTTCGCGTAGGAGTCTCAATTCGTTGGTTTAGGTGTTCGATGTTTCGGTTTTCCGGGGTTGTGCACACTGCGCTCGATTACCAACGGTGCCGTTCCACCTTGGTTGGTAATCGTATGGGCCAGTTGGCAGCTTTATTCTTCTTCGGCTGAACGAGGGCTGATTGAAGAATTCTGGGACCAAACGTTCGGACGGTCTCGCGTTCGAGGATCTTCGGAGGTGTTGTTTTTGACGGGTGGTGTGGACAATCGCGAGCTCACGCCATGTCTGCGAAACGCATCTCCGACTAGGATTAGCCATCGATGTCGGTATCTGTGTCTGGAGACCTCACGACATCGAGAAAGACCTGTAGTTTCTTATGACACTGACACGGTCTTCCCCGGGACATCGTTTGGCTGGCGACCTGGAACCGGAGGACAGTCAGGGTTAATATCAAACCGAAGGTATTTAGGATTGTCTCTTAACATGCTTTCAATGGATTATGTGAACTATCGCGAGTTCACACAATGTCTGCGGAAGCCACGCCTGTTAGGTTATCCATCGATCTCGCACGGCATCGAAACAGCCATCGATGTCGTGGGACATCGAGAAAGACCCGGAGTATTCTACGGCACTGGCGCGAACTTCCCCGGGAATGCGTCGGCCGGCCGGCGACCTGGATCAGGAGGACATTCCAGAGCCGTATTAAACGAAGGGTATGGAGGGTGCGAATGATTCGCATACGCCCGAGTAGAACGTAGCGTTGTTTGGATCGCGGATCAAAACTGTACGAGTTGGGTATCAAAATTTCTCTTATGCGAAGTATCAGTCCCGGACCATAGGAGTAGGTGATTATCCGGGGCTGGCCAGGACAACGGGATTTGCGTCTTGGGTACTGCGAGCTCGGAGGGCCCTACGGCACCCTGCACCACCATCATTCGATGGGGAACTGGTACATTGCCTAAGAGGGGTCCTGAGATGACCGCGGTAACGGCTTCGCAAATGGGAACGGTTTCCTAGTGTTATCGTTTCTGTAGGCAACGAGCTCCATCAAAGAGGTTGGAGGCTGGTCGGCTGTTTTGGCTCGACCGATTTCGGTCTATATTATTCTTCGGGCTGCGTACCACCAGTACAATGTCTGAAGAATAATCTAAATTTAAAACGGTCGCCGAATTCGGCGACCGTAAGTTCCTTTGCCTCGACAATGGATGACTCATTTGGTTGTGCCCGCGATGTTCGCGCCTTGTCTACTGGTTACGGTCTAGCGAACATCGCCCGTGGTGAGTGATCTCCCTGGGTCAAGGTACTGCCTCGCTCGTTGAGGCAGTTGAAGCGTGTGTGAAGTGAGAATGTTGATCCGGATTGTTTCGCAATGCTACGTTGTACTCGGAGAGTATGGGTTTTGTTTGCTTCTTTTAGTGGATATTGTTTCAAAATTGAATTAGTTTGGAATCGAGTTATTATTTAATAATCATTTTTTTTTAAATTTTTGCGAAATTATTGAAAAAATAGGTAATCAGTACCTTTTGGCCTCAGGATAATAATTTTTTTTGCGGAGATTTAATTTATTCGTCGTCGTTGCTTCTTTGATTGGGTATTTTTTCAATAAAAATTTGTTTTTGATTTGATTTTTTCTCCAAATTTAATAGTTTGTGGGGGTGTCTCTCGGGCTCTGGATGAAGATGAAAATTGTAATTATTCCGTTTCCTTTCGAAATTGTCAGTTTTAATAATATGTCAAATCAAGCCCCCACCCCCTCTTGGCATAGCATCCCTCTCAATCGCGTATTATTGTCAGCTCTTTTTTCAGTATTATTCTATTTTTCTCATGTTCGCGAATTATGTCGTTATTTATTCATGTTGTTATCATTGTTCTATTTTTAAGTAAATATTTTATTGCAAATTATTGTGATAACCGATCACGGTTTTTCACTGCTTTGCGGCGGGCAGTGTTTTTTAACCCAGATCGGTTAATTTAGATTTAATATTGTAATTCATTCTCGTCTTAAAACGCCGCACAGTTTAAATAAAACAGAAATTCGTTTGGTTTTTCATTTTTCATCAACTTTTCAGGTTTAATTGCATTATTAATGATTGCACAATAATGTTATTCTGGGAAGATGAAGAAGAAACACGAAAAGTTGAAATAATGTCTCAAAGTTGAGTTCGGAAAATAACAATAAAAATTATTCAATATTACGAAGGGAAGTGCAATTTCATCAATATGGCCAGAAATGTTTCAAGTAAATTGTAGTTTTGGTCAAAACTAGTCAATTTTTTCGGTTTAGGTATTTATTGATGAATAGGGAAAACATATCTAAGCTCTGGACTTCTTACTAATCACATATTTTCAATGAAAAAATGGCTTATATCGTTAGATACATTCCAGAGGCAAAGTGTGCCCATAAAACGAGGTGAGTAAATTCATAAAACTGTTGATATCGCTTGGAAATTGAAACTAAAAATGAAGACTGAGAAATATTGGCCAACTCGAAAATCATTTTTATTGAAATTTGCAAGAACAGGAGCGCATTACCCCTTTAAATGAATCGAAAAACGATGAGAAAATATGAAATCGACAACGAAGGTATCATTGCCCCTTGAAATGATCAAAAAACATGGGAAAATGCTTGTGAAATTATTCCTGCAAAACACGCAGTTAGGCAGCCGCAATAACACACTACCAATTCGCCATTATATCGTTGATATCTCCGCAAATTTTGATGCGATTTTGAAACAGATTGCAAATTTGCAATCGTCGATTTCGACTCTGTCAGTCTAGACCCCTAGATGCCCAATTTTCGATAATTTTTTTTTCAAATTTTGAAAAAAATTCAAACCCAAAAGGTCGAAATTCAAAAATTTTCCAGGTTCTTGTTTATGGTTTTGATTGAGCTGAAATTTGATTTGTATGCTCATTTCAGGTCGTGGATTTCGAAAACGTCTGTATAAACGATGCGTACTAAAGAACTTGCAAATTAAAATTTTTATTTTTCGAAGTTGGCAACAATTCGTCTGGATGTTCTCAAATTTCTATTCTGCGACCTCATATTGATGGGAAATACACTTTGAATCTACATTTTATGCGCATTTCAAAGGAAATACGTCAAATTTGAAATTTCATGTCAAATGGGTTGCATAAGCAGTACATTTGAAGGAGCAAACTTTCACAAATTAATATGGAAATGCGACTCTTTAAAACATCGATTTTTGAATTTTTGAATTATTTCTTCGGTTTATTACTAATTCGAGGTCGCTGATCACGATTATGGTGTTGGTTTTAAGTTCGCGTACCTGCTTGCCCACCAAATGTGGATTTTCGTAAAAAAATTGCGGGTTTCAAGAGGAAGGAGGGGTGCGTGAAGAAAATTAATATCATATTCGTGATCAGCGACCTTCAATTAGTCGATAACGAATCTAAACTCGATTTTTTTGAAAATTGCTGAATTTTCAAAGTGCTCGTATTCGCGAATTAAGCTTCGTAGAGCAAAACTGATAGCAGAATCGGAATCAGCGGGGTCGACTTAGTCGAAAAGCACTCTTATCTAGATTTTTTTGGATGTCAAAAAAATCGAAAAAATCAACGATGGTTAACCTTCCTTTTTTTTTGGAAAAAAAACTTTTTGTCTCAGATCGACGTGTGAGGTGTCTAGGAGGGGGTAATCGGACCAGGCGAATCGACCCCAGCGATCAGTTTCCCGATCGGAAGCGAATTCGCGGAAATATGAACCATTTTTCGTAACTCAGAAACTATGCATCGGATTTGAAAACCGATGGCATTTTCGGGTTCAGCGATCTCTAATTAGCCCATATACTAAACGTTAACTCGATCCGGCCATAAATAACATTTAAAAAAATTCCTAAAAATTAAAGCAAAGAAGTGGGGTAAGTTTGTAATTTTTTGCAAAATTTGAAAAAAATTGTCGAAAATGGGCGTACGAAGGGTCGATTCCGATAGAGTCGAACCCGACGATTGCAAATCTGCAATCAGATTTAAAATCAGATCAATATTCGCGGATAGATTAAAGGTCAAAGTTGTGGTAAGCTAACTACCAATCAGAGCTCTCCATAACATCGCAGTCTTTTGTCTCCTACTTTTTGTAATATTGCAGCTTCCAGAATAGCTAGAAAAATGTTTTTGGTGTCTAATATTACTACATCAAAGCAGTGATGTCAGTAATGAATTTTTTTTTTCCTTTACGGTATTCGTTCCGTTACTGTAACTAAAAATTCTGAATTTCGTTATTAGTTACGTTACTTGGAACGAAAATGGTACCGCCAGGGCCTTGTAACGTTATTTTTCAAATAACGTTATTTTTTTCCGTTCCGTTCCGGTTTTTTCGTTACAACGTAATTTTTTCCGAAATAGCCAGAAATCATAAAAAAATTGCTATCACCATTTTTAAATGTAAATTAATAACTATCAAGTCCAAAGGAATAAAATAAACATCAAGAACTAAGAAGAAAATAATACAAGTTTGGAGGTCTTGCTACCTACTTTCTGAAAAAATTACGCTGTAACAAAAAAACCCCGGAACGGAACGAAAAAAATAACGTTAATTGAAAAAATAACGTTACAAGGGCCTGGCAGTACCATAGTACCTACACATAAGTGTAAGTGAAATTAAGATTTTTCAAGAGTTATTACGAACCAAAAGAACATTTTTTGCGGTTGGCAGTGCAGGCAATACAAAAAAAACTGAAAAAAATAACGAAAAAAAGTAACGGAACGTAACGAAATTTTTTCGTTATTTGTTAAGTAACATAAAGAACATTTTATTGTAACGTTATTATTTCGTTACACAATTTCTGTTCAAAAATAAAGTTCCGTTACAGTTCCATTACTTGTAACGAAAAAAAAAAATCCGTTATTTTTCGTTTTTCGTTACCGTTATCGTTACGTTCCGGCATCACTGCATCAAAGCAGTAGAATCTAAATTTAAAATTTATTTAGAGCAGTGATGCCAACCTTGCGAGATAAAAATTTTATTTCGCGAGGTGTGCAACACTGCTCAAAACAATTCTCAAATTTTGAATTCTATGACTTCGACTTTTACAAATATGTTTTTTTTTTTCAAAATCAGACCATTATTAGCGGAGATATTAAAAATCAAAGATTTGCCAATGAATGGACCAATCAGAGCACACTTCTCCAAAAGTCTATTGTTATTCAGTACCAAAACTTTGACCTTCAATAGAGTTAGTAGTAGCAACGCCATCTGTGGTGTTGCTTACAAAACTTTGTTCTGTTTTTAAAAAATTGGGTCTGAAAAAATGAAGTCTGATTTCCAGATATGCATGTAGCGCTATCTCTCGGAACATTAGTGAATTAAACGTTGAAAAAGTTACCAAAATAAGCCTCAAATAAGAAAAACTATTTTTTCGTAATTACCACGTAAGTACAGTAATTTTACCGGTAAAAATACAATTCAGATCCACTTTTGACAATCCTAAAACTCGCAATCTAGACTAACAGAGCACCGCTAGTCTAGATTGCTGGTTTTGGAATTGTCGGAAGTGGATCAAACTTGTATTTTTACTGAAAAAATTACGTAGTAATTACGGAAAAATAGTATTTCAAATTTGAAGTCTTTTTGGTCACTTCTAGACCTTAGTTCACTAATGTTCCGAGAGATAGCGCCACGCGAATATCTGGAAATCAGACTTGATTTTTGTGAACCTGATTTTTTAAAAACAGAACAAAGTTTAGTATTGCTTCTGATAGATGGCGCTACTTGTGGGTTTATTTTTCGAAAACGTATTTCTTCATTTCATCGCATTTTTAGTTCATGTGTGCAACTACAGATAGCGCTACTCGTCCGCTTAATAATAATAATAATTAACTTTGAATCTGATTGCAGATTTGCAATCGTCGGGTTCGACTCTATCGGAATCGACCCTTCGTACGCCCATTTTCGACAATTTTTTTCAAATTTTGCAAAAAATTACAAACTTACCCCACTTCTTTGCTTTAATTTTTAGGAATTTTTTTAAATGTTATTTATGGCCGGATCGAGTTAACGTTTAGTATATGGGCTAATTAGAGATCGCTGAACCCGAAAATGCCATCGGTTTTCAAATCCGATGCATAGTTTCTGAGTTACGAAAAATGGTTCATATTTCCGCGAATTCGCTTCCGATCGGGAAACTGATCGCTGGGGTCGATTCGCCTGGTCCGATTACCCCCTCCTAGACACCTCACACGTCGATCTGAGACAAAAAGTTTTTTTTCCAAAAAAAAAGGAAGGTTAACCATCGTTGATTTTTTCGATTTTTTTGACATCCAAAAAAATCTAGATAAGAGTGCTTTTCGACTAAGTCGACCCCGCTGATTCCGATTCTGCTATCAGTTTTGCTCTACGAAGCTTAATTCGCGAATACGAGCACTTTGAAAATTCAGCAATTTTCAAAAAAATCGAGTTTAGATTCGTTATCGACTAATTGAAGGTCGCTGATCACGAATATGATATTAATTTTCTTCACGCACCCCTCCTTCCTCTTGAAACCCGCAATTTTTTTACGAAAATCCACATTTGGTGGGCAAGCAGGTACGCGAACTTAAAACCAACACCATAATCGTGATCAGCGACCTCGAATTAGTAATAAACCGAAGAAATAATTCAAAAATTCAAAAATCGATGTTTTAAAGAGTCGCATTTCCATATTAATTTGTGAAAGTTTGCTCCTTCAAATGTACTGCTTATGCAACCCATTTGACATGAAATTTCAAATTTGACGTATTTCCTTTGAAATGCGCATAAAATGTAGATTCAAAGTGTATTTCCCATCAATATGAGGTCGCAGAATAGAAATTTGAGAACATCCAGACGAATTGTTGCCAACTTCGAAAAATAAAAATTTTAATTTGCAAGTTCTTTAGTACGCATCGTTTATACAGACGTTTTCGAAATCCACGACCTGAAATGAGCATACAAATCAAATTTCAGCTCAATCAAAACCATAAACAAGAACCTGGAAAATTTTTGAATTTCGACCTTTTGGGTTTGAATTTTTTTCAAAATTTGAAAAAAAAATTATCGAAAATTGGGCATCTAGGGGTCTAGACTGACAGAGTCGAAATCGACGATTGCAAATTTGCAATCTGTTTCAAAATCGCATCAAAATTTGCGGAGATATCAACGATATAATGGCGAATTGGTAGTGTGTTATTGCGGCTGCCTAACTGCGTGTTTTGCAGGAATAATTTCACAAGCATTTTCCCATGTTTTTTGATCATTTCAAGGGGCAATGATACCTTCGTTGTCGATTTCATATTTTCTCATCGTTTTTCGATTCATTTAAAGGGGTAATGCGCTCCTGTTCTTGCAAATTTCAATAAAAATGATTTTCGAGTTGGCCAATATTTCTCAGTCTTCATTTTTAGTTTCAATTTCCAAGCGATATCAACAGTTTTATGAATTTACTCACCTCGTTTTATGGGCACACTTTGCCTCTGGAATGTATCTAACGATATAAGCCATTTTTTCATTGAAAATATGTGATTAGTAAGAAGTCCAGAGCTTAGATATGTTTTCCCTATTCATCAATAAATACCTAAACCGAAAAAATTGACTAGTTTTGACCAAAACTACAATTTACTTGAAACATTTCTGGCCATATTGATGAAATTGCACTTCCCTTCGTAATATTGAATAATTTTTATTGTTATTTTCCGAACTCAACTTTGAGACATTATTTCAACTTTTCGTGTTTCTTCTTCATCTTCCCAGAATAACATTATTGTGCAATCATTAATAATGCAATTAAACCTGAAAAGTTGATGAAAAATGAAAAACCAAACGAATTTCTGTTTTATTTAAACTGTGCGGCGTTTTAAGACGAGAATGAATTACAATATTAAATCTAAATTAACCGATCTGGGTTAAAAAACACTGCCCGCCGCAAAGCAGTGAAAAACCGTGATCGGTTATCACAATAATTTGCAATAAAATATTTACTTAAAAATAGAACAATGATAACAACATGAATAAATAACGACATAATTCGCGAACATGAGAAAAATAGAATAATACTGAAAAAAGAGCTGACAATAATACGCGATTGAGAGGGATGCTATGCCAAGAGGGGGTGGGGGCTTGATTTGACATATTATTAAAACTGACAATTTCGAAAGGAAACGGAATAATTACAATTTTCATCTTCATCCAGAGCCCGAGAGACACCCCCACAAACTATTAAATTTGGAGAAAAAATCAAATCAAAAACAAATTTTTATTGAAAAAATACCCAATCAAAGAAGCAACGACGACGAATAAATTAAATCTCCGCAAAAAAAATTATTATCCTGAGGCCAAAAGGTACTGATTACCTATTTTTTCAATAATTTCGCAAAAATTTAAAAAAAAATGATTATTAAATAATAACTCGATTCCAAACTAATTCAATTTTGAAACAATATCCACTAAAAGAAGCAAACAAAACCCATACTCTCCGAGTACAACGTAGCATTGCGAAACAATCCGGATCAACATTCTCACTTCACACACGCTTCAACTGCCTCAACGAGCGAGGCAGTACCTTGACCCAGGGAGATCACTCACCACGGGCGATGTTCGCTAGACCGTAACCAGTAGACAAGGCGCGAACATCGCGGGCACAACCAAATGAGTCATCCATTGTCGAGGCAAAGGAACTTACGGTCGCCGAATTCGGCGACCGTTTTAAATTTAGATTATTCTTCAGACATTGTACTGGTGGTACGCAGCCCGAAGAATAATATAGACCGAAATCGGTCGAGCCAAAACAGCCGACCAGCCTCCAACCTCTTTGATGGAGCTCGTTGCCTACAGAAACGATAACACTAGGAAACCGTTCCCATTTGCGAAGCCGTTACCGCGGTCATCTCAGGACCCCTCTTAGGCAATGTACCAGTTCCCCATCGAATGATGGTGGTGCAGGGTGCCGTAGGGCCCTCCGAGCTCGCAGTACCCAAGACGCAAATCCCGTTGTCCTGGCCAGCCCCGGATAATCACCTACTCCTATGGTCCGGGACTGATACTTCGCATAAGAGAAATTTTGATACCCAACTCGTACAGTTTTGATCCGCGATCCAAACAACGCTACGTTCTACTCGGGCGTATGCGAATCATTCGCACCCTCCATACCCTTCGTTTAATACGGCTCTGGAATGTCCTCCTGATCCAGGTCGCCGGCCGGCCGACGCATTCCCGGGGAAGTTCGCGCCAGTGCCGTAGAATACTCCGGGTCTTTCTCGATGTCCCACGACATCGATGGCTGTTTCGATGCCGTGCGAGATCGATGGATAACCTAACAGGCGTGGCTTCCGCAGACATTGTGTGAACTCGCGATAGTTCACATAATCCATTGAAAGCATGTTAAGAGACAATCCTAAATACCTTCGGTTTGATATTAACCCTGACTGTCCTCCGGTTCCAGGTCGCCAGCCAAACGATGTCCCGGGGAAGACCGTGTCAGTGTCATAAGAAACTACAGGTCTTTCTCGATGTCGTGAGGTCTCCAGACACAGATACCGACATCGATGGCTAATCCTAGTCGGAGATGCGTTTCGCAGACATGGCGTGAGCTCGCGATTGTCCACACCACCCGTCAAAAACAACACCTCCGAAGATCCTCGAACGCGAGACCGTCCGAACGTTTGGTCCCAGAATTCTTCAATCAGCCCTCGTTCAGCCGAAGAAGAATAAAGCTGCCAACTGGCCCATACGATTACCAACCAAGGTGGAACGGCACCGTTGGTAATCGAGCGCAGTGTGCACAACCCCGGAAAACCGAAACATCGAACACCTAAACCAACGAATTGAGACTCCTACGCGAAAAACGAATCAATTTTGAGCCCAATTTCATCACAGGATCCCCTCATCAGCCCTCGTCTGCCGAAGAAGAGTTATCGTGAAATGGCTCCAACTATCACGGTGGACGGCACCGATATTGATAATCGAGCTCATAAAGCACGACCCCGTAACAAAACCAAGCGCGGACGCCCGCACCAAAGAATTGAAAAAAAAATACCACCTTGCCCCACCAACGTTTGACGATTCCAATACAGGCACCTAACCGCGAAAAATACCGAATCGAAGACAACGAACACGGTGAAAAATTTGGACAACAACTTATCAAAAATATATACCAGATTTCAAAGGAAAAACAAAAAGTAGGGACATTTCAAAAAATAATTCACCTATAAAATAAGCACAAGGGTCCAATTACTGTTCAATCAATACGAACTGCAAACCATGAGAAAAAAAAATGAAAAATTGATGAAAATACGTAGTCATAATTTTTGAATATTAAAAAGTCGTCTCAATATCTGCATTCGTCAGCATTTTCAAATTTTCATTGAATACAAATTCATTCGTAAAATAATCGCGAAAAAAAATTCAATCATCCTCTTAAAATGGTCATCTAGATAAAATACTCGAGATAAACGTAAAAATCAATCTAATAAAAATTTACCATATCTGGTAACTCTGAAAAAAATATTCGACCTCCAAATAAACTACGTAACATATTTATACGAAATGTCAAATAAAATAACTGCAAGCTAATAGCATTTCAATCGCAATTCATTGAAAATAGTTACGCTCTTTTCAGTCTAGAGATGGAAAAAATTTCAGGAACAGGGCATAATGCTGTCAAATACTCGATTCGTCGAAAATTGTGTACCTACATACGTAGAAGTAATATTTTGACACAGTGATTCATTTTCCTAACTATTCTTCGTTCGTTTTATTCAATTTAGGAACTAACGTCCGTTTATGAGATAAAGTTGAAAAATTATACTGGAATGGACATTTCTATTAGATACATCGGCCTCTTGATCGCTATGCCGTTTGGTCTTGGTCTATCGTTTCGTTACTAATTCTAATGTTTACCTTTATTCGACCTGCACGACCGGAATCATTGAATTTTCAACGGCAGAATACGAAATATACTTAATTATCGACTGAGGGTGCTTTGGATTTCTCGAATTCGTCTCATTAATTATTCGTTCCAATTTGACTGCTTCATGTCGAATTCCATTTCTTCGATCACGTACACAGCAGCTGTTGAAATAATGAAATATTAACAAATGGAAAATATACCGCCATTGAAATTGGTACAACCTAACTTAATTACACTTAGCAACTTGGAACCAAATTTTACACAAGTAAACAAAACCAAAAAAATTCGTCATTTTGCCAGAACTGAGTATAGGTACCAAAATTCGTATTAGAATTAAAAACATTGTGTACTCATGTTCGAGCGAATATTTTCGTTACGAAAGAACTAGAAATATAGTTTCGAATTCAAATTTAGGAAAAAAACACGAATAAATGATCTCCATTTATCGATACTTCCACGAGGCAAATTCGACCAGAAGCACAGAAATTTCACAAAAATACGAGTGAGCAACTAGTTCAATAAAACTCAGTGGCGTATCTAGGATGAAATCATGGGATGGCCGACGGGTTCAAATTTTGTTTTCGAGAGTGGTCATCATGAAATAAAATAATTTTTAATTTTCACCAATAACAAAAAAAAAAAAAAAAAAATTGATAATTTAATAAAAATCATTTTATAAAAAGTGGGAAAATTCAAATTTCGAAAAATAAACCCCATCGAAAGCTCGTTTCCGATGAGCATAATAACTTAGCTAGGTATTATAAACTTCCTACCAAAAGTTTAAAAATTGAGCAAATTTCGTAATTGAAATTAAGAAAAGTCTTTCCAAAAGTTTATTGGAAAAAAATTCATTGAAAAATTTTTAATATGCTTTTTTCAAAATTTTTATAATTCAATTTTTTTAAATCAAAAAAATCTCTAAAAAATACACTGTTTCTATTCGTGAGAATTCAAAGAAAATCTTCCCAAAAATTGAAAAAAATTCAATATGCTGACAAATGTGATTAAACTATTTTTTTTTTTGAAAATTATGAGAAAATTGGCCAACTTCAAGAAAATTACAAAATTAATATTTCAAAAAGCGAGGAAAATCATGTTGAGAAATTTTCAAATGAATGACAAAAATGGCACATTACAAAAATCAAACGAAAACAAGAGAATGGTAAAAACATTATTTAAAAAAAAAAATCAAAATTGACACGTTTCAAAGAACACACGAATGCAAAAAAATTAAAGGATCGTTCACAATGCATCTTTACTTTTTGCTTTTGCTTTTTGCTTAACACTCACTACTGTCTGCACCAATCTAGTGGCCAGAAATTTGTGTATTTACACGTTTGTAAGTGTACTGGTTAAGCAAAAGCAAAAAGTAAAGCTCCATTGTGAACGAGCCTTAAGAAAACATCGGAATGAACTCTTGAAAAAAAATTAAAACGGGAGTAATGGTAGAAAGATGATAAATTTTAAAAAATTGAACAAAAGTTCAAAATTTTTGAAAGGCAACGAATTTTGAAAAAATTGAAAATTTTAGTGGTTGCAAAAAGTGGTAAATTTAAATGAATAAGACAATATTCCAAATTGAAAAAAAAAATGTAAATTTTTGACTAACTCGTAATTTTGAAGATTTGGGTAGGTATGTAATACTTAATTATGAAAATAAAAATAAACGAATACCAAAAAATTGCAAATTTTTGAAAAAACAAAAAAATTGAAAAAAAATTGAAAAACTGACTCATTTTAATAACGAACGAATGTGAAAAAAAAACATAAGAAATGTACAGCCTCTTAAAAAACTGAAAAAAAATTTAAAAGGTGAAATTTAAAAAAAAAATGGGTTGCATAGTTTTTCTGGAAACGGGGCATTAAGAAAAAGTCGTGTTTTTCTCCAATTTCAACGCTTAAAATTTTTGATTTTCCAAAAAATTTATCAATAATTTCTACAAAATGACATCTTTAAAATGCAAAATGAATATAATTTTTTTTTTTTTGAAAACTCCATGCATTTTATTTTTCAAAAATCAAAAATTAATTTTTTTGTAAAAAAAAGCGAGATGAAATTAGTTTTCAATTTTTCTTCAAAACTTCATAGATGAAAAATCAAATTGACGTCATGCAAAGGTCTCAGAAAATTCCGCTTGTCAACTCTAATATGCATTCAAAAAAAAAAATAATAATATAGGCCCCCTCTGTCCTTAAGTATCTTTCTCAAAAAAATCTTTAAAATTTCCCACCCTAAAAAATTAGGATTTCGTAAAAATTCATTTTAAATTATTAGGACTTTTCACTATAAAAATTTCAAAAAATTGAGATTTTTCACTTTAAAGATCTAAGAAAATATTTTCCATTTCAAAGTTTGAAAAAAAATCCCTCAAACGGTACAAATTTTCTATTACAAAATACTCAGAATATTTTTCAAACTAAATAACTGAGGCTTTCCTCTCCAATAAAACTGAGATTTTTTTTTCTCTCCGAAAATTGAAAGATTTCAAATCGGTTCAAAAAACAATTCCAAATTTTTTCAGTGACATGCTAAGTTGAAATTCTCCAAAAAAAATGGGGTAAGTAGGTATAATATTTTCTCGAAATTATTATTCGAGAAATCCTACAGAGTTGTAGGGTCGCATTATTCGAAAAATGAAATAATTGACAAAATTGGTTAAAAAAATTGTGCCACTCAACGAATAAAAATTATAATTAATTCCACCCCCTCCCTAAAAAATTTGTTTTCTACTCTAGAAGGCCTACTGAAAACACGGTCAAGCGTATGACAAGCTTGACTGTGTTTTCTTATACCGCAGTTCAATGTCGCTTGGTCGCCTTTTACATAACAGCGTCCGTTTATGATAATTTCTTAAAAATACAAAATTCCAAACATTTACTCAAATTTTAGATGAAATTCCAATCATTAAAAGTTTTACTATAGGTATTTGAAACATCGATAATTGATTAAAATCCAAAAAGAAACAAAATTGCATTTTTTTGTCGAATTAAGAAAATTCACATACCAGCTAATTTATAAATTTGTGTAAAAAATTTTTTTCTGTAAATTTCAAAAAATGAGAAATTACATTTAAACAATGAAAAAAGCAACCCTAAGATCCAATGTAAAATCCTCCTCTGGCTGAATTTGTAAAAATTTCAATTTTCAGAAAAATTTCAAAAAATGACCATTTGCATTTCTTCAATTACAAAGGCTACCAGTCTACCCAATGCAAAATCCTACCCAAAGCAAATTTGTGAAAAAAAATTTTCAGTAAATTTCAAAAAATGAGAAACTGTATTTAATCAATGAAAAAAGCTACTCTAAGATCCAATGCAAAATCCTACTCTGGCTGAATTTGTAAAAAAATTAATTTTCTAAAAATTTCAAAAAATGGCAATTTGCATTTTTTTTTTCAATTACAAAGGCTACCATTTGGCTGAATTTTTAAAAATTTCAATTTTCAGTAATTTTTAAAAAGTGGCAATTTGCATTTTTGCAAAGGCTACCATTTAGTCGAGATTTCTCAAATTTTTGGAGAGAAACGTCTGAATTTTTAAAATAAAAAATTGTGCAATTTTTTCCATTTCCAGAAAAAATTTCTTGATTTTCTTGACAAAAAAACGGGCAATTTTCTTTATAAAAAACACTACTCATTTTTTTGGAATCTACTTACAAAAGTTTCAATTTTTTCAAATTTAGCTTAAAAAACTGAAGTAAACTTTCAATCAATTTCTAAATTTTCTTGACAATAAACTGCTCATTTTTTTTGGAGTCTACTTACAAAAATGTCAATTTTTCCGACTTAAAAAAAACTGAAGTAAAAAATCTTTCAATCAAATTTCTTCGTAAAAAAATGTCATTAGTTAATATTTTTTTTTTAATGGAAAGAAAATTTCTCAATATTTTTGGAATAAAAAAATTCAATGTTTACTTATGAGGTAATTTTGTAGAGTCAAATTCTTCCAATTTATTTTGAGAAAAAAATTCCGAATTATCGTGTCCAAAAAAAATGCTCAATTTTTTTGGAGTCTGGCGTCTGCGTTGAAATGTTCTAATTTTTCAAAATTAAGTAAAAAAAAATTGAAAAAATCTTTTAATTAAGTTTCTTGTGGAAAACAAACCTTTAAATTTTTTCGGAAAGAAAAAAAAATTCCCAATTTTTTGGAGCATTTCTCATATTTTTGGAGAAAAATCTCTGAATTTTACATAAAAAGTTGTGTCGATTTATTCAGAGAGAAAAGAAAATCCTAAATTCACTTGACAAAAAAAATGCTCAATTTTCAAGATTCTGAACATGGAAATTCTCATTTTTTCAAATTTGAGTAAAAAAGAAACTGAAATAAAAAAAAATTCAATCAAATTCCTTGTAGAAAATTATCATCATTTTTTTTTAGATTGAAAGAAAATTCATCATTTTTTTTGGAACACAAAACATTCTCAAATTTTTGTAGAGAAAACATATGCATTTTTTTAGGAATAAAAAATTATGTTTTTTTGGGGGGGAGGGGGGGGATAATTTTTTTTCAATATTTTTTACTCGTGAGGTAAAAATTACTTTCAATTTTGTAGGATCAAATTCTTTCAATTCATTCCGAGAAAAAAATTTCTAAATTTTCTTGACAAACAAATGATCATTTTTTTGGAATCTGCTTTAAAAAAATTCTAATTTCTTTCAAATTCAATTTGTAAAAAAATCGAAGTAAAAATCTTTCAATGAAATTTCTGGTAGTAGACAATCTTTAAATTTTTTTGTAAGGGGAAAGCAAATTCCTCAATGAAACCTTCTGAACTTTTTCAGAATAAAAACACTTTCCAATAATTATTTATGATGAAAAATTTCCTTTCCATTTTGTAGTAAAATGCCTTTTAAATTTATTTATACCTAGAAGAAAATTTCTGAATTTCCTCGACGAAAAAATGCTCAAATTTTTTGGCAGTCTGCTTTATTAATGTTTTTCTAATTTGAGTAAAAAAAACTGCAGTAAAAAATCTTTCAAATTTCTTGTAGAAAACAATCTTTGAATTTTTCTCAACTTTTAGGAGCACAAATTTTTTTTATAATAATATAAGATTCCGAGTTTTTTTTGGGTGTACGTACGTGAAAACATTTCTCATTTTATTAAACAGGTAAAGAAACCATTCAATTCTCCATAATTAAAATAAAAAAAATTCAAATTGATGCAAGAAATTTCCTTTTTTTTGGAAAGACTGTAGATATGGTTCATTTTTCTCTTCGCTCAAGAATTTGAAAAATAAAAGGACGAATTCGAAAACTTCGAAAGGTAATGTTATTAAAACAGTTCGAGAGAAATTTTTCCAGATAGAAGAAAAATGTCGTATGCGATCAATGAAAAGCCAAACCTCAAATTTTTAGGACAAAATTTTTTTTGAAAATCAGTCCATCAGGTAGGTAAAAAAACATTAAAATTTAATTTTAATACTTAATGACAATTCTGACGCAAACAAAAAAATAGAATAAAAAAAAGGGAAATAAAGCAAATTACCAAACAAAGAAATTCAAAAAAGTAAAAAAGAGGAAAATTCAAAACCAAAACATTTTTTTAAATCTACGAAACAACTATGAGTATGCACAAGCGTGCGAAAAAATGTTGAGAACAAGCTCAAGGAAAATTAATTTGAACTCCGAAAAACAAAAATAGGTACGAGTATCTACTATCTAGGTGAAAAGAAATAGGATTTTCACTCCAAGGCATTAAAAGAATCAACAACCAAAAAATTTACAACCCTAAACAAATTTAGGTGCTTATCTTTCTCAACAAAAAAAAAACTGAAAAATTTTCCACCTCCTAAAAAAGTGGGATTTCGTCAAAATTCATTTCAAATTATTAGGACTTAGGACTTTTCCCCATAAAAATTTCAAAAAATTGAGATTTTTCACTTTAAAGATCTAAGAAATATAACTATCGACTAAAAAAAAAAATCAAAGATAAATTTTCCATTCCAAAGTTTGAAAAAAAAATCCCTCAAACGGCACAAAATTTTCTATTACAAAATACTCAGAATATTTTTCAAACTGCACAATTGAGATTTTCCTCTCCAATAAAATTGAAATTTTTTTCTCTCCAAAAATTGAAAGTTTCAAATCGGTTCAAAAAAACAATTCCAAATTTTTTCAGTGACATGCCAAGTTGAAATTCTCCAAAAAAATGGGATATAATATTTTCTCGAAATTGTTATTCGAGAAATCCTATACAGTGTTGTAGGGTCGAATTATTCGAAAAATGAAAAATCCGATAATAATTGACAAAATTGGTTAAAAAAATTGTTCCACTCAATGAATAAAAATTGTCATCAATTGCCCCCCTCAAAAAAAATTTACTCCAAGAGTCCTAATGTTGTACGGTCGAATTTTACGAAAAAATACAAATCTTCACGAATTGATAAAAATTGATTTTAAAAAATATTTTCAAATCTTTAAACTACTAAATAGGTAATTAAAGTTTTCACAAAAATGGTGAATTTTTCCTCGAAATTACGACTCGAGAAATCTTACAGTTGTTGTGGGGTCGAATTTCAAGAAAAAACTGGTTCAAAAAAATTTCTCAACTCATGAATTTAAATTTTTCACGAAATCAATTTTAGCTTCGATAAAAAGTCAAGTATACGTACAAAGTACGTATACCTACTACATAATACAAACATTTTTGAGAAAAAAAATTGAGAAAAAATTTCAGAACGTAAACTAAAAAATATTTTAAAATCTCTAGATCACAAAAAAAATCCATAATAATTATAAAAATATTGAGCTCGTTCGAGGCAATATTTTACGTAAACAAAATATCAAAAATTATTCCAATTTCAGAAACAAAATATTATTATCAATACCTATTTCAAACAATGTCAACTTCAAAAAAAATTCTAAAAAATGAACCAAGAATCAAAATTTTGGCAGAGACCTCTCGAAACAAAATGTAATAGAAGTTTTACTAAATGTATTAAAATCCAAAAAGAAACAAAATTGAAATTTTTTGTCGAATTAAGAAAATTCGCATACTTTAATTTTCAGAAAATTTCCAAAAGTGACCATTTGCATTTTTTCAATTACAAAGGCTACCATTTGAGCCAATGCAAAATCCTACCCTAAGCGAATTTGTATAAAAGTTGATTTCAATTTTTCCAAATTTGGCTAAAAAAAACTGAAGTAAAAAATCTTTCAATCAATTTCTAAATTTTCTTGACAAGAAACTGCTCATTTTTTCAAAATCTACTTACAAAAATGTCAATTTTTCCAAATTTGTTTTTAAGGGAAGGGGGCATAATTTCTTTTTTGTTGAATGCATAGAGTTGACAAGCGGAATTTTCTAAGACCTTTGCATGACGTCATTTTGATTTTTATTTATGAAATTTTGAAGAAAAATTAGAAACTAATTTCATCTTGCTTTTTTTTACGAAAAAAATTAATTTTTGATTTTTGAAAAATAAAATGCATGGAGTTTTCAAAAAAAGAAAATTATATTCATTTTGCATTTTGATGTCATTTTGTAGAAATTATTGATAAATTTTTTGGAAAATGAAAATTTTTTACAATTTTTTTTTGTCAAAATTTGAAGAAAAACGCGACTTTTGTTTAATGCCCCGTTTCCAGGGAAACTATGCAATCCACCAAACTTTTTCTTAGAAAATTTTTAATTCAGTAGAGTCTGGTCTGTAATCTGACGAGAGGGTTTTGGAAAATTCCACAATTTTATCAAACTTTCTCATAATTTTCATCGTAGTATTCCAGTCAACTCGAAAATCAAAATGACGTCATGCAAAGGTCTTAGAAAATTCCGCTTGTCAACTCTATGCATTCAACAAAAAAAAAATTATGCCCCCCCCCCCTTAAGAAAAACTGGAGTAAAAAATCTTTCAATCAAATTTCTTCGCAGAAAAATAACATTAAATTATTTGTCTAGGTAAATGGAAAGAAAATTTCTCAATATTTTTGGAACATGAAAGTTGAAACATTTCTCAAATTTCAGGAGAGAAACCCTCTGCATTCATTTAGAATAAAAAATTGCGCCAATTACTTTTTTTGAAATAAAAAAATTCAATGTTTACTTATGAGGTAATTTTGTATAGTCAAATTCTTCCATTTTAATTACTCCCGAATTTTAGAACTTTTAAAATTTTCGTTTCTTTCTTTTTTTAAATTCGATTTTTTGAAAGTTTACAATTCCTTCAAATAATGCATACTATAGGTGGATTTATAATAGGAAATTCCTGAAGCGTGATTTGGAAATGAAAAGTAGGATTTTTTCTAATTTTCATTTTCTTATATGTGAAAACGATATTTTTGTGAAATTGTTTTTTTTATCAATTTGTTATATATGCCAGATATAACACTAATTATCACTAATATGCAAGAATAGTCGCATTCTACATCATAAAACTTGAAAAAATTGAGATTTCTTTTTTACAAAAATTCAATTCTTATTAAGTTAAAATGAACGCTGCCATTGAAATGTGTTGGTTCAACTTTTCACTTCCATTCAGTTCCTTCCGGAATTTCCTATTATAAATCCAGCTTTACTCAAAATTTTGAAATTTATTTACATTCATTTGTCTTTCGAATTTTGTTTATTTTTCAACGTTTCAAATCCATTAAAAAATCTAAATTTCCAATTTTTCCTGGGTGTTATTTTTTGAATTTGTAAATTATTCAAAAATTAAAAATTCTTTTGTATATGTACCTGGTATGTGTATTTTTGGAATGTATCAAATATTGACATTTTTCATTATTTTCCAGTTTTTCAATAATTTGAAAATTTTCCGTGTTCGTTGAGTTTAAAATTATTGGTGATTTTTTTCTACCAGTTTTTCTATATTTTTTGAAGTGAAATGTTTCCCAATTTTTTTCGGAGTAAAATTATTTTCAATTTTTTTGGAATAGGAAAAATCTGAATCGCCTCACAGTAAATTTTTTTCCAAATTTGTGTGAAAATTTCCACTATTCTATTAAAATAAAAGAATATCTCAATTTTTGAAAAATTAGAATTCTGCAAAGCAGACGCCAGACTCCAAAAAAATTGAGCATTTTTTTTGGTCAAGAAAATTAGGAAATTTTTTTCTCAAAATAAATTGGAACATAAAAAAAAATCAAGCAATTAACAAATACTTATCTACAGTAAATTTCAGAATTGAAAAAATTCGATTCCAAAAAATTTGTTCAAAGCATAAATTCAAATTTCTTCAAAATTGATCATTTTTTTCTTCAAAATTATCACTTGAGAAGTCGTACAGCGAAACAGTCGTGGTAGAGTTTAATCACACAAAAAAATATCAAATGTGGTAGAAGTGGAAAAAATTATCCAACTCATGAATTCAAATTTCTTCAAAATTTAGAAATATTTTTCTTCAAATTATTACTCTACGATGTCAGCTGGTTTTGGGTTGAATTAAACGAAAAAAAAATTGCAAATTTGAAGAAAATTGAATAACAAAATTCTTCCACTAAAAAATTCAATCTACACAGAATTACTGAATTTTTTCCGAAAATATTACTGGAAAAGTACCACAGTCGTAGGTTTAAATTAACGAAAAAATTATCAAAAAGTGGAGAATTTTTTTTTTTAAATTGTTCAACTAATAAATTTGAATTCCCTCAAAATTTATGATTTTTTTCGAAGTTATTACGTGAGCAGTTCTACAGTTGTAGTTGAATTGAATTACACAAAAAATTGGCAAATCTGGCGAAAGTGAAAAAAATCCACGTCAAAAAAATTGCTCAACAAATAAATTTAAATTTCCATCTAAATTTATGAAGTAGTTTTTTCGAAAAAATTGCCAAATCTGGCAAAAATTAAAAAAAAAAAAAAAAAAAAAAATCAAAAAAATTTTGCAAGTTATAAATTCAAATTTTCTCAAACTAGGATTTATAGGGGTTAATTTTCAACGAAAAAAAAAATCAAATTTGCAGAAAATTCAGGAAATTGGTTAGAAAAAATTGTTCAACTCAAAACTTTGAATTCTCACAAAATTAATGAAGTCATAATATGTCATATTTAATTAATCTTACTTTACGTATTTCGAATTAGGTAATTCACAAATCACTTACCAATTTCATTCGAAAAAGGGGAAGGTACACGTTCTCAGCATATTATTTCTTTCTGACCTAACGATCACTCGCCCTTTTTTTCCAACTTGTTCCGAAGTGTTGGCCACGATTATTATACACAGCATTTGACAATAGATCTCCGAGTGGTGCATGCTGACGGTTTCTGTTAGAATAAAATGAAAATAATTAGAAAAATTCAAAATATATATTATAACTATTTAAATATTTGTATATAGGTAGGTATACTTTTAAAAGTGGGAGAAATTGACAAAATTTTAAAAGAAATTTTTAGAAGTTTGAAACTTTGGAAAATCTGACAATTTTTGGAAAACAGGAGTAAATTTCAAAAGATGAAAAAAATCACCAAATTTTAAAACTAATCAAACACGAAAATATGGTAAATTTTTGGAAAAATTTCAAAAGATTACACATTTCAAGAAATACAAAAGTAAGGTACAAAACTTTTTTTGAGAGACTACAAGTTTTTTTTTCTTTTAAATTGACTGTGAAAAAAATAACACTAAAAAAAAAATGACAATTCTTAAGCATTTAATCAGTGGAAAAGGCTACCATTTGATCCAAGGCCAAATCCCCTTAGTGAATTTGAGAAAAATTTTATTTTCAGTAAATTTCAAAAAATGGCAATTATAATTTAATCAGTGGCAAAGGCTACCATTTCGTCCAAGGAAAAATCCTACCCTTAGTGAATTTAAGAAAATTTTTATTTTCAGTAAATTTTAAAAAATGACAATTTTTATTTAATCAGTGGCAAAGGCTACCGTTTCGTCCAAGGAAAAATCCTACCCTTAGTGAGCTTGAGAAAATTTTTATTTTCAGTAAATTTAAAAAAAATGACAATTTTTATTTAATCAGTGACAAAGGCTACCATTTAATGCCAGGCAAAATCCTACCCTTGATGAAATTGAGGAAATTTTTAAAAATGGCAATTTCAATTTAATTAGTGGCAAAGGCAACCATCTTGCCCAATGCAAAATCCTACCCTTAGTGAATTTGAGTAAAAATTTATTTTCGATAAATTTCAAAAAATGGCAATTATAATTTAATCAGTGGCAAAGGTTACCATTTCGTCCAAGGAAAAATCCTACCCTTAGTGAATTTAAGAAAATTTTTAGTTTCTGTTAATTTCAAAAAATAACAATTTTTATTTAATTAGTGGCAAAAGCTACCATTTGACCCAAGGCAAAATCCCACCCTTAGTAAAATTGAGAAAATTTTCATTTTCTAAAAATTTCAATTTTATGAAATCGCAAAGGCTTCATTCTAGGCAAACTCCTACACTTGGTGAAAGTTCAAAAAATGGCAATTTCAATTTAACCAAACATTTAAAATTGTTACAATTTCAAAAATTCATTGATGTTGTCAAGTTACCTACCTATATGTTCTAATTGTTTTCCATTTTTACAAATTTACTAACGTCTAGTTTGATAGTTTTGTTTACATGCATGGGGAGCACCTTCGATGAATTTTTTACCAAGTCCAGTGCTACATAATACTTTATAGTCAAAATTGGAAGGGAGGAAGGGGTCTAATCAAAATTTTTGTAATAACTAAAAGTATTTGTAAAACTTCAAGCTACAACTTTTGTTTGAAATTTTTTTTAATTGGGCCCCTTACCTCCTCACAGTTTTTAATAATGTATTTGAATGAGTTGGATTATCCAAAATTGGAGTGGAGGGAGGGGTCCAATCGCAATTTTATTGCAAAAAAATGACAGTAGGTAGTAAAATATTTGCATTGGAAGAAGTAAAAAAAAATTCAGAAAATTAAAAATAGATTTGAATTCAAAATAATTTGGCTTAACAGAAAAATCTGTAAGTACCTTCTAATTTTCGAATTTATCTAAGTATTAAAAAATAAATAAATAAATTTTAAAAAACACTACGAAAAAATTGAAGAGTGAAGTTATCAGAAAAGTACGATAGGAATTTTTAAAGATTAGAAAAATGTCATGTAAAATAAAATAAATAAAAGATGAAATTTTGACCAAAACTTTGGTTTAGCAACAGGCAACACTTAAAAATCAGGTTATAAAAACAAAGCAATTGAATAGAAAAGCGGAAAAGTTCAAGCACGAGATTGAGAAAAAAATTTGAGAACAAGTTCGAGAAAAATTAATTTGAATTTTGGAAATTTTGGAAACATGGAAATTAAATTTCAAAAAATCCCTAAATTTTGACCATAGTTTCATGGAGGGATAACAAACTATGAAAATTTGATCACTCTAAAAGCCGGATTCCATTACGCGATAAATAAATTATAGTCGTAATCGTATAATAAAACTAAACTCACCAAAAAAAAATTCAACCGAACCAAGTAGCTTCTATGATCAGTCATAGGCTGAAATCCGAGTATACTTTGGGCGGATTCTTCATTATAAATGCCAGTTATCAGTTGCAAATCTTCTCGACCATACAACAGCATCTATTCGAAAACAATAAAATCAATCACTCGGAAAAACACCAACGTAGTTTTTAACCACATGCAAAATCGAAAACCGATTGATAGTCTCTTCATACCAATTTTTATAAATAAAATTCAAAAATAGACTGAAACGTCTTTTTTTTTCAACACACGCGTAAGTAAAATGAGACGATAAATAGTCGTACACGAAATTTAGGAAAAATTTCTCAATTCTAAAAGTTTTGGCAATTTTTTCAATTTTTTTCAACCCTACAAGAACTGTAAAGTTTCTCGAGTAATTATTTCGAAAAAATTATCAAATTTGAATTTATGGGTCGAAATAAATTTTTTTCAATAAATTTTTATTCAATTCTACCAAATTTGGCAATTTTTTTCCAATTCCAGAAGTTTTGGCAATTTGTTAATTTTTTCAACCCCACAACTGTAAGCGTGTAGGGTTTCTCGAGTAATTATTTCGAAAAAAAATTAATCTCGTTTTTGAAGTGAAATGGAATAAGAAACACAGTTTACTCAAGTTCGAATGAATTTTTTCGATTTCAAAGAACTAGCAATATAGATTCGAGTTGAATTCAAATAGGAAAAAAAGTGGCGTATCGAGAATGAAATCATAGGAGGGGTTCAAATTTTGTTTTCGACAGTGGTTAGGTATTACGAAATGAAATTTTCAATTTTCATTACCTAATAACAAAAAATGCATTATTCAAAATTTTTAGATTTTAATTTCTTTTTTAAATCAAAAAATCTCTAAATAGTCAAAAAAAATTACACTGTTTGTATTCGTGAGAATTCAAAAATTAAAAAAAAAATTCAATATGTTGGAAGAATTTGACTGAAACTAATTTTTTTTGAAAACTTATCATAATTAAAAATTAATAGGTAAGTAAAATTTTGGAATTGTACAATTAAAAAAATCTAGTTTTGAAAACTAGAAAAAAAATCTCTTTGAAAAAAAAATTCGAAAAAATTCATCTCAATTTTTTTTTAGTAGTTTAGGTGACAAAGTATCATTTTTGAAAATTCAAGAGAAAATGATTCCTAAAAATTAAAGAAAATTCATCGATAAAATAATAAAACATACCTATCAAAAAAATTACCCAATTTTTATTTTTGAAAATTTAGGAAAAATCATTTTGAAAATTTTGTTAATGAAAATTAAGAAAAGTTAGGTACATTGAAAATTAAGAAAAGTTAGGTACCTATCATTAAAAATTATTGGAAAAAATTCAATTTCGAAATTTTTTTAAAAAATTGATCAATAATTTTATTTTATAAAAATTGATTGCGACTAAAAATTGGGAAAATTTTGAAAAATTAGGGATGCATTGCATTTCGAGAACTTTTCACAATTTTAGGAAATTTTTGAAAAATATGTAAAATGAGCATCTTTGTTATGCAAGATTTTTGAGGTATTTTAAAGCTTTTTTTTGCATAATGGGAGTGGACCCCAAAATCCTCCCCTTAAATACGCCACTGGGGGAAAAGATACCTACGTAAAAATGTTCTCTATTTATCGACACTTCACTTTCACGAGGCAAATTCGACCAGAAGCACGGAAATTTAATAAAAATAGGCCAGGACACTGGACACTGATTCAATAAAATTCACAAGATATTGTATTCGAAAACTCGACAAAAGAAAAGAGTAAACTTACCACAAATGATTATAATCTTCATTGAAGACCGATTGTAATGGCGCAGGTTCATTTTCAACAGCTCTTCTTCAGCGTTTGCAAAATACCAGCTCGAATTTGGCATACAGATGTATAATAGTTGAACACGTACCTAAAAAACACGAATAAATTATCGATTTGATAAAAAAACATGCAACGTAGCAGTCGAAAAAAAATCAATGGCTCAAGTCATGACTCGGGCCAATCAAAATATCAGATTGAATACGACCTTGGCGAGTCGCGAGTTGCATGTTATGTAGCAAGGCCCTTACTGAAGTTCGAAAGTTTTCATGTTCATAATTTTAAGCATGCCTAGTAAAAAATTTATAAAAAATTTAAAATAATAATTTTTGTTTAATTTATTGCAGAATTTTTGAAATTTTGCGTTTTGAAAAAAAAATGAAATTATTTTTTTTTAAATAGGTATTCTCGAAATTGATCTTATCAAAAATTGTAAAATTCAGATTTATTGAAATATTCGCAATTTGACCTTCCAAAAAGCTTATCGAAATTAAATTTTTGTACTCGGATATCTTACAAGAAATGATGAAACTCAATTTTTTTTTTGTAAAATATTTACAATTTCGGCCTTGAAAAAATTTCAAAAAAACAAAATGTTTTCAATATTCTTGAAATAATGGTTCATTAAAAAATGTGAAAATCATTTTTAAAAAAATACGATTCTCATGATTTTGGTTTAATAAAAAATTTTGAAAAAATTCTAAGAGTAAAATGAAATAAAAAACATAAGTTTACTCAAGTTCGAACGAATTCTTACAATTTCAAAGAACTAGCAATAGATTAGAGTTCAAATTTAGAAAAAAAGGTAGGTAAAAAGTTCTCTGTTTATCCATACTTTCACGAGGCAAGTTTGGCCAGAAGCACGAAAATCTAACAATAGGCTAGAACACTAGTTCAATAAAATTCACGAGATATTGTAAGAGTAGAATAAACTCACCACAAATGAGTACTATTATCTCCATTGAAGACCGATTGAAATGGCGTAGGCTCATTTTCAGCACATTTTCTTTATCGCTTTTGCAAAATACAAGATCGAATTCGGCATACAGATGTATAACTGAACACGTACCTAAATAACGTAAACAATTTCAAGTTAATAAAATAAAATGAAACGTAGCAGCCGAAAAAAAAATTGTCCAAAGTAAAATGGAATAAAAAACACAGTTTACTCGAGTTCGAACGAATTCTTTCGATTTCCAAGAACAAACAATATAGATTCGAGTAGGGAAAAAGATACGTAAAAATGCTCTCTATTTATCAACACTTCACTTTCACGAGGCAAATTTGACCAGAAGCACGGAAATTTACTTAATAAAAATAGGCTAGGACACTGATTCAAGAAAATTCACGAAATATTATACTTGAAAACTCACCACAAATGAATATAATCTCCATTGAAGACCGATTGAAATGGTTCATGCAGGTTCATTTTCAGTAGTCAGCAGCTCTTCTTTATCGTTTGCTAAGTACAAGTTCGAATTTGGCGAACAGATGGATAACTGAACACGTAGATACCTAAGAAACACAAACAAATTTTATATTCAATAAAAAAAATGCAACGATTCACAATAGCAAACTAAAAGTACAAAATTTCTCTCGAAACATTTCGATTTTCTATACTGCATTTCTACAAACGAAACGAAACGTAAGCCGAACAGCAAATTTGATGAAAATTATTTGTAACATAAAACAATACAAAAGCTTCGATCGTTATACTTGGAAAATACTTGAATATATGACCAAAAATATCACTTTGAAAAAGTTCACGAGCTATTATGTTTTCAAAACTTGATAAATAAATTAAATCATAAGTAAATCAACTCACCACGACTAGCTGAATCTCCTTTTCCGAAGCTTGGTTACTTTACAGCTTACATAAAAACGAACTCGAATAGGCCACAGCACCGCGGATAATAACATACGTATCTACCTAAACAAAACAAAACATTCAAATTCAATAAACGGAAAATTCGATACACAGTATCCGAAAAAAGTATTAAATACGTTTATATTAATATACTAACACGAAGCGAATTAAAATTACAATTTTATCCGAAAAATTAGGTAAAATATCTCCGATGACAACAAACACCATGACATGACGTAAGAATGTTTTGAACAACACTTCAAATCGAATGAACCTACGTAAACGACACGAAAAAACTTTTGATTTAACGCGTAAATGATCACAAAGTTAATTAGAATCGAACGTTTTTCAGGACATAATGAATTTTCATCTTATATTTTACGAAAACTAAACATAAAACGATGGCTGCATTCGAATAAAAACCATTCGCAGCGAAAGAATTCCGATTTTCCAAGTTCCAACAAGTCATACTTGGAGTTGGAAAACTGATGGGTCGCGTGTGTGCGTGCGTGCGTGCAACCAACGTACAACACAGCGCAAACAACGATATCCCTCCCAACCTTCTTTCTAGAAATCAGTTCAACATACTCGACTCGCTCTTCACTGAATGATGGTACAAAACACTACAAAAGCGATATCGTAATCGCTACCCCGCGCTACCATTACACTAACACAATTTACCACCACACTTGTAACGAAATACATACAATGATACTTGATACATCAAATGAATATTATACGAAGCATGCTTTGTGTTAGTGTATGAATCACAATAAACCAAAAACTACGTAATAAATTAATAAATATACGAAACTCACGACGAGCAAGTAATAATTTGCACAAGTAAAGACGTTAACAAAGGATACTGACAAAAAGAAGCCTGAATCTAAAATGGCTGCTTACTGCTTAGCCTCCACACACCACTAAACAACTTTCACGTTTCAACACTACGATGATGTCATTTTGCGCATCTTTGTGTGCGTTTGTTTACAACCTAACAATGGGCGGGCGCATTTATTTCGACATTTTGAAAAAAGTAGTTCCAATTACAATACGTTATTATACGCTTAATTAAAGATTTTAAATGATTATTTTCACGAAAATAAATAATACTGAGTAAGCGAATAGCAAGTTTTGTAATATTTGAATCATAAAGTACCTGTTTGTAGTGGATAACTTCCAAAGGAATACACATCGTGGTTGTCCTATTGTTCGGATGTAAATTGCAATTTGCAACCAGCTGCCTGGCTTGGCGAGCTGTGATTCGACATTTTGACACAACTTTAAATCGATTTAGTTTGATTTTCATATTTAATTCACAAAACAACGTAAACGATGACGAATAATCGCGATTTCGAGCAAGAAATGTCACAGAATTAACAGAATACATAGAGATCATCGAACACTGTTGAACCACGACTGTCGAGGGTTGAGTGGGTTGAGTCGAAACATGAATGATGAGACTGAATCACACAGACTGACACTGAGGCATTCATTTACTTACATTACATTAGGATAACGTAAAATCGTTTCAGTGAGTGGGAGAATGGTAATGTTTACACAAACGCAGTGTTACCGTCATCCCAAATCCAAAACTAAATCGAATTTCAAAACAAAACTTGATTATTTCTCGATTTTTGCCCTAATTGGAAGGGAGGAAGGGGTCTAATCGAAATTTTGTAATAACTAAAAGTATTTGTAAAACTTCAAGCTACAACTTTTGTTTGAAAATTTTTTTAATTGGGCCCCTTACCTCCCCACAGTTTTTAATAATGTATTTTGAATGAGTGTGAATAATTGGTTTTGGTTTTGGTTATGGTTACGGTTTTTTTCAAACTTAATTTTAAATTTTTGTCAATTGAACTTGAAATACTCCACATCCACAGAATGTGTCTGAAAAATTTTTCGACAAAAAATCTTTAAAAACATTATTTCTTGGCAAAAAATGGATACTTTGATATCCATTTATGCCATTTTTACGGGTCGGTAGGCCGATAAATTGGGCAAAAAGTCGCAAAATTTCAAAAAAATAACAAAAATTAAAAAACCGAAACCAGTTCGATTTTTTACCAGTTTTGGTTTGGGTTTTGGTTATGGTTTTTGAAAGTATTGGTTACAGTGTTGTTACAGTTTTGGTTTGGGTTCTGGCACGGCCGACTATAGTGTTACCAGGCCGGAATATAAGATTTGGCAACGCTGTGGCCAGAGGCTGAATTTTTTCTTTTCATCGCAATAACTCGGAAAATATTGACTTTACAAAAAAAGTGCAAGAGACCTTTTTTGAAGGTAATTAAAAATGCTTTCCACTCATATAAAAATATTTGGATTTTAATGACTTTTGTGAAAAATCAAAAATCACCAACTTTCAAAAAAACTCAATGTATTTTTATATGAGTGGAAAGCATTTTTAATTTCCTTCAAAAAAGGTCTCTTGCACTTTTTTTTGTAAAGTCAATATTTTCCGAGTTATTGGCGTTATTAAAAAATCAGCCTTCAGCCACATTCCGGCCTGGTAACAATGTAGTCGGCCGTGGATGGAAACTAAAATAATGATACGTTTTTCACGCGTCTAAATTTATCACACTAAAAATAATTCCACCGTCTCAACGTATATAAAACTATACCCTATTTAAACCCACACAGGATTGAACGACAAATCCATATTAGTTTCTATTTATGGGTTTACCAAATTCCACGTAATAATAAAAGGTATTACTGTTATTACTTTACGAAAATCCGTATAGGGGTATTTTCAAAACGATCTAAACAAACCGTCTTTATACTCGGCAACCAAATACCCACTATCCTTTTCCTTGGTATTGTATGCTCGGTCTTAGTCCTATATGTATTAGGAATTTCACTCAATCGGCCTGGCAAACCGAAATAAATTCTATTGGAAAATTTCGCCATTTAACCGAATTAAATTCTCTTCTCCAGTGGCAATTCTACACACACACACGTGAAAAAAAAATAGAAAAAACATCATACGATGATACGAGTTGGATACGAGGAAAGAAAAAAACCCTGTTGACTGCATAAGATAAGACCGTAATACAATACGCAAATCTCACGGTAATTTTAAGCGGTTTTTTTCCGGTTCCGGTTTTGGTTCCGGTTTCGGTTAACAGCCCTGGTCTTCGCTTCGATTGAATATTCTCATTTGTCATTTACTTTTTTGCAGGTAAATCACGTAACTCTTTGTTCATTTTTGATTCGTACACATAATAGGAAAACTGTAACAAACGTAAAAAAAAATTTAATAGGTACACAGTGTGAAATTATTTGGTAAAAAAATCGATTCATCAACATTTAAATGAAATATGAATACAGAATAAAATTTTATTGGAAAATATCACCTAAAAAAAAAAAAAAAAAAAAACCAAAGTACACAAAGTGTTTCAAAAATTTTTAGGTACGATTTTTTTTTTTTTCAAAACAAATTGTGCATAATTATCTGTTTGTGCGAGTACATAATTATTATAATTTTAATATTTAAAAAAAAAAAAAAAATCGAAAAACGAAAAAAACAAAATAAAAACATCACTGATAACTGCCTTCGCGTTAAATCAACGCCACAACTTTTTATCATAAACGCCTCCATAATATCGCGTCGCCATGAATTTCGTGAACGTTGCTTGCGCAGTGTTGCTCAAGTACGAATGTTGAAGTGGTAATGTTTTTCGTGCAATTATTTTAATTTCTCATTTTTTATACGCTACGTAAAAATTAAAATATTGTCTTATTTTAATTATTTATATTTCATACTGAATTAATTATTAAAATGGACTCTTCTTGTCTTCTTCCCGAAGTTGAGCGGTATTCGTTACAGTGTTTCGATATTACGGTGTTTGTTCACAATGGCTACCCTACATTCAATTATCAGATGTAAACATTGCAATAACCGTTAAATTTTGAAAACGAATCAAAAATACATCTTCCGTTGTGTTGAAAGTGAAAGAAAGTGTTTCAAAAATGAAATAATGTTTATATTACGTTGATATTATCGTTAAAAAATGGACGAGAATCGATACTATTACAAGCAGAATACGTACACGAGCAACGCCAGCGATGACTCTTCTTGTTCGTTTTCACTTCCTTGGCTAACGGATACACGAAAACGTAGAAGGTAAGCGAGCAATTTTCAACCTTATTATCACCATAATAGTGTTGTCTAAGCAAACATGATTAACACTACAATCGTTTTCTGTTGTGTACGTAGCCGATTAGGCAAACATGGACGAACCGTTCGCGTACTACAAGATATCAACAACCAGAACAACATCGAGCTGCTGGACGAGAACGACGAATCATCGCATAAGCCATCGGATAAAGCGAGCGTATCGTTTGATTATACAAAGCCAACAGATACGGATACCGATTCGCATGATGTCGGTTTTATGAAATCAAACGACGCGCTCAATACGAGCTTCACGCAGCCCAAAACGAACCCGATCGATATTAGCTTTTCGAATATGGATACGGTCGACTTGATGGATATTAGTGTTTCGAAAGCGGACACAAATCACGATATAGAATTCATCGATAGTGGCCGGTTTTCGTCGCCGGACGAGATGCGTTTAAATCACAAACAACGTACCGGTTACTCGCCCGAATTGATATTGAAAACTAGTAATCATTCGTCGTTCGAAAACGACGTACTGAACTTGCATAGAAATTCGTACTCGTCCGAGTTCTTATTGAATGGCAATGTGCCCCAGTCGACGAAACCGACGGACGTTTTTAACCCACCCCGAGCTGCTTTACCGATCGATATGGTGTTAAGCGATTATTCGTCGATGATGGACGAAGCTTCGGTAGAACGTAACCAGTCTCCGTCTCGTGCTGTAGATTTAGTTATGAAAAATAACAATTACGTGTCGCCGAAAGATGTCAAGCCGGTTGTTAATCGTCGAACGCCACTTCCGGCCGATTTGGTTTTGAAAACGAACGATTACGATTCGCCCAAAGAGAACATACCTCCTGCGTCTATGGATGAACTCGAGTCTCGCGTGAAGAACAGTTACTCGTCGCCCATGTCGGTGGATCCTCTTCGAACATCGTTACCTACCGATGGCTTGTTGACAAAAAGCAACGATTACACGTCGCCCAAAGAGAATATCGTACCTGATTCGTGCTCGTCGCTTTTTTCGATCGATTTCGTATCGAAAAAGAACGATTACTTGTCGCCACGAGAACAACTAATGTCAATCGATTCTCCGGTACTACCGATGGAACTGGTAACAAAAAAGAATGACCACTCGTCGCCTCGGCAGCATCCAGTGGTCAAGTCCAATTCACCACAGTTTCCGGTCGCACTGGTGACAAAAAAGAACGACCACTCGTCGCCTCTAGAGCCCCTATCGGTGAAATCCAACTCACCTCTGTTTCCGGCCGAACTCGTATCGAAAAAGAACGATGACATGTCGCCAAAAGAGACTATAGTACCTGATCCACCTCGACCATCGTTTCCGGTCGAAGTACTCCCGAAGACTCATCAACCGTCGCTGAAAAACAACCCTCCTCCGATTGAATTACTCTCGAGAACGCCTTTCTCCACCGAACCGCTTCAAAAAGCCAATCAGGGGTCTCCTAAAAGACGCGAAATTTCGAATCCGATTCCAGAAGTGTTTCCTAAAAGTAGCCAACTCGCTGTGGCGAAACCTGCCGAGAACTGCGACGTCGAATTTAAACAACCAGAGGCCATTCGACCTGCTAAAAAAGATGATTTCCAGTTCGAAGCTCCGCTTCCTCCGCCAGTTTTTAAAATCAACGAGAAACTACCTCCGTTTATTACGGTCAAGGGTAAATCCTACACTGTAACTAATGTCCTAGGATCTGGAGGATCGAGCATGGTGTATCAAGTATGAACCAATTCTGTTATTTGTGTCTCAAGTCCGAGCTAAAAATTGTGTAACTTTGACTGTGATTTTTTTTGTCGTAGGTTTTGCATCCGGAGCATGGTGAAATTTTAGCTATCAAACAAGTCAAGCTGTCCGAGGTTGATGAAAGTATCGCCGAAGGATACATCGACGAAGTTAAACTACTAAAAAAATTGCAAAAATGTGAATCTATCATCAAGATGTACGATCAGTAAGTATTTGCTTCGTGTGTATGTGTTGAAGTGTTTTTTCGATTTTATGATTTTTACTTTTCTTTTTTTTTCAGCGAAATCATTTGCGAAAATAACAAGAAATTTTTAAACGTTGTTATGGAAAGAGGCGACACCGATCTGGCCGAATTGTTGAAAAATGTCAACAAATATAAGAAACCTAGTATTTATATGATTTTATATTACTGGACCGAAATGCTTTCAGCTGTGTTCGAAATTCATAATGAAGGTGAGCGATATGACTTCAGGTACCCTTTTATTTAAATAATGTATTTTATTGTGATTTCAACGTGGTATTGGGTGTCGAATTAACGAGGGTTTGTTGAGCAGGGGAGCGGTAACTACTAACACTACTAACTCATCCTCAAGAAGCATCCGGATTGTGAAGTTTGGGAAGAAATTTAAAGAATGAATTTTTCGTAAATTCATTTTTGATTTTTTTTTTTTTTTTTTTTTTGGTTAATTTATAAAACATAAATATGGTGGCAAATTTGGCAAATTTAAAATAATGTTAAAAATCTCCCACCTACAAAATAGTTTTTATCAAGTCATCGTAATTTTTGAATTTTTTTTTTAAAAAGTAATTGAAATTATATGTGGGAAAAAGTTGAATTTAAAATATCATTGATTTTTTTTGTTGTTGTTGGAATAATTGGACTATTTTCGTTTACTTTATACGAGTTTGAAATACTTTTATGATTTATTTCAAACTAAAATTTTCTTCAATCGCCGGCGTAAGTTACGAGTAATTTGGTATACTTTTTCGAGATATTTCTATTTTATTGTTCATGAAGTCTCAAGTAAGTTTCGATTAATAATGTAATAAGTATCATTTATTTTTTAATTTAAAGAATCGTCGATTTATGAATGTAAAAAATTAATCGAATTTTATTTTTGCAGGTATCATCCATTCGGATCTTAAACCAGCGAATTTTTTGATAGTCAATGGAAGGCTAAAATTGATTGATTTCGGTATTGCGTCGTCTATGCAAGGCGATATGACCAGTGTATACAAAGACGTATTTACCGGAACGTTGAATTACATGAGCCCGGAAGCGGTGCAATTTGTCAACTGTTCATCTGGATCCATCGGCTATAGGGTTGGTATTTTTTTTTCGCTCAATTAGATCTATTGGTTCGTGCGATCAAAAAGTTTTTAAAAAATTTATGATTAATTTGTATAATCTTGCACGTATTTTATTTTTTAATGAGCTAAGATTAAATTTTACGGATTTCGCCTTCTTTTCAAAAAATCTCATCTCTATATTTGAGGCTCCAATTAGAAAAATTTTCCTACAAAAGTTGTAGAGTGGCATCCTATGATTAATTTTAATTATTACAAAAATGTTTCTAAACTTCGAAAATTTAAATGACACTATTTATTTTGTGACCACGAGAAAAATAGCTTTCATTTTTTTTTCGAAGAAAAATTCTCGTATTCTTGAAGAAACCCAATTCATCAGTTTAAAATAAAAAAATCTTTTCATTTGGGGGGTGGAGGATCTTTTGATTTCAGAAATAGGTAAATTTCTTATTATTTTTTTTCAAAGAAACAATTTAAAATTTTTGTCTCAATTTAAAAAAAAAAAAAATGAAGAAAAATTCCATTATTTTTGGAGCATCGAGATTTCTTATTTTATTATTATTTTTTTTTGAGAATGAAAATAATTTTAAAATTCATATAAAGAAAAATTTCTGAATTTTCTTGGAAAAACCAACAAAGAACATATTTTGAAGTAAAAAAAAAATGTTCCAAAAATTTCTCAATTTTTTTGGAGTGAAAAATTAATTTTCTTGAATATGAAATCTTTCATTTTTATAGGGAATAAATCCCAATCTAATCATTTTTATAAAAGCCGGAAAATTTTTAATTTTTTTGGAACAATTTATAAAAGTTTTCTAGAATTTTTTATTTTTTCATACTTATCTAAGTTTGTACAAGTAAAAAAGTTTCTTAATTTTTTTTGGATTAAAAAATCTGTTATTTTAGAGGGAAAAATTTTCAATTTTTTTTTGGAAAAAGTATTTCAATTTTTTTCTTGACAAAATATATTTGGCCATTTTTTTTTAAATGAAAATATCTTTCAATTTTTTGGAGGAAAAATTTTATTTTATAGGAAAAAATTATCCATTTAATTTCTGATTTTTTTTTGCTTTTTTGAAACAAAAAATACTTATCTTACCTAAATTGTTTAGCAAATTTTTTTTTATTTACCTACTTAAGAGAAAAAGAACCGTTGAAACAAAATTTTTGAGCAGATACGAAGATATTATTTTTGGAGAAGAAATATTTTATCTTTGGGGAAAAAATTCCTATTTTTGTGAAGACGAGAAAAATCTTTTTTCGAAAAAAAATTCGTGTAGATGTTTTTTTTTTAAAGTTAAAAAATTCTCACTTGTTTATGATGATGAAACTTTCAATTTTTTAGGATAAAAAAAATCGGAATTTTTTGCGTAGAAAAGCTTTCTCATTTTGAAATAAAAAATAAAAAATCTTTTATTGTTTGGCATAAAAATCACACAATTTTTTTAAATAGAAAATATTTTTCAAGTTCTTTCAGAAAAATAATTGTTTTTTTTTTTGAATAAAAAATATTTCTAAATTGTCGTCTAATGAACAAAATTTTCATTTTCTTTCAAGAAAATTTTTTAAAAAATATTCTTAATTTTTGGGAGTAGTTACGAAAATTTTTATTTGAAAAAAATGAAATCGTTATTTTTAGAGAAAAAATCTTGAACAAAAATTCTAAAGATACAAAAATATTTTTTTTTGAAAAAGTAATTTTTATTTTTAGGGGGGAAATCTCAATATTTGTCAGGGAAAATAATCTTACTTTTGTTGAAAAATTTTTTTTTTTTTTTTTTTTTTTTTTTTTTTATTTGAAAGGAATTTCTAGAGTGATGAGTGATAAAATTTTCAATTTCTGAAGATGAAAAAATTTCATTTTTTAGAGTGAAAAACCCCTCTTATTGTTACAGAAATTTTTTTTTAAATTTTTTGGGGAAAGATCTTGATAAATTGTTTGACATAAAAATCACTCAATTTTTTAAATGAAAAATATTTCTAATAAATTGTCTTGTAGTAACGAAATTTTCAATTTCTTTCAATTTTTTTGGAATAAAATTTTTTTAATCCTTAATTTTTTAGTAGTGGTTACGAAAATTTCTATTTAAAAAAAAACTGAAATATAAGTAAATTTTTGTGGGGAAAAACACTTGATTAGAGTAAAGATGATCTTAGGTATTTGTAAAGGAATTTTTTTTCAATTTTTTGAAGAAAAAGTCTCAAATTTTTGGGAAACAAATTACTCAATTTTTCATGTAAAAATATAAAATTTCCTTAATTTTCAAATTTAATTTTTTTTTAGTAGGTAGGTATAGATTTTTTTCAAAATTGAAACGAAACTTTTTTCAATTTTTTCTGAAGTAAAAAAAATAATTATTTTTGAGAAAGAAAGTTCATTTTTTGAAGAAAAAAAAATCGTTCCATTTCTTTGGAGTAGAAATAAATTTTTTTGGAAAAAAAATATTTTGGAACCAATTATAAAAATTTACTTTCATCATTTCGATCGCACGGACAATTTTTTCTCCATGACAACTAAAAACATTGAAGATTCATTTTTCTATTCATTTATTTATTTAATTTTTATTTTTTTCATTTTTCAGATAACCTACAAAACAGACGTCTGGTCACTAGGATGCATCCTGTACCATTTGATCTACGGCAGACTGCCTTTTCAGCATTTCAAAAAGAAATGGGATAAAATGCGAGCCATAGTCGACCCCAAGTTAGAAATCGAATGTCCCGACGTGAAAGGCGTACCGACCATGTTAATGTCGGCGTTAAAATCGTGTCTAGATAAAGACCCCAAAAAAAGAATGTCCGTTGGTCAATTGCTACAATTACCTTATTGCGGTAATTGACCAACAACGTACTACGATCGTTTTATTTTGTCGTATCAATTTTTATCCTATTTATTTATTTCAATTTTATCATTTTTTTGTGCTACGTATACGTGTACTTTAAATAACATAAATAGGTTGCATCACGTTATCCATCTGCCCTGCTGCACACTCTGCTTCTAACTCGTTTCCCCTTATTCCCAACTTCATTCGTGTGTTTTATTTTAATCGTTAAAAAATAAATTTGTGTAAATTTTTTTAATTACGATGGCGTTTCATTTTTCTTCAATAGGAAGAAACTTCCCATATCGTGCCATTTCCTCGTAGCAAATTCTTCCTTTTTGTTGAAATAAAAAACACTGCCTGTGATCAGAAATTATAATAATATTACGAATTGTGCAAATTTACATACCTCGTCAGATATTTTAAGAGTATTATTTTTCCGGTGTGTTATGCATTTTGTACTTGGATTTTTTTTTTTTTTTTGCTTGTGCTGGGTTTTGGGGCCAAATTGCCTATGCCAGAGTCACTAACCGGATCAACGTACGACGTTCAGACGTCGTGTTTATATCGTTGGTCAGCGATGCGTTTCACGAGAAGTGCCTACGAAGTGTGATACTGGCTGTTTGTACGCGTTGGATTCGTAATATAGTAATTTTATGCGAAATTAATTACCAGAAGGATGGATAATGATGATAACGTAGGCGCGAATAATTACCCATATCCGCGGCTGGTCCGTTATTACTATTTTGGCGCCGGTTTGACGTGATTTGTGAGGGAGGGGGAGGTTCCGAATTCGTATTTAAGGGGTTTGGAATTTTTTTTGGAGATGATCATGGTGTGAAAAATGAAAATAGTGCAGGGTAGATAAATTTTTGAATTTAAAATTGGAATATGATTTAAAAAAAAAAAAGTATACCTACCTGGTGATAAGACGTATACGATTTACTATTGTTGTTTTATAACTGTAAAAATGGCACTATTAAGAAGTTTAAATACGCACTAGTCGGTCTCGGAGAAGAACGTCGAGTTTTCTTCTTACTCGTGGGTAATTTTCAAGACTTGTATTTGTATACGAAATGCCATTTAAAGTGTTATATTAAATTAACGGTTTCGTATAGCTGCGCAATTAGGTAGCTAGGGCTACGTTTTTATACTGGCTCGTCGCCGGTACAAAATGAAGAATTAGCACGAAGGTTAATTAGGTACTTTTATTTGTGCATTTGCATAGATATACCATACGTAATTGTGTACGATACACATTGGTAACAATTATTACGTGGAAATTACATAGAATTACAGTGTGCTGGAATGAACCTGCAGCTGTGTGTGGAGCTAAAGACTTGAGAGAGTGCGTTTCCGTGTAATGACATCGATTCCAAGTATGATTGCTGCGTTGAGAAGTTGCAATTTACGTCCATCATTAGTCTAATAGGATCGTATGGAGGTGGGAAGCTGTTGGATTGTGGACGGTTTGACTATCAAGACTCTGTCTACTTTTATGTACATTTTTTTGAAATGTTTACCTTCTTGATCCGGTATTTGAAAAAAAAAAAAATGATGGATTATTTTACTAGTGGTTCGCAGCAGTACTGTTTTTTTTTTTTTTTTTTTTTTTTTTGGCACCATCGAAAATTTACCAAGTTTAATACTAAATAGATTCAAAATTGGAGGGGAGGGGAGGGTCCAATCGCAATTTTTGTAATAACTGAAATTATTTCCAAGACTTCAAGCTACAACTTTTGTCTGAAAATTTTTTCAATTGCACCCCTACCTCCACCTGTAGTTTTTAATATCTAAATGATATTGTGCAAAATTGGATGGGAGGGAAGGTCTAATCGAAAATTTTATAATAACAAAAATCATTTCTAGGACCTCAATGTACAACTTTTGTTTGAAAATTTTTTCAATTGGACCCCTCACCCAATTTTGAAAAAATATCTACCTGATGTTATGTGAAATCGGAGGGGAGGGAGGAACCCAGTCGAAATTTTTATTATACCTAACCAAAATTATTTTTAGGATCTTAATTCACAACTTTTATCTGAGAAATTTTTCAATTGCTCCCTTCCTCCCACACTACTCCAAATTTTTAATTAGTATCTTAAAAGTGTTATGCGAAATCGGTGGGGAGGGAGGGGCCCAATTGAAAAAAAATTCAAACAAAAGTTGTAGCTTGAAGAACTAGAAATAATTTTGATTATTACAAAAATTGTGATGGACCCCTCCCTCCCCGCCAATTTTGAATATAAAGTATCTGTGTAGTATTGGACTTGGTAAATTTTCGATGGGGTCAAAAAACAATACTGGAAGCAATCCACTCGTGAGTATTTTTTCTCAAAGTGTGATTAATTGTCAATTAATTTAATATTTTTAATATACCTACTTACATGTATTTTTATGATTTTTTAAAAAATAAATTGTATTTGTTGTAATGTTTTTTTTATTTTGTCCTGGAATCGCTTCAGAAGACGCTGTAATCAACTTCAACGACTGAAAATAATAATTTAAGTTGAAATTTTAACACCGTAACTTGTAATAAAATTGAATTTTCAGCTGTCGAAGTTATTTACAATACCTTTTAGGGCAATTCCAGCGAGCTGGAGAAAAGCTAACTTTTGCTGGGGGCTCCGGAAATGCTTTGATAATGGTCGCAGTCCACTCAGGGGGGTTGACTTGAGAATGCGAACCAATTCGCGCAGTTTTATCTCATAATTCACTATTTTTGTAAAAAAAAATTGATACTATTAATTTATGTCAATGGGATATTTTCGTCATTTTCAAAAATTTTCCAAAAGTGAATAAATCAACTTCTACTGCTGGAAATTTGGTTCCGAAACTTGCGGATGACATGACATATGCTTTTTCAGTGAGCCAAATTTAAGCTAAATCGGGGTTAACGAGTTGACAAGATTCCATTGTCAAGATTTTTCCTCAACTATCCAAATTTTTCACACAAAAAAATATTTTTTGCCTTGAGATTTTTTTCCTGTCATTTTGACAAATTTTACCGTCGGAATTTTTTCAAGATTTTTTGAGCTTCTTTAATTCATAGGTTCTTGTTCTGAATATTGAAAAACAAAAAAAAAATTAATATTAATTGGTATGAGAAAATTATTTGATTTTTCACTTGAAATATGTTTTCGAAGATTTTTTGAAAGAGGAAAAATTAAAATTCACAACGATTCCCTGGGAAATGTGTTTTTGTTAATTTTAACGTCAAAATCATCTGCGATCGATTTTTCTCTTTTTCTGAACGTTGTTCAATAAAAAAAAATCATTCAATTTAGTTAATTTCTTTATTTTCATGAATAAACGTACATTTTTACTCATCATTCGATGCGAATAATTTTTCAAAAAAGTTTAAGTGATTTAAAAAAAAAAAAAATAATAGTTGGTATTCAATTTTGTGTGCTCATTTTTTTAAAATTTCTTCTGAAAATTTTGTCTGCAAATTCTTATGTTAAAAAAAATTAATTTGATTGGAATTATATTTTTAAACTTTTTTTTTGGTTTGGATTTTATTTTTCTTGAAAATTTTTCTAAACATCTAATTTTTTTCAATTTTTAATAATAAAATAAGTTCATATTTCCTCATCTTAATTGATAGGAATAATTTTTTCAAACAATAGAATACGAATAATTTTCAGAAATCAATTTTAAGTGTGGTCTCAAACTCTCAATTAAAAAAAAAAAGTTGTTTCCATTTTTATTAATTATTGATAATTTTTTTTCTCATTTCTCCCAACAATTATTCATTTATTTTTTTTATTTTTATTTTTATTTGTTTTCATTTACTTACCTATACTTTTAAAAAAATGTGCTAAATTTTTATTTTTTTTATTTTTTTATAATTTCTTTTACTAAAAATTTTGTACCTATTCATATATTTTTAAAATTTTTACATTTATTTATTTATTTTTTTTACGCCATGTACAGCCACTAAAGGCTGGAGACGTTTTTTGAAAATTGAATGAAATTTACGAATTTTATTTTGAAAATTTTGTTTTGAAGTCCTGGTTTTTCCATCAAATACTACTTGCAATTTTTTCTCAAAATTTTTGTGAAGATATTTGAGTCAAAGTTTTCTTTGACTAAATTTTTTTAAATGTTTATTTTTTCGGATATTTGAGTCAAAGTTTTCTTTGACTAAATTTTTTTAAATGTTTTTTTTTTCGTTCTTTTTTCCTTGAACATTTTTCAAAACATTTACATTTATTTTTCATTTTATGAATACTAGTTAATTGATAAGAATAACTTTTTAAAACTTTAAATGAGAATAATTTTAATTTTTAATTTTTTAAATGTGTTCTATTTTTAAAATTTTCTTTTGTTTGGGAATTTATTTTGAGAAATTTTCCAACAAATTCACTATTTACACATTCTTCGGGTTTTCTCAAAACTTTGATATTTTTTAAAAAGTTTTTGTTCGCGCTTTAAAAAAAATTCTGAACACAAAAAAGTTTTTGAACTCGATTCAAAATTTTTTCTATCAAAAAAACAAACAATGTATTCCTACAGTCCTACATTTATTTACTCATCATAAGTGATGATAGGAATAATTTTTAGAAGTACCTATATGTATAGTTCGAATGAGAAAATTTTTCATTTGATGTAAGTTTGTTGTCTTTTTTTTTGGAATTTTTTCGTCATTTTTTTTTTCATATGTACAAAAAGGTTTTGGAAATTTTTGTTTCAAAGTCTGTTCTTAATTTTTTCCCCTGCAAATCTTCATTACCTAACTTCTTTCCTGAATTTTTGAATTTCCTTCTTAATTTGGTAAAAAAGGAGAATTTAATGAAAGGAATATTTCAATGGAAAAAATTGGGGAAGACATTTTGACCAGAAACGTTTTGGGGAAAAAACCAAATTGATACACAGAAGCTTTTCTCTGTTTGTGAAATTAATATTGAAGTCTTGATGTAGATGATGTTGTTGTTGTTGTTTTATTTATCAGTGCTATTTTTGGTTTTTGATTTCAGGTGGATCGAATCTTTTTCACTTCCTCTCGGGTGTCTCCTGCTATGCTACGAATTTGAAAGGTAAGCTTTTGACGTTCTTTAGATTCTGTTAGAGTGGTTTTTCGTCATATTGTTTTAAGAAAAAAACAAGTTTATTGGTATAAAAATTAATCGTTTTCCAACCTTGATTGCCAATTTTATTTGCAAAAATGAACGAATCTTTTCAATTTTTTTTTTTTTTTTTTTTTGAACAACAATATAAATATCTTATTTTACGAAAAATTATACCTACTTACTCGTCCCATTTGTTCGCTTTCTGTATACGTAATCTGACAAATTGATTAGCCACGCAGAAAAATAATTTTAATTCGTTTTTTAATGAAAAAAAATAGCTAATTATTTATGGATTTATCCGCAATCAGCCGAAAATAACCGTAATAGAAAAATATGTAATTCCCGAGCGGCACACTCGATCGATAATATCGGAAGATGTAACGTATCGATAAAAAATCGTTTGAAAATCTATAGATGTTCTCACGATATTATAAAGATTTATCGGTACAATTTCATAGGCAAAAAATCTAAAAACTATCGAATTCGATATTATTAAGATTTTATGACGATATTTGTCAACGATACTATCGACAAAGAATATTAAATTTATCGATTCCGATTTTCCACCCATTTTGTGCAGATATTTGAAACTACATTATCGACAAAGAATATTAAATTTATCGAATTCGATTTTTTAACGATTGTAAAGATATTTAAAACTATATTATCGACAGATTATATGAAATTTCTCGACTCCGATATTTTACCGATTTTGTAAAGATATTTGAAACTATATTATCGAAACGTAATATGATATTCCTCGAATTCGATTTTTCAACGATTTTGTGGCGATATTTGAAACTACATTATCGACAAATAATCTGAAATTTGTCGAACGATTTTTCAACGATTTTGTGATGATATTTGAAATTATTTCCAAATTTTAAAAATTGGTGAAAATTTTTCTAAGTCCAACTCGTCTGGAAGTACTAAACTGCCTATTATAAGCGTTTTATTGCTAATTCCTCAACAATAAGGTATGGCATAGTAGTTAAGGAACAGGAGTACCATGCAGGAGGTAGATGGTTCAAGCCTCGCGGGTGGCAGATTTTTTATAATTTTTTTTTGACTTTTTCTGAAATGATCCTCTTACCGTAACATGAATAATGTGTTTAGGCATAATTTAATGTATTAATTATGCTAATTAAGGGTTTTTAATTATAGAAAAAAGCTAGTAAAAGACGAAAAATCGGAATAAAAAATCGATAAAAAATCGACAAAATATCGAATTCGATAAAGTGTCGCGTTAGTTCCGCCTAAATCGTGAAATTATCTTTCGATATTATAGATATATATATTATCGATAAAATATCTTACTATAATCTCGAAATTTTTGCTAACTATAATTCGTCGATAATCTATCTATATATCGAAAGATAATTTCACGATTTAGGCGGAACTAACGCGACACTTTATCGAATTCGATATTCTGTCGATTTTTTATTTCGATAATTTGTCGATTGTGCTGCTCGGGTTGCATATTTTTCTTCCTTCAAAGTCTATACCCTCATTAATCGACTAATCGTCCACAGTCCACACCATCGAACTATTATTTGACCGATATTCGCCTCGTGTGGTACGTTATAAAAATTAACAATGCATTTTTATTTCCTCGTCAATGAATTTTTCTCGTTTGCGAATAATTTCTTAACCGCGAAGATCTAGATCTTATTGGTTCGAATACTTAATGCACCGCCTGCATAGATCGCCACCGCGACCGCGTACTTATTTGTTTTCTCGTCCATTATTTCGATCAGAAAATGAACTTATATCGGAGTCGTGAATGCGTTCATGTGGGGGGCGACCTTCGGTAATAACGTTGAAAGAGAGAGAGAGAGAGAAAATTCTCGCAAAAAGCAATCAAATCGCATCGACGAATTATCAATTGTATTATATGGGTATACATTAGTGTGTTCAATATGTATTACACATGTATCTACTACCTTCATATTATTACATACGAGACGTAGGTATAATCGTGAAACAGCAGTATCTATCGTAAAAGAGAGCAAAAAACATATACTTATATATTATTGTAAACTGGTTTAAAAACTAGCATACATATAAAATATGGTATAGGTACATATATCTATGACTTATCGTTTATATGCACTTATAAAGCATGGAAAAGTACACGTGAGAAAATATACGCTTGTTATGGATGAATGATTGACGTGCGATTTGAGGGATAAAAGAAGAAGAACGAGGATGAAAATGTATTCAATCAATTGGGTCGAACATCCAAGGTACGAGTAGTACAACAGAACATTATAACGATACGCGAATATGTTTTTTATGCTCGTTATAAGTAAATACATGTTAGGTAATATTTACAAAGTTGGCTTCTGTGTAGTCGAATATTTTTCTTATTTCAATTTTTAGATGGAGTTTTCCTAATTTGGGAGTCGTTCGCAAACGAAAGATCAAATTTTTCCCTTATTAAAAGGGTTGAATTTTTTCAATTTTTCAAATTTTATTCATAACTATACGAGTGATGAATTTTTTGGTTTTTTTAAAAATTCTTGTTTTTTTTCAATTTTTTGGTTACTTACTTTCTTATTCATTTTAGTCCAAAAAAAAAAAATGTAAAATTAAAAAAAATAATACCTCAATAAAAACAAATTGAGAAAAAACAAGGCTAAAAATAAGGTACCGTACCTTCCTGTCCCAATTTTCTATAAATAAATATTTTTCGAGTTTTTTTGGTGATAATATCCTTCATTTCTTTATTTCTTCAAAGAATTTCACATCACTGATTTTTTCATTTTTTCCTATTGAAAAATCTTTCCAATTTAAAAAAAAAATAAACTACTATACTTTTTAATTAATATTTAAAAAAAAAAACTTTTTCCATTCACAATATTATGTCAGAGTATCATCGATTTTCCAAAGAAACAATTTTTTATTTCATGATTTGAAAAAATTAGGATACTTAATAAAAAAATTTTCCTTGTATAAATTTTTTCAATTTTTTTCGGGATGATTAAATTTTTTGTTTCTTTATTTCTCATAATTTTTAAATATCTACGAACGTTTTAGAAAAAAAAAAAAAAAAATTTAAAAGATAAATTGAGTAGAACCTGTCTCGGTTATTCAGAAATTTATTTTTGGAGAGATATTTGTTTGAAAAATTCGAAGTTTCCAATTTTTCACGAATTGATACCATTTTTCTAATTTTTCAGTTCCGCAAAAATGGATTTTTTTCAAAAATTTTCAATTCAATAGAATGAATTTTCTTAATTTTAAAAAAAATTATTTTTTATATTTTTCTAATTTTTTCTATTGAATTTTACAAGCAGAAAAAATTACTCGTTCGCGAACGATTTTTTTTTCAAAACGAATCATTTCTTAACTGGGATTTTTCAAAATGAGAAAAACAATTTCTTCAAAATGATTCGTTCGCGAACGATTTCTTTTCCAAAACGGATCGTTTACAAACTAGAATTTCTTCCAAACCAATCATTCGCGAACGAAAAAATTTTTTGAACAAATTATTCACAAACAACAATGAACTATAATTTTTTTCAAAATTAATCGTTCGCGAACGATTTTTTTTTTCAAAACATTTTGTTTTGAAAACTATAATTTTTTCTGAATAAACCGTTCGGGAACGATTTTTTTTAAATTCAAAATGAATCGATTGTTGCCTAGAATTCTTCAAAATGAATCGTTCGCGAACGAATATTATTTCAAAACGAATCATTTGGGGATCAGGATTTTTCAAAATGGGATTTTTTTTTCAAAGGTAATCGTTTGCGAACTAGAATTTTTTCAAAATGAATCTTTCACAAACAATTTTTTTTCAAAACGAATACGAATCGATTGCTTATACTAGAATTTTTCAGAATGAATCATTCACGAACTTTTTTTTTCCCAAAACGAATTGTTTTAAAAATTGGTATTTTTTCTAAATGAATCGTTCGAGAACGTTTTTTCCCCTAAATAAATCGTTCGCGAATGACAATTTTTTCCTAAACGAATCGTTCACGAACTACATTTTTTTCCCAAAATGAATCAATCATTAACAATTTTTTTTTCAAAACGATTACCAATCGATCGCTTATGCTAGAATTTTTCAAAATAAATCTTCGCGAACGACAAATTCATCGTTCGCAAACAACAATTTTTTCCGAACAAATTGTTCACGAATAACAATTTTGCAAAGTGAGAACTATAGTCCGTGTATTTTATCTTGAGCTCTCAACTACAAAATTAATGCATTAGTGTAAACAAGCGTAATACACCAATCCGGTGGCCAGAAGTTTGTGTATTTACACGTTTGTATGTATTAGTGAGGGCTCAAGATAAATTGCACGGACTATATGTAATATATTTTTTTTTTGAATTTATCGTTCGCGAACGATTTTATTTTCAAACCGAATCATTTCTAACTAAGATTTTTCAAAATGAGAAAAACAATTTTTTTTTTCTAAAACGGATCGTTCCCAAACTACATACTTTTTCCTGAACAAATTGTTCACAAACAACAATTTTTGTTTTCAAAATGAGAAATATACATTTTTTTAAATTATTCGTTCGCGAACGAATTTTTTTTTCAAGACGAATTATTTTGCGAACTAAGATTTTTCAAAATGGGAAACAATTTTTTTTTTTCTGAAGGCGATCGTTTGCAAACTGGAATTTTTTCAAATGAATCGTTCGCGAACGACAAATGTTTTCCAAACTAATCGTTCGCGAACGACATTTATTTCTGAACAAATTGTTCACAATAGCAATCCATTTTTTTTCCACAATGAGAACCATACATCTTTTAGATTAATCGTTCGCGAATGAATTGTTTTTTCTTCAAAACTAATCATTTGCGAAGAAGGATTTTTCAAAATTAGAAAAACATTTTTTCTTCAAAATGAATCTTTTGTGAACGATTTTTTATTCTAAAACGAACCCTTTGCAAAATAAGATTTTTCGAAATGAGAAAGACCATTTTTTTTTAGAATGAGAATTGTTTTTCAAATAAGAACGACAATTTTTTTTTTTTTAACGAATCCTTATTCCTTGGAAAACAACTTTTTCTTCCAAAACGAATCATTTGAAAACTATTTTTTTTTTTCAGATTCTGTCGATGAATAAGTTATGAAAAAAATATTCAGATACTAATTTTGAACATACAATTAAGGGGGAGGGGGCATAAAAAAATTGTTGAATGCATAGATAGCGTTGATAAGCGGAATTTTCTAATACCTTTGCATGAAGTCATTTTGATTTTTCATCTATGAAGTTTTGAAGAAAAATTGAAAACTAATTTTCATCTTGCTTTTTTTTTGCAAAAAAATTAATTTTTGATTTTTGAAAAATAAAATGCATGGAGTTTTTAAAAAAAGAAAATTATATTCATTTTGCATTTTGATGATGTCATTTTGTAGAAATTATTGATAGATTTTTTGGGAAATGAAAAATTTTTAGTGTCAAAATTGAAGAAAAACACGATTTTTGCTTAATGCCCCGTTTCCAGAGAAACTATGCAACCCACAAGATTTTCCTAAGAATGTTTTTCATTCAGTAGAGTCTGGTCTGTAGTCTGACTAGAGGGTTTTGGAAAATTTCTGCTTTCTTTCCGATTTCATCAAACTTTCTCATAATTTTCATCCTAGTATTCCAGTCAACTCGAAAGAAATCGTCAGCAAATTAAAATTTTGCAAAACGCTCTCGTCAGACTACAGACCACAACTCCCATGAATAAAAAACATTCTAAGAAAAAGTTTTGTGGGTTGCATAGTTTCTCTGGAAACGGGGCACTTAGCAAAAATCGTGTTTTTCTTCAATTTTGACTCCTGAAATTTTTCATTTTCCAAAAAATCTATTAATCATTTTTGCAAAATGACATCATCAAAATGCAAAACGAAGATAGTTTTCCTTTTTTTGAAAAGTCTATGCATTTTATTTTTCAAAAATCAAAAATTATTTTTTTTGTAAAAAAAAAAAAAAAAAAAAAAAAAAGATGAAATTAGTTTTTAATTTTTCTTCAAAACTTCATAGATGAAAAATCAAAATGACGTCATGCAAAGGTCTTAGAAAATTCCGCTTGTCAACGCTATGTATTCAACAACAACAAAAAAATTATGCCCCTCCCCCCTTAAACAAAACTTCTCTACTTTTTCAACAATTAACGTTTCGTTGAATCCAACTTTACCAAAATTGAAAACCTACAACGACCAAATTGAAAACAAATGAAGCACTTGGGGGTATATTAAGGCACCCCATTTAGGCGTGATTTATATAATTATATCTAGATTAAAACATGAAAACACGTAATTACCAAAACCTTACGGTGGCAAGACGATCGATCATACACCACGAGTCTTTTTTTTTCCTTTTTCTATTCAGTCGTATTATACATACGAGTATTTTTGTGAATGTACTACATTCATTACTCGATGTTATACTATGTCTGATGTCATCCGCACAATCCCACCCTTCTCTGGGCCTGGATCAACCCTCGTTTGGTGACCGATCCTGGTACACGTATCTCCACGTACTCGACGAGGCAATGTTTCGATGAACGTTTCCAACATCGTGAGCAGCTACTGCGGCATATTTGAGTGATCCGTTTATTTTCTATATATATATTTTTTTTACCTCTAAGGCTTCGTAATTCCACAAACCGTGTCGCCATTTTTTTTTTATTACGTATCAAGTTTTCGTCTCCACTACTGTACTGTAGAGTGATGTACTTACTCGAAGTGTGGCATTATATTGTGCTTTGTTGATGGTATCGTGAATATACATGACCGAGTATATGCGTATGAACGAAGAGACGGACGGACAGGTAGACCCGGTACACATTAATATGTAAAGCGATAAGCGCAGAGCGGCGGTTAAGCAGCACACAAACCATAGAGGAAAGAAGTCGAAGCAGAAAAAAGTATATGGGAAGTGCGGCGTTTGTTTGGCCGTCTTGGTCGAGGTTCGAAGAGTCCCTCGAGCTCGAGAACCGCATCTAATCTTCTCGTTCGGCACACGGCCTGTGTTTGCGTACTAGTTCGCGCTTTTCGCGCGTTATTTATATTGTTTTTGTACCGAGATTACGTTCGCGGAGATGTGCTCTGGACATCGATTTGGTCGTGGTCGCGTTTACAGTTCGTCAAGTGTATAGATTGATTATTTTATCTACTATTTTTATGGTGAGATGGTGTTCGGTGTGACGTCGAAATTTACATATATTCGGTGAATTTTTGCTGTGCTGTTCGCGTAATTTGCCTAAATAAAAGCAAGTGTTCGGTTGTGTACGGTTCGCCAGAGTTGGGTGACTTGTGTTGTGCTGATTTGCAATTTTTGCGATTTCTTCGAGCATTGGTAAGTGGCAGTACTGGTGCAATGCTGGGTTTTTTGATTGGTTGTAGATCTACATAGATACCCTGGGTTTGGATTAAAATAAAACGCATTTGGATTTCGGCTTCGGCGACGGCCTCATCATGTACATTTCGCTCAAAACTGGTCCTAAAATCTCGTCTATAACGGTTTTCAAGTTCTTCTGTTGTTTGGCCGAACATTCTATGTATTTGACCGAACCGATCGACTCGGCCATGAATAATCCCTGCACAAAAAAAAAGAATTAGATTTTTCTTACAAGGGAACCTCGCCAACTCGCCGCCTCCGATTTCGCGGAAATTTGGCTCACTGAAAGAGCATGCCACCCACACCTCACAACCAAATTTTTAGCTGCCCAAGTTGATTTTTCGATTTTTAGCAAATTTTTGAAAATGGCTAAAAACACCCCCAAAAACCAATATTTGGAATAAAAATCGAAAATTTTGAGATAGAATCCTGAAAATCAGTTTGTACACTAAAGTCGACCGCCCGAGTCGATTGGCACCATTTTCGAAGCGATCTGGAGCCTCCAGAAAAAGTTGACTTTTCTCCAGCACACTGGAATCTCTCCAGACAGCAAAACTCAACATTTTTTGGAGGCTCCAGATCGCCTCGAAAATGGTGCCAGTCGATTCGGGGGGTCGATTTTAGGGGGTAGGCGAAGTTTCGGACGATATGCTGGAGAAATGGATTTTTTGGAAAATTTAAAAAAATGCGAAATTTTGAACTAGTCATGAAAAAACTCGTTGCGAACTTGTGGGCCTCCGATTTTGGATTCAACTATGCCAATCGATAGATGACATCACACTAACGCTAGGATTAAATTTTCAGCTGCCCAATTTGATTACACCTCCGTCTGGAGCCATTCCAGTGTGCTGGAGAAAAGTCAACTTTTTCTGGAGGCTCCAGATCGCTTCGAAAATGGTGCCAATCGACTCGAGGGGTCGACTTTAGTGTAGAAACCAATTTTCAGGATTCTATCTCAAAATTTGCGATTTTTATTCCAAAAATTGGTTTTTGGGGGTGATTTTAGCCATTTTCAAAAATTCGCCAAAAATCGAAAAATCAACTTGGGCAGCTAAAAATTTGGTTGTGAGGTGTGGGTGGCATGCTCTTTCAGTGAGCCAAATTTCCGCGAAATCGGAGGCGGCGAGTTGGCGAGGAGGTTCCCTTGTTAGTAGAATGAGTCTAGTCCATTGAGGGTCCTATAGTTGAGAAGAGGGTATACATATTTGTATTTACTTGGAGACGTTTAACCGGAGCTTGGCCATATTTTTGGAGATGTTCGATGGTCTCCTTGTCGTGTCGTACGTCTAGTTTTGTACCAATTAGGACGATCGGCGTGTTGGGGCAGTGTGCTTTTATTTCTGGATACCACTGGATGGGAGTTTTGTTTAGTGGATTTGATTATTATATTATATTTAAATCTTTTTAAATACCTAGGTAGAAAGAAGGTGTGTCGTACCTTTGTCCGGACGTTTTGCAAGGATACGTGATCCACCAGTGAAAAACAGAGGAAAATTAATTTCTGCAAAAGAAACAAAAAAATTGATTAATAATGTGCCTTCGAAGGGGTGGATTTGAGACTTTTTTCTCCAATATTTCTCAGGCTCGTGAGATTATTGAACATCGCCTATATTTCAAATCTTTTTCAAATTCAATGGCATTTTCCTATAATGTTTTTGAGGTCGCCACCAAAAGTGAGACATTTCGCCAGCATTTACATAGGGTTTTTCCCCCCAAAATATAAGTTGAAATAAATTTTAGCCTCGAAAACTACTAGGTGCAGATTGGTACACAAAGTGTTTTTATTACAATTTTTTTTTCAATTTCTTTTTTATAACTGTAATAAATTTTGATATTTTTTATTCAAGTTTTTTTTTATTTTATTTTTTTTTATTTCATTAATTATTTACCTATTCAATTTCAATTTTCTTCAGTTCTTAATTGCTTTCATTAACTCCATTTTTACAAATTAAGAAGTCATATATTTTGCAAAAAAATTAATATAGGTACTCGATTACTCGTAGGTCATGGAAAGTCATGGATTTTTGATGTTTGATTGAACCAAATTATCATTTTTTTTTTCTTTCAAAACAGCAATTTAAAAAAAAAAGTTCTCCCTCGTTACTCTCAGGCAGACTCGAACCCATTTTGATAAATTCGTTTTCACCAAATCCGCAAAACTACGAGTATATAGACACTTAATTTTCAAAATCTGAAGGGAAGGAGGGGTTCCATCGAAAGTTTTGTGCCAACTAAAATTATTCCTAAGACTTCAAGCAACAACTTTCGTTTGAAAATTTTTTCAATTGGATCTTTGGATCCCTTCCCCCTTTTCTTCTACATGATTTTGCATGAGCATAACACTCCGTATAGATACTTATTCAAAATTAGGGAAGGCTGTGTGGGAGGGAGGGAGGGAGAGCTTCATTGAAAATTTTTTCAAACAAAAGTTGTAGATAGAGATTCCAGAAATAATTTTGGCTATTGTAAAATTTTCGATTAGACTCCTTCCACACCGATTTAACATGATACGATTCGGATGCTTATAAATGTATGTACTGTATTATCACAAACGGTTCGGGGAGCGTGGTAAGGATATTAAAACATGTTCAAACGAATGTTGCAGCCTGACGTCTTATAAATAATTTTTTAGAAATATTAAACATTTTTGGGATCTTTTTAAAAAAATATGGAATAAATTTAATTTTAATTTTTCTAGAGTAAAAAAATTTTCTGATTTTTTTTGAAATAAAATAGGTAATTTTTTCTCATTTTTTCTAAATTTACATAAGTAAATGAAATTTCTCATTATTTTATAATTAATGAAAGGCTTATTTCTTTTTTTTTAACGAAATAATTCTTTACCTATCTTTTTTTAAACGAAAAAAAAATCCTCATTTTTTTGAAATGAAAAAATTATTAATTTTCGTATTTTGAAATACCTAGGTACATATTTTTAAAAATTTATTGGAATAAAAGTCTAATAGCGTCGGGAAATAAAATTATTAATAATAATAATAATAATGATGATGATGATGAAATTTTAATCATTTTTTGAAATTATGGAAATTCATAATTTTTTTAAATAAAAAATATTATCTAGATATTGAAACGAAAATTTTTGATTTCAATAAAATTGTATAGATAAGTAAAATTAGTCATTTTTCATCCAATTCATTATTTTTTCAATTGTCAATTTTTTTTTTTAAAAGTATACTTACTTTTTTTTGTTCAACCTGTTTTGAAAATGGATTCTTTGTAAGTTATTTTTGATCAATTTTCGGGGCTGTTTTCAGTTTTAAGTCATTTATGATTTCATTTCAGTTTTTCACTTTTTTTCTTCAAAATTGTGTAATTTTTGATTCAATTAAAATCTTCTCCAATTATAAAATTGTTTCAAATTTTTTAATTATGTCATTTTTGGTTTTTTAATTTATCTTAAAAATTGTATTTAGGTACCTAATTTTCAGTGGTTTTGAATTCTGTATTTAAAATTTTTTTTTTATTAATCGGCCTGCCCCCAGTTATATCTACAGTCTACACACCAACTTTTTAATTTTTTTTCAGTCATTTTCACATATTTTCATCTTAATTTTGACCATTTTTTAATGGTATCAACTATAATTTTTTTTAATCCTATTAATTTTTATTTGTTGTCGTATTTTAAAAAACTTTTGATTTCTGAATTTTCTGAAGCTACAATGATATTGTGTCTGATTTTCATTCGTTTAAAATTTCATTTAATTTCTTTTAACCTACATATAACATTTGTTTTCAATTTTTGTACTAATTTTTTTAATTTTCATTTCCATTGATTTTTTCAATTTTAAATCATTCGTGTTTTAATTTTTTTCATGCAGGTAATAATTTTTTTTATTTCCTCAGTTATTTTTGATTCAGTTCCAATCTTCTTTTATTTCTATATTCTCTCATAACTTAATCTTTTAAATCGAGTTTGTTTGAATTTTCAGTCATTTCTAATTTCTTTTCAGTTTTTCATATTTTTTAATTTCAAATGTATTTTGAAATCATCAGTAATTTTTTATCCAAAACTTTTTTTTAAATTACCAAGTTTTTCAAACTTCAGTATTTTAATTTAGATAAATTATCCTATCATTTTTTTAACCCAGTATTTTTTTCTCGATTCTCATAATTTTCCATTATTTAAATTTTGTATTTTTTCAAGTTACACCCCCCCCCCCTAATTTTCACTTATTCATTTACAATTTTATTAATTACTTGTTATTTTTTAAAGAATTTGTTTTAAAAATATTTTACAATTTTTACTTACATTTTTTTCATTTACTTATTTAAATATCATCCGATTATTAATTTTCCTTATTTTTGATCATTTCTGTATTTTTAAAAATTAATTCTGATGATTTTTTCTGAATTCGATTTTTTTTCAAGCTTCAAATTAAATGTTGATTAATTTTCACCCATGTTCAATTATTTCTATCTAAATTTTAATTATCTTCATTCCACAATTCTCTCCAATTTACCATTTTTTTAATTCAGTCTTCTCAATTTTCTTCACTTTTTATTTATTTTTAATGAATTAAATTTTTTTCAAACACTTAACTGAGCTTTTTCCAATTTCCTTCAGCTGTTTTAATTTTAGGATAATCATGTTGAATCTTTTTCAAATGGGTAGGTGTGTAGTTGACGATGAAGGGGGAGGGGGTGGACCATATCCACGAAGAACTTGTGTTGATTTTATTTGTCAGGAATATTGGGAACATTTTTAAAATTCTGGAGATTTATGAAAATTTTGCTGGAAATCCAATATTGACTGGAAGGCGTTTCAAATTAATCGTTGAAATAAAAATTATTCGATAATTAATTTTCGAATTCATTAATTATTTTAAAGGAATGTGATTCATCGTTTATATACCTAATTATTAATTTTTTCAAAAATTCATTGAAAATTTATAAATTAGAACAATGTTACTCGAATTCTCTGAGCTTTTGAAGAAGTGAAATTCTGAATTTGAGAAATTTTTCTATGTCATGCTTTGCTCGCTGATTCGTCTTTCAGAAAAAATTAATGAGAAAAATTCAGTTTTTGTAAGGAGTGTTTCGATGAGATATGTACAAAACGAATTTTCAGTACCTACTTATTTGACGATAATAAAATTACATAAAAAAATTACGAACATCGCGGAAGAGGAACGTAGGAGTAGGGAATAGTTCGAAAGAAGAAGTGTTTGCACGTTACGAAGAAACAAAAAAAAAAATTAAAAATTGCTCGATCTAATTAACATTATTTTAATCACCGCGAGCTGGACCTATTCGCCTTATTTATATTCTATATGAATTATGCTCGCAACACGAAGTCGCTTCCTCCCCCTCCTACCCACCGTTTACCTGCTGTTCACCTTACTCATTTCGAAAATTTAATTCCAATTCCAATCCCAATCCAATATCAATATCTCGTATACTCACCGTGCCCGGATAATAAAGGCTGCGTAATTTATCGTTTTCGTGACCATCCATATCTATTAATTCCAAAAAGAAATTTTCATCTTCCATCGTGAGTGTCGAATAGAAGTTGGATTGGCTGTAAAATTACGTATAGAGAAATTGATCCAGAATCTGAGGTGAATTACGTGCAGATGGATGCTGGGTGCGAGGAAGGGTTAAGGGTGGAGAAGACGTTACTCTGATTCCGAAGAATCACACATCACATAGGAAATAGTATGAGATGACTAATGACATTTTGAATTACCTAAGTATTATGAATGGAGGAAAATTTTCTTGAAATAGAAATATTTTCTAGATGGATTTGAATTCGTTTTGAGGAGACTTTTTAAAAATAAATTTGAAAAGATTTCAAATTTTTTTTTCAGGAAAATTTTTTCATCGTTTTCATTTTGCAAAAATTTTTGCGAGAGAATTTTTTGTACCAAGAAATATTTTACAAATCATTTTTTGAAAATTTTTTTGAATTTCTTTTTGCAGAAAAAGTGAGGGAAGGCGAGGAGAAGGTATCATAAAATAAATAACTAGATACTCACGGGGATGAGAATTCAAAGTACTGTTGATTGGCGTATCTATTCAATAGGGAAGTTTTGCCAACAAATCTGCTCAAAAATTGAGAAAAAAAATTAATTGGAAACTTGGTAAAAAATATGTGATTTTCATCATCTGATCACGTAGGTACTCACCGATCTCCAACGACCGCACATTTCACTTCGACGAACCTATGTTCGGGTGTAGATTCGACACCACACTTCATCTTGACGATCACAAATTGCCAATACGACCCAACTTATACCTACCACTCGACTTATATAATTTGAACACACTAGAGCTCATGCACTTTACTCGATAATTGTACGTACTTTAATTTATAAACAATAACCATATCGTACTAGTTTCGGAGGCGATAAAGCCGAGTGTGGCTGATTGTTGAGGACGGAAACGTTCGTCGACCGCCGCAGCACCGCGAGCTCCAGTAGTTATAAAATTTTAAGAAACATACATATTTCCATCACAATGTAGGTACGTGTAATATTTAATGGGACAAATAAGTAGGCAAATGTATCGCCGCATGGCAAACAATATTATCAAAAATTTATTCATTGTATGTACTTAGCACGAGTCTGGCATTATTATAGGTATTGTTACGGTCGTCGTTGTTCTTTCTTTCTCGGCCGTTCCTCGTTCTCTGTTTAGTATTCTTCTTTTGAAATTACCAGTCCAAGTGTTCTCTTGTGTTTGTTTGCAGTTGGTTCGTTTTTTAAAAAGATCTGTGATTTTATAAAATGGAATTTTCAAATTTAGGTATAAATTGGAGAAGAAGGGAGAGGGGATGTTATTCAAAATTTATACGAGATTATGAAGTGGTTATGTAAGGGATGAGTGATGACAATTTTTTTAAAATTGCATTTTATCACGATTAAAAAATAAACGAATTTCAAGAAAATTTTAATAATAATAATTACATAAATGTATAATTTTTCAGCAGAATTTCAAAAATAAATTCAACTTGTAATAAAATTTTAAGAAATTGATTTTGACTAAATTATGCACATACATGAATAAATAAAATCGAGTTTGAAGAAAATTAGAGAAAAAACTTGACAAGAAATCATTTGAAAATCTTTTTGAAAGAAGTTTTCCAAAAATTTTCTGAAAAAATTCAATCAAAATTTATACGTACTAGGTATTTTCAATTTTTTTTTCAAAAAAGAATTGAAAACGTTATTATTTTTTCCGATTTGGCGATTTACCAAAAAACGTCGAAAAAATTACTTTTTGGGTGAGAAATTTTTCAAAAATTTTCTAGAAATATGATTTTTTTTCAAAATTTAAGAAAATACCTGCCCAGCTCAATTTATTTTTATTTTATTTTTTTTTTGAATTTTTTCTTTAATTTTCACAAGGAAATCCTCCAAAAATGTTTTTTGAAAACAAATATTTCGAAATTTTCCCAAGAGAAATTTCAAATCTTATTTCAACATTTTTACGTTAATTTCACAAAACGTCCTCCATTTAAAAAAAAAAAAAAAAATCAAAATTTTTCTGGATAAAACTAGTATTCAGTCCTATTAAAATATAAATGATAGGTACTTATATGTTTTTTTAGACTTTTTTTCGTAGTATTAAAAAAAAATACATAAGAGTTTCGAATTCGAATTTTTTTCTAGAAAGTTTTCAAGAACACAGTTTCTTTCTCGAAACAATTGGATGAATTTTTGGAATGGGGAGGAAAGCACTAACTTGCAATTTTGGTCAGTAAGCTCCCTGTTCCTTAATGTTTGGGTCATTATTCCATCAATGTTTTTTTCTCCCCAAAAAAATTATCAAAATCACTAAAAAAAAATAAATACGTACTTATTTGAAAAGACACACTTTTTAGAGCATAATTTAAATGTTATAAATTAAATTTTGAACTGAATCTCTGAAAATCCGAAAAAATTGAAAAAGGAACATTTTTCGTAACTAAATTTAAGAAATCAGATGTTGAATCTTTTTTTCTTCAAATAAGTAGGTAACATGAAAAGAAAATAAACACTATTTTCATGAAATTTAGTTTTCGGTAACATTAAAATAATTGACCTCAAAGAAAATTGGAAAAAATCCATTTTTTTTTTGGAACATCATCTGCTTGACCCAAAACTTGAATAAATTATTTTTTAATAAAATGAAAATTAAGATTATCTCGAAAAAAAAAAATTAAAAACTGTTTTGAAACAAAATTGGAAATTTTAAGATTTCAATTTTGAATAGCACATTCAAAAAATTGGAGAAATTCGAAAAAAAAAAACATAATCAAAATTAAGAACTTAATTTTGTACAAAAAGTTAGAAAATTCCTTTTATAACAAAATTTGAATTCCAAGAGTAAAAATTCAATTTCGAACAAAATTCCAAAAAAAATCAACTCGACACAAAATTTACTAGAATTCAACTTGATATTTTAACTGTACACTGTTTTTGACCAAAGTGAAATAAAATTTGACTTGAGGACATTTGAAGAAATAATTGTCAATTTAAGTTGAAAATTAAAAAAAGAAATGAAATTCAACTCTGAACAATATTTTAAATAATCTTAATTTGATCAGAAATTTTAGGCAATTATTTTCAATAAAATCTAATTGTACTCGAAGAAAATTGGAAAAAACAACATTTTGAAAGTTACCACAATTTTGAGCAAAATTTTGAAAACAAAAAAAAAATTCTACCTTGGGTACACAAAAATATAAAGAATTTGTTTTTGATAAAATCTAAATAGGTAAACTTGGACTTGAAAATGACTAAAAAAATCGAAGTTTTTAAAAATTCATCTCGACGTAGGTACATGAGGTACATGGTTAAAAAACAACAACAACAACAACATAAACAAGAACAATTTTACATAAAATTTGAAAACACTTGGTTTGAAGACAAAATCTGAAAAAAATTGGGTTAGAATTTTTAAAAAAAACTTTAATTCGGAATTTTATGAATTTGAATTTGAGTAGAATTTCAAAAAATCAAATTTTTGTGTTTTTGTAAAATTCTGAATGAAATAATTATACCTGAATTTCAAGAAAAATTTCCAAAATTAACCACTGAACAAAATTTTAAAAAATTGAACCCGAGTGAAAGTTATAAACAGAATTAAAAAATAATAATTTGGCATTGACTTGAAAATAAAAAATCCTAATAAAATCGAGCTAGAAGAAGAATAATTGAAAATCGTTTTAAAAAATTTGAAGAAATTTTTTTTCTTCCAAAATAATCTAAATAAAGTCGATATTGGAAAAAACTACAAGAAAAAAAAATGAAAATGAAAATAAATTAGGAATTTTGAGGATTTAATTTTTATCAAAATTATTTTAAAAGGAATAAACTGGAAAAAAATATGAAATTCTGACAGATTTTGAATAATTGTTTTAAAACAACACGAAATTAAAATTTTAAAAAAAACTACTCCAAAGAAATTTGAAAAATTCACCTTCGAATAAAATTTTGAGCAATCAAATTCTAAATGAAACATTTTTAAAAATTCAATTTTGAACCGAATTTAAAATTTATTTTCATCGCTCTCGCCAAAAACCCCGACTCATCGAGGATCCGTTGTTCCGGCAATTTGAAACAATAGCCTAAAGGTCGGATTGCACTTCGAACTATTAATCGATCGATTCTCGCGATTAACGAGAGGAGAATTACATCAGCTGGAGAAGAGAAAAGACAAGTTCTCTCAGCTAACGGGGGTTGTCGGTGTGAGACGGGCCAAGAACGTGTGCTGACTCTTATTTAATGGTTTAATACGTATGCACAGTTAGCGAGAGGGAGGAGCAAAGAGGGATTTAAAGGTTCAGGTATAGCCTATTATAATACCTACCTATGCTGATGCTGTATGAAATACATACACATACATCGTAGCATAACTCGGCGATAATATACACGCTTTATTTCAGTATAATGCAGCATTTTGTTTTATATCATTTATTTTTGATAACCTATAATTACGCGCGCGAAGGAAATGAGTTCTCTGGTCTCGGTGCTGCGAGCGATGCAAGAAAACCAGTGCGTTGGAATGCTGCTCAGTAACTAATCACGCGGTTTCGTGATTTTTAAGATATTTTACAATATTCATTTTGTTTTTTCTTTACCTAACCCCCTTCTGTATAACCTGCGTATAATATATCTATACAGGGTGTTCCGGAAAAAAATGTCCAAAATTGACCACTTAACGAGCTTTATGTACATCGAGTGTCTACCTTTGTAAATGCAGGCAACGTGGAGGTTTGAAAATTGACATTTTCCATGCAAAATTGATCAAAAAAGTTCTAATCATATTGAGGAGTCTATTTTTGAAACTGAAAACTAATTTTTATTGAAATTTTATATACTTACTTTAATACTTAATTCTTCAAAACTGAGAAAATTTTTAAAAATTTTAAAACTTAGTAGGTCTGGGTAACTTTCAAATTTTATTAATTTTTTTAATTTTGGTCAATTTTAAAAATATTAATAAACTTATAGATAGAAATTATTTCGTTGAAACTTGGTGAAAATTCAAAATTCTTCAATTTATAAATTTTAATAAGTTTTGGAACTCGGTCAATTTATTATAAAAAAATTTAAAATAAAAAACAATCTTCGAAATTTGGAAAATTTTAGAATTTAATAACAATTGAAATTATGGTAATTTTTGAAATTTAATAATTTCTCAGAATGGAATAAATTTTTACTAGGATTGATATTTTCGCAATTTATAGTATACTTACTTAGTTACTTAAGTACCTTTAGCAATCTTAAAAAATTTACGAGAATTCAGAATTCGGTGATTTTTAAATTTAAAAAAATTTTCGAATTTGAACCAATTTTTTAATTTTTTCAAAATTCAAGAAAATTTAAACTCAATAAATCTTCAAAGTGTAAGTATAAAAAAAATTAAAATTTGCTAAAAATAAGATTTGATGGATATTGCCTATTTTAATTGATCTTTAGATATCAATTTTGTAAATTCAGTAAACTTTTCTTCTTTACACATTATGATAACTACATAAATTCAAAAGATCGTATTCATAAAATATGTTATACGTAGGTACATTTTTACTTCAAAAATTAAAAAAAAAAACATTTTGAAGTTATAAAATCTTTAATTTTTTTGAAAATTTGATAAAAACTCATCGTAGTTATGAAAGGAAAAAAAATAATAGGTAATAAAAATTTGATGGAAGTTGCAAATTTATCTTTTTTGAATTTTAATAAATTTTCGAAGTTGAACCCAATTATTTTTGAAATTTTAAACTTGGAAATTTCTATCCCAAATATTTTAAAAATTGTTAAAATACCAGAGCCAACAATTTTCATTTAATTTTAATTTTCTTCAAATTTTGATCTTTATTCGTCAAATATTTCAAATTTTAATAAATTTTTAAAATTCGCCAAGTGTATTCAAATCTGAAAAAAAAATTCTGAAATTCGATGACAATGAGAATTTACGTGAAAAAAAAATTAAAATTCGAAAAAATTCACGACTTGATCAAAATTTGAATTTTGTTCATTTTTACAGTTGATTAAATTTTCGAATTGAATATGAATAATGTACCTACCAACCTACCTACTTAGGTGCATCTACGAGTACTATATATTTTTTAATTCTGAAAATATTGAAAATTTAGTGAATTTTTAAAATTTAGAAACATCGGAAAAAATTTAAAATTCGATGAAAAAAATGGAAAAATTCAAAACTTGATCAATTAAAATTTCGATCAATTTTGAATTTTAACACATTTCAAAAATTAAATCAAGTTTTTCATTTTAATGAAGTTTTACTATTTAAAAAAATTGTAACTTTTTTGAATTTTTGAAAACATTGAGAATAGAAGGAATTTTCAAAATTTGGAAACAATCCAAAAACATGATAATATTTGGGATAATTTGTTTAATGAATTCTTGAAAATATTTAAAATTTAGAATATCGGGAGAGTTTTAAAATTTTTAATAAATTTTTAAAATTTTGAGAATAACCGTAAACTGGATAAAAATTGAAATTTTGGTGGTATTTCAGTTTTAATAAGTTTTTGAAGTTGGATCAATTTCTGAAATTTAAAAAAGTTGGAAAGATTCAAGGAAATTTTGAAATTTTTTCAATTGATGAGGTTTAATCAGCTTTTAAAATTTATAAATTTAGTCTTGAGTATCTTTGAAAATAGAAAAAAAATTGTAGGTAATTCAAAAAAATCCAAAGTTTGATTAAAATTGGAATTAAGTTCATTTCAAAATTTTTATAAAATTTCTGCTCCTTTAGGAATCTATTTTTTTTTTTTTTAATTTGGAAAAGTTTGCGGATTTGGAAAAAAATTAATACGAGAAAATTTCTATTTTTTTTTTCAAAACTTGATTGGGTAAATTGAATATGAGTAGTTAAGTTTTTTTTAAAAGAAATATATAATAATAATCATTTAATAAATAAAGCCTTAATAAACTTATTTTTAAATTTATTTAATTTCATTATAATAATTAATTTTTTAAATATTATACCAAATTTATTCTACATTTCTTCCAAATATGAATAAACGTTTATTTGTGATATGGGGGTTTCTTTCGCCCTCTCTACAGTATTAGTCTGTGGTGACATTATTAAAATATTGGCAATTTTTTCAAAAATTTCAAATTATTTGAAAGTTTTTTATTTTCTTAAAAGTAAATTAAACTCTTGAATCTTTGAAAGTCAGTGAGTGGGTAGGTAATTGTTCTAGAATTATTACAAATAAGCAAATTCGACAAATTTCAGATTTCTGAAAAATATCATTGTGTAAATTTTTCAATTTTTAAAATTTTTTGAATAGGTAAATCAAAAATTCTACATTTTCAAAAATTGTTAGTTTTTCAAAATCGATTTTTTTTTAATTTACAAGTTACATAGGTATTTTTATGATTTCTAGATTTTATAAAATCAGACGTTTTATAATTCATAATTTTTTAAATGGTTAAATCGAAAAACAGTTGTAAATTTTTGTAAAGTTGAATTTCTTTCGAAATTATTAGATAAGTATTTTATAAATCTGCATCAATTTTTTTTTCTTTTAAAATTCCGTGTTTTTCTCTAAAATAGGTATGCCAGACTGCCAGTTTTCTAAAATTTGATTAAGTTCAATAGATAATAATATTTTATTCATCTCTTGTTTTATTTCGTTAATTTTGTAAAATTTGACAATATTTTCCTGAAATTGGTCAATAATGTAAAATTTGTTGATTTTTTACAACATTAAAACTTTCTAAAATTTTCTAAATTTTACGAGTTTCCAAAGTGAAAAATATGTAAAATTTTCATTTTCCCAAATTGGGCTATCACCAAGAATTTGTAAAATATTAGAGCTTTCTTAAAATTGTCTAAATCTTACGATTCTCTAAACTTTCACAATACTCTAAAATTTCTAAAAAAATTCATTTTTTAGAAGTTCGTGAACTCTCACAATTTTGCTATTTTTCAAGATTTCAGCATTTTCAGAAATTTCCAAAATTGTTGAAATGTCCAAAGTTGATGGTTTCCTAAAATTGTGCTATTTTCTGATATTTCACGATATTCTTATATTTACCAATTTTCCAATACTTTTCGATTTTCTGGAATTTCCTCATTTTTAAAAAATATTAAACCTTCCTAATTTTTTTTTTTTTTTTTTTTTTTAACGCCATATACAGCAACTAAGGCTAGAGGCGTATCGTGAAGGAAGTTTAGTTATGGAAGGGATCGTAAATTATATAAGGGAAGAAATGATTTTAATTTTATAGAAGGGATCGTAAACTAGTTTTCTCTTTCAATTTTCCGTTAGTTTTTTTCAACTTTTTCAAAATTTGTCAATTTTTTAAAATTTGCCAATTTTTCAATATTTGTCAATTTTTCATAATTTAACAATTTTTTATAATTTGTCAATTTTTTAAAACTTGAGAATTTTTCAAAACTTTGTCAGTTTTTCAATTGTCAATTTTTTAAAAATTTGTTACCTAATTTTTTAAAATTGGTCAATTTTTTGAAATTTGTCAATTTTTCTAAACTTTGTCAGTTTTTTAATTGTAAATTTTTTTAAAATTTGTGAATTTTTCAAAATCTGTCAATTTTTCAAAATCCGTCAATTTTCTAAAGTGTATGAGTTTTCCAAAATTTTGAAAAATTGACAGATTTTGAAGAATTGACAAATTCAAAAAAATTAACAAATTTTTAAAAAATGGATTATTTTTTTTTATTTAATCAAAATGAATTTTTTAAACTGAATCAAATTTTAAGTAAATCTTAAAAATTCATAATTCTAAAAAATTTGTTTGATAAATTCAAATTCGATGATTTTTAAATTTCATTAAATTTTGAAGGTTGAATGAATTTCAAAAATTTAATAAATCTTCAAATTTTAAAGTTCATTTTTAAAAAAAAAAACTGGAATTTCTAAATTTGGTCATTTTTATAATTATTGTTATTATTTTTTTTCAATTTTTAAAATTCAGCTCAATTTTCCAAAAAAAAAAAAAAAAAATTAAGGCTAATTTCCAAAGTTTTATAAATTTTTACGATTTAAAATTCAATTTTTTTTTTTCAATTTTGTGAATCTTTGAAATTTGGAAAATTTTTCATTTTGAAATGCCATGTTGAAAGTGCTGCAAAATTCCTTATTAAAAAAAAAAATGTAACCCTTTGCCCATTCAAAATCGAGATAGGTGTATACTGTACTTCGAAGTTTTTTCATCTATGGTATATTTGATTTCCTGTATCTATTCTCCAGTTTGTCTATTCACTTCCGTAACACCCTATAATCCAATCCAGTGTGCTATACGTATAATGCATTATCGGAGATCGGAAACGTATACACCAGGGCATGAACTGCACTGCACTGTACGAGTATGCAGCATCGTGTCTATTACGCGGACTACTCGACAATGTGTTATAATTTACCCAGTGTCTCGGGCCCAGCCTCCGAACTGCATAAATAGTTAAATACCTAGATATATAAATCGTGAGCTAAGCACCTTAAATCGTATCTAGGTCTGGTAAATGGATTATAGTGCACGTAGTTTATTTATACGGATGGAATGGAAGGCATAGGCTACATATAAAAAGAGTAAACTTATTCGACGTACTCTCCTCTGCTTTCTTCATCTGCCAGCACAACCTGCTGCTAACGCTGCGATATCTGCTCTCGGAAGTATGTCCATCTTCAACGTTTACGTTAAATACGAGTATGACGAAAATTTTACGCTATTAAAATTACTAATTTACGGTTACTCGTCGCTCGACGCGACGTATGTAACACGTTTGGAAAAAAACGTCTGTAGATTTTCGTCTTGACTCTTGATGCAAAATTTGCGATGCAGCTTCTGCTCATGATGGGCCAGCATTGAACAGAGCTACTGTGGTGCGGATTGGCCTGAATACTTTCTCTTGCGGATATATTCGACATTCGTGTCTATAATACGTATAGCTGTGTAATATAATAACCGGAGATTCTTTTCATCAATTTGCATTTAAAGAACGTCCGCGTCGTCGCCGCCGTGCTCCGTATTTCGTTATTAAAACCATAACCATCGAGCGAGGCATCGAAGACCAAATATTTCACCGACATAAATAGCATAGTGCTTTATCAAGGTCAAGAGTATTACGCGCTGCTGCGTGTATAATCGTACAACAGGAGCAGGTAGAGAGGTAGAGGTAATTCGGCTCTATGCAAAGTGATACGTATATGTACTTGTATGTATATTGTATTTGCACTTTGTAGTGTACCATACGGTTAGCTGTGTAATGCATGTAGTATATTGTGTACCTAGCACGATGTACGAGTATAGTATATGTATATAGGCAGAGAACCCAGAAACGAGAAAACCCATCGACCTGAGAGGTATTTATAATACGATGTACACTTGACGGGCCGATTTCTCAGTACAATGAACCGACGTGTGTTGTGTATGGCACGTAATAGTGTGTAAATTTAACGCTGCCAATTATATGCAGTTGTTACTTTTGTACGTATTGTTGATTGTTTATGTTCGCATCTTACTTATTCGTAAATATGTACGTAAAATTATACTCGTAGTTCAATTTCTTGCTTCTTTATTAATTAAATTGACGGTTGGAGGTGATATTAGAGAACAAGTGCACAGAGATTTGGTGACATTTGGGTTGGCAACCGATTATTTGTATGTTAGGGTGGTCCATAATATTTTTTTTCGAAATGGGAGGGGTTGGCCCTCTAAAAATGATTCATTGGTGTAAAATCAACTCGCTGAAAATTTTTCTTCAAAAAAATAATTTGGAATAGTGGCATTGAGAGATCATTTTACTGAGAAAACTAAAAAAAAAAAATCAAAAAATTAGAATTGAATTTTATTCACATTTTCGGTGATTTTTCATCTTTCCCTCTGTTTTTGAGGAGACATAAAAATTAAAAATATATTTTTTACTTTTTTATTTTTTTATTAGGTATTATTATTTTTTTTTTTTTGAAAAAAAAAATTAATAATCCTTTGCGGATCCAAGTCTGAACTAGCCCAGAAAAACGAATAATCTGGTTGAAAAAATTTCTCAATTCGTTGGAGAAAATTTTTTCAATTTTTTTGTGGAAGATTTTTTTTTTTGAGAAAAAAGTAAAAGTTTTTGGCATGTAGTAAAGATTTTGAAATTTTTTAGAAAAAAAATTCCTTGATTCGTTTGGTGAAGATTTTCAAAAACTCGGCGCGGACCCTCCGTTGGCTCCATTTCAACACTACGTTTGAAAGTATGAAACATAGTATATGCTTTTACTCTGTGACAAAATGTCTAGAAGTCACGAATATTAATTTCCATGGAAATTTTAAAAATCTAAAAAGTATATTAATTTAAAAAAAAACCTTATGAAAATAAAAATAAATTCAATTTTTTCAGAATGTCTGACAAAATGCCCAAAATTAAGTTATAAAATTTTTAAAAAATTTTCCAAGTTTCAAAATGTCCAAAAGTCATAAAATTTATTTTAAAAAAATTAAAAAGTCTGAAAAAAGTTTCAAAATGTCTGACAATATGTCTGAAAGTCATCTTTCTAAAAAAATTTCCAAGTTTCGAAATGTCTGACAAAATGTCTGAAAGTCATCTTTCTAAAAAAATTTCTAAGTTTTAGAATGTCTGACAAAATGTCTAGAAAATGTCTAAAAGTCATGATTTCAAAAAAAAATACAAGTTTTAAAATGTCTGACATAATGTCTAAAAAATCGAATTTATTAAAAATTTTCCAAGTTGTTTCATGTCATCCAAACCTAACCTAATATAATCTAACTTAACCTAAGCCAACTGTCGGATTTTGGGGTCGGATTTTTCTGTCGTTTTTTTCCATTTTGGTCTCCGTAAAAGCATATACTATGCTAAAAAATTTGTGGTGAAAAAATTCAACTTTTTTAAAGATTAGGTATTTTATAATTTTTTTTTTTGAGAAAAAATTTTTCAATTTCTAGTCGGGAAGATTTCTTAACTTTTTGGTGAGGAAAGATTTTCTGAAAACATTTTCATTGTAGAGGAGGGGGGGGGGGATGGAAAATAATTTTTCAAGTTATTTTTTTTATTTATTTTTTTTTTTTGGAAGAAAAAAAATTTAATTTTTGATGGAACAAATTTCTAAATTCCTTTGAATTTTTTTTTCTTTGTAGGCAGATAATTTTTTTTATTTAGTTTTTTCGAAAAAGTTGAAGCATAGAATAAAATTCAAAAATAAATTATTTTTTTTAATTTTTATCCAAAATGATAGATTTGCTTTAGATTGAATAATTTTGTTTTTGCAAAGATTTCAAAATTTTTCCTCCAATACACTTTTTAAATTTATTTTTTTAAATAAGTTTTCAAGTTTGACAATTCAAAATTGAAATTTTCAAACTTTGTTTAAAATTTGTAAAGTTTCCTTTAAAATTGAATGTTTTCTGCTTGCAATAACATTTTTCAAAATTAGGTACCTACTACCTACCTCCCATTCAATTTTTTTCAAATTTTTATTCAAGGATATTTTTTTTTTTTCAAATTTTAAACCCTTTTCCAAAACCAGAGTTAGGTATTGAAAAATATTTTTAGATTGATTTTTTAAATTTTATGTTGAAGCAATAATTTTTTTTTAAAAAAGAAGGTTAATTTCTAATAAATACTTAAGTAATAATCGTTGAATTTTGATCATAATGAAAATTTTCAAATTCCATTCAAAACGAAATTCTGTCTTATTTTCATAGCCACCTTTCGAAACATTTTTTAAAAAAAGTTTTACTTATTCAAAATTATTTTGTACTTAATCAATTTTTAAAAATAATAATAATAATAATAGGTAATAATAATAAAAAACTAGACACCTGCGCAAGCGTAGCTCTAACAGTGTGCGTAGCTTGAATTCTAAAATTACTGAGTAGTATTACTGAAATAACTTTTATGAGAAGTTATCAGTAAGTAGCCTAACCTAACATAAGCATACTTACTTTGGTATTTCAATTTGCCATGCCCCCCCCCCACCAACATCGCATAGTCACACCACCTCCCCATTCACTCAAACTGAAAACTAGATCGACCCATTGTTCGATTTTGAACATTTAAAATTTATTGCCCTAAGCAAAGATAAGATAAGAACTAGACACGAACCATTGTTTGATTTTGAAAATTTGAATTTATTGCCCTGAGCCTGAGACGTGATTTCTGATTTTTTACCACCTGCTGTGCTGATAAAGTTTGATTTTGAACATTTTAAATTTTTATTGCCCCAAAAAAGATAAAACCGCAGAGCACAAAGAGGACGTTGTGACGTGACCATTGTTCGATTTTGAACACTTTAAATTTATTGCCCCAAGATAAGATAAGATATGAATAATAGAAAAGTCCCCTTTTCCCTTTTTTTATTCAAGTGAAAATTGCAATTATCTCGATAATTACTCATTAGATTCACACACAAATCTCATTGGCCCTCCGCCTTCACGAACTCTACATTCCTTGAAAATTTGAACCAACTCCATCCCATCATTAATGAGTTAACCTCGATAAACCTATTTCAAAATTTTATATTTCAAGACGGAAACCAATAGTGTGCTTACGCACACTAAAAAAAAAAAAAAAACATTTGTAAAATGTTAATTCGAACACAATTTTTGAAAAATTTGTTCAAAACTAAAAATGAAATTTTTTTATTTTTCCCAAAATCCATTCTTTAAATTTTGTGTCGAAGCAATAATAATTAATTTTGTCCAAATTTAAAATTTTTGCAATATTTAAAATTTAAAATTTCATTTAAAATCGCCACATTTTATCTATATAATTACCTAATTCGTTTGAAATAAAAATTTTTAAAATTATCTTACATTATCATTTTTTTAAACCCTTGAATTAAAAAAAAGTTTAAAATCGTTCATTTTTTTAAATCAGTTTTTTAAGATTGTTTTTTTCAATATAAATATTTTTTGAAATTTGGTCAAATGCATTTTTCAAAATTTTGTTCAATATCTTTTTTCCTTTTCCTTTTTTTTTATCATGTCTCACGATTTAAATTTTTGAAATTTTGATTCAAGCAAATTTTTAAATTTTTTTCAAATTATTGTTTTTTTACTTTTAAAACTTTTTTTTTTTAAATTTGGGTACAAATGAAATATTTTTAATTGTACTCAGAACTGAAATTTTCAAATTTCATTAAAATAAAAATTTTCAGTAAGTGTTGTTGATGGATTTCTTTTCTTCCTTTTTTATTTCAAATGTATCCACCTATTTTTGAATTTCGTTCGAAATTGAAATTTTTAAATTTCACTCAAAATTGGTTTGAAGTAAAAATTTTAATAATCTTCTTTAAATTAAATTAGTAGGAATTTTTTCAAATTCGATTTTAAGAAATTTTTTCAATTTTTTCTTTAAATTATTTTTTCAAAATACTTACCTAAGGTTTTGAAACTAAATTTTTCCACCCTTGAAAGATTTAGAAAAAAATTATATTGGCTATAGTAGGTATAGGTATTACGTAGTTTAAAAAGAATGTTTTAAATGTTTGGTTCAAGTATCAAAAAAAAAAAAAAAAAAATTCAAGCAAGATGTTTTAAATTTTGATCAAAATGAAATTTTCAATTTTTTTTTAAATTTTGTTGAAAGAATAGTGTTTAATTTTTTTTCTCCAACAAAATTAAAAAAATAATAATTATTATGTTTTTTTATAGCAGAAGGTTTTTTAGTTTTGCTGCTTACAAAAATTTTTTAAATTTTGTTCAGAAGTGTACCCATTCGAATTGATTTTTGAAAATTCAGATTTAAATAAAAACAAATTTTCTTCAAATTTCCGTTCTAACACTTTAAATTTTAAAATCACGTTCAAGAAATTAAATTTTATTCAAAACAAATATTTTTTTTCATCAATTTTTTTATAAAATAATTTTTTAAATTTTATTCGGAGTGGTTCATAACATTTCAAATTGACTTGAATTTTTTTTCTTCAAAATGTTCACACATGAATAGGTACATTTTTTAAAAAATTTTGTTCAATTCGATTTTTTTTTTAAATGTTGGTAATCATTGATATTTTTTTTCAAAACTGTATTCAGATTAATTTTTTGCCTTAATTTTGTTTTTAACCATCAAATTTTGGGATTTTTTGTTCGAATACTTTTTTTTTGCTGAATTTTACCCAAAATTAGGGGAGAGGGGTTGTCTGATACAGCTGCACTCTCTTATTTTTCAAAAAACTAGCACGACATTTTCAATTTTTTTTTTTTTCAAAATTAATCCAATCATAATGCGCCTTAATTAACACAAATTTAGCTCATAATAAGTATGCTGACTTGGCACAATTTCTCATTTGATTTTTGCCTGATGAGCATTGCGTCCGAGTGTATGGTTCTCGATGGGTACCTTACGATGCACCATACTTGGGAAGTAGTATACACATCGGGGCCATTGTAGACAGTGGGTACGTCAACGTAGGTACTACGTGTGTTAAAACCTTACGTAATAAGTTTTCTTCGTATGTACATATTCGATATGTCGTACACGTATCAATATTGAACACTCGATATCCATTTCCATAGTAATCCAATCGCCATCATAGGCACTTATCTATGGGCATCGCATCGCCGTTGTAGTCGAGCTGAATAAATAATATTACAACGCGAGCTCGAACTGATCACACGTTTATATTAATATTGATCTCGCGGTCTGTATGCGGTCTACTAACTTGGTTTTTTTTGGTGTCGTAGGTGGCAACGAAGTGAAGTGAAATCCGAGTAATTACTGTCTGTCGCGAAAATCCATCCGCAGCTCGGTCGAAGAAATTGAAAATGAATTGACCCCCGAGTACGAGAGCCCGGCGTAATACCTGATAACGATGAACGTGTTATGTTTGAAGTTACGTAACCGGCACGCGGTATGGAATCCGGCCGCTGCACCGGTTTCGCACTACCATCAAGATGGCATGCCGACCGAGGGACCTACCGAGAAGATTCATCGGATTGCCAAGCCCAAACGAGAATACACGTAAGTGGAAAATTTTACACATTTTATTCAAAAATTTGGAATGATCTGAGATGCCTCTGGAGGGCATTCTTGACTCTTGTAAGATTCGTTCTTTTTGAAATGACTATTGAAGTATCGAAGTATCGATCGCGATAAGTAGGTACCTAAGGAGTCTAATAAACGATTGAAATCGTGATTAATGATGAGAATAGGTTAAGCACGTACCATATTGGCACATCGATTCGCCAGTACAATAATTTTCACCGTGTGCTGACGACCAACCATAGATACGACCAAAATACGTAATTAATACGAATATAAACGGAACGTGATAGGAAACCAACCTGGTGCCAGTTTTCAGGGACGAAAGTTAATTAAAATTTATTATCTGGTGGAGTTCCCCATCCCATCTATTGGAACTTATGTAATGGGATTGATTATGTTCACAAGTAGTAATCACAAAAATCAACGAAAAAGAATACATATTTAATCAATGGAAAAAGCTACTGTAATTTCAATGCAAAATTCTACTCTGATGAAATTTTTGAACATTTTTAAAATCATCAATTTTGTGAAAAATTTAAATTTCAGTAATTTTTCAAAATTCAATCAATGAAAAAAACTCTTGTAATTTCAATGAAAAATCCTCCTCTAGTGGAATTTTCGAAAAATTTTAAAATCAAAAATTTTTTGAAAATTTTAGATTTCAGAAATTTAAAAAAAATCAAAGTTTTTGTCAAATTACATTTAATCAATGAAAAGGGCTACTACAATGTCAATGCGAAATCCTCCTTTGAAGAAATTTTTGAAGATTTTTAAAATTATCAATTTTATAAAAATTTTACATTTCAGAAATTTTCGAAAAATAAGAGTTTTTGCCAAATTCCATTTATTCAATGAAAAAAAGCAGCTGTAATTTCAAAGAAAAATCCTCCTCTGGTTGAAGTTTCAAAAAATTTTAAAATCAAAAAATATTTTGTGAAAATTTTAAAATCAAAAATTTTGAGAAAAATTTTAAAATCAAAAATTTTGAGAAAAATTTTAAAATCAAAAATTTCGTAAAAATTTTAGATTTTAGAAATTTTGTGAAAATTTTAGATTTTAGAATTTTTTTAAAAAATGAAAGTTTTTGCCTAATTACATTTAATTAATGAAAAAAACTACTGTAATTTTCAATAAAAATTCCCCCTCTGCGAACAAATTTTTTATGATTTAAAAAAATCAATTTTGTAAAAAAATTTAATCCCAGTAATTTTTGAAAAATGAAATTGTTTGCCAAATATTACATTCACTCGATGAAAAAAGCTACTGTCATTTCAAAGAAAAATCCTCCTCTCGAAGAGCTCTTGAAATTTTTTAAAATCATCAATTTCTTAAATTTCAGTCATTTTCAAAAAATGAGAGTTTTTGCCAAATTAAATTCAATCAATGAAAAAAGCTACTATAATTTCAGTTCAAAATCCTCCTCTAATAGAATTTTTGAAGATTTTCAAAATCAACAATTTTGTGAAAATTTTAAATTTCAGTAATTTTCGAAAAATGAGAATTTCAGCCAAATTGCATCTAAAAAATTTTGTTTAGTGTTTAACAAATTTCAAAATTTTTAAAATTTAGTTCAACGAAGTACCTAATATAATTTTTACCTACTCGTCAAAATTTATTTTTTAATTAAATTTTTCACTTATTTTTTATAAACGATTTTCTCAATTTTTTCTGATCTTTTTCGTCAAAATTTTCTATTCAAATTCAAATTTTTCTTGAATTCTTTTTCTCCAGATCTTCATTAGATTTTCACATATAAATTGTTACCTGATGATTGTTGATCTAATTATTTTCTTAATGTCTTATGATTAAATGTTTGTTGAGGCAGTTGTTTTATCTACCTACTTCTATTTTCCTCAATTTTTTATTGAACGTTTTCTCCCCATTGCCAATTAAACTAATTATTTTTTGTCAAAATTCTTTTTATCTTCATCATATTTTTTCAAATTTATCGTTTGATTTTTTTTTTGTTTCAAGTAATTTGTTAATTTCATTTCTGAATTTTTATTTAGATTTTTAACATTCAAATTTTTCCTATAATTTTTTCATTAAAATGCTTCCAAATTTTCATCATTTATTTCTTAAAATTTTCATATTTTTTTTCAAGTAAATTTTTATAAAGTTTATTTTTGAGTTTTTCATCTAAATTTTTTCCAAACTTTTTATTGATTTTTTTTTGTGGAAATTGTTAGATATTGATTTTTTTACAATGTTCCAATAAAATTGTCATTTAATTCCATTCCAAAATTTTTCCATTTTTTCCCAACTAAACTTTTCATTTAAAGTTTTCGAATAGGTAATTTTCATCAATATTTCTCTTCTAATTTTTTTCAAGTAAATTCCAATTTCTTTTCAAATTTTTCTTCTGTATTTCTTTTATTTTTTATTTTTAAATTATTCATTCAAATTTTGATTTTTTTCAATTACCTAAGTGGCGTTCTTATATATCATTGTAAAAAAAATGTATATTTTTTTAAAGAAAAAATTTGTTTTGGTTAAAAAATCAAAGTTTTGAGAAGGAAAACTTGAAAATTATTTACTTCAATTTTTTTTACCACAGCAGTATCCCCCCCCCCCAAAAAAAATGAATAAAAAAGAACATTTTCCTTACAACGTGATTACTACTTGTGGAAATAGACAATCCCTTATATAATTGGTATCAACATAAATGCCAGAGTTGTTATAGTATGAGAAGTGTCAGGCAGAAGCGCATGTTGTTGAATTCTTCTAACGTCATCGTGTTTTCTTAAAAAAAAATTCACAATAGAAGAAAATTAGACTTTTTTTTCTGACAACGTTTAGTTTTGTCAATTTTCACAAAAATGACCCCTCATTCTTTTCCTTTCCTCTCCGCAAATAGGGCTACGTGTAATTTATTTGAACCTGTTTTAAAATAAACACAACAGTCGCACAATAGAAAATTGAACGTAAACGAGCGTGACCAATGAGACTTATATTTTTCTCCATCGACTAAACAATAACTGCGCCAAGCTGAATCCGAAGACCTGATATAATTAACCGAACAATCGGTGAATAGAATACCTTGTTTGCAATTTTTTAAAATCTAATTAACCATCAGCTCGGATTTTTTGTATTTCTTTTTTACTCGGAAGACTCGACGAGCGACGCTGAAGATGAAAAATATGGCTATAGTTATTTTTGTTCGCTCGTCCTCTATGTAGGTACCTCGGTATACTCTTTTATTTTTATTTTATGCTCGACGGCGGCGTAAACCGTGTCCGAGCGAAAAGAGGATAAAAATTTAATCAAACTATGCCCAGAGATTATGATAATGATCCGGATGACTCCTTCTTTTATTCTTCTGCCTGTTTTATTAATGATCGGACGTTCTATTTGAGAAAATCTTATTTGGTGCCTGTATTATATGAGGTATGCAACCTTTTCTACTTGCCTGTCGGATAAGTTGCAGAATTGTATTTTAAGGCGTCACGAATGGCACAAACTGTGTGCTAGACGCCGGAAAGGAGTTGATTAATTTGCAGATTCGTGCAAATTAAGGAGACTGTTTAGATGAAGTTGTTGGAATCGAATTTTAGGGGGAAAATGCGCTTATGAGAAAATTTGGATGAATTCGAAAATAAATTCAGACTTTCCCTAGTTTTTTTTTTTTTTTTTTTTTCAAAAATTGAAATTCTAAATTTTCAAGAATGTTTTTTTCAATTTTCAATTATTATTTTTTTGATTAATTTATTGTTGACCTTTCTTTTCAAAAATGACTTCTTATAAGTAAATATTTTCCAAAAATTGTTTTTCATTAATTTTTTTCTAACAAATATAGTTATGATTATATTTTTCTTTTTTCAAAGTCATTTTTTTAGAATTTTGAAATTTAAATTACTTTCTAATCTAAATTATACGATTTTTTTTTTCAATTTTTATTTATTTTTACTTAGGTATTCATTTTTATTGAGTCGATGTACCAACATTTTTTCAAAAAAATTTCAATTTGTTTTTCCAAAAACTTTTTTTTTTGATTTTCAAGAATTCCTTTAACGTGTTTAAAACTTAAAATTTCAATTTTGCAAAAAATTTATATCTTTTTTACAAATTGATTTTTTTTTTTTTTTTCGAAATATGCACAAAATATGCTCTTAAATTCTTAATGATGGGAAAATATGTTATTTTTTAAAGAAATATGTATATAGATCTATCGTCAAAATTTTGTTCCGAAACCTTTTTAGATTTTTTTTTTTTTATAATTCGTTGCTATTTTACATTTTATCTAGGTACTATTTTACTTTTCACAAAAATCAATTTTCTCAGAAGAACTTTTTTTGAAAAGCCAATTTCTTAGAAAAATAAACAAAATTGTTTTAAAAATATGTAGGTATTTTTTTTTTTTTTTTTTTTTTTGAAAAAATTCGAAGAAAGGTTACCTAAAATTTTCTTTAAAAATATTCTCAACAAGAAATTGAAGAGTTTTCCAAAAAGTCTCTCCAAGAATTTGAAAAAAAGAAATAATTCATTTCAGAATTTCTTTTAGAAAAAAAATTCAAAAAGTCAGCTAGGTAATTTCGAAAATAAATTTCCGTGAAAATATGAAAATTAAAAAAAGTCTAAAAGGCATCCAAATTAAAAAAAAAAAAATTTTAGGAGGGAAGGGGTTCTTTCGATCCATGTGAAATTGTGAAGCTCTCACCAAAGAACGTTTGATCTCCACTTTCGACGACTTTCGAGATTTTTAATAAATAGACGCACGTCACCCAAGTCCTATTTATTCGCCGATACGGTCCGATAATCCGTCGAGTATCTTCCTTATATTATAGATATACTCGAAGCTCGCACATAATTAGTCACTTCCTCAAATATCGAACTTTCTATGTTTAAAAAAAAAAGTAAAAATAAACAAAAAATGCCATTTGTCCACCTATACCAGTGTCCGCGTCCGGTCTACTTATTCCGATAAATTAATCATCTATAACAAGAGGTACCCTCCTTCTACCCGCACATTTATCAACTTCAAAAATTTCGTCGAAATGGGAAGAAAAAATGCACTGGTTTCGCAACGCTCTTCCTCCTCCTCCTTCTTCTCCGCGAGTTTGCTACGTCATCATAGTAAACATATAAGTATAATACACGTACAAAAAAACAACTAAGTATAGCAACCAGTTACCTATTAATTAGACAATTTCTTACTTTCAAAACCAGTTCTTTTTTATATAGGGAAATTCCTCTCTCTATCTAAAAATCTGCGTATCTTTTTTACTCGCATCCGCTGCGGTATTCAATTACCTGCATCTATACAAGCGCGCGAAGGTAAAAAAAAACATGCAGCAAGTTTAAACAAAATACCCAAATACGCTCCTATACATTTCCGAGCCTGAATGAATGGATAAAAAGTAAAGGAAAAAAATCATCAACGAATACGCACGACACCGTTAATAAAATATAAAATATATACTTACACATGATGGTGCTAAGTGAGGATTTCGTGATTGTGTTTGAATATTTTTCTCATCGCTTTTCAATTGACTGATCGTACGAACGATTCGAGTATTTTTCCACATTAAATACTATAATAATATGCATCTTTATGTATTCGTGTTTTGTCGATAAACTAATCATTAGGTATTCGCGTGTGCTAGAGTGGAGGTCTAAATTAGATATTAGGCAGGTCGCTTTATTCGAGATTAATTATACGAAGAGAAAAAAATAATACGAGATAGAAGAGAAAACTTTGTATCTTAGTTATTTTTTACTTCTCTCGGTATTAACGTCGAATTTTGTGAGAACGAGTTAACATCATATTTTTTCACATCTCATTTATCATCAATTCTTGGTTTCTATTTTTTTTATTTTTTTTTTTTTTTCAAAAGTGTCTTCGATTTTTCTGAAGTTTTCCTTTATTTTTTTCATTTAGAAAATTTTGAGTTTTTCAAAAAAAAAAAAAAATCAATATTTCCATTGGAATAGGTATTGAAAAAAAAATTAATGAATATCATGATCAAGAATCATCTTTTTGAAAATTGACTTCATAAAATTTTTGGAAAATTTTGAAAAATATGGTGAGAAATTCTATTGAAATTGAAAATTTGAAAAAATTAGAGTTTTATCATTTTTCTAAACATAATAATTATTTTTATATTCATTTGAAATAATTCTAAAAACTTTTTGGAAAATTTTCGCTTATACATAATTTCAAATTTTTGGTACCTACCTAATTTTTAAGTGTTTTTTTTTAAATTTTTTATTTTGAATTTTTCTGTTGGAAAAAAATTGCACGAAAAATAGAAAGGATTTCAGGTTTTGGTACTCGAAATAATTTCATCGTTTCGAGACATAATTTATTTTTTTGAAACTCTTCTTTTTTTTCATTAAAAAATTTTTTGAAGTTTTCAAAAAAAAAAAAAAAAAAAAAAAAATTTCATTGGAATATTGAAAAAAATAATTAATATCTTGATCGAGAATCATCACTTTGAAAATTGATTTCCTAAAATTTTTGAAAAATTAAAAAATTAGAGTTTTATCAATTTTCTAAAATTTTCCTAATTTCCAAATTTGAGAATTTGACTTTTTAAAATTTAGGTATTTTGAAAAAAATTGCATGAAAAATAGAAAGGATTTCAGGTTTTGGTAAACACGAAATAATTTCATCATTTCGAGACATAATTATTTTTCTTTGCATTTCATTTATCTATCATGATTTTTAACTGATGATTTTTAAAAAATTTTTTTTTGTTCCCAAAACTATTCTCAATTTTTAAACATTTTTTTCATTACAATGCAACCAATGTTTTGATGATGTATTTTTAATTTTTCAGCGTGTACAAAAAATCCAAATATGATGGTCAATTTTTAAAATTAAGTAATAATCTTCAAAATCTGGCAATTCGAAAAATTATTTCAAGACAAACTGACTGAAATATTAAAATTTAGAATGTTGAAAGTACTTTTATTAGAAAAAATGCTTCGTCTGCCATAATTTTTCAACTGTCGAAAGATTTCGATCTGAAAAAATGTTTCACCTTAATTCTACCTTCTAGAAATATTTCGGCTGTTAGATTTTTTGCCCCCCCCCCTCAGTTGATGTTTTTTTTTTCGTGAGAAAATAATAATTTATTATTTATTCTTTTTCTAACTGAATGTCGAGTCACCCTCGGTTTTCTCCTTTTTTTCAGTAAGTAAAATGAAAAAAATTAGTCAATTTTCAATATATATCTTACCTTTTTTTGGCTATTTTAACCTATCAAAATTTTATGAGAATTAATTTCCAACTTGTTATTTTTTACCCAAATCTTCATTTTAATTTGTAGGTATTAGGAAAGAACCTTGAAGCACTCCCAATTTAAAAAAAAAAAAAAAAAAGAAGAAGAAGAAGGAAAGAAAAAAAACGAACAAAATTTTTAATCTAGCATTTTTGAAGTTGTTGCATTTTTTATAGCTGAAAATAATTTCATAGTTTTCAATTTTTCCCAACTGAATTTTAGTTGATGCTCTTTTGAAAAATAAGAAAAATCACCAAAATTGTAAAACCTTCAGTTTTTTTGTCTTACTCCTCCCAAGTTTTTTTTTTTTTTTTTTTTTTTTTTTTTTAAATGAGGAAATTATTACCTATCTTTTATTCTTCTCCTGACTGAATTTTAAGTGGCCCATTGTCATCCCATTTTTTTTAATGAAAAAAATTGACGGATTTTCAAAATCTTATTTTTTTTTCAGTTATAGGGGAGAGTGCCCTACAGTGAGACGGTAGACAGAGTGAAACAGCCTATTTTTTACCTACTTAATATTGTTAATTTTTGGGCTCCTTCAGACACAATATAGCTTTTAATCATATACATCATGTGAACTAACAAATGTTTCGTTTCGCTGAATGGTAAACCTGCTATTGCAACTTTTCTAAAAATCACGTTTTTTTCCTAATTTTGTAAAAAGTGGGTTTTTTTGAAAATTTAATTTTTCCTGTTGAGTTCGAGAATACCCTTATGGGTTGATGTGAAATATAACCAAATAAGTACGTTTTAACGTTAGAATCGTAATCCTAAGTATAAAATATCAAAAGTTATGAATTTTAGAAGAAGAAAAAACGTGGGTCGACCACAGTGAGACAGTGTCCCATTGTGCACCATATCGGCAAAAATGTAATAGCAATAACATACAAAAAATTTCCAAGTCTGATTTTTAGATGTTATACTGCCTAATACTGCCAAATTATGTACACCTCATGGCAATAATGACAACAGAAAGAGCAAAATGAACAAAACAAGAAAAATTCATGCAATGCAAACTTTCTCAAATTATGAAATTTAAAAAAAAATTTATAGCTCCCCTTTTTCATTTATTGTAAATTTTTCAAGTTATAGCATATCTTGGACTTATGATTAAATATTATATTGGGTCAAGAGCACGTATTTCCATTTAATTATAACATTTTAGACACCGTCTCATAATTCACCACGATCTGTCTCACTCTGAGCTACCCGTGTACAGAGTGAGACAACTTGTCAAATTTTTTTTGAAAAATTGTGTGATGGTCCTAAAATTATATTTTTTCAGTTTTTATGGATGCATTATGAGCGTAAACGATGTAGTTTGCATTTGATCCCATAACCAACCATTTCTGATGATAAATAGTAGAGTTATGAATTTTTGACTAAAAAGTGTCTCACTGTGGGGTACTCTCCCCTACCCATCAAAATTATCACTTTTTTTGAAAATGAATTCCCAAATTTTTATTTTCCCTTGATCCCGTTAAATTTTCGTTTTTTGACCATTTCAATTCATTTTTTTTTTTCAAAAATTCATCTGTAACAAAAAACGGAACGAAAAACGTTATTTTGATAAAATTACGTTATACGAAACTGTTGCAGTATTTTTTTTCCGTTCTAAATACTTTACCAGATAACAAAATTCATAATTTTTGGAACTTGTAACGTAACAAAAAAAAATTCGTTACTGACAAGACTAGTCTTCGCCTAAAAAAATCTTCGAAAACTATAGCAAATAAAAGTCTGTTCTCAGAATTAAGGTAAACGAGCAGTGATTTTTTTTAAGTCGAGTGTGTCGATTGGCGGCATAGTTGATTCATCGTTAAGGCATATTGACCGAGTAGCCGGCTATAGGACAGGACAGGTGGTCGTTTAATTCTCGTTATAGAGAAAGAGGCGTTCGTCAGGAGCAGGAAGGAGAAGAATTGACTCGGGTCATTAATGGCTATTGAGCGTCATTAGAAAGTACATACATAACTATATAATAATCTCATTAATAAAACGCTAATATAAATGACACTTTTTTTTCGCATCCATCGAACGCAACCAGAGAAGTGGAGGGCTGGAGGGAGTGTACCTGTGCATCATCAGCATTTGTGAAATGGGTTCTATACTGTACACAGACCAGAGAGAGAGAGAGGGAAAGAGATAGGTTGAGAGGAAACCGTATATATGCGTTGGTTTTTTTTTCAGAATAAGTATGAATAGAATGGGGAAACTATAAGTATGATGAGGAGCAGGAGAAACGTTCGACGGAGAAGGTATTAAGGTTTGTAGGGTAATTACGGAAGAGCCGAGGCGATTTTGTCCGGCCACTGACGACGACGATGACGACAAATTGAAAGTAAATCTATGCATATCGATCGTGTCAGTCGAAGAATGAGTACACCTTCTTCCTTTTTATTCATTATTATTATTGTTTGGCTACATTCGAGTCTGTTTTTTTCCTCCTCGTTGTCTCGTTAGAATTTCTTTCCTCTTTCTCTCTCTCAGTGGTGTGAAAAAAATTGAAAAAACTCGCGCTGGCCCGATAGGTAGGTAATTAAGCGAAAGTTGGCGCACCGTGGAGCACACGCGAATACGATCGGAGCTCTCGCAGAGGCGCGATAATCGACGGTGTGGCTTTTGTTTCGCGCATGCTGGACGCAATTTCACACGACAGGAGCGCAGCAGCTCGCAGACCACCCGGTTAATTACGACCGCAGGCTGAGTTTTTAAAAAGTTCACAACGATCGTGTACCTCGGCTTAGGATCGAGAATGGCAACGGTACCGAAATTGATCGAAAATGTCCTCGAAGATCGTTGTCATTAAAATATACTACATCGACGTGTGTAGGTAGGCAATAGCTACGCAATGCACTTTTTAATCTCCAGTCCTCCCAGTGCAGAGTTCAATGTTCCAAAGCAATGCTGGATTATCGCGACGAATATCTCGCATGGGTGTGGAGGCAGCCTCGACAACGTGCCGAGGCTAATCACGGACCCAGCCCAAGCGCAAAGAGGCCCACAGCGGATTAGTTCAGCGGATCAACCCGTTTTCAAAATATTAATAAGAGTACGACGTGTCGAAAGAAATGTAAATGGACTCGAGAGACGGTATAATCGACCCTGATTCTTCGATGATTTGCGACACGAGCGACGTACCGCATGCGCGCGTTTGTGTTCCTCGTATTTATATGAACGAAAGAAGGATATAGGAGAAAACACTCTCGTGCACTTGTATCTTTAATACAGATGTCAAACGAATAGCACGATTTACCGCCTGCGAATACGTACTTACGCATGATCGAAACAAGGTTAATGAAGAGAAACATCGATATTTTACAAGTTTTATTAGATGTGTACTCGCGTATGGAAATGCACAAATCTTCGCACGTGTATTGCAAGAACGTCGATGACAAGTCTCCTCAAGTGCAATGGAGACCAAAGTCGTGGTGTGTACGACTGTACGTGTATCGAGTAGTTATTCGATGTTGAGATTCTGTCGCCAGTAAATTTCGTCGAGGGCTTCATTTTATGGGAGTCTTCAGTGAGCGAGTTTTTAGTTTACAAAATTGGGAAAACCGAGGCAAAAATTCAGTATTTTACTATTATGATTTCATAATGTCAAAGATGAATGGGTGTATTAGGTGTGGGGGCAACCCAATCTAAAAATTACAAAATCGATTTTCGAAATCAAAGAATTTATTGATTCATCGAAACTGAAAAACTAATCGATTCATCAAAGTTAAAAAACTCGAGCGGCACACTCGATCGATAATATCGGAAGATGTAACGTATCGATAAAAAATCATTTGAAAATCTATAGATGTTCTCACGATATTATAAAGATTTATCGGTACAATTTCATAGGCAAAAAATCGAAAAACTATCGAATTCGATATTATTAAGATTTTATGACGATATTTGTCAACGATACTATCGACAAAGAATATTAAATTTATCGATTCCGATTTTCCACCGATTTTGTGCAGATATTTGAAACTACATTATCGACAAAGAATATTAAATTTATCGAATTCGATTTTTTAACGATTTTGTAAAGATATTTAAAACTATATTATCGACAGATTATATGAAATTTCTTGACTCCGATATTTTACCGATTTTTTGACGATATTTGAAACTATATTATCGACAGATTATATTAAATTTATCGAATCCGATTTTTTACCGATTTTGTAAAGATATTTGAAACTATATTATCGGCACATAATATGCAATTTCTCGAATTCGATTTTCTAACGATTTTGTGACGATATTTGAAACTATATTATCGACAAATAATCTGAAATTTCTCGAATTCGATTTTTTAACGATTTTGTGAAGATATTTAAAACTTTATTATCGACTCGTAATCTGAAATTTCTCGAATTCGATTTTTCAACGATTTTATGACGATATTTGAAACTATATTATCGAAACGTAATATGATATTCCTCGAATTCGATTTTTCAACGATTTTGTGGCGATATTTGAAACTACATTATCGACAAATAATCTGAAATTTGTCGAACGATTTTGTGACGATATTTGAAATTATTTCCAAATTTTAAAAATTGGTGAAAATTTTTCTAAGTCCAACTCGTCTGGAAGTACTAAACTGCCTATTATAAGCGTTTTATTGCTAATTCCTCAACGATAAGGTATGGCATACTGGTTAAGGAAGAGGATTACCATGCAGGAGGTAGATGGTTCAAGCTCCACCGGTGGCAGATTTTTTATAATTTTTTTTGATTTTTTCTGAAATGATCCTCTTACCGCAACATGAATAATGTGTTTAGGCATAGTTTAATGTATTAATTATGCTAATTAATGATTTTTAATTATAGAAAAAAGCTAGTAAAAGACGAAAAATCAGAATAAAAAATCGACAGAATATCGAATTCGATAAAGTGTCGCAAAAGTTCCGCCTAAATCGTGAAATTATCTTTCGATATTATAGATATATTATCGATAAAATATCTTACTATAATCTCGAAATTTTTGCTAACTATAATTCGTCGATAATCTATATATATATCGAAAGATAATTTCACGATTTAGGCGAAACTAACGCGACACTTTATCGAATTCGATATTCTGTCGATTTTTTATTTCGATAATATTTCGATTGTGCTGCTTGGGTTAATTGATCGATTAATCAAAATTGGAAAATATAGATTGATTTATGAAAATTTGAAAAATTTACCAAATTGCCGAAAATGAAAAATTGATCGATTTGTCGAAATTGAAAAATTATTCGATGTTGTATCAAAATTGAAAAAATAAAATATTAATTGACTTATTAAAATTCAAAAATTTAACAATATTGTCAAAAATGAAAAATTTATCGATTTATCAAAATTAAAAAAATTCATCTATTTTCATAAATCGAAAAATTATTTGGTTTATCAAAATTGGAAAATTAACCAAAATCGAAAAATTGGTCAATTTATCAAAAATGATTGAATATTGATTGATTTATCAAAATTGAAAATTTTGCCAAATTGCCGAAAATGAAAAATTGATCGATTTGTCGAAATTGAAAAATTATTCGATGTTGTGTCAAAATTGAAAAAATAAAATATTAATTGACTTATTAAAATTCAAATATTTAACAATAGTAGTATATGGGTCACTACAGCACACTTGCCCGTGTGCCTAGTGACTTTCCCGCGTAGCGTGGTGGGAATTCGCTACCTCTCGGGCTAACTGATGTCCATATACGAAAAATATTTACAAGTCCCTAACTTTTTTTTTTTTTTTTTTTTTTTTTTTAGAAACTTATAAAATAATTTTTTTAAAAACTTTTTTTTTTTCAATATTTTTTTTTAAAAATTTTTTTTTTTTTTTTTTTTTTAAACAAAATATTTTTTTTTTTTTTTTTTTTTTTTTTTAGAAACTTATAAAATTATTTTTTTTTTTTTTTTTTTTAGAAACTTATAAAATAATTTTTTTTTTTTTTTTTTTTTTTTTAGAAACTTATAAAATAATTTTTTTTTTTTTTTTTTTTTTTTTAGAAACTTATAAAATAATTTTTTTTTTTTTTTTTTTTTTTTTTTTTTTAATAGCTAACTTATAAAATTTTTTTTTTTAATTTTTTTTTTTACAACTTAGAAATTTTTTTTTTTTTTTTTTTTTTATAAAATATTTTTTTCATTTTTCTATTTTTTTTTTTTTTTTTAACTTATAATTTTTTTTTATAAACAACTAACTTATATTTTTTTTATTTTTTAGTACCTAAATTTTAGAAAAAATATTTACAACTACCTAACATATAAAATAATTTCGAAAAGTATTTTTACAAAGGACAGATAGCAATGAGTATAGCTTTGTTGTTTATGCCATTATACTGGAGTTGTAACTTGGATGCTTGTAAATTCCAACTCTCCAATTTCTCATCACTATCAAATAATTTAACAAACCTATTTGGTAAATTGAACTTGTAATCGTCAGTGGTGACTACGATAGTAGTACCAAATTTAGTTTGGTAGCGTGAGAATTGTTTAATGTTGAATTTTGTACCAACTTCGAAATCGTGAAATTTCATAAAAGGTACACGTTGTTTCTGTTCGCCAAGTTGGTTAAATTGGTTAAGTAAAGCGTCCATCTTCAACGAATGCTCAAGCTCAAGTGAAGATATGCTCGAGGAGGACTTCCTTATATAAATTTTCAAAGTGGTGGGGATTTAAAAAAATACACAATCACACGATATTTTCCTTAACCCATGTAATACACAAACCCTTCGAAAATACAAAAACCACGCTAACTTATAAAAAAAAAATTTTTTTTTTTAGAGACTTAATATATTTTTTCAACTTACCTACAAAATATTTTTCAAAAATTTTATCATTGATGTTTCCACCAATCATATGCTACACTACATAGAGCATCAAAAATACAGAACTTGCTGTTAACATTTTCACGTATCAATTGATCTAATTTGATTGGGTCGTCTTTGTAGAGAAAAACATGAATCTCATCTACAAGAATGTAATCCTGAATTTGATCAGCATCAGCTTCATGGGCTTCACAACAAATTGTTGGGTTGTCCAAAACAAGCTGTTTTTTATCCTCGACCTTCTTTAAAACAACCTCTTTGTCCACATATTCATATTCAAAATCGTTTTCTGGAGATTCCACTAAATCGAGCAAATAAGTGAGTGTGGTCTTATCCTTCTCAGACATATTTAAAACATCGACAAAACAATTCCACCAATAAGTTGTACCATCAATAACGCCTGTATATGACACATTTAACACAATATTACTGTATTTGTTTAATAACCGACCCTCGAATTCAGATAACAGTTGTTGAGTATCAAAAAAATTATCGATGGTCACTAAACCTACAATTTCCTTTAAAATGGTTTCCATATTAAGCATTTGAGGACATTCACGATACCGAGGATGATACTTCTTTTCGAAGATTCTCTCGTAAATAGGATCCCACAAATGAGTTGTATCATCAAAAACATCATCGGTAGGTGACTGATTCAACGCAGTATTGCCATGTACTTTTTTTGATAAATGGTCTTTGAATTGGGATAACAGTTGTCGAGCATCAAAAAAATTCTCAACAGACACTACATCTTCAAATTTTTTTAAAACGGCTTCCATGTTAAACAACTGAGGATGATACTTCTTCTCATAAGCGTCCATGGTATCCAACTGATGACAATGTAGACATGTACATCTATTTATACACAATTTCTCCTTTTTTTTCAACCCTTATCGAATTAATATGACTCCAGTATTTTTTGGATCTTTTTCACATTTATCTAAAATTTCGGTGTTGTATAATAATTTATCCACTCGGTTCTGTTGCACACTACCATTTTCGAAGCCTCTTTATATTCTTCTATTTCCAAATTTTTAGGAATTTTCCTCATTTTAATGTAGATCAATATTGTTAAAGAAATATTTATGGTGGCCCTGAAAAGGGCCGTTTTAATTTTTTCTTGATCCTAGTCTATGTCCGAATCTTCGTATATGCTGTAGTTGGCCCACTCCTCATATAATGCGCCGTTCACTGATGCAGCTCCATCCACCGCACTACAACTCCGACTTATGCGGCGACTATCTCGAAGAGCAGTGCAAAACATTACACTCTCTATCAAGGAATAGTCACACAACACAAAATCGTCGTTGTATGGCCTTAGGTTCCGTCTAAGCAGTATACTACCCAAAGGTCGCCTAAACCGATTCGAATTAATATCGAACCTTATTTGGTCGAGCGTTAACCTTTGGGTAGTATTGCAATGTCGTCGAGCTGTTCTTTCTTCTTCCGCGGTATCCTGGGTAGCAAGTTGGCGGGCTTCACGCACTGCTTCGAAGTGCATGAGCCGTGAACGGAGCCGTCTTTCGCTCCGTAGCATACACCGTATAGATGTAGGTAGCCAAGGGTCCCTCTCCAGGTCGGGTATCTTCTCTACCACGATGGAGGTAGCAAGCTTTAACAGCGGCTTCGGCATTTCTTCGAATGGAACTGGAACAGCAGCAGGACAGCAGGACAGCAGAACACACAAAACAAGTGATTTTCACTGCGAGTCCGAGTTCTATTTATATGATTTTAAAGAATTTCGGTAACGAATCAGTTGCGGCCTTTAAGACTCTTATATATTGTCACATTTTTAGATACCTGATTGGTTTAGAAAATTTTTTTACAGAACATCCTTACAAGCATTGACAAGATTGTCTTCTTAAATAGGTTTACATAACATCCTTAGAAGCATTGACAAGATGGCCTTCTTAAATAGGTTTAACATTTTTACGCGATTTAGGTAAGAAAACGACACAATTTGTAGACTTCGTGTCACAGAGGCCTAGTTAGGTAATGTACATTTCAGCAGCAGTGTATATTACGTATTTTTACTTAAAAATCAAAATTACCTACCTATAGACCAGCATTTTTATTTCCATAATATTTTGGTTTTCAAAAATTCTATACCTATTTTCAAAGTTTTAATTTTTCAAACATTCGTGTATTCAGAATTCATTTTTACTTTTCAAGTACAACACACATTTATTTCAAATTTTTCTGGCCCATATAAAAAAACAATAAAATAAAATTTTCAAGCCATAGGTAGGTAGAGCCTAGAAGTACCTTTTAAAAAATTTAAACTAAAAAAAATTATATTTTTAAAAAAATTCTCTAATATTGAAATGAAAAGTTATTTTTGAACAAAACCTACTCAATAAGTACAGTTGTTTTGGTCTCATAACCTAATTTTCAAAAAATATCTTTGAAATTTTTTGCAATAAAAAAACATAAGAGTGATTTCACTGTCTCCATAAAAACGACCTCCGTTACCTAATTGAAAACGTAAATACTGCATTTTGTAGAGGAAGACTTGCTCTTCATATAGCATTGAAAATTTTCCTAGAATTAGTTTTAGAAAAGTTGTAGTGTTGAAAACTTCAAATGGTTTTTTTTAGTCAGGGTTTTTTTAGTCACTCTCATAGTCGGAAGTGCAGCACATTTTCTCTAAGAGAAAAAACAATGTAGATCAATATTGAAGAAGAAATATGATTTGTGGCCCTGAAAAGGGCCGTTTTAAGTTCGGTGCGGTTTTTTTTATTCCGTATCACAGTCGGAACTGCTGCTGCTGACTTCGTCGACGCCAAAAAAACTGCTCATGGTGCTGTCCATGCTATTTTCCGCTTCAAATAACTCCGTCATAAAGGTGTTGAAGGTTCGAGGTGGCGTAAGCACCTCTCCCCATTCCCGAGCATAGTCTGGCTTCATACTGAGGGCAATACGATGTAGCTCGATGCGTATTGCCGATGTGTCAGTGCTGGTGCTGGTGCTCTCGTCGTTATTGGTTATTACACTCGAATTGAGTGTAATATTCGACACGTTGAGATCCGTTTCTGCTTGCTGTTGCTCTAACGGTATGGTATTAAACAAATGGTAAAAGGCCAACCCTGCCAAGATCAGCATCACGAATGAAACAATTAGGTCCTCCATTATCGCAGCAGTCAGCATGAAGAAAAATGCTGCAACTTCGATGGTTTCTTGAACAATTGACATCTTGGAAATTACGAGAGAACTGTGATTTTAACGTTGCGTGGGAGTTCTATTTATACGATTTTAAAGAATTCCAGTAACGAATCAGGTGCATCCTTTGCGACAAGTGTATTTTAACAAAGAGATGTGTTTAAAAACTACCCTAGAGATGAAGTTATTTGAGTGCTGTAGGTACCCTAAGGAAAATTTTAGCTTTCATGATACAGTTTCAGGTGTAAAAGTAGTGCCTTATGGTGTGTATTTCAAAATTTTTTGTAAAATTCACATACTTTTCTTAAAAAATGAGTATAAGATTTGAATAACAACCTTAAGACAATATAGGCTTGTTAAAAGTGTCATTCATAGGTTGTTTAAAATGTCCTTTATAGCCAATAGAGTTACAAGAGTTAGGTAAACGCTTCGGGTATCGGACCCAGCATCTCAGCAGGGGGTTAAAACTGAAATCAGTACGAAAAAATCGCCACAGCTAGAAGGTTTCTTTAAACTTGGTTCTCTGTAGCTCGCTTTTATAAAATTTACCAGAAATCTCTTCACCGTCTAAAGCTGTAATTTCATAGGTTATAGGTACTGTGTAGCGAATTTTAGAAACTAAAAATATTTCCTGTGTCCATTTGCGACCATACTTATTGCTAAAAACGTCTTTTTTCAGTGTGATTCGTACACGATCGCCTACTTTTAACAAAGATTTTGGTAATTTGAAGTCTTTTAACGAGTACATCCGTTCGTATATTTTTTCTCATTTTTTTGAGTCACACGAGCAGGTTGCGTACCTATCGTTCTGTGTATGTTTTTTTCGTTGTATTCTTTTAAAATCAAAGGTAATATTGTAAGCCACTCGTGATTTTGGTTCATTTCAAAATGCAATTTCAACTTTTCATTTATTGTACGATTAAATCTCTCCACCATAGCCGCCTTGATTTCAGTAAACGTGTGATACATTTCAATTTTGTATTTTTGTAATAATTTCTTAAAAGTAGAATTCGCAACTTCTCTTACCCATGTAACAGTTTAGGTTTTCCTTTACCACCTAGTATCGTTTCAAACCCCCCTGCTAACTTCTTTACCTGACTTGTCTTTCAATGGTACACTCCAACTAAAGCAGACTATAATGTACAAAATGTACTTGAAACTGCCAAAAAAAAACTATGTTGAATAGGTATCATTTATAATAATGTAGATTTTTTAAAAATTTAAACATAAATGACCGCAAATAACCTCTTCAATTTTTTGATGTTGATCGTAATTATATGAAATGACACAATTTTTACCTACATACTGGATAAACTCAGCGGGTGGTGCAACACCGAAAAGAGTCGTAATAGCGCTGTTCTTACAATAGGCTACCCAATGTGTCCCTATACACAAACTCGCATCCAGTTTCTCTATACCTGACTCCTTTTTAACCACTTAGGAAGGGTGGCCTATCTCGCATTATGTTCTAAAGAATTCGATACTGAGAGAGAGAGATCTTATTCAATTTGTCACCAATTAGAAAGGTCATTTAAAAAATACACATTGAAACTCATATGTACTAATTTAGGAAAGGTTTGCATTAAAATACCTACTTGGAAAAAATATTCTATTCAAGTGTCTCATATTTTCAATTTTATAAGAAAAATATCTAATTTAGAAAAAATATTGTTAACTTGGAAATAGTGATGAGTTAAATTTTAAAAACCACTTCAATATTTTTTGTAAAAAAAGTATGCGTTTCTATGCTAAGACTCGAGTAAAATCATATCAACATTTAGTGATGAGTTAAATTTTAAAAACCACTTCAATATTTTTTGTAAAAAAAGTATGCGTTTCTATGCTAAGACTCGAGTAAAATCATATCAACATTTTTTTCTTGTAAAAAATACGAGTTTCTATGTAGGTAGGTTTGCATAAATCCATTTCAAATTTTTTTGTAAAAAATACGTGTTTCTATGCTGTAACAGAGCAGACTGTGTAAAAAATACGAGTTTCTACGATGGGACTCTGTTATATCCATTTCAATATTTTTTCTTACAAAAAAATACGTGTTTCTGGGTTGTATATCGCGTCAAAACCATTTCAAATTTTTTTTGTAAAAAAATACATGTTTCTGGGTTGTATATCGCGTCAAAACCATTTCAAATTTTTTTTGTAAAAAAATACGTATTTCTATGCTGTATATCTTGTCAAAACCGTTTCAATGGTTTTTTTTTGTAAGAAAATACGTATTTCTATGCTGTAACTGGGTAGACTCCCCTAAAACCATTTCAATTTGTAAACAAAATACGAGTTTCTCGCGTCAAAACAAACAAAAATGCACACATTCCTTAGAAGGGATAGACACAACAAACGAGAGCAGGTATAAATCTTACACCGGCTACTTCCGAACTACTGTATATGTGTTCGGATATGCGCACATTCCTTTGAAAGAGGGTGGCGAACTGGTCCAGATAAAAACATTACGAATTTTAACTCATTTTATACTAAAAGGGGCGGAGCTTACAGAATGACCTAACCAAAAAAGTATAAATAGAGGTGCCCGTGGCATAGAATCTTGTTGCATTTGTGACTCTCGTGCCGACAGGATCTCCTGCTCTACACGTCTATCCATAACAAATAATACAACGACTATACCTGCTATTTTGTGTTGTATCTTTTTTGCGATGGCTAGTTTTACAAATGGTTTTATAAACAGTCCTTTTAAGGGCTATAGTGTGAAGGTGTTAAGAGATGCTGCGAAAGAAAAAAGAGTGAAAGGAGCGTGGAAGTTGAAAAAAGCGGAACTGGTCGCAGCGTTGGAAGGATTAAATGTAGGAGTAGAAGATATACCTACACCGCGACCACCTATAAGTGTAAATATATTGGTGGATGCGGGAGAGGTAGATTTTTGTAAGGTAAAAGTTGGCGTTTTACGCCAGCTAGCGCGTACGTTAAAAATTAAGTATTATTATAAGTTAAGTAAAGGTGATTTAATCGCCGCATTAAATAATAAGAAAAATATTCTAAGTAATAATAATGTCGTTCAAGTTGAACCTAGTTCAACTTTAATTAATACTAATGCCTCCGTTCAAGTTGAACCTAGTTCAACTTTAATTAATACTAATAATAATGATATTGTTTGTAATGTTATTATTGAACCTAGTTCAATTGATGAGACGATTGAAGCTGTCGTACGTTGTTATTATAATGACGAAGCTGAAGTTGACGAAATTAATGTTAGTCAAAATAGTTGTAAGACTAGCTCAACTAATGTAGATAATAATATTTCTAAGGCAGTAGAGTCTAGCTCTGCTGAAAATAATTTAAGTATTTCTAAACCAGTGGAGTCTAACTCTACTGAAAATAATTTAAATATTTCTAAGTCAGTTCAGCCTAGCTGCACTAAAGATATTTTAAGTGAAGCTATGCGTGTAATTTACGAATCAGACGATGATGTTTTTGTAACTCCGTCTCCTGTTAAACCTAAGTCTAGTGTATCGAATAAGTTAACTTTGAAAGAGTTAAGAATTAAGGCTAAGAATTTAAATATTAAGTATTATTATAAGTTGAATAAGAGTGATTTGATCACTATAATTAAACGATATGAAGAAGAACATATCGATTTTAAAGTAACTGAGAAGCAGAAATTTAAAAATGATATTTTTGATAGGGAAATTAAACCTTGGTTCAAACACCCGCAATTTGAAAAAGTAACGCCTTCGACTTCTAATTTGAAAAAAGATGAACCGAAACCCACTCCTTACCGTCACACTATTTCCGAAATTTTAAATGAGCCATCAGTTGAAGAAATTATGCCAATCTCCGAAGCTGGAATTCAAGAAGCCATCCAAGGAATTATCAACGCGAAGCCTGAATGTGAAGAAATTATTCCAATTTCCGAAGCTGGAATTCAAGAAGCCAATGACTTAGCCATCCAAGGAATTATCAACGCGAAGCCTGAATGTGAAGAAATTATGCCAATTTCCGAAGCTGCTATTCAAGAAGCCAACGACTTAGCCATCCAAGGAATTATCGATGCAAAGCCGGTTAGTGACAACGATGATGCTGAGGTATGTGAATTTTGGAATGAAATTATTAATAATGCGGATACTGTAAATATTAACGAAATTGAAAAAATACTCGGGCCATGTCAAGACTTTAATTTTAACGAAGCTGACCTAGAAATTACTGACGAAAATTTATTAAGTGAATTAATGCGTGTCCCTGAAAATCCATTAGAAAAACGTACTTTGGTACAAAATTTAATGACCACTCACGATGAATTTATAATAGAAGCTAAAAATGTGGCAGAGGAAATGGAAAAAAATGATATTGAGCAATACATCGAAAGGAAGCCGACCCGACCTACGCCTATTGATAAATATCATAAAAAATCTGACCGAAAATCGTTTCCCTATTTAGTACCTAAGATTATTGTAACGCCACCCTCCCCTGTACATGAACCTGGTTATATAAACTGCGGCACGGTCGAAGTAGACGAAAACGACCCTTTTATTAGTCAACTTTTGATGTCTTCCACTCAAAGTCAAAATACCAAAGTTGATGATGATTTTACTGCTAAATTAATGGAATTTTATTATAATAAATTTTTTGACGAGTCTGAAAATAATTTTGTTACTGAATTGCAAAATATTGTAAAAGTACCCGTCGATGAAAATAATTTTCTTGATGTACTTTACTCTGCTGAAAATCAAGCAGAAAAAAAGAAAATTGCTTTGAAATTTATTCAAGACATTGAAAATTTGAAAAAAGATTTAGAATTGTCTTCTGACTCTGACTCTGATGATTGTAACTCGGACTGTTCGTGTAATACTTGTGATTGTTCTCGTACGGATTCTCATACTGATGACTCGGACTCAGACTCGGACTCTGATAGCTCCGACTCGGACTCGGATAGCTCCGACTCGGACTCGGACTCAGACTCGGATAGCTCTGACTCGGATAGCTCCGACTCAGACTCGGACTCGGATAGCTCAGACTCAAATTCGGACAGTTCGGACTCGGATAGCTCCGACTCGGACTCGGACTCTGATAGCTCCAACTCGGGCTCGGACAGTTCGGACTCGGATAGCTCCGACTCGGACTCGGACAGTTTGGACTCTTCTTCTTCTAATAATGACTCGGACTCGGATAGTTCTGACTCTTCTAATAATGACTCGTATTCTATTTCTTCGGCTTCTGACTATGAATTTTTAGATAGTCAACCTGTGTATATTGGCGGTGGAACGACCCCCTTTGAAACAACTCGCGAGGACGACTTGAAATACATAAACATAAGCGAAGTAAGACGTCGTCATGTCAATAGATTTAACTGGGAATTTCGCGATTATAAAATAACTTTAAAGAAAAACATTCCTAAAATGACCAATGACGATATAATTACTAAATCTTTAAATGAAATGTTAAATTTTGCTAAAAAACGTATAAAATATCAAGAAGGCGATGAAATTAACTTGGTGGTGGAGAATCCTAAATTTTTCCACGCTATATCGACAGGCTATCATTGTGATGATTATGTAAAAAAAATTAAAGATAAAATGTTGCAAATCTTGACCTCTGACGAGAGTGTAGATTTGTTTGACTGTACATTTAGCGTCCACACTATAAAAATCCCTCGTGGACAGGGACGTACGAAAATTATAAATTTAAAAGAAGATATTCGTACAAAACATTGCATTATTGAGATTAACAATGATGATAAGTTATGTGGTCCTCGTGCTGTTATTGTAGGTTTGACCTACCAAACTAATGTTATATTGGGACGTACTCTAAGTAAAAATGAAATTAAATATATTCACGAAGGATGCTATTTACAAGGGGAGTTGGCTCGAGAACTCTGCTATAGACTTGGCGAATATAACGAAGAAGGGTTTACTTTGCATGACTTTAAAAATGTAGAAAAATTATTAGACATCCAAATTAATATAGCATGTGCTGAATTTTCGAATAATTTTATATATCACGGTGAAGAGAAACCGATTAAGGTATATTTGTATAAGGTAGGTAACCATTTCCATACCATTTCAAAAATGGCTGCATTCTTTGGTGCAGTTTACTTCTGTGATAAATGTTTGAAACCTTACCAAAATAAAAATGCTCATGTATGTAAAACTGAGAAAAAACCGTGTCTCCTGTGTATGGGTAAGGAACACGTTGATGACACGATTAAAAGAATTTATTGTCCCAACTGTAATCGATACTGTCTAAATAACGAATGTATGGTAGAACACATCAAAAAAGTGTGTCCTACTACTTATAAATGTAAAAAATGTAATAAAGTTGCAAAACGTAACTCTGGTCACCAGTGTGGCTTTAATAAATGCATGAATTGTAAGAATATTGTAAATACTGCAACACACCAGTGCCATATGTTAGATAGGGTAGCTAAAGGTGGCAAATGTGAATTAGGATGTAAAAATTGTGCTGTAAATCTTAAGTGTATGCTCGGTACCGAGGCTAAACTCGACGAAATTGTAAAAAAGAACTATCGAAAACTGATTTTAACACATCACCCTGATAAACAGGGAGATAGACATATATTTGAAAAAGTCTTTGAAAGTTTTAAAAAAGTGCAAAATGTCATTAGAACGTCTGTAACGTCCGCAGAACGTCATGACTATAGAGAAGAATTTAAAAATCTTGGTTTGGAATGTAACTGTACAAATAATCATGACAAGGCTAATCCTAAATGTACGTATACAGAGAAATATATTTTCTTTGATTATGAAGCGCAGCAAGAGTCAGGGGTGCATATTGCCAACTTGGTGGTAGCTCACGACTTTGCTGGTAAAAAATATGTTTTTCAAAATAACGATGAGTTTTGCGAGTGGCTTATTAGTAGGAAGCATAAAAATTACACTGCTATTGCCCACTATGCTCGTGGCTATGACAGTCATTTTATAATGCAGTACTGTGTTAAAAATACTATAAAACCGTATACTATATACTGCGGTACTAAATTAATGCTACTCGAAGTTCCTCACTTGAACTTGAAAATTATTGATGGTCACAATTTTATTTCGGCTCCCTTGGCTAGTTTTCCTAAAACCTTTGGTCTTACCGAGTTGAAAAAAGGTTACTTCCCCCACTTGTTCAATACGGTAGAAAATGCAAATTATGTTGGCCCAATTCCGAATAAAGAATTCTACTCATATGATCGTATGAAAGAAGATGAACGTAAAAAGTTCATTATATGGCATGATGCGAAAGTTGCAGAAGGCTATGTTTTTGATTTGAAAAAAGAACTTTACGAATACTGCGACTCTGATGTTGATATTTTAAGACGCGGATGCCTTCAATTACGCGAGCAATTTTTAGAAATTGCAAATATTGACCCCTTCCAATACTTGACTATAGCTAGTGTTTGCATGGCCATTTATCGTAGTAAATATTTAATAAGTGATACCATAGCTGTGTTGGACACAGAATTAAAAGACCAATATTCTAAGGCTTCGATTTCGTGGTTAAGTTCATTTAATAATCCACATATTAAACATGCTACAAATGGTGGCGAAGTGAAACTATGTGGTGCTAAAGTAGATGGTTTTGATGGGACTTGCAAGACTGTGTACCAGTTTCATGGGTGTTTTTGGCATGGTTGTCCCAAGTGTTACCAAGAAGACACTATAAACAATGTAAATAAAAGTTGTATGGGTGACTTGTACCAAAAAACTGTCGATCGCACTGCCCTGCTTGTAAATAATGGCTTTAAGGTGATTGAAATTTGGGAATGCGAATGGACAAAGTCACCCTTGTATAAAAAATCTAAAAATGTTCAAATAAGAGAACCTTTAAATCCTCGTGATGCCTTCTTCGGTGGCAGAACTGAAGCATTTAAATTGAAAAAAGTTGTAGATGGCCAATCTGAAAAAATTAAATATATCGACGTATGTTCTTTATACCCTACTGTAATGTACTACGATAATTACCCTATTGGCCATCCTACTAAAATAATTGAACCTCAAACTTATGATAAAAACTGGTTTGGCATGGCAAAATGTAAAATTTTAGCTCCTCGTAATTTGTACATGCCAGTTTTGCCTGTTAAAGTTAAAATTAATAAAAATGAGAAGCTACTATTTCCACTTTGTTTGAAATGTGCTACTGATGATGTAAGAAAATGTAACCATTCGGACACGGAACGTGCGTTTATCGGTACTTGGTCGACTATTGAAATTAATAAGGCTTTGGAAATAGGGTATAAAATCTGTAAAGTTTACGAAGTTTGGACATTTGAAAAATCTACAAAATTATGGAAGGGTTATATCGAAGACTTTATGAAAATTAAATTAGAAACGAGCGAACATCATTATCCTTCAAATGAGGAGTATGCTCGTGATGTTAAAGAACGCATGGGGATTTCTCTAGATCTTGATCAAATCGATGAGAATCCTGGAAAACGTGCAGTTTCTAAGTTATGTTTGAATTCTTTATGGGGCAAATTTGGACAACGTCAAAACATGGGAAATACTGAATTTATTACTGAGCCTGCACGATTCTATGAAGTCTTACTCGACGACCGTATACAAGATTTGAATATTATTTACGTTTCTGACAACATGGTGCAAGTTGATTATAAATTTAAAGATCAGTACGTAGAAAATAACCATAATACTAATATTTTTGTGGCTCTGTATACTACTGCTAATGCTCGTCTTCGTCTTTACGAAAATCTTTCAAAATTGAACGAGTCTGTAATTTATTGTGATACCGACTCTATTGTATATATTGATGATGGTAAAAATTCAATTAAAACTGGTCATATGTTGGGAGAATGGACCGATGAGCTTAAAGGTGCCTACATTACGAAATTTTTAACCACTGGTCCGAAATCGTATTATTTCAAAGCATCTAATGGTAAAGAGTGTACCAAAGTCAAAGGGTTCACTTTACATCATAAAAATGCATTGCAAATAAACGAGGCAGCTATGGAAAAATTAATTGATGGTACAGAAAAAATAATAGAAACTTTAGATACCGACCTAATTAAAAGAAATAAGACAACTAAAGAATTGCTAAGGATAAAGGAACAGGAGAAGAAATTGAGTTTTGATTTTGATAAACGGCTCATATGTCAAGATTACGACACTTTTCCTTACGGCTATTAGGTAGGGACCTATATCTGTGGCGCGACTAGAGTCGCGGGTGGTTGGTGGGACCACAGAAAGTATATAAATAAATATTTGTGTGTGATTTTTTTCCAAGTATAACCCTACTATTTTTTTGGCTATATAAGGAAGTGACCAACTAAGTTGAGTTCAGTACAATGTCAACATTCATGAACCCTGAAACCTTAGAAGAATTGGCCGCATTCAGTATTATAACTAGTTTGAGAAAACCTGTTGATGTTCTGGTATTACCTCTCCCCAATCTGATTATTAGATACCTTAGACAAATACAAAAGTTTCTGGATTATGAGCACTATAGATTGAAATTTGCATTGGGCACGAGTTATGATATTGAACTTTATGATGCTTACACAATATTTATTTTGTATAGTGTTTTTCTCAGAAATAATAGTGATTCGTGGTATGATTCTATAAACTATGTGAAGACTAGTTTTGGCATTACAGAGAGCGTGAGTGATAGCGACTCCGACTCTGATGATGGTTATAATACTGATCATACGTCTGAGAGTAGCAGTTATACAACTAGTGACCATTACATAGATAGCGATAGTGACTCGGACTCTTCCTCTAACAATTTTACGGATGGGTGTAGGTATCTGCCTTTCAGGAAATTTGATAGTTTTGCTGTGGGTTCAAAATTCAATATAAAACATTTTTCGCGACATGAAACTAAATTTGGACCTACGATAGTGGTTACCACTGATCATTATAGGTTCAATTTACCAAATAGGTTTCTAAAACTATTCAATACTGATGAAAAATTGGCGAGTTGGAATTCGAAGGTACCACTGTGCAATTTGCAACTCCAGTACAATGGTACCAGAAACAGTATCATACACCTTTCCATGTCTCATGGAAAATAAGTCTCCCCACTCTTTTACTTTGGTTATATAAGGAGTCGTATAGACCTAGCTCAGTCATTGTGCTTACTGACTTGCAGCAAGATGGTCTTCACTAAATTGCCCACTATGCTGTGTGAGAAGCTACCTATCGATAAAGTCTTCCAAATTGTAAAATTTGAGAGCGAGTATTGGTTTCCTTACAACACATATGTACATACAGAAGACTTTAAATGTCTTCTACCTGAGCATTTAGGTAAGGTTATTCAGTTTACTTTGCACTTTTGGGAAAATAAGAAAAATGCTACAATGATTCACAAAGGTGAAGGTTTGATGGTTATTAGTGACAATACCAACGATCCTCGACCTGTACTACCTTGGACAAGTATACCGGAATGGATATTTTTTGATTTAATTGATTTTGACGTTCATTCAGTAACCACACCTTATTTTAGATACGAATTTCCTTATGCCTCATCTTATTTTGATTGTCCTTTGAAAATACAGCATTGGAAAACACGTACAGGTTTAAAAATTAGTTTTGAAGAGAATGGTTCATTTCATTTACATCATGACGGTGGTGAACCTGTTCCCTTTTTAGAACCTGAAGAATTACCTCATACAGATGCGTTTTTTGATATTATAAAATTTGAACGTGGTGCTCATGGTTCCACCATAGCCCACACTGAATACTTTAGTTGTGAATTAGATTTCTTCACAAACATGCAGTTTGATACCACCCGAAAATTGGATTATTTTAATCTGTACTCCGACTTGTTTATGAGTATACATCGTATGGCTGGTGAATATCTCACTTGTATACATGCACACAGATCCATGCAAAGTCAGAAATTTTGGTGGCGATACGATAATTATATATTAGGTCTTGAAGATTTTTAATTTTGTAAGTTAGTATCTTCGTTGTGAATATTTTTTCTAAAAAAAATTGAAAAAATATTTTATGTTAGCTACTAAAAAAAAAAAAAAATAGAAAATTAAAAATTAAAAAAATTATAAGTTAGTTTAAGTATTTTTTTCTAAAAAAATAAAAAATAATTTTATAAGTTAGCGTGGTTTTTGTATTTTCGAAGGGTTTGTGTATTACATGGGTTAAGGAAAATATCGTGTGATTGTGTATTTTTTTAAATCCCCACCACTTTGAAAATTTATATAAGGAAGTCCTCCTCGAGCATATCTTCACTTGAGCTTGAGCATTCGTTGAAGATGGACGCTTTACTTAACCAATTTAACCAACTTGGCGAACAGAAACAACGTGTACCTTTTATGAAATTTCACGATTTCGAAGTTGGTACAAAATTCAACATTAAACAATTCTCACGCTACCAAACTAAATTTGGTACTACTATCGTAGTCACCACTGACGATTACAAGTTCAATTTACCAAATAGGTTTGTTAAATTATTTGATAGTGATGAGAAATTGGAGAGTTGGAATTTACAAGCATCCAAGTTACAACTCCAGTATAATGGCATAAACAACAAAGCTATACTCATTGCTATCTGTCCTTTGTAAAAATACTTTTCGAAATTATTTTATATGTTAGGTAGTTGTAAATATTTTTTCTAAAATTTAGGTACTAAAAAATAAAAAAAATATAAGTTAGTTGTTTATAAAAAAAAATTATAAGTTAAAAAAAAAAAAAAAAAATAGAAAAATGAAAAAAATATTTTATAAAAAAAAAAAAAAAAAAAAAAAAAATTTCTAAGTTGTAAAAAAAAAATTAAAAAAAAATATTTTATAAGTTAGCTATTAAAAAAAAAAAAAAAAAAAAAAAAAAAAAAATTATTTTATAAGTTTCTAAAAAAAAAAAAAAAAAAAAAAAAATATTTTATAAGTTTAAAAAAAAAAAAAAAAAAAAAAAAGTTTTTAAAAAAAATATTTTATAAGTTTTTAAAAAAAAAAAAAGTAAAAAATTATTTCATAAGTTAGGGACTTGTAAATATTTTTACGTATATGGACATCAGTTAGCCCGAGAGGTAGCGAATTCCCACCACGCTACGCGGGAAAGTCACTAGGCACACGGGCAAGTGTGCTGTAGTGACCCATATACTACTAACAATATTGTCAAAAATGAAAAATTTATCGATTTATCAAAATTTAAAAAATTCGTCTATTTTCATAAATCGAAAAATTATTTGGTTTATCAAAATTGGAAAATTAACCAAAATCGAAAAATTGATCGATTTATCAAAAATGATTGAATATTGATTGATTTATCAAAATTGAAAAAATATTGACTGACTTATCAAAATTGAAAAATTTACCAAATTATTGTCAAAAATAGAAAATATTACCTAATCAAATTTTTTTTTAAATGCCTATTTTTATTGATAATTTGATTTATCAAAATTGAATAATTTACATTTTTTTTTTGGTCGAAAATGAAAAATTAATCAAAATCAAAAAATTTATAGATTTATCAAAATTAAAAGAGATGAATTGATTTATGAAAATTGAAAAATTGATCGATTTACTGAAATTATTCAAAAATTTGATAGATTTGTCTAAATTGAAAAATTTACCGAATTGTCGTAAATGAAAAATTAATTGATTTATCAAAATTGAAAAATATTGATTGATTTATCAAAAATTTTCCAAATTGTCGAAAATGAAAGATTGATCGATTTACTGAAATTGAAAAATTGATCAAAATCGAAAAATTGATCGATTTATCAAAATTAAAATAATTCACCAAATTGTGGAAAATGAAAAATTTATTGATTAATCAAAAATGAGCCGAATTGTCGAAAATGAAAAATTGATCGATTTACGAAAATTGAAAAATTGATTAATTTGCCCCCTGGACCCCCCCTGGTTGGCTCTATTTTTACACGTCATTAAGTTTGAAAGTATGAAAAATAGTATATGCTTTTAATCTGTGACAAAATGTCTAAAAGTCATCAAAATTAATTTCCATGAAAATTTAAAATTAATAAAAATTCTAATAAAAATTAAAAAAAATCAAGTTTAAAAATGTCTGATAAAAAGCCTGAAAGTCATAAATTTTTTTTGAAAAATTCCAAGTTTCAGAATGTTTGAAAGTCATCTTTCTTCAGAATGTCTGACAAAATGTCTGAAAGTAATCTTTCTAAAAAAATTTCCAAGCTTCAGAATGTCTGACAAAATGTCTAGAGAATGTCTAAAAGTCATAAAATTTCAAAAAAATTTACAAGTTTCAAAATGTCTGACATAATGTCTAAAAAATCGAATTTATTAAAAATTTTCTGTTTTTTTATGTCATCCAAACCTAACCTAATGTAACCTAACCTAACCCAATGGGGTCGGATTTTAGGCTCGGATTTTTCTATTTTGGTCTCCGTAAAAGCGCGCATATACTATGCTAAAATCAAAAAATTGACTGATTTATCGATATTGAAAAAAATAATTTTATTAAAATCAAAAAATTGATCGATATATCAAAATTGAAAAATATTGATTATTGAATTAACAAAATTGAAAAAATTTACCAAATTGTCGAAAATGAAAAATTGAAAAAATTGATTGATTTATAAAAACTATAAAAGTTGTCAAATTGACGAAAATGAAAAATTGATCGATTTGAAAAGTATTTTTGTTGATTTTTCAAAATTCGAGGATTTACCAAAGTGTCGAAAATTAAAAATTGATCGATTTATTAGAATTGAAAAAAAAATATTGATTGATTTATGAAAAATATTGATTGATGTATCAAAAAGTTTCCAAATTGTCGAAAATGAAAAATTTGTCGATTTATCGAAATTGAATAATTAACAAGATCAAAAAATTGACTGATTTATCAAAATTGAAAAAAATTGATTGATTTAGGTATCAAAATTGAAAAAGTTGTCAAATTGTCAAAAATGAAAAATTGATCGATTTATCGAAATTGAAAAATATTTATTGACTCAACAAAATTGGAAAATTTACGAAATTTTCAAAAATAAAAAATATTGATTGACTTATCAAAATTTTACCAAATTCTCAAAAATGATAAATTTATCGATTCATCAAAATTTAAAAAATTCATCGATTTTTAGAAATCGAAAAATTATTCGGTTTATCGAAATTGGAAAAAAATTAATCATTGTTGCGAAATAATCAGAATTATTGAAGATTTTCAAAAGTAAGTTCTTTCAGAAAAAACGTATGTAGAATTTCTTCATAAAAATAAGTATAAAATTGACAATTTTATTGCCTAAATATGAAAAATTGCATAAAAATCAGGGTTGCTTATTCAACAACAGCAAAAAAATATCACTGTCATAAAACTCGTATACGTAATCGCAAAAATTATACTTCAGTAAATTCGATCGTAAAATCCTACAAGAATACAAATCAACACGCAAAACCACATAAAAACTGCGAGAACATGAGTATAATATTTATAATTTTAAAAAAATCGTAAAATTTTATTTTAAACTCTAGATTATCTGATTTCGTACTATTTAAAGAAGCTGCCTCCACTTGCATCTCTGTCCTCTTCAAGGTGCACAGTAAATACGAAGAAAACAAGCAAATTATTCTAACTCGTAACATACCTACCAAGTATCTAAACTCACTTGTTGCTTGTCGAATTGCAAAGGCGAGCCGACTAATTTCTCGTGACACGAATCAGGCATTACATCTCTCCCCCTTTCTCGCCTTGCTCTTGCCAAAGCCACTGCAACAGTGCAACGGATCCACCACACCTCATTAAACCTGGTCGTCGTATCTCGTATAGTGCGGCCAACGTCATCCACGATGCGTAAAACAAATACCAAATACCGCATCTTCATGTCTGCAGAGACTACCTGCAGTTAGAGAAAGAGAAAGAGAGATAGAGAGGAGCAGAGGTATTACATTGGTAAATCGTATCTGCAACAGGAAATACCCGCGAGACCGATGGTGATGATTAATGAGCACGACGAAGAGCTTTACGGTGCTTTGCAGATCCTGCCTGGGATATGCAGTATGCATTGAGATCTGGCTGACCCTTTTGTTTGTGTGATGGTGTGGTCATCTTCACTAGTACCAGATTCTATTCGTCATGTTCGAGCTGAGTCCATTCACATCTGTTTACACTTAACTTTTACAATGATTTTTTTTCATATTTTGTTGGTGTTCTATCCCAGTAGAGTAGGTGACTCGAGTCTAGTTAGATGAATTTGTTTACGTGGAAAATTGGTTTTATTTTACTAGCAAGAGAACCGTACCAAATCATTTCCTTCGATTGAGCTGAAATTTGGCTCGCTGAAAGAGCATGTCAATGTCATCCAGATTTTAAAACCAAATTCTTAGCTGTAAAAGTTGATTTTTCGATTTTTGACGAATTTTTGAAAAAAGTGAAAATATTCCATTGGTAAATCAATTTTTTTTACAAAAATTGTAAATTTCGAGATAAAAATCTGAAAATTGGTTTATAAATATAAAAAATTGTACATTATAAATTAAAAGAGATCAATTAACAATTTCATGCATTTGTTTTGGCAATTTATCAAAATCAGTCGTCGATGTTTAGAAATATTGAAAATTCAAAATTTTCAAAACTTGATAGAACATAAAAATTTGTTAATTTTTATACTTATAATTTTTTCTATTCATTCTAAAAATTTGATCAATTTTTAAAAATTTTTTTGGATTGGATAAGTATTTTGAAATAGACTGCTGAATTTTTGAAATGTTGGTTCTCTAAATTTTTTGGGAAAAAATATACAAGTAGGTTAGGTTGGAGTGAAAAAGAAAACATATCTCGGATTTCGACCAAACTCGCAGAGGTGGTTTACTTTGAGTTGAGAACCGCCCAAAAAAAATTTGAGCCCCCTACCTCTCAGGGGAGTGGAGCTAGGGGCCTTCAAAGTAGGGTCACTTTTGGAAAAAACACAGTTTTTGCCACTTTTGGGTAGTACCACCTACATGATACCTCGAAAACACCCCTAGAAAGTTGCAATTTGAGTTTCTACACCTCCCCATACCATCGGCCTTGAAATTTGATATCGAATTTTTCACCCTACCAGGGGGTTGAAAAGTTGTAGATCGCTAAAAATTCGAGAATTTCGAATTACAAAAAATGAAAATAACATCTGCTTGGTACGAAAACTGGTCTCAAATGGCTCCTGTTGATGCAAAATTTATTTCGATAGGAAAAGTTGAAAAATTTTTATAGCACGGTTGCCAACTTTCAATTTTTATGAAACATCAATTTTTACCAAAAAGGAATAGGAAATTTTGATGTTTTATGAAAATCGAGAGTTGGCAACCCTGCTATGAAAATTCTTCAACCTTTTCTATCGAAATAATTTTTTGCATCAATAGGAGCCATTTGAGACTAGTTTTGGTACCAATCAGATGTTATTTTCATTTTTTGTAATTCGAAATTCTCGAATTTTTAGCGATCCGCAACTTTTCAACCCCTGGTGGGGTGAAAAATTCGATATCAAATTTTAAGGTCAATGGTATGGGGAGGTGTAGAAACTCAAATTGCAACTTTCTAGGGGTGTTTTCGAGGTATCATGTAGGTGGTACTACCCAAAAGTGGCAAAAACTGTGTTTTTTCCAAAAGTGACCCTACTTTGAGGGCCCTTAGCTCCACTCCCCTAAGAGGTAGGGGACTCAATTTTTTTGGGAGGTTCTCAACTCAAAGTAAACCACCTCTGCGAGTTTGGTCGAAATCCGAGATATGTTTTCTTTTTCACTCCACCCTAAAGTAGGTATATGCAGAAATTTTTACAATGTCTTAAATTTCAGTAAATTTTTAAGACATAAAATTATTTTAAAATTGTTAAAAATTCCATTGTTTCAAATTTATGTAATTTAAAATCGCTCATTTTCAGATTTTAATAAATTTTCAAAACGAAATCATTTTTCTTGGATTTCCGAAAAAAAGTTGAAAGACCAATTTTTGTATCTAATATTTATGAATTGTTCAATTTTTTGAATTTATAAATTTTTTAATCATTTATCTTTTTTTTCAAAATTAAAAATTTTTAAAACATTGACTTAAACAACTTTAAAAATTTGACTACTTTTTTAAAATCGAGTACTAGATAAAATCATAGAAGTTAAAAAAAAATTCAATCTGATGGAAATTCAAAATTCAAAAAATTTAAATTTTCAGGTCAATTTCAAAACATTAATGGAAATTCAAAATTCAAAAATTTTAAATTTTCAGGTCAATTTCAAAACATTTTTTTTTATATCTGTTCAAAAAAATTCAAACGTTCCAAATTTCCAAAAAAAAAAAAAAAAAAAAAAGTTAATAGGTCAATTTTTGTAATTTATTTGGGTTGTCCAATTTTTTGAATTTGATTTAATTTATAATTTTTTTTCATTCGTCATTTTTTCAGAATTTGAAAATTTTGAAGGATTGACTTTTACAACTTTAAAAATTTGACAGTTTTTAAAAAAAAAAATCGAGTACCTAGATAAATCATAGAAATTATAAAAAAAAAATCAATCTAATGGTAATTCAAAATTCAAATATTTTAAATTTTCAGGTCAATTTCAAAACATTTTTTTTTTATATCTGTTCAAAAAAATTCAAACGTTCCAAATTTCCAAAAAAAAAAAAAAAAAAAAAGTTAATAGGTCAATTTTTGTAATTTATTTGGGTTGTCCAATTTTTTGAATTTGATTTAATTTATAATTTTTTTTCATTCGTCATTTTTTTCAGAATTTGAAAATTTTGAAGGATTGACTTTTACAACTTTAAAAATTTGACAGTTTAAAAAAAAAAATCGAGTACCTAGATAAATCATAGAAATTATAAAAAAAAAATCAATCTAATGGTAATTCAAAATTCAAATATTTTAAATTTTCAGGTAATTTTCAAAACATTAATTTTTTTACATTCGTTTGAAAAAATAATTCAATTTTCACTCAAATTTGATGCCTAAAATATCATTTTTGAACGATTTCCAAAAAAAATTCAAAAATTGATGTCTTCAATCAATTTATATCAAATTTGGTTAATTTGTGATCGAATTAATCATTACTAAACTTTATAGAGCTCATTTTCAAAATATCGAATTTTTATGGATTAAAATAAACTGAATTTCCTATCAATTTTCCTAAAAATGAATTTATATAACTAATTTTTCAAAACTTTGATTTTTTTTATCGATTTTATCATCACTAAATTCCAGCTCATTTTCAAAAAAATCGTTTTTTTACCATATTGAAATGAATTGAACTTTTCATCACTAATTTTCAGTATCTACATTTTCAAAAAAATCAATTTATTATCTAGATACTCATTTGAAAAAAAAAATGAATTCTCAATAATTGATTGTCAAAATTTATAAATTTCTAGATATTCAAGGTAGCTGAGTACAAATTCGAAGGTATTTTCCCATTCTAAATGTTCATTTTCTCTCGTCTCTATTTTCATCTGACAATTTTACGTACTTATACTTCTTCAACTTGACAAGATGAAGCATAGTCGGTTCATCATTATCCGCATATAACTCTTCATGCAGAAAATCGACACCAGTGCCTCGTCTTCTCTTATGCCTTTTCATCTCTATTTTTCGCTAATCTGCGATTAAGCAAAACCTGTGTTTTTTCCGCTATCATACTCGTTACGTTGTAATTACAAAACACCGCTGTCGCTATTTTTATATAAACACCATGTTTTCTCGAGAAAAAAAAAATAGAGAAAATACCACATTCGTAGTATCTATGGGAGAAACCCTACTCTGTGATGCCAATGCTATAAGGAGCCACACGTTTAATTATGAGAACCGCTGGCAAACATAGGTACAAAAACACGTTCAAAAATACAAACACGAGCTTACATAGTTAGATAACGACTAGTTTGTTTGGCGAAATATTTAAAACAATACTTGGAAAATGATCTCCGGTACTCGTATAGCTCGCAAGCCTCTCTCTAGACTCAAAGTAGAACGATTTTTTCCCTTTTCTTTTTTTCTTCTCAGTAACGAATACGAATCATCGCACAGCTCGAGGCTTTGTATAGAGAGCTAGAGCTGCCCAATGATGAGCTGACATGAGTCGAAAGATTGATCAGAATTTCGCACTCTGTTTGGAGAATTTTTATGACGTTGGAATGGATAGAATTTCAGTCGAAGGCTCTTAGTATAGGTTGCTTGTTTTTCTTCTGATTTAATTCGATACGAGCACCGATGGAATTCTGATCGGAAGATGGTATTCCTTTTGGTCATTTATTTAGTTCTCTATAGATCCCTATACATCTACATGTAACCCATAGCACGACCTAAATACCTTTACGATGGTATAGTAATGCGCACAGGCACAGGTGAAGGAAGAAAAAAATAGGTATATGCAACTCGCACTCTTCGTAACAATTAATTAGCATCGATGCTGAATCGAATGTATGTATATTACACGACGATAGAGAATCTATTCATCGAGTATATTGAACAAACCGGTAACCAATATTGGTTACTCGGATGCTTTGTCGTGACGCAGCTCAGCTCGTCTTCGTAAACTATACAGAGATGAAGTTATAACGTGTATTCATTTTTCCCCATTTCTATTTTCTTTCCTTCTTCATTCTTTCTCTACTCGAACCAGGTAGTGTGAGCAGCAGCCGCAGTCTAGCGTATCCCGCGCGAAAGGTAAATATTTTAGAAGGTTACCGATATGCAAATAACCTGTATGTGAGGTCAAACCGCTGCACTGGAGCTGGCCGCCAAGACCGGTATTGGTATATCTATTATACGAGCGTATACGAGTTAACCTATATCCTAGTCCGGTCGTTTGTCCATACCGTGCACCTTTCTTTCTTTTTTTTTTTTTTTTTCTTTCTTTCTTTCATTTTTAAATTTTTTTCCCATCTTCTACAACCACTTATACCATAAGATAAATCGAACTCGCCAACTACTTCCTCGAAGGAGATGCTATTTCATTTACACACTGCAACGTATATACAACATAGAGAGCCATTCGAGTATTTTACGAGTATCTACTACGTAATTCTCTCCGCGATGGTCGCTGGCCGACGATGATTATGATGCTGTGGCACTATTCCACAAACAGGTTGACTATTACGACGAGGAATAGGTGGAAGAATGAACGAGAGGAAGCGGAGTGCACGTTTTTTCTATTTTTTTTTGTAACTGGCGAATTACACGTTTTTCTTAAAATTGAATTTCTTTGAAAAAATTGCCCAAAAATTTTTTTCTCAATATTCGGGTCCATTCTGAGAGATTATGAAGAAAAAATTCAGAATTTTTCTTATTCCCATTTTTAGAAAAAATACAATTTGGCAATGTAATTCTTAAAATTGAATTTCTTTGAAAAAATTAGCCAAAAATTTTTTTTCTCAATAATTGGGTCCATTCTAAGAGATTATGAAGAAAAAATTCAGAATTTTTCAATTCCCGAGCGGCACACTCGATCGATAATATCGGAAGATGTAACGTATCGATAAAAAATCATTTGAAAATCTATAGATGTTCTCACGATATTATAAAGATTTATCGGTACAATTTCATAGGCAAAAAATCTAAAAACTATCGAATTCGATATTATTAAGATTTTATGACGATATTCGTCAACGATACTATCGACAAAGAATATTAAATTTATCGATTCCGATTTTCCACCGATTTTGTGCAGATATTTGAAACTACATTATCGACAAAGAATATTAAATTTATCGAATTCGATTTTTTAACGATTTTGTAAAGATATTTAAAACTATATTATCGACAGATTATATGAAATTTCTCGACTTCGATATTTTACCGATTTTTTGACGACATTTGAAACTATATTATCGACAGATTATATTAAATTTATCGAATCCGATTTTTTACCGATTTTGTAAAGATATTTGAAACTATATTATCGACACATAATATGCAATTTCTCGATTTCGATTTTTTAACGATTTTATGACGATATTTGAAACTATATTATCGACACGTGATATGAAATTCCTCGAATTAGATTTTTCAAGGATTTTGTGGCGATATTTGAAACTACATTATCGACAAATAATCTGAAATTTGTCGAACGATTTTTCAACGATTTGGTGACGATATTTGAAATTATTTCCAAATTGGTGAAAATTTTTCTAAGTCCAACACGTCTGGAAGTACTAAACTGCCTATTATAAGCGTTTTATTGCTAATTTCTCAACGATAAGGTATGGCATAGTGGTTAAGGAAGAGGATTACCATGCAGGAGGTAGAAGGTTCAAGCCCCACGGGTGGCAGATTTTTTATAATTTTTTTTGACTTTTTCTGAAATGATCCTCTTACCGTAACATGAATAATGTGTTTAGGCATAGTTTAATGTATTAATTATGCTAATTAATGATTTTTAATTATAGAAAGAGGCTAGTAAAAGACGATAAATCGGAATAAAAAATCGATAAAAAATCGACAGAATATCGAATTCTATAAAGTGTCGCGAAAGTTCCGCCTAAATCGAGAAATTATCTTTCGATATTATAGATATATTATCGATAAAATATCTTACTATAATCTCGAAATTTTTGCTAACTATAATTCGTCGATAATCTATCTATATATCGAAAGATAATTTCACGATTTATGCGGAACTAACGCGACACTTTATCGAATTCGATATTCTGTCGATTTTTTATTTCGATAATTTGTCGAGTGTGCTGCTCGGGTTATTCCCATTTTTAGAAAAAGTATGTACAATTTGGCAGTGTATTTCTTAAAATTAAATTTCTTTGAAAAAATTGTCCAAACATTTTTTCCTCCATAATCGGGTTCATTCTGAGAGATTATGACCGAAAAATTCAGAATTTTTCAATTATTTCCATTTTTGGAAAAAATGAATTTTGCAGTGGAATATAATAAATGGCGAATTACACATTTTTCTTAAAATTGAATTTCTTTGAAAAAATTGTCCAAAATTTTTTTCTCAATTATCGAGTCTATTGTGAGAGATTATGACCGATAATTTTTCAAATTATTTCCATTTCTGGAGAAAAAAAATTATTTTGCAATGAAAGGTTTTTTTAAAGATTGGTATAAAATTTTTCCAATTTTGATAAAGGAAGATTTGTAAATTTTTTGTAGGAAATTTTAATGTACGTATAATTAATTTTTTTACAATAAAAAAGTCATAGTTCTTTTTTTGAGGAAAAAAACCTTCTTTATTTTTATGGTGTAAAAAAATGTTTTAATTTTTTTTTTTTTTTTTTGTAGAATAGTGTTTTTTTTTTCAGAACAAAATGGTTTTTTTTTCTTGAAAAAAGTAGTTCTCACATTTACCATTTAAAAATTTTAAACCCGGTTAGTACCCTTTCTTGAGAAACCCGAGCTACACTTTAAAAAATTCTAATTTATCAGCTCTGCAGCTACCTGGGGTTATAGACGACTTGATCAACACAAGAAAACCTAATCTCGGTGAAATATTGTAATATAAAATCCAACAGTGCTTAAAAATACTGACTGAGAAGACTACTGTACAGTAGGCTGCCAATGCGATAGCAGCACACGATTTGGTAGATGGTCATCAGGGATGAGACCTATTTGGAATTTCTATAGAAATAGTTTGTTTAAAATAATAGACCATTTAAGTCTTTTTACCTATTTTAAAACATTTTTAAATAGTTAAATAGTGTTTTGTATTCTTTTTGTTGTATTTTTTAAATTTTTGCGGGAAAAAAAATTATTTCTCTCAATTCAATTTTTCAACATTTTTTTTAAATTTAAAAAATCTAATTTTTTCAATTTTTTAAGTCGTAGTTTTCAATAATGTTTCTTCAAGTTTTGGAACATTTTCTGATTTAATAAATTTTTAAGAATTTTTTAGTTCATTCAGTATTTAAAAATGTGTACCTACCTAATTCATTCAATTTTTGTCGAACTATTTCATTTATTCATTTTTTTTTTACGAATTTCTGATTTATTGGATTTTTGGAGAATTTTTGAAAATAAATTATAATATTATGCCTCCCTCAAATTTGGAACATCGATAAAACTTTGGCTTATTTTTTAAATTTCAAAATTTTAACAAATTTTCAATTCAATAAGGAGAATTTTCAGATTTATTAAATTTTGTAGGCATTTTATTTTTTAATTTATCAGGTTGATACCTACCTAATTATAATAAATAATAGGTACCTGTAATTTTGCAACAGTGATTTTTCGAGATTTTTTTCTATTTTTTTTATAGGTAGGTAATTTTACATTTTTGAAGTTAATTTTGTGTTGGAAAATGTAAAATTTCATTTTTATGCTTGTTATTGTGAAAAAATTACTCTAAATTTTTTATCTGATTATTAAAATAAAATATAACTACCTAGGTACCTTATGCTTGAAAATTTAGATATTTAAAAAATTTTGAGATATTTTTATAATTTTGTTTTTGAAAAATTTATAATTTTTGCTGTTCGGTGCGATTTCTTTTATTTTTTTTTTAAATTTAAAATTCTGTTTAAAAAACCATTCTAAAAATCATGCTTAAAAAATTTTGAATAATTTTTTTTTGTTGAAATTTTAGTGTTGAAAAAATCATCAAAATTTATTTGAGTAGGCAAATTCGTTCTAAAGTTTGTGTTGTAAGAGTTTTTAGATTTCTTTAAAAATTAATACCTACTGAATTTTTAAAATGAAATTCGTAATTGAAAATTATTTATTTAAAAATTTGTGTTGGGAATTTTTTAAAATTTGTATAAGTACAAAAATTTTGTAAAAAAAATCCGTACAAAATTTAGTTTTGGTTCTTTTCTTCAGAATTTTTTGTTGAAAAAATTTACAACTCTAAAAAATCAACAATAGAAAATTTTTTTCATTTCTTTACAATTTTACATTCGAAAATTTTGTTGAAAGAAGGGTCAACAGCAAATTTATCGTGCGGACTCCAAAATTTTGTTTGATGATTTTTTTTTTTTTTCAAGTTTAGTGTGGAAAAATTCTTGAGCTTATCTCGTATACGATATTCATATAAATTCAGTTTTGTAAAATTCCTTTTTTCAATTTTCGATTTGTTCCATAGTATTTTTTTGAAAAAAATGTTCAACTGAAACGATAAAATTTTCATTTTTTTTAAATTCTAAAGTAGAAGTAGGTAGGTATTAAAAATTGTGTTGAAAAAATTTTACCTCAATAAAAAAATTTAATAAAGAAAGTTGAAGTGGATGTTTTAAGACATTGTATCAAAGTTTTGATTCGAATTTTTTCTTTTTGATTCGTTTACAACTTTGCGTCTGAAAATTTTGTTGAAAAAAAAGTCATCAGCAAATTTATTTTAGCTAAGTTAATAATTTTGTTTGATCAATTTTTTAGTGTGGAAAAATCTTTGAACTTGAAAATTCTGTGCTGAAAATTTTAAAAAAGTTTTATCGAAAATATTTCCAACTCCTGGAAAAAAAATCAATAAAATAATTTCAAAAGTGCATGTTTTGAAGTTTTGTTCCGAATTTTTTTGATTCGTTTGCAATTTCGCATTTGGATATTATTTTGTTGGAAAAAATTCATCAGTATTTTAAAAAAATCCTGTTGAATAAAATTTGTTTTGAATTTTTTTAAAATTTTTCCTACGAAACTATGGTTTATTTATATGTATGGTCTTACTCACAAATTCTTATTGTATCGTTCTAAAAATTTCTCGGTGAATTTTATTTTAATATTTTTTTCAAATTTTTTACTGTTTTTTTTTTTTTTTTTTTTTTTCAGAAATGTGCAAGTTTTTAAATTTTTTCCCACTTATTTTTGTAGGAAGGCCTAGGTACCTACTTGAATGTTATTTTCTATATTTTCTTCTGTCCTTTTAATATTTTTATTAAAATTTCCTTTTGCGTGAAATATTAAAATTGAAAAAAATTATTAGGTATTGTTCTGAAAAAATTGTTTTATTTTTTTGAAATTTTTGTCTACTATTTAGATGTGAAGAAATTCTGCAGTTTCAAAAAATCCATTTCTTTCTTTCAACTTTGAAGAAATCTAGTTTTGCACTAAAAATTTTTCAAAAAGGTTTTCGATTTTTTTTTTTCAAATTTTATAAAAATTGACATAGGTAATTTATTTATTTTTTTGCAATATTTGTTAATTGAGAAATCGATTTTTTGGTAATAAGTAGGTATATTAAAGCATTTTTTCCTAATTTTTCAAATTTTTTAGATATTTTAAAAAATCGCATAGATTCAAAAAATCCAAAACTTTTTCAATTTTTTTCACTCTTTATTTTGAAAAAATATAGTTTTGCTTGAAAAATTAATTCAAGTAGGTATTGTAATATTTTTGGTAAAAAAAACAAAAAACATTTTGTTTTGCCCGAGCGGCACACTCGATCGATAATATCGGAAGATGTAACGTATCGATAAAAAATCGTTTGAAAATCTATAGATGTTCTCACGATATTATAAAGATTTATCGGTACAATTTCATAGTCAAAAAATCTAAAAACTATCGAATTTGATATTATTAAGATTTTATGACGATATTCGTCAACGATACTATCGACAAAGAATATTAAATTTATCGATTCCGATTTTCCACCGATTTTGTGCAGATATTTGAAACTACATTATCGACAAAGAATATTAAATTTATCGAATTCGATTTTTTAACGATTTTGTAAAGATATTTAAAACTATATTATCGACAGATTATATGAAATTTCTCGACTTCGATATTTTACCGGTTTTTTGACGACATTTGAAACTATATTATCGACACCTAATATGAAATTTCTCGATTTCGATTTTTTAACGATTTTGTGACGATATTTGAAACTATATTATCGACACCTAATATGAAATTTCTCGATTTCGATTTTTTAACGATTTTGTGACGATATTTGAAACTATATTATCGACAAATAATCTGAAATTTCTCGAATTCGATTTTTTAACGATTTTGTGAAGATATTTAAAACTTTATTATCGACAAATAATCTGAAATGTGTCGAACGATTTTTCAACGATTTTGTGACGATATTTGAAATTATTTCCAAATTTTAAAAATTGGTGAAAATTTTTCCAAGTCCAACAAGTCTGGAAGTACTAAACTGTCTATTATAAGCGTTTTATTGCTAACTTCTCAACAATAAGGTATGGCATAGTGGCTAAGGTAGAGGAATACCATGCAGGAGGTAGATAGTTCAAGCCCCACGGGTGGCAGATTTTTTATAATTTTTTTTGACTTTTCTGAAATGATCCTCTTACCGTAACATGAATAATGTGTTTAGGCATAGTTTAATGTATTAATTATGCTAATTAATGATTTTTAATTATAGAAAAAAGCTAGTAAAAGACGAAAAATCGGAATAAAAAATCGATAAAAAATCGACAGAATATCGAATTCTATAAAGTGTCGCGAAAGTTCCGCCTAAATCGAGAAATTATCTTTCGATATTATAGATATATTATCGATAAAATATCTTACTATAATCTCGAAATTTTTGCTAACTATAATTCGTCGATAATCTATCTATATATCGAAAGATAATTTCACGATTTATGCGGAACTAACGCGACACTTTATCGAATTCGATATTCTGTCGATTTTTTATTTCGATAATTTGTCGATTGTGTTGCTCGGGTGAAAAAATTTATAAAAATAGGTATTTTTTAAAAGTTTTGTAAGTGCTATGAAAAAATTGTACATTTTTGAATAATCTTAATTTTTTCAATTTTTGTTTGAAAAAAATATCGTTTTATTTTCTATTTAAAAAAAAAAAATTTCAAATTCAATATTTTTTTAGAAAAAAATGAATTTAAAAATACAAAATACTTATTTGAGGGAAATTTTCAAGCACTATGAAGAAAATAGCCCAATTTTAAAAAATCATTAAAAATTCCTCGGTGTAGTTACTCTCCTAACTAATTCTCGTTTTCATCCGACTAGATGAATTATTTTCACCTCTGCTAGAACTTGAGAGGGTATTGCAGATGCGACCTGACACCTGACAATAGAAAGCTCGCATACATTATAATAATGAAACGAATCGGAATACTCAGACGTAAGAAAAAGAACAAGCTGCACAATGCGCACTGCACAGTGCACACGTACATACGATAATTACATTTGCACTGTACGAAGCACGCTGAGGTATTTTATTAGCCATTGGTGGACTGTAAAACGAGTTTACACAATTTTTATACAAATACAATACCGAAGTACAGAAGACCCAGCACGCACTAGGTAGATAGAGATACCTTTACCTATGGTCTCCACTCTCTGTAGTCTGTCTCTGTATACACATTAAAATAAGAAATCGCAGTAATAAGTAATAACGATACGCCAGAAGAGTAAAATAAACAATACATTGACAATTCACCTACAGCTAGACCATCGTACCTATGTATTTATTAGCGGAGAAATGATAAAGACAGGCGAACAGAGCAGAGGGAGAGACAGAGATAGATGTACATTGCTGTGTACTTGCCGCTGTTGATGATGCTGTTGTGTTGTGTACTTGGTATCAAATGGGTGCGGTGACATAGAAGGCGGACAGACACCCGCTTCTGTACACCTTTTTTATATTACGGTTGCAAGGTACTATAATCTATCCGAAGGACGTCACCATTTCTGAAAAAATACGCTGCAAAATCCATCAGAGCGAAGAAGAAAGTGCACCTATGAGTCCGACTACGAAGAACCAGAGACAGACGAATCGACCAGGGGAAGAAAGAGGCCTCAGGCATCGTATCTCGCATTACCGTCAAGATAACACGGTTCGATTTAGATCGGTAGAAAAAGTCCACAGGCATCCACAGTGAGAGAGGCAGAAAAACATTGTTCAGCGGTCGATAGCCCTTTGCCTATGTATACGAGGCTGCAGTCCGGCCGCAATATGGACACGGACTTCCTTCCATTGTTGATATAACCGAGCCGGCCACTGCGGACGACCTTCCACTTGACCATTGTTTGATAGAATAGCGATTCGAGCCTGCGAGCTGGATGCCATGCCGCTGGCATCGGCAGCAGCATCTTTGACAGTGCTTGGACTTGGAGTTGGAGACGCGCGCGATGACCCAAGCCTAGAATGTATTACCTTCGACTATAAAGCTATTCACGCCGGATGAAAGAAGCAGCGTATTAAAAAAAATAAACTCTTGGTGCTTTAGCTGTGTCAATACGCTCGCACCGTAATAATATAGAGTTGTATTAAACCAAGAGAGAAGATCGCCTGTTTTTTTTTTTTATTGCCGACTAAATCGATTATTTAGCTTTTGTCACGGTTATAATGGAGATGAAGCGGAGCGAGGTGTACGCCGCTGCAGATTCCATTTCTTCTTCTGTATCTTTAAAACTATAAAGCCGTCTATCCGACAATCAGTCGATGGCTAGGTTGACTTGTCGAGGTATTTTGCTCATCAAGAAGATGTCTCAGGCTTCTAGTTCGATTTTGCTCATGTCGTCCGGTAATTGGATACTCGATAGCTCGAATATTGCCTTGATCAGGGTGTCTACAACAGGTCATGAAAATCATGGAAGTCATGAAAAAGTCATGAAATTTGAAAATGGGTCATAAAAGTCAATAAGTTATGATTTTTCAAAAAAAAAAAAAAAAAACTGAAGTCCATAGTAAAATCTCAATTTCTTTTGGATGTTTTTCAATTTTCTAAAAAATAAAATATTTTTATTTTTTGGGAGGAGGGTCTCTGTTTTTTGGGAAAAAATTCTCAGTTTTTGGAATGAAAAAAATTGAAAACGAATTTTTTGGTTTAAAATTTTTTAAAAATCGTTTTGGAATTTAAAAAAAAAACAGAAATCTCAAATATTCTGAAGTAAAAATTTTTTCGAAGGAAGAAATTTCAGGATTTTTTGAAATAAAAAATATCCAACAATCTTTCTTTTTTTTCGTTAAAAAAATGTAGGTAATAAAATTTTCTTATGTGAAGATATTTTTTCAAATTTCTGTGAAAAAGTTTCTTAATTTTTTCTTTGTGAAGAAAAATACTTATTCGTTTCATTTTCAAAAGACAAAAATGGAATTTTTTTCGAACAATTATTTTAAAAATTCTTCTGAAATAAAAAAATTCCAATTTTTTGGAGATCAATTTTTTTTTTTCTTTGATAGTAAAGTATATAAATAAAATATTTTTTAAACTTTGGGACAAAAAAAAAGAAAAAGAAAAAAGGTGTTTCTGTTGAAAAAGCTGTTAAAAATTTCTTTAAGAGTATTCTTTGCTTGAAACTTTTTCTTTTCATTTCCAGAAAAAAAAACATTCCCACATTACAATAAATTAAAATAATTTCAAGAATCCAACTTTTATGTAGGGAAGAAATCGAATTACACCCTTGAAAATTCCAAGTATTCATTCAACTTTTTTTTTTTAAAATGTACCTACCTATAGATTTTTTTGGTTACAAAAAAAGGTGGTTTTGGAGGGCATCGGCATAACTGGGAGGAGGGGGTTCCAGGGGCATTCGCCTCCTCTCTTAATAATTTTTTAAATAGCTATTTACCACAAAATATAAGGGGAAAATGTTGAAATTTTTTTGCCCTCCAATATTCATTCCAAGTTACATTTATACTGGAAGGGGGCCCCCTGAAAACGTTAAAATATTGTTCATGAAAAAGTCATGAATTTTCAACAACAAAAAAAAAATTAATGTAGACACCCTGAAATAGCTTTTTTGAAAAGGAGATTTTTTCAGGAGCTTTGAGCTAGGTATATCTAATGAATAGCTCAAGCTCTTGGGCTACTAAACTCTTTTTTTGTAAAGAGCCTGAAAAGAGCTATCTCCTCGGAGCTGAGGTCCAAAATTTACAGGAGGTAAGAGCTAAGCTTCAGATAAAGAGCCTGCTCAACACTGCTTATAACTAAGTGAATTTTTTTCAAACGGTTGCATCCTCATCAAAAAAAAAAAAAAAAAAAAAAAATGCATAACATAATTATTGTGATTTCTCTAAAGAAGAAAATTAATTTTCTTGAAGATTTTATTTTCAAGGGGGAGGGGAATCCTTGTTTTTTTTTTTTGGAAAACCCCCATTTCTTGAAATGAAAAAAAAAAGAATTTTGTAAAATGATTTTGTGATACAAAAAATTGTCAAAAAATTTTTGGGATGAAAAACGTTTTCACACCACTAGCCTTAGGTAGTTGCAGTACAAGGCGTTAAAAAAATACTCAATTTGTCTGAAATAGAAATATTTTTTAAACTATTGCGAAAAATTCTCATTTTAAAAAAATCAAGTTTTATCGTTTTGGAATTGAATTGTTTTAAAATAAAAATACTTTTCTAACTCTAGAGTGCAAAATCTCAATTTTTTTGGATTTTTTTCAATTTTCTGAAAAATATAAATATATTTTTCTTTTTTTTTGGGGGGGGGGGGTCTCTGTTTTTTGGCGAAAAAATTCTCATTTTTTGGAATAAGAAAAAATTAAAAACGAATTTTTTGGTTCAAATTTTTTTTTTAAATCGTTTTGGAATGAAAAAATTAAGTATCTACTCAATTTTTTTGAAATAGAGAAATCTCAAATCTTCTGGAGTAGAAATTTTTCGGAGGATGAAAATTCAGGATTTTTTAAAATAAAAAATATCCTATTTTTTTTTTTTTTTTTTTTTTTTTTTGAGAAAAAATGTTACCCATAAAATTTTCTTATGCGAAGGTATTTTTAACAATTATTTTTTTATTTGTAAAGAAAAAAATTCATTTCATTTTTTTGCTTGAACAATAATTTCAAAAATTCTTCTGATGAAATAAAAAAATCTCAATTTTTTGAGGATCAATTTTTTTTTTCTTTGATAGTAAAATAAATAAATAAATAAATAAATAAAATATTTTTGAAACTTTAAGACGAAAAGAAAACATTGAAAAAATGTTTTCCGTAGGAAAAGTTGTTACAAATTTTTTTAGGAGAATTTTTCGCGTGAAAATTTTTTGTTTCATTTGCAGAAAAAAATTCTCACATTACAGCATAAAAACAATTTGAAGCATCCACCTTTTAAAGGGAAGAAATTGAATTACATTCCTGAAAATTCTAAGTAGGTATTCGTTAATTTTTTTTTTTTTGAAATTGTGGATTTTTTTTTAAATGGGTTTCGGAGGGTATATGCTTAACTTAGGGAGTTCAAGGGGCATTCGCCCCTCCCACAATAATTTTTTTAATACGTAATTAGCACAAAATACATATTATAATTTTTTGCCCCCCCCCCCCCATATTTCTTCCAAGTTATACATCAATGCCGGAAGAAGAGCCCCTGGAAATGTAGAAATATTGTTCATGAAAAAGTTTATGAAAAAGTCATGAATTTTCAAAAAAAAAAAAATCCAGATAGACACCTTGTTGATGTTTTGGTACTCGATATAGCTTTATTATTTATGCATATTGAGGTGCAATCGTCCAATGGCGCGTAGAGTAAATGTAAACAAACCAGTTGATCGGATTATAGCCGCGTACACACAAGTTCAATTACGCGATAATATCAACTGCATGTGCGCCTGCGTCTGTCTATAGTTCTAGCTGAGCTATTGCCATTATATTATATTACCAGCCTATCAACGCTTGTCACGTTTCAATTCTTTCAATATATTATTATTATGTACCTGTAGGTATATCTATATACTAGATGCATACGTTGGTATAATTTTACCAGTATTTTATGTATTCTTCGGCGATGCAAATGTATTGTACTTTCTACAGACTTCGTGGAATCGTCGTCAAAGAGTATGTTTGGGTGCAAGAGATGTGATATCAATGTACATAGGTATATACGACTATATACGTAGTATGTTGTACTAGTGCTCTGTTCACCTTGCCTCTTTCTTACCCTTCCTGTTACCTTTCTCGTGTACTCGACTGTCACCACCTGCGTATTTAATTTAGCATAGATCTGTTGGCGATATTATAAATGTGTGTAGGTTCACGAGGCTCGGGCGCAGGCTTGTCTAGTATTATACTTGTTACTTATAAAGAATGTTGCCGAGGAATTGGCGATGCATGTGATGATAACAAGTGCACTACAAACGACGTTGATGAATGTTTTTTCTAATGATACGTTTCGTTTTAATTCGTAAGCATTCGAGTTGAGGGAAATTTGAAAATTTTGGAGAAATTATCTTAAATAATAATCAGTTGAGGAGAGAAAGAAATAGTGTATTTTTGAAGTAGTAAAAATCACGTTTATTTTTGAGCCAATAAATTTCATAGGTAAATTAATAACTTTTTAATACGGAGTCTCTAACAGTTCTACTTGTATTGTTGGTCATGCAAAAGCAATGATTTTTGTACCTTCTTCGGTGCTCTGCTTTCCGGTTCCGTGAATAATGTAATCATGTTTCATTTCAGAAAAATTTGAAGAAAAAAAAAATTTTAAATTTTCTGATCTTCTAAAGTGGTAGATAAGTAAATGAAAATTTTTAGATAAAATAATATCAATTTTTTAAAGAAAATTTTTTCAATTCATTTTTTTTTTTTGAAAAAAAATACTTATTTTTTAAGAAAGGGTCTTTTTCTTTTATGTATAAAAAAAGCTCTCATTGTTTAAGAAATTTTTTTCAATTATTCCCAAATGTTTGAAGGAAAATTCCTTTGAAAAAAACAACAATTTTCTGGACAATTTCTAACTTTTTTTCTGAAGGAAAAATATTTCTAAAATTTTTAAATAAAAAAATTTTTAAAAAAGATTCCTATTATTTTTTTTGAGAAAAAGAAATCTGACATTTTTTGGCAGAAAAAATCTCTCGGTATTTTTGTTTAGAATAAAATCTCTCATGTTTACAGAAAAAAAAAAATTTTTTTTTTTTGAGAAAAATATACTTAATGTTGATAATTGTTCATTTTTAGGTGTGATGAAAAAATAAAATCTTTTTTGTTTGAAATGAAATCTCTCATTTTTGGAAGGAAATATTCTCAATTAATCTCAATGTTTTCAAGAAAAAAACTGAATTTTCTAAAGAAGAAAATTTCTCGATTTTTCTGAAGTAGGTAAATGAATTTTTCAAATTTTTGGTGATGGGAAAAAATCTCGTATTCTCATACAAAAAGAACTTTTTGACTGGGATATTTGGATTCAGCGTGAAAAATCCTATAAATAGACACCAATTTCGGCTTTCAACCTTTTCATCTAAAAGTTCGGAAAAATTCGTGAACTTTCGTGAACTTTGAGCTTTCGCTGTGCTTGAAAGCAGCAACGGCGGATCGGCAGACTGGTGCTTTTGAGGAAGGGGCTATGTATACTAACTTTTGGCACAGGTCCCAGATTTCAACCTTTTCGGACCATTTTCACCAGGTTCGGCTCCTGGACTAAAATTTCAAATTAAATAAATTTTCGCGTTTTTTCTTTAAAGCTAACAAGATGCTCAAAATGATTATGATAAAAATTCGAAATTTGGTATCTGCTTTTTAAACTTCAGAATTTACATTTCTAAAGTTTGATAAATTTCTAAATTTTTTTTTTCAATTTTGATAAATTTTTAAAGTTGGACCAATATTTCAATTTGAAAAAATTTCGAAATTCTATGGAGTAGAGAATTTTTCTGAATTTCAAATTCAAAAAAAAATTATCTAAAAATTTTGGTAAATTTTTCAAGTTGAAAAAAATATTTGAGTATACCTACAAAAAAAATTTAGAATTCAAAAAATCTTTTATATGTAGGTATTTTCAAAACTTGGTGATTTTAAAATTTTAATAAATTTTTGAAATTGAATAATTTTCAAAAATCGACTAAATTTTTAAATAGTTACCTAAATGAATACCTAATGTAATTAATTAAAAAGTCCAATTTACAAAATTTGGAAAAATTTCAAATAAAAGTTGATCCTTAAATTTTGAAATTTTCGGACCACTTTACCACACCCGAGTTTTTTTGATATTGAAATTTTTTTCAAATATCAGCTAAATTAAAAGAAAAACAACAACAATTAAAAGCGTTATTTTCAAAATTTGGAAAAATTTTAAAATTTAATATTTAAGTATAAAAGTTGTAATTTTAGTCATTATTTTTTTTTTCAAGTGAGCAGATATTTCAGGTTGGGAAAACTTTTAAATAAAAAAATTATGAAACAACCATGCGAAAAGCAATCCTCAAAGTTGAAGTAACGGTCACCTGAATCACTTCAACTTGCGTGTTTTACTTCAATGTATCCACAGTCTACACAAATTCCCAAGATTGTCCTCTGAAAAAAATAAAAGAATTACTCCTAAAACAGTAAAACAACATTATAAAATTTGTACTAGCACCGTGAAAAAAAAAAGCGCTACCTTCTTGCATGTCTTGTTCTAATGCAGACCATCCATAAATATACCCATTGCCCATGTGCGTATTTGATAAAAATTACACATGGTGGAACATTACCTTCGTATTCGGCAAACGGAACGGGAAACACGACCTTGTACTTGAACATACTGTACAGTTCGTGTATTTGTATTTCGGTTCAGAGAGCACAGCTCGTCATTTTCCTCTTCGGAGGATTTTTTGATCGTTGTTATTTTTATCTCACATATTACGAGTGAATATAATGTAATAACGTACCTTTGGTAAATTTTTGAAGGTTGAAACTCGGTTTGCAGATTCTATTGGATCATCATCACTTTGTATTGTTCTCTTTGGTCTTCATTTTTGTGCTTTAAAGGAACTGATTTTTCAAGAAAATCTGCAAAAGTCCTGCAGATAGAAATGTTCTCCCTTTTTTTTTTTCAAAATTAAAACCCTGCCATTGAAGGAATTTTTTTTCCAAGTTTTGAAATTTGGCAGCTTTTAAGCTTTGATTTAAAAATTAGACTAGTTCTTGAAATTCAGCTGAATTTTCAAACAAAAAAGATCAAGCTAATTTGTAGTTGCTAACAGTTGTATAGATTTTTTAAATTGGTTGAAAATTCAAAATTATGTGGCATTATTTTGGAAAAGGTCCCACTTTGGTTTTTTCATAGTTTTGAGAAAATCACATTCTTAGGTAAAAATGTTAAAAGTGGGACGTTTTGACTTATTGATGGATTCAGTTAGTGGAAGGTGTATTATTTCATATGGACTAAAAATTCACTAGCGCAACTCGCGGGAAGTCGGTTAACTAAGGCATTTAAGTTGACCATTCATCAAAATCCATATTACGACAGGTCCAATTTTGACTCGGAAGAAAATTTTCAATACCACCATGTTGTAGAGCATAAAATTTCCTTCCAAATGAGTGGTCAAGGCAATTTTTAGCTATAATAGGGGCAATTTTACAGTAATAAGAAAAATTAGGGGCAAAATTTTAAAACTTTTCCCAAAAAATTTTCATTTCCTGAACTTTCAACTTTGAAGCGCTGTAAAACGCTCAAAAATCATCAAACAGACTTCGAAAACATCTCATTGGACAGAGAATTTTCTATTCTACAAAGATCCGGTCCAAAACCACCTAGACACTACAAGCCATGAAGTTAGAAAGGCAACGTCGCATTTTCGAGTAGTAGACGGCCGACTTTCAAATCCGTTTTTTTACGATAACTCGAGAAATATTCATCGAATCGAAATTCTGACAACACATTAAAGAAAGGAAAACTTTCTGCTTTACAATTTTGGTTCAGATCAATTTTCACGAAAAACGCTTCGTTCGCACTGAAAATGAGAATATGTGAAAATTTGCATATCCAAGAAAACAATTCACGCTGAGAAATCGAGGTATTTTCGTCAAATCGAAATTTCAATGATTTTAGGATGAAAGGATATTTTTTGCTCTACAATTTTGATTCTTATCAATTTTCACGAAAATCGCTTCGTTGACCGAGAAAATGGTAAAATTTGGTAGACGGCCAATATTCAAAATCAGTTTTTCGATGATAACTCAAGAAATATTCGTCGGATCGAAATTCCAACTACACCAAACGAAAGTAAATTTTTCAATCTACAATTTTGGTTATTATCAATTTTCACAAAAAACGGGTCGTTGACCTTGAAAATGAGAAAATAAAGAGTTTTTTGACGATAACTCAGGAAATTAGTGAATCAAAAATTTTAAAAGCACTAAAACTCAAGGATTTTTTCTTCTCTACAATTTTAGTTCTTATCAATTTTCATGAAAAACGCTTTGTTTCTCCGTGAAATAGGAAAATATGAAAATTTGCATACCTAAGAAAACAGTTTTTGCTAATGAATCGAGGCACGGCCGTGATCGAGGTATTTTCGTCGAATCGAAATTTCAACGATTTTAGGATGAAAGGATATTTTATGCTCTACAATTTTGTTCTTATCAATTTTTACGAAAATCGCTTCTTTGACCGAGAAAATAGGGAAAATCTGGTAGACGGCTCATTTTCAAATCAGTTTTTCGACCGTAACTCGAGAAATATTTGTCGAATCGAAATTCCGAGTACACTAAACGAAAGTTAATTTTTCGCTCTACAATTTTGGTTCTTATGAATTTTTGCGAAAAACACTTCGTTTGCCCGGAAAATGTATATTCAAGTTGTTCAAGTCAGCCGTCTACCGCAAGGTTGCCAAATTTAACTTCATGGCTTCCGGTCTTAACTCATTTTGGACCGACAAGTCAAAGTGGGACATTTTCCAAATTAATACCACATTTGGTAAAAATTGAAAATTTAAGAATTTTCCATAATTTAATGTGAAATTTGAAATTTTGTCATTTTTAAATTTATCGATTCCTAAAAAATTGAAAAAATTTTCAGTGGAGTTTATACACATTTATTTTTAAAATTTCTAAAATTTGGTCATTTTTGAAACTTATTGAATAAATTTTCAAAATTGGATCCATTTCTATAAAGTTTGATATCTTTTTACAATTTCAAGTAAGAATTTTTTGAAATTTAGAAAGTCTTGGAAATGGACCATTCTTATTTCCTAAAAGTCCAGCTTCTCAGTTTTGAGATTTCGTAAGACACTCTGTCTATGTATAAAGATAATGTGAAGAATACAATTCTGAGAGAGTGATGTTACGTTTACTGTTCAGCACACAGATCACAGAGTCCATAAACTCTCACCTTTGTCACACTGGTATCATCTTACCTGAACATCTGTTTTCATTAATTCATCATTAGTGGGTCGTCTCGTACACCTGTGTACAACTCCTCATTTACCTACGAGCAAGATGTCGTGGTCTCGGTCTTAGTGTTGGTCGTTATCAGTACGTCTTCTAAACAATATCGCACTATATTCGAGCTCTGGTAATAGGAATACCTTGCATATCGTATTACTCGTACCTCTACCTCTTTAACCTGTATGCACCTTCTATAATGAAAAAAAAAAAAAGGTATCGAAATACTCCTTTTGAATAAAACTACATTCCGCATAATATTATATATCTTTCACCATCGACAAGAAGAATATTTTTTCATATATATATATTTTTTTTTTTTGTTTTTCAACTTATGTATGGTCTCGTTTTACGAAATCCAACCGAATATACGTTCCTATTCTGAGCTGTACACGTAATACTCATACTCGACAATCTATACTTATCTAAGTTATAAATATCAAGTAATTATACACCCGTTTGTATATCATATCATCCACCTGAAACCTGCGTGCGAATCGTGAACGAAGCAAAAAAATAAATAAAGAAAATATGTCAGAATCCAAATCTGGTGGACGTCTCGTCGAGAAATTTTGCTCCTCCGGGATCGTGATGGGAATCATATTTTGTATTACGAAGCAGGAAAAAAATATCCACACACAGGTACCTGCCTATCGCGTAATTAAAACAACGCCATGATAAAATCATCTACCCAGATCATGGAATTCTCCCCCTTCGCTCCAGCTAACCACCATTATCTGGTACGTGTCAAAATCCAAACACTCTTAACCACCTTGTGGGTACTTTCACTATCAAAAAAAAAGGGCAAAAAAGTAGGATTTTTTTTTGCGGCTCGACAACAATAGCAATGGTGGCACGTACGCGAATCGTGCCTCCGAAGGTACGTAAATAGACTGACGATTTAATTAAAAGTGGTCTTCCGAGAGCTGGAGAGCTGCAGCGATCTAATTCGACGATCGTAAATGAGATTAGAGGTTTTGCGCAAATAGACTTGTACATATCTCGGATGCTTACCCAAGGTACGTAGAAATCTCTACATCGAAATTTACACTGTATTGTGAGCAGTGAGCAGTGAGCAGTGAGCAGAGGTTCCTATATTTAATGCCTATCCATTAATGGGGCATATCTGGTTTACATTAACAGGTAAAACATATATCATTAATATCGTGGTCACGTTGCTGTACGCAGAGCTCGCTTACTTTTTGATACACGGACGTTTTACCAACCGGCGAGATGTAATTTTCTATGTAGGTACTGAAAAGAAATTACCTTTGAGATATCGAGCGAGAGAGACGAACAGATCAAGGCACAGAGAAAGAAATACCGCGAGAGAGAGGATAATGAAAACCGCAACGTAAATCATATCTGGATACTACATTACAATTTTGAAAACGTGATCGCGAAATTCGTACGTCGTCAAAATTATCTCCACAGTGACGAGAGATAAGATGCAAGAATGGACCGAGTTACACTGCCTCTTGCTGGAAACTCAAACCGAACCGATGCGAGTCGTTTGCACTTTTACCTTCTTCTGTGTCAAATGATTAAGAATTGCACGTGAGATGAGTGCTTAGTATGCCTGAGCATGTGTTAAGTTGTAAAGCTCCGTCGATACTTATCAATAAGTAATTTTTTTTATTAGATTTTTCCTGAAGAAATATGCTAAATTGCAGCTTAAACACTCGCAATATGTATGATTTATTTTTAGCCACAGGCGTTCGTGTGTGCCTTTGCAATGATGACATCTACATTGACATTAAAGATGAAAGATTTTACTTAAGAAGTTTTTCTAACTCCAGAGGCAATCATGGATGCTTATAATTTATACGTGTTGGAATGTTTCGCAAAAAAGGAACTAATTGTTTGATCAATCGAAAATCCACTTCTGATTAATCTGAAACCAATAAAAACGAAGTGGTAGAGAAATTTCTCAATGTTGGAGATCTTCTTTTGACAATTCCTTCGATTTAAGTTTATTTTCATTTTCATGAATTAATTTTAAAAAAAACATTTTTTTGGAATTAGAAAATTTCACAATTTTTGAGATGGAAAAATTTCATATTTCTTGGAGAATATTTGTATTTTTTTAGAATTTATAAATGATTTCTTTAAGTTTGAAATAAATTTCATTTCAACTTTTTTGACGCAAAAACTCAAATTTTTTTGAATAAGAAAATTTTACGATTTTTTGAAATGAGAATATTTTCAATTTTTTACGAATGAATTTATTTTTCATTTTTTATTAAGAATGATTTTTTTTTTTCAAGAATAGAAAAGAATTCAGGATATAGGATATTTCATTCAAATGAATTTTTATTTTGCAATTTAATTATTTTTTATTTTTTTTTGAAAAAACAAATTTTCTAATTTTTTATTGAAAACATACTTATCTAAATTTTTTGGAACAAAATTTTTAATTTTTTCAGAATTTAGAACATTAAAAAAATTAATTTACTTTTAATTTTTTTTTATACAATATAAGGCTTTTTTTCAATGAAGTGAGCAAATAAATTTTACCTACAATTTTTGAGGTGATTTTTTTTTTTTTTTTTGGAATAAACAAATTTTCTAATTTTTGTTTTGAATGTCGAGTGAGATTAAAAAATAATGAATTTTTCAAAAATTACAATTTTAAAGAATAGAAAAATTTGTAAATAGAAAAGTTTGTAAATTTTATGCAATATTTTTAAAAAAAATTTCAGGAATTAAATTTAAAAAAAAATTGAAATACGTTTTATTTTAATTTTTCTAGGGTAAAAAAAATATTTTTTTAGGAATGATTTGAGATGAAAATTTTTTCTATTATTTAATGATGGAAATTTTTCATACCTATAAGAAAATTCATTTTTTTGGAATAAACAAATTTTCAATTTTTTCAATTGAAAAATTTCGTAATTTTTTGGAATAAAATTTATAATTTTGTTCGGTATTTGAGGACCTTTTTTAAAAAAATAAAAAATAAATTTTATTTTTATTTTTTTGGAATAAAAACATTTTACAATTTTTTGACATATAGAAATTAAAAAAAAAATTTCAAGGGAAAAATTTCGCATTTTTCAAGAATAAAAAAATTTGTAAATTTTATGGAATACTTTTTTTTCTATATTTAGGATTGGTATATCAAAAAAAGTTTGAAATGAATTTTATTTTAATTTTTTTAGAGTACCTAATCTACAAAATAAATTATTTTTTAGGAATAGAGAAATTTCGCACTTTTTTGAGATGAAAAATTTGTTTTATTCTTCATGAAAGATGAAAAATTTTCAAACGTTTAGGAATCCCGCCAAAACATCATAATTTTTCTGAAATGAATAAATTTTCTATTTTTCTTAAAATGAATTTTTTTTTTTTTAATTTGAAATAAAATTTATTTTTTCAGCATTTTTACGACCTTTGAAAAAAGTAAATTTTACCTATTGTAATTTTTTTGGAATAACGAAATTTTACAATTTTTTGACATGAAAAAATTTTCTATTTTTCAAAAATGAAATTTTTTAATTTTTTAGGAATAAAAATTAATAAATCTCATTAAAAATTTTTTGGAATAACAAAATTTTAGAATGTTTTGATATGAATTTTTTTGATTTTTCAAGAATGAAATTTTTAATTTTTCAGGAATATAAATCTAAAGAAATTTTCAACTTTTTTTTAAATTAAAATTTTTTCCATTTTTTATGAATGAACTGTTATTAAATTTTTTGGAATAAAATTTATACGTAATTTTTTTGGGAGTGGCTAAATCCACAATAAGTAATCACATTGTAAGGGCGATGTCGTTCTTATTTATTCATCTTCTTTATTTTTGTACGAGTTTTTTTTTCAAACAAATTTTTTCTCTGAAAACTTTGATGTTTTATTTAAAACAAATTTATTCTTTCACAAAATATTCAAAATATTTTTCATTCTGGGTATTTTTCATGTTTTATTTAATTTTCAATTTTTTTTTTCAACAAGTCAGTAAGTTAGTAGTTAAGTACCTTAGCGTTAGCTACTTACTCAATTTTGAATATTGAAATTTAGTAAATTTGAAGAAAAATTGGAATTTATTTGAAAAAATTTAGAAATTCCTCAATTAGAACTAGAAGACAAAACAAATGGTGATGAAAATTATTGGAAAAATTCGAATGAGAAGTCAGGTTGCCAGTTGGGAAATGAAATAGAAACATTTTGATGACCAATTGGAGAATGAAATCAATTGACAATTTTATTGGAAAATGGGGGGGGGGGGGAGGGAGGGTTATGAACAATTTTCTTGAAAAAATAAAATAAAAAAATTTCGGAAAAATAAACTTGATAAAAAATTTACTTGAAAGAAATTTCAAAAGAAAAATTTGAAAAAGTATGGTAGAGATTTAGAAGCATTTTTTGATGAGAAAATTCTATGAAAAATGTTTAAAAATCTAAATGGAAATTTAATTTAAATTTAATTAACAATATAATAAAAAAATTTCAAAAAATGAATTTGAAAAAATATGATGACGATCAGTTGCATTTTGATGAAAAAATTATTGGCAAGTTTGAATGAAAAAATTGAAAAATACACAATACATATATTTTTTTTTAAAAATGAGTTTTGATTTTAAAACGACAAGCAGAAAAAATTTAATGAAAAATTTAATTTGAGGAAAAAATAAGAATAAATTTTTGATGAGTGATGAATAATTTCTTCAAGAAATTTTTTTCAAAAATACAATTAAAATTTTAAACAAAAAAAAATGAAAAATTTGAAGAATAGAAAACTTGGAAAAATTTTAAATATTTTATTAAATTTTATTGAACTTGGCGAAAAAATCTCGATGAAACATTTGAGAAAATCGTTTATGAAAAATTAAAATTGGATTAAAAATCAATTTGGACCAAGTCCACTTTGCAATGACAAACACGACCACGAAAACAAGTTTTCAAACAAGAATATGAGATGAATTCTCGTTCGTTCATTTTGGTGATTACTTGTTGTGGATTTAGCCACTCCCAATTTTTTTAGGCATCAGGACCTCTTTAAAAAAAAAAAAAACTTTGAAATTTATTTTATTTTATTTTTCTTGACGTATTTTTTTATTTTTTTGAATATTTATGTAATTATGTAGTAGTATACCTAAATTTATAAAAAAAAATTGAAATGAAAGAATTGCTATTTCATTTTTTGGAATTAATTTTTCCATTTTTTTTTAAATTAAGAAATAATAAAAATTTTAAATTTTATGTCTCTGATGTGTTTTTTGAAAACTTTGAACTTTGGACCCATTTCTACCTAGGCGTATGACCAAAAATTCAAAATTTTCATTTTTTATTGCAAGATTTTTTGATTCATTGATAAGTCTACATCTCAAAAAAATGATCTACGGTACTAAAATTTGCTACAGTAAGTTGATAGAAGTCACTGATTTGCTTTTCAGAGATTTTCACCTTTAGGGCTCAAATTTGAAGTGAGCCTTTTTTCCAAAATTGCAATAGAGGCCTAAATTGTTTTCAAAATGATTGAAAATTTTAGCTTCAAGGTCATCCCCACTGATTTGTAGGCTTCAAAAACAATGAGCGAATTTCAATTTTTCGAAGAGAGATTTGATAATTTTTTCTATTTTTATTTTTGAATGATCCTTCTGACTTTTTTCACTAGGTACAAAAAAAAAATGGAATATCAGGGCCAAAGAATCTAATAATACCTAATCTGAAACAAATTGGTTGGTACTGTAAATTAAGTAGATATTGCAAGAATGGCCTCCCCTCATCCCACCCCAACGTCCCACAGACCAAGTTACCCCCACAGCCGCCTCCGTTTAATGTACATGCCCTCAATGAACCATAATTATTTAGCAGTATCTATATACCCATGGTTAAATAAACGTGCACCTAGACATACTATACGCGTACATAGGCATCTTGTAAAGCGATTATAATGAGTTTTACAACCTCATCGTTGTTCGCTATCGCTATACGTAGCTCGTTTTGTATCTACGTAGCATGTGAATCGAAATACTGACCGGTATGGCGATGGCTGGCGGTACCTAATTCAGCTATGATATCCATACTTTAAAAAATATTCATTAAGCTCGCGGTTTTGTTTACACTGATAATAGACTCGGACACCGAAGTTTTTAAAAAATGAGAAAATGATGACTATACGTTATATTGTTTATTAGGCGGTGATTTTCGGTCTCCCATTTATACTGCTAGGTTTAGGTATATGTACTATACGTACTCGTATAGGTAGGTATGTCTATGTAATATGTATGTTCCTCATGTTGCATTCTTTTATTCTTGGGCGTAGACAATGTGAAATTAATGATATTTCGGGCTCTGTATGGCTGAATAGTGTAATATCAGAACACCTATTTCATGTACACCAAATAGAATTCCCATTATGATCTATTCTCTTCCTCATTTTTGATCATGTTCACTGTTCAGTGTAATACCCTTTTACAAGGCTATCAATCCGTTAATATATGTATGAGTAGAAGTATATGGGATACCTGATTATTGATGAATGAAATTTAATACAAATGACAGGTTATAAATGATAACACTAGGTCTTTGATTTTTAATATTGGGAAATTCGAATGACTCGTCAAATTTCAAGAATTTCTTCATCAAAAAATTATATAGGTATATCTAACTGAAAATTTTGAAAATTGAAAAAAATATGAAAATAGGTACCTACCTATAATTAAAATTAAAAAATACAGAGCAATTTTAAAACTTGAAAAAATTCGAGATTACAAAATTTAAAAATTTAATAGGTAGGTAATTGAAATTAAAAAAAAATGACTGTAAATAAAAAAATAATAAGGTACATATTGCAATTTATTTTAAAAAATTCAAATTTTCAAAAAAGTGTAAATCTAAAAAAAATAGCTGAAAATTTAGAAAAATAGATTGTAATATTGAAATAATTTGACAGTTTTGGAGAAAATTTCAAAATCGTTTGAAATGAAGAAGTAATACTTGGAAATAAAATGAAAATTTGAAGGAAATAAAACAATAAAAAAATTCGAGATGAAATAAAAATGAGTCAAAAAATTTATTACGCTCATAAAAACATACCTACATTTTTAATTTATGTAAAAAAAAATTCGGAAATTTTGGATTGAAAAAAAATGAAATTAAAAATGAACAATTTTGAAAATCAAAAAAGCTAGCTTTAAAACATTTTTTCGATAATTTATTAAAAAGCGATAGAAAATAAATAATTTGAATAAAATTTAAAATAATTTAAATTAAACAAAAATTGAAAATGGCAGAAAGTGTGAAAATAAATAAAAACTACTGAAAATAAAATAATTAAAAGAAAGAAAAAAATTGGAACTTAAATGAAAATGGAAGACGAAAGTGAATATTATATTGCAAAAAAAAAATTAACAAAAAAACATTAATATTAAAAAAATGGAAGAATATGACAATTGGAAAAAAAAGATTGAATATGGAAATATTTATTAAAGTATCTTGAAAATTTTGAAATGAAATTGGAAATTGGAAAAAAACTAAATTGGAAATAAAAAATGAATCGCTGAAGAAAAACAAATTTAAAAAAAAAAGGTTTGTAAAATTAATTCAGCAATCACTGAAATTGTGATTGATGTAGGTAGGTACGAGTAATGTAAGAAATTTCAACAAAGGAATATTTTCCGTTCTTCTGAAGTAGGTAGATAATTTCAAAATTATTCTAAAATTTTTAAAAGAAAGATTTTTCAATTTTTTTAAAACTTTTATTTATTTTTTAAATACTCTTTTTAAATGCAGAAAGAAAGTTCTTATTTTTTGAGAATAAAATTTTAATTATTTCAAAATATTTTGAAGAGAAAAAAATACTTTGAATTTTTGAAAAAAGGACAATTTTTCGGAAAAGAAAATTTCTCAGTTTTTCTGAAATAAAAATATTTCTCAAATTTATGGATCAAAAATATTTCAATTTTTTCGAAGAAAAAATAATGAACAAATTTTCTATTGAAAAAAAAAAATAATAATAAAAATGAAAATAGGATCTCTCATTTTTTCAGAGAGAAAAAAATTACCATTTTTTTATGATTAACTTTTTGTCAAATATTTTGGAACAAAAATCTGTTTTTCTGTTCAGAATGAAATATATCATTTCTTGGGGAAAATTTTTTCAATTGCATGATCTCAAATTTTCGAAAAAAAAACTAAATTTTCTGAAGAAGAAAATTTGTCAATTTTTTCGAAGTAAAAGACGTAGATATTTTTCAAATTTTTGGAGGAAAAAAATTGGTGAAAAAAATCTTTAATTGTTTTTAAAATAAAAATTTCTTTTTTGTTTAGGATGAAACTCTCATTAATTTGAAAAAAAGTGTAAGCTTTTTTGAGAAAAAATCTTGCGAAGTCTTAGTTTTTGAAAGGAAAAATATTTTCAAATTTTTGGAGAAAAAAAATCTCGCATTCTAGTAGAACAAGAAAAACATTTTTTTTAATCTTTCAAATTTTATTGGGATAAATAATATATATCTATATTTTTTTTAAATCCACCTTTAAAAAATTCTCAGGTCTTATTGTCAAAAAAAGGTTTAAATGAAATGAATTTTATTTTTTTTATTTTTGTTTTTTGTCTACCTAAAGTTTAAAATGATATTTTTTTATCAATCAATTGCATTAACTTATAAAAATTTGTTTCCATAAGTCCAACAAAATATTGATAAGGTAGTTGCACCAGTCGTTGGCCACGACCCAGTGGTGGGTCACTTGAGAAGAAAAATGTTTATAATTAAGCGTATTTTTAAAATAGCTTCAGAAAATTTTTTTAGAGCAAACCTGGAACATTTCTGCATAGAACCACATAAAAGTTTTTAATCAATTCTGTTCAAGTAATTAATAATGATCGTCTGAAATTTTTTTGTTAGAAAAATTTTCAAAATGATGCCAATTCTAAAGATTTTTGTTAAGCCGAAGTGTTATCGAAATATGAATTTTGCACTATTAAGATTAATAAAACTTGAAATATAACCATTTGGACCTGAATAAGAAGAGTTTGGAGATTCCATTTCTTCATTAAAATAAAAAATATTGCCAAAATTCTATCAAATATGGCGGTGACTATCTACTGGAAGGAAAAAATGGTGTTTAGCCAGTAGTTGATCATTTTGATCAAGTACTAGACTTACGAAATTTTTGTAAAGTTCTAGTGGTTGATCATGCAAAAAATTGGTAAATATTCACGAAAAATGATAGTTTCTCTTTCTCATGGCTAATGAGTGACAATTGTACCGAATACCCGTATAAAAAAAAACTAATGGTTACCATAAAATACCATTGGTAACCAATAGTAAACATTACAATTTTAATGGTGATTAATAGTAACCATAAGTAGTTTCATGGTTACAATTGAAGATGAATGGTTACCATAAAATACCATTGGTAACCAATAGTAAATATTACAATTTTAATGGTGATTAATAGTAACCATAAGTAATTTCATGGTTACAATTGAAGATGAATGGTTACCATAAAATACCATTGGTAACCAATAGTAAACATTACAATTTTAATGGTGATTAATAGTAACCATAAGTAATTTCATGGTTACAATTGAAGATGAATGGTAACCATAAGTATTTTAATATGGTTACAATCGAAGATGAATAGTAACCATCAAAATATTTTATGGTTACACTTACAATCACATGGTTACTATTGGTGATTAATAGTAACTATTAGTAACTAATAGTAACTAGCATCTTTTGATACTCGCAGATAAACCTCACTCAAAAAAATGAGTAGTATTTCCATTCAGGAACTAGTAGTTATGGATTAATTACTTCGAATTTTTGTTTATATTTCTATTCAACTCTTTTTGTCGTTGAAAAATTCAAATTTTAAAATCGAATTCAGCAACCTCCATTTTGATACCAATGTTGTAAATTTTGAAAATTTAAAAATTGACCCCTCCTAGAGGCCGAATTTGTGGTGGTAGGTAAATTTAATAACTTCAAAAATCAAATTTAGCGGCCTCAAAAACCTACATTTTGATATTCACGTTGTGAATTTTGAAATTTTCAAAAGTGACCACCCTCATAGAGACTCATTTCGTGGTTGGGGTAAATTTAAGTTCCATATATAATGGAATTCTGCGACCTCGAAAATCTACATTTTGATACCAATGTTGTAAATTTTGAAATTTTCAAAATTGACCCTCCTTCTAGACGCCCAATTTGGGGTCGGAGATGAATTTAAGTTCGAAAATCGAATTCAGCGACCTCAAAAACCTACATTTCGATACCAATGTTATAAATTTTGAAATTTTCAAAATTGACCCTCCTTCTAGAAGCCCAATTTGGGGTCGGAGATAAATTTAAGTTCGAAAATCGAATTCAGAGGCTCCGAAAACCGTCATCGGAAAGTAAATCAGTAGAAAGTACACATTTTGAAAAATACTAGTTTAAATTATTACTACAAAAATAATTATACTTTAATATTACAAAATTTAACTAAGTTCAGAGTAGCAAAAAGTGCATAAATAGACTTATAATACCACTAAAATCAACAGTCAGGGTGGTGTAGTGGTTAGAGTGATGGAATGAAAGTATGATGGTGTATGAGGACATGGGTTCGAATCCTACAGATGGCGCAAAATTTTTTCAGCCGAATTTTTTTTTGGGGGGTTTGGTTGTTTTTATTTTGTATCAAGGAGAGCATTTAAACAAGAATCCTAACATTTTACACCCTTTTTAATGCAAAAAACATGTTTATTACATGAGGTAGTTTTTTGAAAATCACCAATGGTAATGGTAATAGTAGTGGTGACATTTGCAATTACCACTACTAATGGTGGCGAAAAAACCATTGTTTTTTTTTTATGGTAACCATTAGTTTTTTTTTATACGGGTACTTATTGATTTTTTAAAAAATTAAATGGTTGAGAGCCGTTGTCATAATCTGATTGACCAACTACTGGGTGATCAACTACTAGGTGGTCAACTACTAGATTATCTTGACCAACCACTGGACTTTTCTATTTTTTCACTTAAAATGGTCGTAATTTTCAAAGAAATGAAGTAAAATTAAAAAATTATAGCGCATTTTGTAGTAGAATACACAAGGAATCGTTTGGTATATTCACCATTTCGCCAACGTTATTAACAAAATATTAATAAATTGGAATAATTTCAAATTGGGGGGGTTTCACATGATTTGGCCAAAATTGTGGATCAAAATGCGTTCCGCTTCGTAATTTTGGGGACCTGCTCACTACTTTTTTGTGATGAAAGAAAAACAATGCATTATGATTCGATTCGATAATAAATATCCCAAAATACGAGCCCCGCCAAAGCAGAAAATACTGCGTATAATGATGATAATCGTACTTTGTTCAGCATTGTGTACAATACATCGTATGCACATCTGCGCCAGGTAATTTTTAATCGAAAAATATACGTGATGTATTCGACGTAGGAGGAGAAAGAAGGGCAGGACCAAGGAGAGACTACACCGACAATATTGGCGCGAAAAACAAAACCCAAATCACACACATGGGCAAAATACACCTTACACCTTGCCCTAAAGCCGGTACATCGCAGTCGATGATGTTGGTAAGCCTGACGGAATAGAGTAACTCAAGCGTATAGTTATTCAACATTTATTTTTTTATTTATTTTTTGCTGTAATACACGTTTGAAACGTGGAACGAACGTTAGGTTTAGGTATTATACGGTGAGGAGTGAGGAGAGGGAGGTGCAACGTCAGTTACATTAACATCAGAGAAGCCAAACGCAGGTTTTTAAGGTAGTCGTAGTGTTGTGTGTACGGTGCTGTGATGTCCGTCCGCTCTTTGAAATGTGCTCTTTTATACACGGCTGAGCTGGCATTGGTTACAATGTCCGTTAAAGTTTGAAATTAAAAAAAAAATTGTATCGAACGTATCAATCAAAGTAGTCGTTTTGTTCGTGTTTTTCAAATTTCATTTTTTTGTGCTCTTACTGCTTGTGTGTTAATTTTGTTTTTGTCTTTTTTTTTTTTTTGTATTTACATATGATTTATTTGTCTTTTGAGATAGATTTCCTATCGTGTGTAGTTTTTTTTTTTTTTTTAATTTGTCATTTGTATATTGTGTGGTTTTATTGCTGTGGTGTTTTGTGTGACTGTGACAGTGTATCGTCATTTTGATTTTCAAACGTATTGTATTGTTCGTGCACCATTGTCATTCGGTTTTTTTTTTTTTTTTTTTTTTGATTTTGTATTGTTGAAATTTTTATTTTATCACTTTTGTTGTTGTGCGTGTAAGGTGATTCATCTGCTGTGCACAGCCATGTAATAAATAATTCGAGGTGGTGATAAGAACAAAGTCCGGATTGTTACTGGATTAAATCGACCCCTTTTCTGATTTTCAAACAGGTAATTTGAATTGTTTCCTTTGGTTTGGGCTGGTTCAGGAATGCAAAGAGGAGGGATTGTAAATTATCCTGTAGACTTGTCTATTTTGGATATTGGATACCCAATAAAGGTCGGAGAGGGCCTAGAAAACCTCTATAGTAATTAGGAAAGGGAGGTGATTCAGTATTTTGAACCAGCAGGCCCAACACTGCACTAGCTCCCGTGTAGCAACGTCGATGCTAATTTCGATATAAATGTCGACACATCGAAATCGGTCACTTTTCGATCGTACATGTCGACACGATTGTGGATGGTTTGTCGAGCTTATTATCGACATGTTTGTCGACCGTCCAAATATGGCTCGACATGTCGAACCATATTTGGACGGTCGACAAACATGTCGATAATAAGCTCGACAAACCATCCACAATCGTGTCGACATGTACGATCGAAAAGTGACCGATTTCGATGTGTCGACATTTATATCGACATCCACATTGACATTTGCAATGGTGAGATTTTGAAAAATATGCTAAGTTCAAATATTCAATATAAGTATATATTAAAATTACACCAAAAATAGTGTTCAAGCCAACATTTCGACATTTTTTGTCAAATATGCGGCATTGAGGCCACCTTTGTAGCTGGACACATGCGAGTGTCCAACTAACACAGAGATGATTCTTAGACCTTATGTACTAATTCACAACACACTTTATCTGCGAGTATTACAATCACCCTCAAGACGTCGACAGTCAAGTCGATGCATTATTCGACCCTCGACAATTAGATCGACATTAACTCGACTTAAAATTCCTCTGGTCAACACTGTCGACAGTTAAGTCGATGCATTATTCGACCCTCGACAATCACATCGACACTATCTCGACTTAAAATTCCTCTGGTCGACACTGTCGACAGTGAAGTCGATGCATTATTCGACCATCGACAATTATGTCGACAATAACTCGACAAGTCGTTGTATTATTCAAAACTTTGAAAAATAAGAAAATTTTGTGATTCTTTCAAAAATTATTTATTCCTGAGCTTAAAATGTTCTTATTAATTGTTTTTAGTTCTTTTTAGATATAAAATTTGTAAATTTAATTGGCAGAAATTGTCGACATAAATGTCGATGCGTTTATCGAGTATCGATTTTTACATCGACTTGTCTATGTAGAAAAACAACGTTTTCTAAATTATAGGAAAATACTGAGAAAAATTCAAAAATTTTGATTGAACAGTTATGTTTAACATAGAACATTACTTTAAATCTCAAATATCATTTTTAATCCATCGTTAACCGAGAAAAAAATGTGTCTGAATGTTGTCGACATAAATGTCGATGTCGACAATTGCTACACGGGCTTTTGTAGCTGTAATCCTGTGTGAAATTTGTAATTTATTCCATGTATATTGATTTGCTCATTCTTCATTTGTGTGATGTAGTAGTTTGCTATTATTACCTCTCGATGATGACGATGATGTAAATGAAGCTTTGATCGCAGAGGTTTCGCAAAAGTATGTAATACAATTCAATCATTTACATATTTTTAAACTTAAGCGATGGTGTAATGGAGTTCATATTCGATATTCTCTCCATCCCTTTAAACCTTCGAAAAGGGGTTCGTGAGATGTCAAAAATATGCTAAAAAGTTTCTTGTATTCACAGTTTTTTTTTTTTTTTTTTTTTTTTTTTGTATTTTATGGTATGACAGTCTCGTTCGAGGTTCTTGTGGAAGTTCTTTACGATCTGAAAAAAGAGAGACTATTTTTTTAAAGGGATTTCTTTTATTTCTCTTTATCTAAAAAAATTAATGTTGGTAAGTATTTTTCATACTAAAAGAAATCCAGATCCTCTAAATAAATTAGGAGATTTCTTTCTCAAAATTTGAAAATGTTTTTCTTCTCAAAAAAAGATTATAAAAGAATAAAAATATTTTTGAATACAAATAAAATTGAAGATTTTTTCATTCGAGTAGGATTAAAATCTTTTTATTCGAATAAAATTGTTAAAAAAATGTATGAAAAAAAAACTGAGATTTTTATATTTTAAAAAATTGATTAAATTTTTTCCTACAAAAAAAAATTGAAAATCCCCCCCCCCCCCCCCCCCCCCCGAAATAGATGTGATTTTTAAAAAAAGAGATTTTTTCTGAAAATTTTTTTGAATATATTTTTAAAAAATCATGACCACAAAAATTTCTTAAATTTAGTATGAATAATGAATAACTCTTTATTGTAATATGAAGCATTTGCTATTTTTCTTCTCAAAAGAATTAGAAGGATTTTCTCCAAAAATAAAATATAAATATTTTTCCTCCAAAAAAATTGAGAAACTTTTTCTACAAAAAGTTTAAAAATACATTTATCACAAGAAGATTTAAAAAAAAAACCGTACTTACTTATTCCAAAAAAATTCTACTTGAAGATTTTTATCACACAAAAAAAACCTTGATTAAATTTTGTTTTTATTAGGTACGAAAAAACAGTAAAATTTTATTATTCCAAAAAAATGAAATTTTTAATTCAATGAAAATATAATTAATTAATTTAAAAAAAAGAATTTGGAGGTTTTTTTACTCTAAAAAATAATTACCTAAAATTTCTTGAAATTTCAATGTTCCAATAAAATAAGAAATTTTCAATTCAATAAAAATTGGGAATTTTTTCACTTGAAAACAATTTAGAGATATAGGTATTTACTTACTCCAAAAAATAATTAAAAATAATTTCCAAAAAATTGAGCAATTTGAAAAAAAATCTACGAAAAATTCGAAAGAAATGAAAGAATTTAGTCTGATTTTTCTTTTTTTTTTAAATACCTATTCCAAAATAATTTTCGATTTTGCCAAAAAATGTGAAAATTCATGCTATAAAATTTTAAAACTGCAAATGGTTTGAATCAAGTTTGGCAATTTTCCAGCTGCAAAATCAAGCTGAGAAATTTTTTAGTCGTTTTGCATAAATTTTTTGAACTTATAGGAGATGTTCTTGCATATTAGTCCAAAAATATTGTTTTAAAAATTAATTATACAAGTATAAAAAATTTATAAATTCAAAAATAAAACTTTTCGAAGTTTCAAAGTATGGTCTTGTATTCAAATGAACTTTGAAATCATCCTGAAAGACTGTGATTATGCGAACTGCATTTGACCGGAGCCTGGAGGAAGGGAGGGGAGGAGAGATTAAAATAACCATTAAAATTTACAATTTCAATTTTTCCTCTGATTATTGGACTAATTTCTAGACGAATTTTACGACTTTTCGTCAATTTTTTCTATTCGTCGAGTTTTAGTCTTAATCATTTTTTTTTTTTTAAAGCATTAAGATAATTTTTTGGGCTTGTCAAGTGAGCAAATTAATCCTTGAAAAATGTTGAAAATTTTTTAGGTAATCGGAATGAATTTTAAAAAAAAAAGATATATTTTTGTGACATTTTCCCTCAAAAGTACATCCATACTCCTGGTACTATGGAAACAATTCCCATTTCAAATTTACCTTCCGTTATTAAAAAAAAAAAAAATAAATACACTGTAAATCGTTTCTACCTACGCAAAAAAAGTATAGGTTTAAAAAGGTCGACAGAAGAGAAGACCAACGACGTTAATAATGACATAATCTAACTCTTGGTGGTCCATCCAAATCACATGGTATTTTTTTTAATGGATTACTCGAAATCAAATATCTCTTACATCGAAGATGATGAGGACGACTACACCAACGAAGATCCGGAAGAATGGCACTCTAATAGCTTATGTAATTTTAATTTTCAATAATTCGATCGCATTATTTAATGGGGGATTATATCGATCCACTCGTTAATCTTCATTTTCGAAATGAATTTTTTGTACATCGACATTTTTAAACATAATTACTTAGGTATACTCGACCTCAGATTCTCAGATTTTACTAATGCAGATTGTAAGCACGTACGAGAGAGACTCGTATTATGTACGCTTACTCATCGGCTTGCTGCTGCTTTCTTCTTCAATCGTCGTAATTATATTGTTATCTTTGGGATGGGGAAACTGGTAGGTACTTACGAAGGCCAAATTAGGCGATAAAATCGTAGACCTGGTCGATGGTTTAATTGTTTTGAACGGCGACCGCAGTCGAGTGTCGGTTGTCGGTAAGAAGAAGTATCCAGACTGGAGTAATTAGAAGAGAAATTGTCGCGTGAATGGACTCGTCTGTTCGGACAACTTAGAGACAACAATTGTCCATGATGGAGTGTCTGGAGTAGTGGGACTATATAAGAAAATTATTGAATAGAAGACGTGTGTGCTGAATTTTATTTAGAGATGGTAGTAGTTCCTATTTTCCTACTTCTTATGGTCCTATGGCCTCTTCGCTCTGGCTCATCTGTGGTGCTGGGTAGAGAAAAAAATCTTGGAATTGGAAAATTACCAATTTTTGAAAATTTATAAATTTTGCTCGACATTATTTTTAATTTGTTTTTCAATTTTTTTTTTTTTTTTTAAATATTACCAATTGCAAAAAAATGGAGAGTAAAGTTACTCTGGTGGTGCTGGATAGAGAAATGGCCTGTTGGCTCTGGCTCATCTGTGGTGCTGGGTGAGAAAAAAAATCTTGGAATTGGAAAATTACCAATTTTTGAAAATTGATAAATTTTGCTCAACATTATTTTTTATTTTTCTATTTTTTTTTTTTTTTTTATTATTTTTTTTTTGAAGTATACCAACTGCAAAAAAATGGAGAGTAAAGTTACTCTGGATCACCCGACCTTATCTAATTCGAAGTATACATTTTTCCTGTCTCATTTCTCCATGGTAAACACGTCCAGAAATCGACTACAAACAGCTGCTTTGACAGTTGAATTTTATTTTATACTTCACGTGTGTACAAACGATCGCAGATGCTATTCCCACACAGACGACGGACCCATGCCGCACAATTGGCTGAGTTCTTTCACCAGCAGTACCCTTTCTGTACGTCGATATACCTTACGGTATTATTTTTTCACCAGTTTCATGGTGCCTTATCGAGTGGTGCTGTAATCGACGATCTACGTACAGACACAGAGCACAGAGATGAAATAATGTTTCTCTGGATACAATATTCTAATAACCATTCAACCATTGTTTCGCATTTTTTTATCCGATAGAATCATAATCATTATTCGTGCCGAAGTAAAAATGGAAAAAAGTGAATCATATGGTACGTAGCAGCTGACCTTCGATAAGGCTGCTCGTCTACGTCGGTTTATCGTTTGGAAAACTTTCCAAGTACTTGAACTTGGCTAAAGGAAGAGTTATCAGACGATAGTGAACTTGGTGTAGTGGTTGCCTACGTATGCATTGGACAGTACCCGTGCCGGTGTTCGAGTCGTAAAATATCGTTCAACTATTTCCAGTATTTATACTTATTCGATAAACACTACAACTGTCTCGAGTAAACATGCGAATAATGTAGGGTATTTTTTCGAATTTCTTATTTCTTTCAAGTATTTTGGTTGTTTATTTTTCGTGTTTTTAGTTTTCTTGGCCATTTTTTTTTTTTTTTTTTTTTTTTTTAATGAAAGAATTAGATTGTCAGATCTTTACCTGTAATTGTGATCAAATCTCAAATCGAAAAAATTATTGCAATAAAATATACTTAAATAACAAAAAATCGTTGATTTTTTTTTGTTGAAAAAATTGAAAATTTTGCCCCAATTAAAAGAAAACGTCGAATAAAACTTAAGAAAATTGAAAAAATATCGGAAAAAAATGCCAAGGAAAAAGTTTAGATAAAATCGCGAATTTTGTTTGAATTTCAAAAAGTTTGACGGTATACTTATTTTTGACAAATCATTGAAATCGAACGTGATTATAGGACCCAGAGATTTCTGCAAAGAAATTCAAGGAACAAAATTGTTTGATTTTTAAATTAAAAATAATTTGATAATTCTGTTCTAATTCAAATAAAATTTTTCGAATCTCAAGAAAGTTAAAAAAAAAATTATTATAATCGTACAATTTTTAAATTACATATTGCTCAAATGGAATTCAAAAAAAAATTGCTGAATACAATTTTTTCAAGTTTGAAAAAATATAGAAAAAAAAAAAATTGAAAAAAAAGGTGAATTTCAGAAAATCTGACATCAAGATTTTTCCACTTTCTAAAATTGAGTCTGATAAAAAGAAAATTGGAAATATTCGGAAACAGATGTTTGAAGAAAAAAAAATGAAAATTTTGTTTCAGCTTGAAAACTTCGTTTTTGTTTTGATTTCAAAATCTTCAGCAGGACATTTTCAAAATGAAAAATATTCAAAATTTCGACGATTTACTAAATTATCAAAAAAAAAAAAAAAAAGAAATCAAAACTTGATAAATTTATCAGACCTCAAAACTGAATTAAATTTGAAAATTTTTATGAAGAAAAATTGACAAATTTTAGTCTTTTTCACCTTATTTTGAATTTTTTTTGAATCTTTGAAGATTTATACTGTATTAAAAAAATTTACATAATACAATAAATTTGAAAATAAATAAATTTTGATTTTTCATCAAAACATACGTTGAAAATTTTACATACAACTTTTAAATTTTAACTAAATTTCATAGGTACATTTTTCAAAATTTATAGAATTTATTTAAAAATTTAGCTCAATTTACAAAATTATTCTACAATATTTTAATTTCTAAATTTTCAAAATTTTATGGATTTGTCAAACTTTAAGAATTGTTCCAATGTCGAGAATTGATTGAAATTTCAAAGCTCACAATTATTCAAACTTTTGAATTTATGCCAAAATTTAAAAGTTATTTAAATTTCAAAAATTCACTAAATTAAAAAAAATTACAAGTGAAAATGTAGTAGGTACTGAATTTTGTAAAAATTTCAATAAACTCGCCTATTGAAAAAATGAAAAAATCGACGTTGAAAAATCATTAAGATTCGTCCATTATACCTACTGAATAAAGTTCGAAATCAAGTTTTTTCTGCTGTTTGAAAATCTGAGTTCCTTTTTTTTTTTTTTTTTGTAAAGGGGGCTTCTCATAGTTCAATCACTTTTGATGAGAGGAAAGTTTTCTGAAAATTTCGTAAAAAGTGTTGAAAAAGGTAGACTTTTTGAAAAAAATAATCATGTTAGGTATGACATCATAATTTAAAAAATTGATCCAGTTTCAGAAATTTATTAAAATTGAAAGTCTACTTTTTACCAAATTTTGAAGAATTACTAAATTGAATAAAAAAAAAATCCAATTTCAAAAATTTGTTTTTATCAACTTTCAAAATTGATTTTTTTTCAAATTTTTATTTTTCACCAAAATTTGGATTTAGTAAATTGGACCAACTTCAAAAATTGATCAACATTATAAAATTAATAAAATTTCAATTTTTCCCTCAAATTTTGAAAATTTTAAAATAATTGTTTATACTTTTTTTTATTAAAATCACCAAATTATTAAATTTTCAATTTTAAAAAAACAAGAGACAAACCCTGCTAATAAATGAAATCCCCCCAGTTATACCAGATATTCTTTCCGAAATTCATAAACTTAATAAAAATACTCAACCTCACCAATAAAATTTAAAAAAAATTCCTCCGATTTCGATTTTCCATCAAATGTTGAAGATTTACGTAACTTGAAAATTTTAAAAATTGATCCAATTTCAAAAACTTATTTAAATTAAAAAATTACCAAAATTTAAATTTTTATCAAATTTTGATTTTTTTTATCAAATTTTTGGAATTACTTAATTTTGAAAGTTCATCGATTTTAAAAATATTACATTAAAATTGAAAAATTACCAAAACTCCAATTTTTATCAATTTTTTGGATTTACTAAATTTCAAAAATTTATTAAATTGGTTCAGTACCAAAAATTCATTCGCCTTTAAAAATGACAAAAATTCAATTTTTTTTAAATTTAAATTTTTACTTATTAAGTATACCTAGACTAATAGAAAATTTTTTTCACCAAATTTTATTATTTTAAAAAGTAGATTCGAATTTAAAAATTGATTAAAATTAAAAAATTACCCAAATCTAATTACATTAAAAAATTTCGAAAATTTTGAAATAATAATATGTAGGTATGACGGTATGTATTAAAGATGTTCCATTTTGTTATCAAAATTTACAGAAAAAATTTCAAGATTTCTACTAAATTTGAAGAATTGAATGAAATTTTATTGATTGAATGATTGGTAAAAACATATTTTCAAATAAATAAGTATCAATCGTGTACAATTGTTCAATTGTGCATAAATTACGACTTTCCAAAAGAATTTTCCCAAATCAAATTGCTGTAAGATCTAGATCATAAATGCAGGAATGGTCTGATCTAATTATCAAAAAATTAGGAAAGTCGTCTGCGTTTTATGTTAATCTGTTCATTTTACTATCGTGATTCGCTTATATACGAGCAATACGAGTACTTCGTTCTCGGAATTAAAAAAATAAATAAATCGTTTCCATCGCAAATACGCGAATCTCCTTGGCATTGACTTGGTAGATTTGCTTCTAAAAATAATCGCGATCGCGTTATTTGTCGTCTGCAAATAATATATTGCTGACTACTTAGTACGTACTTACATTAGCTATTTTTTTACATTATTTTTATTGATGGTCAAGGTTGATTCATACGAATCTTTCTATAAAGAATCGAGTCGAGTTTTTTTTATCCATTTTTTATTATTATTTGTGCAACTGTGCATAGAGGTCAATTGAACGTTCCGGATTTGTGTAATGTGAAGACGCGCAGACGACAATTTGATGATTTTTTTTAATATTCATAAGCTATGTAAGATGATTTTTATCTTATATTTTATAGATTTTTTGGAATAAGAAGTGTCTATAAGAAAGATTTTAAAATTTTCTAACGAGGATTATTCGAGTGGGTTTTTTTTTTCGATTTCGACTTCGTCAAACGTACAAATAGACGTATAATTTTACATCGATGTCAGAATTCACTGTGACGTCCTCGTGAGTCATGATGAAAATTGTAGCCATTTTTTTTTTCACCATTAAAATTACGATTTTCATGGTTTTCATTTAAATGAAAACATTTAACGAAATGAAAGGTTTTCTTTCTTGTTCTTTAATGAGTTCAATAACATGTTGAGGTATCATACTTTGTCGTATTATTAATTTTTTTTTTTCGGTTACAAATGTTACACGACGATAACCGGCTCGTTACGTTGTCGTTTGATCTCGAATCGAGTCGAGAGCAGATATGTGATTTATATATTGTATATTATGTCGTTTAACGTATTTTGGAACGTGTTTGGAATAACACTCGATCGCAATCGTTAAATGCTGAATTTTCTGACGAGGTGATTTGGACAATTGTTCTCTCCAGTCGACCAATTAGTATTTTAGCACTTTGAAGATTATAGGATTCGAAATTACCCTTCTGGCCTCCCTCTCACCTGCCTTATTTTCTTATCAATCTCGCCAATAACGTGGAATTTTTTCCTACGCGTATGTTGAGTCTACAATAATGAGAATTATAAACAGAGTCGAGGACATTTGGCTCATTTATTGTACTCGTTATCATATTATGTTACTTTTCGATGCGAGTTCGACGAATAAAACAAAGAAAAATAAAGAAAAAACAAATTTAAAGGTAACGACTTCTCGTTTGTCAAATATTTTAGCACATACGTTTGCAAACCACCCGCACCACGAGCCCTACCCGACTTATGGCATTCTGCTTACTACGTCATCGTCGTCACTGTCTGCGATCGGCGATCGTGTTGAATAATCGCGTGTAAAATATTGTTGTGACCCACGTAGGTAATGTAATTTTTTATCCTTCGAAAGACGAATACTAATTATATGTAGGTACACGAGACGCGATCAAGTCGAAGGAATACAAAGTATTCGTAGACAGAGGTACCTGAAGTAAATAGTAAATACCGAAGTACGTGTCGTACTAGACGCAGGTAGACGACGAATAGAGCTAAAGAAAATCGTGCTTTGGCTTATCTATGTCCAAAGCCAGAGCAGAGTGGCCACCGCGTGGTACTCTATTTAGTTTATTGTTTAATTACTTTTCATTTGTCTTTCGTCGAGGTTGCTTTCGTAAATGTTTGTACACAATTTCGGACGTGTCGTGGTTGTAATTCCTTCCCTCTCCTGCACCTCTCTGTACGACAAAATATGTTGTAATGTGCTTTACCGTTTTACTTACTCGCGAGTACCTGGATTCGGTTTGGTATTGGTAAAGTGGCTGGTGGTTTTCTGGATTACATTGTTCTTTGAATGTTTGTACGTATATAACCAGTTGCAATGAAAGCAATCTAGACGAGGGAGATATAGGTAAGAGTGACGAGACGGTGGCATGGCAGGGCAGGGTCAAAGCGATGCTTTTGTAGGCATCGTTCAAGGTAAAATGCAGTTCAAAAGGGTGGTATTTTGTAAAATAGGCGAAATATTATAAAGACTGCGAACGAGTTGTGTAAGAGATCAGCTAACAGATTATACGATGTAATCAGCGAACTTTATGTTCTCGGTGAAAATATTCGTCAAGTTGGCATGAAGGTTTTAATTCAAACGTGGAATTGATCTCAATTTCGAGTTCAGTGTAATTATTGCTACTTACCCGGAAAAAAAAGTGAAAAAATTGACTAATGCTCGAAGAAAAAATTGGATTGCTATTTTAGATTTTCTCGCGAAATTTCAACCCATTTTGATAGGTCGCGTGATATTTTGTGAAAATATTCAAAAATCGACTAAATTTTCGGCTCAAAAGTCAAAATTTGCAAAAAATTCTGGAAACATTTTTTCATTGTAATTTTTGATTTTCTCGCGAAATTTTAACCCACTTTGATTAGTCGCGTGATATTTTTCACAAAACTTTTCAAAAATCGACTCAATTTCAGACTCAAAATTCTCGAAAAATACTCAAAAAAAATTTTCATTGTAATTTTTGATCATCTCGTGAAATTTTAACACACGTTGATACCTCGCGTGGTATTTTTGTCTAAATTTTCAAAAATCGACTCAATTTTAATTTCCAGGATCAAAATTCCTAAAAAAAGTTATTTGTAATTTTTGATTTTTTCACTTTGTGATTGACTTTTCAGTGAAAAAATATCTGTTCACTTCGAAGAAAATTTAGTTAATTTTTTTTTGATTAATTTTTTTTTGAAGGAAAACATTCATTATAAATTTGATGGGGATGGATGGCTAAAAATTCTCTATTTTTTGGGAAAGAATCTAGTTTTGTTTTCAAGAATGGATTCTCTCACCTTTTTGGAGGGAAAAACTCAATTTTCTGAGAAAAAATATTAATTTTAGTTCGATTTATTTCTTGGAAATTCATTAATTTTTTTCAGTGATAAAAATCTCAGTTTAAGTGCTGAGAAAAAAAAATTGAAGTAAAATAAATTCTAATTTTTTTGGCCATAAACCCATTTCTTTTTTCATTTTTTGAAATTTTATTATTTTTTTTAATTACCTAAAAGTAAAAATTTCGATTTTTTTGGAAAAAATATTTCTCAAAGTCTGAAGGGCAAAACAATCTACATTTTTTGGGAGGAGGGGAAGAGCTAGATTTTTTTGGAAAAATTCTCAATTTTTTTAAAAGAATGTACCTTTTTGGATAGAAAAATCTCAATTTTCGTTTCGTCTTTTTTTTTTTTTTTTTGAAACTAGTAAACCCTTCAATTTTTAGGAGAAAAAAAATCTAATTTTTTCAGCAAGACGAACTGCTATTTGAATAAAATTCCAATTTTTTGAGTGAAAATTTCATTTCTTTTTTTGAGTAAAAAGTTGATTTTTAAACATACAAATAGGTAGGTAATAATAAAAAAAATTTCAAGAAAAACATTTCTAATATTCATTAGAAGGATATCAAAAAACCTTAGTTTTTTGGGGACATAATCCTAAGTTAGAAAAAAAACTGTTCATTTTGGAGGAAAGAATTGCCTATTTTATTTTTTTATAGTAAAATAAATTTTAATTCGTTTGAGCAAAAATGCCATTTTTTAAAGTAGAAGTTTCAGTTTTCTTGGAAAAAATATTTTTCAAAGTCTGGGTCCTAAAAATCAATTGGGGGGGGGGGAGGAGAGCTTAATTTTTCAAAAGAATAAAATCTCTTACCTTTTTGGAGAAAAAAATCTCAATTTTCATACTTTTTTTTGAAACAACAAAACCATCCAATTTTTTTGGAGAAAAATCTCTTTTCATTTACCTACAAGAAAATCTATTTTTTGAGAAAGAATGATTAGGCATGTGTTCGGAGGAAAACATCACTTTTTTTGAGTAAAATAAATTCTAATTTTTTGAATAAGTACATACCTATTTCAATTTTTTCGAGCAAAATTTAATTTAATTTTATTTTAGGAAAAACATTTCTAAAGTCTTGGGGTGGTCTCAAAAAATCTCAATTTTTTGGGAAAGAATCTTGATTTTTTCCTAAATATTTCATTTTTTTGAAGTGGAAAATCTCTATTTTCTGAGAAAAAATATCAATTTCCATCCCAATTTTTTAAGAAATAAACCTCGCGTAAATTTTTTTAGTGGATAAAAATCCATGCTTAGTTATTTGGAAAAAATAATGATTAGGTACCTGCCTAAGTTGATTTTTTAGTATAAAAAAATCTGGTCTCTTTTGTGTAAAAGAAAGAAGTTTTGTTCTCGAGTAAAAAAAAATTTTCGAGTGAAAATTTCAATTTTTTGGGAAATTACCTTTATTTTGTTTTTGAAAAAAATACTTCAATGTATGATCTATTGATGAATAAATATTTCTTAACCTTAAAAAACCTGTTTTCATGGTAAAAAAAATATTTAAAAAAAAGAAATAAAAAGTAAAAAATTCTACTTTTTTTTATCGAGGAATAAAATTTCAATTTTTTTTGTACGAAAAATACTTCTCAAATCTCGAAGGGAGTCTAAAGAAATCTTAATTTTTTTGAAAAATAGAATTTCACAATTTTTTGAAGAATAAAGTTCCCAATTTTTTTGGAGGAAAAAAATCTCTTAGATTTTTGGAGAAAAAATTACAACTTGTTCAAAAAAAACTTTTATTCGCTTCGTTCGCTTCTCGAAAAAAATAAGTATGAACTTTTTTGTTGAAAATTTCATGTAGCTACCTATATGTTCTTATATTTACTTCATTTTCAGTCATAAAAATGTCACAATAATTATTTTGTTTGAAGGCACCTTTTGAAGAGTAAAAATCAAAAAACAATGGGCTTTACTTCTGTGGTTCACATTTGGAGACTTCTCGAAAGGTGAGATTCGGGGACTTTTGGTTGTTAGTTGATTGGGACACCGAAAGGGACATTTTAAATTCAAAAAAAAATTATGTGACCCAAAGTGCAATTTCATTTCCCAATTGTCATTTTCCTAGGCTAATTAATATCGATCTAAATCGAAATCTTAAGTTGGTTTATCGTTTCGAGGATTTTTCGATTTTTCTAACCGTTCGACGAAGACGTATTCGCATAAGTTAATTTCAAATTAAACCGCATTCACTTGCAGATTTAAATCGAGCAATTTCACCGCGTACCATTTTTCTTATCAAATAATCTCATCGAAATATTATCTCGATTGCGAAAATTATTCGGTTAATCGTTTCAAGTACGCACGCTTGACATCGATAAGATCGTATTTACTCGCGCTTGTGAGTTGTGATCGTCTCTTTAACCCGAATGAGTACGCTTTCAGTACGTTAATTAGTCCCTGTGTCATTCGAAGCTGTGCGTAAGTGTGTATTCGTAGTGGTAAAACGTTACGAAGAATTAATTTAGATACAGTAGCGTTCATCATCGCGTTCATCTTGTATCGTCACATCTCTCTGAAGTGTAGTTTGCGTTATAGACAGTCAAGAGGAAGACGGAAATCTTATATGGGAGAAATAACTGATTTCCGTACCCAAAGTTGTCTCGTCCATGTAGAGCGCGCTGCTTGCAAACTCTCCCGTGTACTTACTGCGTTTTATACGCGTTTATATGGGGAATGATTTGAAAAACACGTAATTTTTTCATTTTTTAGGGGTTCAACTTTTTTTTTTAGATTTTTTTTCTTCAAATATATTTCAATACAATGTATACTATCATTTACAGCAGAAAACTCATTAAATAAAATTATTAAATCAAACAATATTATTGGTGGTAATGAGTGGATTCTTAATTTTTTAAGGTTTCCACAGTGAATGGAATGGAATTATACATCATCAGATAATCGAAAATATATCTAATAAAAATGTAAAAAAATTTTAAAAAACCACGCTTTTATTTAAAGTTGGTCACTTTGTAAAATGTTATTCATAGGGAAAGAGTAATGCCTTAAAAAACAAAAAATAAAATTTACTTGAATACAAAAATTTTCATGACACATTTTTGTATTCAAGTAAATTTTATTTTTTGTTTTTTAAGGCATTACTCTTTCCCTATGAATAACATTTTACAAAGTGAACAACTTTAAATAAAAGCGTGGTTTTTAAAAAATTTTTTACATTTTTATTTAACTCTTTTTGTCGTTGTTGTCGTTGAAAATATTTTAATTTCATAGTTTTACTCCTCGAAAACTAACATTTTGATATCAATGTTGTGAATTTTGAAATTTTCAAAATGGAACCCCCTCATAGGGGTCCAATTTGGGGTCGAGGGTAAATTTAAGTCCGAAAATCGAATTCAGCGGCCTCAAATACCTACATTTTGATACCAATGTTGTGATTTTCTGAAATTTTCAAAATTGAACCCCCTCATAGGGGCTCAATTTGGGGTCGGGGGTAAATTTGAGTTCGAAAATCGAATTCAGCGACCTCGAAAACCCCTAATGTGAGCACTATGTTCTTTCAATTCCAGTAAAATATTAAATGAGAGAGGATTGGTCGAAAACATACTCTTGGTTCCATGAGACATCATTACTATACAGCTCTAACAGAAAAGTCGTGGTACTACATTGAAACACCTACTTCTACTATAGCTAGAAGGCTAATTTTTTTTTTAATCGAAAGGTTCCGATGAGTACATTAAAGGAAAATTATAAAATTGGGCAATTTTGGAATTGGGAGGCGCCAAATTTGGGGGAGGAGGTGCCAAAATTGAGATATCAAAATTTTGAAAAAGTAGTTTTTAACATATCGCATACTCATTGCATATACCAACTTTCAGCTTTTTTACTCCCATAGGGAGGGAGGTACGCCCCAAAAACCAAAATTTCGGTATTTTCTCACTTCCAACCCCACGAATTTTTCAAAAAATTAAATTATGACCACAACAACTTTTTTCATACTGTACCCTATTACCTAGGCCATTTTTGAACAATTTTGCCCCCATAGGGGGGGAGGTATTTAATAAAAACAAAATTTTGCTATCTCGTGTTCCAATAATCCGATTTTAATTTTGAAAAAATCCACAGTTGCCTTTTCAAAGCAGAAAGTTTGTATAAAAATTTCCAAAAAATCCGCACGTAAAGAACCCCGCAATGACGAAAAATATTTTTTTCAAAACGCCGCGTTACGAAATGTTGTGGTAATGTTGTGTGCGCATATCCGCGTAGGCGCGCGTCGGCGCGTCGGCGCGTCGGCACTACACATTGAATCGTGCTACGTGTAACGGTTTTTCTTTTCAAAACGTTTGCGCTTGAATTCAAAATTTTTTTTCATCAAAATTCCATAGGACAAATTTTGTTTTTCATCAATTTGTCCTATACTCTCTGCTTAACATACCTAGAAAATTTGAACTTTTTTAGTCCCATAGGTAGGGAGGTAATCATTATATTAAATAAAAACCAAAATTTTGCCATCTCAAGTTTCCGTGATTCAATTTTAATTTTGAAAAAAATCACATCTGCCATTTCACAACAGAAAGTATGGAGCAGAGTAACTGAAGGCAACATAAATGAATGATTAATCATCATGTAGAACTGAGAGCGGAGCGAGCAAAATGGGGGTTTGGGGCGAAGCCCCCTAGTACAAACATACATACCAAGTATATAAAAGCGTGATAAAAAGCAATTAATATTTATTTTTAAGACATTGTCAGGATTTAGAAATTAAAGGAGAGATTGAAGGTGAAAGTGTACATGGGACAAAATACGTAACACAAGGTGAAAAATTAGAAAAGCGTTTAAATATGGTTCAATTTTTTTAAAAGTGTTTTTCCATATAAATTGGCTCAAATGATCGGAGAGGAGGATTTATGATTTCTTATACATTTTAAAAAATTTGACCTTTTTAATTACTTCACACTGTCTTGAATAAGTTATCTGTTTTACAAGTTACAGACTTACGCTAAAACCATTGCCATTTCATTTCTGATAATTTTTTGTGTATGTACATTGATTCAACCAATAAAATGAGCATCAAAGTTTCAGTCATAAATTGTGATTTTCCTTTTATGGCGCTATTTATGGAGAAAATTTCGATGTGATTCAATTGACTAAATCTGTGGTTTAAAAAAATGCTTAGAAATTGAATGGACGTGGTTTAGGTCATCACGTCTAAGTTTTGTAAAACTATTAAAAAATAGATGGGTCATCTAATATTAAGAAAGAAGTTCAAAATTAAAAATTTTAAAAAAAATGCAATAGGGATGCATTCAGTTTGAAGAGTTTGAAGATTTCTCCTTCTCTCATAGGTTGTCATTTTGACGTCACAACAAAACATTATATATGCACTATATATTGATGAACCAGAAATCTGATTGGAAAATATGCAAAACTGAACACTGGGCTAAAAAAAATTTTTCTTGCGGCCAAAATTGTGAAATTTTCGACCACAAAAAAAAAATTTCCTGGTCACTAAAATGAAATATAAAAATTATTCACATGTGTTTCCTTTTTTCAATTTTTTCAATACTATGATGAATGTGTTATGACCTAAAACCACGTCCATTCAATTTCTAAGCATTTTTTTAAACCACAGATTTAGTCAATTGAATCACATCGGAATTTTTTCCATAAATAGCGCCATAAAAGGAAAATCACAATTTATGACTGAAACTTTGATGCTCATTTTATTGGTTGAATCAATGTACCTATACAAAAAATTATCAGAAATGAAATGGCAATGGTTTTAGCGTAAGTCTGTAACTTGTAAAACAGATGACTTATTCAAGACAGTGTGAAGTAATTAAAAAGGTCAAATTTTTTAAAATGTATAAGAAATCATAAATCCTCCTCTCCGATCATTTGAGCCAATTTATATGGAAAAACACTTTTAAAAAAATTGAACCATATTTAAACGCTTTTCTAATTTTTCACCTTGTGTTACGTATTTTGTCCCATGTACACTTTCACCTTCAATCTCTCCATTAATTTCTAAATCCTGAAAATGTCTTAAAAATAAATATTAATTGCTTTTTAGATATATTTTCGATTATCTGATGATGTATAATTCCATTCCATTCACTGTGGAAACCTTAAAAAATTAACAATCCACTCATTACCACCAATAATATTGTTTGATTTAATACGAATATATATTTGAACAAATTAATTTTATTTAATGAGTTTTCTGCTGTAAATGATAGTATACATTGTATTGAAATATATTTGAAGAAAAAAAATCTAAAAAAAAAAGTTAAACCCCTAAAAAATGAAAAAATTATGTGTTTTTCAAATCATTCCCCATATAAACGCGTATAAAACGCATTAAGTACCCGGGAGAGTTTGCAAGCAGCGCGCTCTAAATGGACGAGACAACTTTGGGTACGGAAATCAGTTATTTCCAGAGCTGGCGCGACTCACCTCTTTTGGTAGTTCGACTCTTTGCTAGTTGAGTCGAAGAGTTTTCAATTTGCGACTCTTTACAAATTTTATTAAACTCATGAGTCCGACTCTTTTAATGAACGACTCCTCGCGACTCTTTTTTTCCGATTCCTCGCGACTCTTTTTTTCCGACTCCTCGCAACTCTTTTTTCCGACTCCTCGCGACTCTTTTTTCCGACTCCTCGCGACTCTTTTTTTCAACTAATTCCCGACTCACTCCCCCGACTCCTTCTAAACTCTTATTTTTGTTCTCATACGATTCTTTTACAACTCTTTTCTCTAAATTTTTCTTTTCACTTTTCAAATTTCATTTTCATTTAAAAACTAAAATGTTCTGTAATTTAATTTCTTTTTTTGTTTTTTTAGTGAGACATATTTATTATTTTTCAATTTTCAAGTACAGTAATCAATTATAAATTTATAAATTGATCAATAAAATTTATTTTAACTTTCATGTTTCATATTCTCGTAAAAAAAGGAAAAGCTAAAAATTTTTGAAAAAAAGGTTACCACAGTATCATTGCCTTTTGTAGATCTTGTGTGTTTAAAATAGATTTCGAAGTTTTTCATCACTGAATGATTTTGAAACAATAATTCGAAAATTAATTGAAATCAAAACTAAACTAACACAACACACGAGGTTGCACTACCCATGAATCGCGGAAAAAGGGAGTTTGAGAGATGAAAAGAGTCGTGATATGAAGAGTTGTGAATCAAAAGAGTCGCAAGTAAAAAAAGAGTTGTGAGTAAAAAAGAGTCGCAAATTGAGAAGAGTCGTGAATCAGTTTAATGTTCGACTCCTAGTGATGAGTCGATTTTTTCAAATTTTTTTCGACTCCTTGTGAAAAAGAGTCGAACTCAGAGTCGCTCGCATGCGACTCTCGCGACTCACACTCGAAACTCTGAGTCGCGCCAGCTCTGGTTATTTCTCCCATATAAGATTTCCGTCTTCCTCTTGACTGTCTATAGTTTGCGTTTAGTATGTCGCCAGTTTTTACTTTCCGAACAGCGCGCAGCGTTGTAAGGAAAGTATTGTTTTCGGTGCGAAATGCGTTTTCACGAATATTGCACTTAGACAAATTTCGACTTCGTACAAATTTGTTTTGAACAATTTCCAGATGATGTTCCGTATGTATGTGTGTGTATGTGTGTATGTGTGTGTGTGCAGAAAAATTTGTTAACACGATTCCAATCGCCCTAATTGAGATATCTCGTTGAAATTCGGCGATGAGAAGTGGTTTATATAAACGAAGGCTACGCAAGAATTTGGGGCCTTTACGTTGAATAGAAAAAATTTTACGAGCGATTTATGTGAAAAATTTGTTAACACGATTCCAACCGCCCTATTTGAGATATCTCGTTGAAATTCGGCGATGAGTAGTGGTTTATATAAGCGAAGGCTACGCAAGAATTTGGGGCCTTTACGTTGAATAGAAAAAAATTTACGAGCGATTTATGCGAAAGATCGTCGAGTTTCACATTTGTCGCGTTTTAGATGTCGATAAAGGGAACGGTTCAAGTGTTTATCTATATCCGGACATGTCCGCGGGTGTACCGGTTTCCTCTCCTTTCCCTAACATGCGCATTGCGCAATGCTTTGCATTTTTGTCTTATTCATGATAAGATGTACGGGTATTCGAATGGTTGTTTTGTTTACATCATCATGATATTTTTTCACGATTAATAATAATGGAGCAAGTGTGATTTTGCCGAATATTTTTGTGTCATGTTTAACGTTTTTCAGTGTAATTGCTGACGTTTTAAATACAAAAAATATTTTATAGTCGATTTTTTCACAAATATTCGATAATCAATTTTTTTTACATAATATTCGATGACCGATTTTTTTACAAATATTTTTTTGTTAATATTTTTTAAAATACTTTTTGATTCGGAAAGTTCGTGATGCTTGCATCACTGTTTCTTTTTTCTTCAATTCGATGACATAATAGGCGTTTACTCGCAGCTGCCAAATAAACGCCCGGTTTTTGTTTTTCTGTTGCATTGAATTGTGTGTTTTTCGAGATATTTGTACTGGATGGAGAGAAAATCGTTATCAAAATTCTTATCTGAATTTTAAATGAACAAAATTCAAAAATAAAACCGATCGAGTAGAAATTGTTATCTCGAGCAGCAAAAAAGAATTAAAAATTAAAACAAGTATTTCTACTATGCAAGTGATAACGTAACACGTGTTATGGGGCGCCATATGCTCGTCGTAGGCACCTATAAAGTAAAGATAACCGCAGAATGCACACTTCAAACACACAGGTATCAGCTCTAACTCGCGACGTCGTGTCGAGTGAATATTAATTCTTGTAAATGGGTTAATAACTCGGGCACGTATTCGTTTATCGAATACTTTTACGTATTGATGTGTATGTGTACTCGAAAAGCAGCAAAACTGCTGCGATGATATAATAAGAAGAGAGTAAAAGAGAGAATATTTTAAAACAGATAAAAACTCGACACGAGAGTAATTAAAATTGCAGATGTTATTATCGTCTTATCGCGAATTGAATTAAATTTTTCTTCGTGGTCGAACTCGTTTTTCATCTTTATTCGAGGTGCAGCTAACCTGACTCATGTACTTGCCACGATGACAGACCTAGAATAGTTGAAAGGATTCCAGATCCAGATTCCTTTTAAAGAAGTCCCCTCCGGTGTCGTAGAAAAGTTTCCTGGACCTAATGCAAAATTGTATACCGAAGTACGAGCATATGATATAATTATGTAAATGCTGCACGCGGACATTTTTACGACTTTGTTGCTCCAAATATAAGACACCGAGCGATGCCAGATCCGAAAAAGAATCGATTAATCGTTTTTATTACCTACGATAACAATACGACGAGTTTCGAAGAACAATACCTGCGATTTTTTAATCCATAAGCCACACTCTAAGCGGATAAATTATTTCGAAAGGATGTCTACTTCTGGGCTGTCGGATGTAGTGCGGTAAATACGACAAATTTACCCTAATTACCAGCTCCATCGCCTGGTTCCTTTACGTAATATTCGGTACGCGAAGGTATACGTAATATTGTGTATTGTTTATACTCTTCTGTTTCTCATACACTTCGCTGTGCAGATCTTTGTCACCGCGAATAATATTTCATCGAAGTGAGATCATGAAATTGTATACAGATGAGTGATGATGGCGATGGACGTGGAATGTTTTTGCTGTGAAGTATGCGAAATGGTATTTTTGGCGGGGGGGGGGGGGGGGTTAGGATTTCAGATCGAAGAGTTGGTATAATCTGAAGTTCAGAAGTTACATACTTACCTAATTTTGTTATGGCTTCGCTGATAAGATAATCTTCGCGAAATGGTTTGGCTCGTTATTTCATAAACGTTTATTTAATAATAAATGAAAAATACCTACAATGTAATCTAAATAATGCAAGACTTTAATATCATTAATTATACAGCAAGTGTAATTTTCACGATCATGAAAATTCAAAGATGAAAAATCGGAACTGTTTGTACAAATTTTTTAAACAAAATTTATTGAAATGCTGATTGAGGTGCTAGAAATAATTTTGGTTATTACGAAAATTTCGATTGGATTCCTTCTGCCCTTAAATGTTTGTATAATGCCACGTAGATTCTTAATATTCAAAAATGAAGAGGAGATGGGACCGAGGGAGGGGTCTGATTGAAAAAATTTTCAAACAAAAATCGTAGATTTAGATACCAGATATAATTTTCATTATTAACAAGGGAAACTCGCCAACTCGTCTCTTCCGATTAAGCTGAAATTTGGCTCACTGAAAGAGAATGGCACCCAGATCTCACAAGCAAATTTTTAGCTGACGAAAATGATTTTTCGATTTTTGGACAATTTTTGAAAATGACTAAAATCTTCTCCAAAAAAAAAAAAAACATTTTTTGAAATTTCAAGTTAGAATCCTGAAAATTGGTTTGTACGTTAAAGTCGACCTCCCGAGTCGATTGGTACCATTTTCGAAGCGATCTAGAGCCTCCAGGAAAAGTTGACTTTTCTCCAGCACACTGGAATCTCTCCAGACGGCAAAAGTCAAAATTTTCTGGAGGCTCCAGATCGCTTCAAAAATAGTGCCAATCGACTCGGGGGGGTCGACTTCAGGGGGTAGACGAAGTTTCGTATGACATGCTGGAGAAATTAATTTTTTGGAAATTTTTAAAAAATGCAGAATTTTCGAGTTGTCAACAAAAAACACGTGCGAACTCGTTACCTCGGATTTTGGATTCAACTATGTCGATCGATAGATGGCATCATACTAACGCTCGGATCAAATTTTCAGCTGCCGAAGTTAATTACAGCGCCGTCTGGAGCTATTCCAGTGCGCTGGAGAAAAGTCAACTTTTCCTGCAGGCTCCAGATCGCTTCGAAAATGGTGCCAATCGACTCAGGTGGTCGACTTTAGTACCCATACAAACCAATTTTCAGGATTCTATCTTGAAATTTACAAACAAAAAAATTCAAAAAATGTTTTTTTGGAGGCGGTTTTAGCCATTTTTAAAAATTCGCCAAAAATCGAAAAATCAACTTCGACAGCTAAAAGTTTGGTTGTGAAGTCTGGGTAGCATGCTCTTTCAGTGAGCCAAATTTAAGCTAAATGGGAGGTGACGAGTTGGCGAGGGTCCCTTGTAAGTACAAAAATTACATTGGACCCCTACCTCCTCTCCAATTTTGCCCAGTACGACGTAGATAGTTCGTAACTATTCAAAATTGGAGGAAAGGGGGATCCAATTGAAATTTTTTTGAGCAAAAGTTGCAGATGGTGTTAGAAAAAATTTTGATTTAGGGATTGAAATTTTGATTGGAACTCTCTCCCTTTTAATTTTACCCAATGCTATGTGGATACCTAATATTCAAAATTGGAGGAGATGTAGGGACCCAGTTGAAAAATTTCTTTGAATAAAAGTTGTAGATTGAGATCCTAAAAATAATTTTGGTTATAACAAAAATTCCGATTGGACCCCTCCCTCGCCTCCAATTTTGCATAATATAATCATGAAAATTGATTTATTTTTCAATTTTCAAAGGATCTTTCATTTTTATTGGGAATATCTAATGAAGCTTTTTTAAAATTTTTTTTAAATCAATTTTTCAATATTTTTTCAAAATTTATGATCAATTTTTGTTTTTAAGTTTCCATAAAGAGTTCTTTGTTTTTAAAAATGTTTGCCAGAATTAAGTAATCTAATTTTTAAATTTTTAAAATAATTCTTCCAAGTTGAGAAAATATTCAGAATTCGATGAATGAGAATTTTAGTAATTTTCAAATTTAAGGAATTTTTGAAATTTTTAAAAAATTTCTGAGGTTTGATCGATTATTAAAAAATGAGTGGAATTTTGATATTTTTTACACCTGGATAAAATGTTTAAAATTTTGAATGTTGAACGTAAAAATTCAAAAGTCCGCATTAAAAAATGGTATTTTGGTTGTTTTAAAATTTTAATCAATTTTTGAAATAATTGTATCAATTTTCGAAGTTTGAATAGTTCAAAAAGTAAAATTTTTGGCGAAGATGAATATTAAAAAATTGAAAATTTTTCAATTTTTATAACTTCTTTCAAATTAAGGGATGCAATTTTTAAAGTTAATGTATTTTTTATGCTTTTGAAAATTTGAAAGGAATTCAAAATTGCTAGACAATTTTTAATTTTTAATAATTTTTGAAGCTAGATAAGGTTTAGTAAACTTTCAAAATTAAGTAAAAATTCAAAATGTTGTAAAAATTGGAATTTCGACCATTTTCAAATTTGTTATGAAATTCTTCGTTTGAGTAAATTTTTAAAATTTTGTAATTCTTCAAAATTTAGTAATTTTCGAATTTGAATAAATTTTTGACTTATGACAATTTCATACACACATCTTTAAAAAAAGTAAAAATTGAAAACCTGGTTATTTTGTTCTTTTTAAAAGTGGGATTAATTTTTAATAGTTTTTAAAACTTATAAATTCGATGAAAATTCAAAATGCTACTAAAAGAATTTTGATCATATTTAAATTTTCATGAATTTTTGAATTTGTATAAATTTTAGAAGTTGAAAAATTTTTGGCAGTTTCAAAAACTTTGAAAATTTTTAATATTTAAAATTTGGTAAAAACTGAAAAGTTTCCAATTTTTCGATTTGAATAAATTTTCAAAATTCAATCGAATAATTTATATTAATGTATTTAGCGAAGCTTGGCCATTTTAATTTCAGTAAATTTTTGAAGTTGGATAAATTTTTCAATTTAGATGAAAATTAATTAAAAATTTTAACAGTTTTTTGAATCTGGATCACTTTTTGATCTTCAAAATATATTTTTTTTATAATAATTTTTACGTATTTATTTTATTTTATATATTAATTTTTTTCAGAAACTGTTTTTAGCATAGTATATTATGCTTTTGAATCAATTTTTTAAAAATTATTTCCAATTTTTTTTCATACCTATGTTTCATAATTAATTTTGAATAATTTTCTCATCATTATTGATTTATTTTTCACCCTCTCCTACTATTTTCAAGTATAGGTAGGAATCATCAAGAATATTATTTTTTGAAAAAATCATCATCAGATAATTTTTCAAAAATTCATTTCTGATTTTGATTTCTTATTAAGAAAATTTCATAAAAATTTTCTGAAAATGAGAATTATTTTTGAACGAGGTTTCGGTCAAAAAACCATAATTTATTGAAATGTTCGTTTTTTGTTTCAATTTTTGTACTTACGTCAGTTACGTCAAATTGAATTTATCCGATTTGAAATCGAATAGGTATTGTTTCTCGACAACTTTCAACTGTACAAATTCACCAATCTCGTCAGTTTTTAGTGATCTGGTGCAAAACATTAATGAACGACCCAATGCCTCGTAAATACGCCATGAACATCCGGTAAACCAGTGGATATACTTTGATAATTGAGAAATTTTTGAATTTTTGAGTTTGGCAGATAAAAATGTAAACATCTCGACGGTTCTGGACCGACCAATGCCAGGTTGTCGAACAAACTGCAGCCGAAACAGCGGATACCTTTGGTGAAAAATATTTTTCAAAATCTAATTCTATTGAAACAGTAAAAATAATCTATTATTTTATTGATAAAATTATACTTACCGAGCTTTCGAGCATTTCTCCAGTCCAATAGAGGAGGTAAATACACCAAAATACACCCAACGAGGAGGCGATTCCTTTTAGCATCACTGGATATGGGTTATTGGTCTGTAGAATGAGAATATCACATTTTAGTGATTGCTTAATCGAGGTTGGGAATTTAAAGAAAAAAAAATATATTAAGTATGGCAGAAGTGTTTCAAAAATCTGGTATCTTTTTAAAAATAATGGAGATTTGCGGTGATGCGACTGCCATTTCTTCTCCTATATGCGGACCATTGTAACATGCTCATCTAGGTACTGAACATTGTAATATGTTCTACTGACTCGTTTGATATGCATCTAAATCGCAGATTAATCTCGCTGCCACAGTGGTGTAGTGGTTAGCACGCTGGACCGGCAATCCAGAGACCTCGGGTTCGAATCCTGGGCTTGGTTGCGAATTTTTCTTGCGATATTTGCATAGAAAACGAGTCAACAAGGGCCCAATATCGCATTATTGTCTTGACAATTTAATTGGCGCTTGCCTCTCTCGGCTTTGCCGAGCTTTCTAGAAATATTTTAATTTAAAAAAAAAATGGCAATATTTTTGAAACACTCTATGATAATATTACCGACAAAAGAGTGTAAAGTAGAGCAACTTGAAACAGAAAACTCGATATGGTCACCAAGGAGCTGTATATTTCGACAAATCCTCTCAAATAATCGATTAATCGGGAAAGAAAAAAATTACAGAATAGAAAAATACCTTCCTCGAAAAAATATTAATCGGGGGAGGGGGGGGGTGAGTCGTGTTCTTCTTACCGGGTAATTTTCTGAAAATTTCTCACCTCCCGTGCCAAGGTCCGTCGAAACATTCGAATCCACTCTTCATTCGGTCTATACTGACCCGGCAGATTAAGTCCGAGATACTTTTCCAAAGCACCACTCCTCGTGTCGAGCTCGTCTCGTATAAAAATCAACTCGTTATGGCAAATAACGCCCCAAAATAAAATCAACGCTGGCACGCTTAAAAACTGGAACACGAAAAGGGCCATAACCATGATGGAAACTCCGTTAATGGCCAAAAATACGCTCAAACTAGTCACACTCTCTAGCTTCGGGAAAGGGTAAAGATAATACAGGAAATTAGCGATTTTCGCGTCCTCGTAGAATAAAATCACGTCCAAAGTGCAAACGAATACTCGCACGAAACTGCACACCGCGTACACAGATATTTTACTCTTCAGGGCTCGACTTATTTGTAAATTAGCCTGGTATTTGTAAACTTGCTCGGATCTGTTTTGAAACATCGAGTCGACTTGCTCGATCATCGATTCGATTCGAACTCTGTAGTGGTACGACATCCAAGGTAGGCCGAATTGCAAAACGTTTCTAATGACTACTAAACTTAGTACGTACAAGGACATCATGAGTGATTTCCTTCGACTATACAGGATGTATACGAAAGCTACGTAGTATGTGAGGAAAATCTGGCCCAAAACCAACAAACTCCAAAAGTATTTTACTTGACGATGGATACCGATGGTGAAGTATATGTTGCCGCAGAAACAGTACAATACGTAGAGTTGACTGGCTGGTGTGCTTCGGTAGTGGAACATGTTCTGGGAGGTTCCTGGACAAAACCCCGAATCCGCTTTCCCGAATAGGTGGTTTCCCGAATGATTTTTTCCCCGAAGAACCCGTTTTCCCGAATCCCATTTTCCCGAAGCGTTATTATTTCGGGAAAATTTCTTTTATTTTTTGAAAATGATAAATTCTTTATTCATCTAAAATTATAATTTAGAAATTATCTACATAGAGATGTTGTAGGACAGCGTACGGAGGTATTCTACTTCGTTTTCATCGTTCAGATATTCTTCCCAACGCTTGGCAATGCCGGTGATTCTATCCTGCAGAGTAACCCACGTCTTCTTCGGTGCGGCTTTGACTCGTCGGCCCATACCGAGTTCCGTGATCGCTACCTCCGTGTCACCCTGCTCTTTCTGCACCTCTGTAAGCGCGACGTATAAGTCCGGGTGGCTTCTTCCTAGCAACACATGGAATCTATTATGCCAGCCCTCACTGACATTATTGGTTTTCGCTATGTTCTGCGTCGTGGCTTCGTACTGATTCCACAAATTGGCAGGATAACGGGGAGGTACTGCTCTTCGTCTACCTCGGGCTGGACATCCGACAACGTAGTACTCCTCGAAGTAATCCATGACGGGGAGGAAGTCCTCGGGAGCTTCGTCCCTCAACGCATGAAATACTCGTCGCACATGAGGAACGGGAACGTATGCAAGAGCAACCATCATGTGACTAAATTCACGGATTGACCGATCTGCAGCATCATTGTACGACTGTTGGAGGCCTTCGTCCTGAATCTTTCGGTAGACGCTTTGTGCTAGATGGAAGAAGCAACACGTAATAGGAATTTCCGGGAATACTACTCTGCTGGCGTTGATGATTGAATTTTCAAAATTCGACATAATACGTCGAGGAGTGCATTCGTCCACTCGAAAGTTGTCGACCGCATCTTTGACGGCTTGTAGTACGGTTGCGTACTGGTCGGTCTGCTTTCCGGACAAGAATACGTATACAAAAGGTAGCGGTACTTCATCTTTTTCTAATTCATCGTCGTCGTCGGTGATGGTTCGTATCGGATTCCTCTTCACTGACCCAAGTATGGTGAAGAGTTGCGTACAGATTGTCGGGCTCACTTTAAACGTTCCGTCCAAGTACCATGTGGGACTTCTGCACAGCAGCTCGATGTTACGTCGAGTGGAATACACCAGTACTCTGCCATTTAACGCAGACCCCATGGAGTCGTACAGCAAAAACTGCTCGCCAACTAGAATCTTTGGGTATTTCTCGGGAATGACGTTCAACTCGTTGATCGATTTCGGGTTAGGTGGTAGATTCTTACGTCGCGTTCTTCGGATCGTCTGTTTAAACAATGCCTTCCCCTCATCAACCAAATACCATACCATGGAAATAGGTAATCATTCGGAAAACCTGCTTGTCGGGAAGTTGATTCGGGGGAATCAGCTTTCGTGAAAATGGGATTCGGGAAAACGGGTTCTTCGAGGAAAAAATCATTCGGGAAAAAATTATTCGGGAAAGTTGATTCGGGGAATCAGGTTTCGTGAAAATGGGATTCGGGAAAACGGGTTCTTCGGGAAAAAAAACATTCGGGAAATTTACCCTTCGGGAAAATGTACCAGAATCGTTCTGGGAACCGAGAATTTGCCGGATGATTTTTCCTAATTCTTTTAACAAAATTGGAGTCATTTTTCAGGCGATAGAAATATACGTAGTAGGATCATAGGGCTCGCGAATAGACTGGGAAATATTCTGGAAAAAGAGACAGCTTTTTAGTGGTGATTAATATTTACGAACATTTATTTCTCACTTTTGGAACGTTAAAAGGGTGATTTTTTCTCTGAAAAATAGCCTTATGTATACACTATTGAGTGGTAAAATATTAGAAAAACCAGAAAAAAATGATTAAAAATTATGAATAAATAATTATGTATTTGAACATCGAGTAAATTGAGTAAATAAGGTAATTGTATTTTTTTTTCAAGTCTATAGAAATAAAACATAAAAATTTTTTTACTTTTTAAAAATAAATTGAAAAATGGCAAATTCTTTAAAAATTGAAATTATGTAATTGAAAAAAAAAATCGTCTCTATCTAAGTATATTGAGAACATTTCCAAAAATAGAAATAAAATTAACGATTACGAACACGTTTGCTTACACAATAAAATATTCACCGAAGACGCTACGCAATTTAAATAAACAATCAGAGAGTTCAATCGTAAAGGATGCATTTTAATTATGGGAAAATTCTTCAATTTTTGAGTCTGGCTTAGAAATATTTGAAGATCTTGACGCACTTTGATCGATGCGTACCAAGGAGTAGAGTAGACTGCGAACGAAACAGCAGATACCTACAAAAATATTGAAAATTTCAATTCGAGTATGGGATACTTCCACAATTGAATTGAAAATTACTCGAGCAGGTAAGTATATTTACCGAACTCTGTAACGTCTCTCCGATCCAAAACATGAGATATACAGTCCAAAGCTGATCAAAGAAACCCATAATTGCCGTCAGTTGTACACAAAATGGCACATCTTTCTGGTTACAAAATGAAAAATATTCAGAGGTTTTGTTCGAAAAATTAATAATTTGCTAGAATACCGTGTCATAAAAAATATCTGTGTGCAATTTATGAAATCAATTTATATAATTTGATACGATTAATAATTGTATTTTTTTTTGTTTGCTTGATTTCAGGTGAGTAGCTTAGACCTACCTACCTGGAAATTTTATTAATTCGTCCTTTACAATTAGAAGAAGATGAAGTAAGATTATTTTTCAATTTTTAAGTTTCTGATTGATCCGGAATATGATTTATAAAATAATTGAATGAGGGACCCACAAACTAGAAAATTATGTCATGTTTCCCCTGCCACAATACATGGGTCACAAAAACCAAAAATGAGATGAACCATAAAAAACTGAAGAAAAAAAAACATATTTTGTGCTGTCCCATAAAATTCAAAAATTGCGCGAAATAGAGAAGTACTTAGGCTTACCTAATTACGTAAAATTATCATTTGAAAATTAACTTTATCTTCTTTCAAACAATTCACCAAAAAATATGTAGGTAAATTTTCCCCCGTTCCAAAAAAATTAAAAATTTTGTTATTCTCAAAAACTCAGAGATTGTTTTTCCAAAAACTTGAAAAAATTGCTAGACACCTAAAAAATGAGAAAATTTTCTCTGCACGAAGAAACAAATGAAATATTTTCTTCCAGGGTAAATCTTTTACTTAAAAAAACTCAGAATATTTCAAAAAATTTTCAAGTTTATTATTGATTCCCAAAAAAATTAAAAAATTTTTACTCCAAGAATAAAATTGAAAAATTTTTTGCTTGAAAAATTTGAAAAATTTACACTCTAAAAAAATACAAATATTTTTCACTCCAATTTTTTTATTATAAAAAAAATTCAAAGATTTTTGAATAAAGTAGTATCATTTCAAGAGAAATTGTACGTAGAAAATGTTTTGGTCCGTACAAAAACTGAAAAATTGATGATTTGAAAACATTTTGAAAAAAATTATAAATTCGAATTATTATTGTTCATTTGTCGTAAATTATAAAAAAATAAAGTGTGTTTTTTTTTAAATGAATGTTTGAAAATAAATTTAGAATACGACCTGCATGTGAAATATGTTTGATAAACTTGGTGTAAAGAAAGAAGTTGATTTTATTTTTCCAAGTACCTAGAAAAATTCGGAGAAATTATTTTTTGAATAATAAATTTTTTTCGAAACAGTGGAAAATTGTGAAAATATGTGCATTATTTTTGAAAAGTTTGGAAAATATTTTTAATTAGGTATGTGTTGATCTTGTTGAGCTTGAAATTGATTTTCTTTGAGTTGAAGTAAATTTATCTTTTTTAAATAAAAAAGAAAATTGGAAAAATTTGAAAAATGTTTTCAAAAAACTAAAACTTACTAGGTACTAAAATTAATTTTTTCGCATTGAAAAAGTTACAATTTTTTGGAAAAAGTGAAAAATTGAAAAATTTGTTTATCGAAGAATTGGAATTTCTTGAGTCTTGAAAAATTTGAGAAATGTTTAAATTCAAGAAGGAAAAACTAAAAAAAAAATCAAAAAGGTAAAAATCAAAAGAAACATAATTATATTTTAAAAGCTGGAATTGATTACGAAGTTTTTTTAATGTTATGTTTTTAAAGGTGAAAAATGGAAAACAACAATTTTCAAAATGTATAAATGTTAGCTGATTTTTTTTTTGATTATTTTAAAAGTTTTTGAAAAACTGAAATTTTTTCGGTGTTGAGATACTGAATTTTTTCAAGTTTAAAAATTGTTGTAAAAGTGAAAAATTGGAGAAAATTTATTTTTTTAAAAATACGACGTCTACGTTCTGATCACCTATATTGAAATTTTTTTTTACTTTTTTGAAGAAGTGGAAAATAAAAAAATGTACCTGAATTTGAAAAATTTGAGAAAAATTTTGTAGTATCATATAGGTACTTCCTAGCAAAACCTACCTTAGTAGGTAACACATTTACAATACCTGAGATTGATTAAAAGGATATGAAATATACCTTGGTGTTATAAAACACCATCACAAACCTTTCCCTTCCATTCCCACGTTATGAAAAACACTACACAGCCATTGCGGTGGCCAAAAACGTAAATATATTAAAGAAAAAAGTTCAAAACAAATTAACCAAAGAAAAATATCAAAACCGCACAATGGTCGAAAAACGATTACAGTCGAGCTGTAATAAAAACACCCGATCCGGTTTACAATTAGTACCGAATGAGGATTTATCATAAACCACCGACAGAGATGGCTCGAGAGTCTTATCTCTTACCACCACCATCGATGACTTGATAAATCCTCATTACCTCGTACCTATTCACTCCCTTCAATTTTTGAAGAACGAAGTACATCTACTATGGTATAATTACTGAACAATTGCAAGAAAGTGTTTTTGGAATATTCAAATGATATTCTCGAAAAATATAATTTCGTTTTTTACCTATAGGTAGATGTACCTATTTATGTAGAATTTTTGGGAAATTGAAGAAAATCATTTTTGAAAAATTTGAAAAAATTATTTTTAATTAGAAAAATTTATTAGGTGTTGAGAAATGGAAATTTATTTTATTCAAGTTGAAAAATAGCTAGGTGAGGTATTTTTAAAAAAATGAAAAATTGAGAAAACTCTTATCGAAAAAAATTGAAAGTTTACTGAACCTTCAGAAAGTTAAAAATGAATTTTTTTGATAAAGTAAAAAAATTATTGAATAATGGTTATAATAAAGAAAATTTTGTGATACAGAAGTTTTCAATATTTTAAATCTAAATGTTTCAACTTTTTAATGGTTGTTTTTAATTACGATTTTTAAAAAATTGAAAAATCTTCTAAAATGTTGCAGGTAGTTTAATTTTTTGAAATTAAATTTTGTACATTCAGTTTTGTTAATTTTTATTCTTCAAAATTCACCATTGAACATTGAAAAAAAACATAGAACACTAAAAAATTGAAATGTTTATTGTTTACTCTTGAGAAATTCAAAAAAAAAATCAAAAAATTAGTTTAAAATTATTTTTGAAAAAAAAACAAAATTGAAATTAAAAATTGATGAAATAAATTAAATTTTGGGGAAATTTTATAACATATTTTGGAGTAAAAAATTTTCTCATTTTTTTTGTTTTGGCAATAACAAAAAATTGAAAAAAAATTGAAATAAAAAATTCCGAATTGTTTGAAGTAAAAGATTTTCTCTGGAAGAAAAAATTTCATTTATATTTTCGTGTAGAAAATTTTTATCATATTTTAGGTGTCTAGCAATTTTTTTAAGTTTTTGGAAATACAATCTCCTAATTTTTTGGAAACACAAATTTTTAAATTTTTTTGAAGGGAAAAAATTTACTTACTTTTTGCTGACTTTTTTGAAAGATGATGAAGTTAGCTATCAAATGATATGGTTAAAAACTGAAAAAACCTATTCTGAAGATTTAAAAAAAAAAAAAAAAAAAAAAAATAGATGAATTTGATCATCTACCAAAATAATTGTTTGTCCTTACCGCCAATCCATGATGAAGTAGAGTGACTTGTCTCAGAAATGCCACCGGTAATATCAACGAGCAGAATATTTGTACGAATTTTCTTGCCAAATTGATCATTCTGAAAATAACAAGATACTCGTATGTACATTAAACAATTAAGTAGTAGTCCTTGCCCAAATCTGACCATCACTCCCTACTCACCGAATAATTTTCTGATATTTCCTCACCGCTCGAATCAAATTCCGTCGAAAAACCATATTCCACGTCTTCGAAGGCCAATAAATCTTCTCAATATACGCGATCATTACTCTCATCACAGTGGTCAACTGATTATTGACTAATATCAGCTGATTATGGCATATGAGTAGTATATGGGTCACTTTAGGACACTTTTTAAGACACTATGTTTTAGGTCGTCCAAATGTGTTGTTGGTGTTGTAGGACGGTACTAAGACATGTGTATTAAAAAATTGTCCTAAAGTGACCCAATAAAAAAAAAAAACGCGTAGCAGTCAAGATGCTCCGCGACAGCCGAATTTTTTTTTTCAAGTTAGTGTACCACTTTGAAAATGTTTTCATCCATGGTATTTCAGTTTCAATATCAGTTTTAACTTCAAATTCAGTTTAAAAATGTCAGGTTTTTGTCTTCAGTTTTAGTTCCTCTCTGCATTGAAGATTTCAACTTCAGATGGGGGCTCCGCCCCCATACCCCCGTTGAGGCTCCTGCCCAACCTCCTTATCACTTTCAGCTCTTAGGATGGGGGCTCCGCCCCCATACCCCCGCGTTGGGGGCTCCGCCCCCCAACCTCCTTATCACTTTCAGCTCTTAGGATGGGGCTCCGCCCCCATGCCCCCGCGTTGGGGGCTTCGCCCCCAACCACCTCGTCGCTTCCAACTCTTCAGATGGGGGCTCCGCCCCCATGCCCCTCTTGGGGACTTTACCCTCAATAGGGACATGGCAGGAGAGGATTGAGGGCTTCGCTCTCAATCCCCTTCACACTTTCAGCTCTTCAGACGAGGGCCAACACACCAAAAAAGAGGTTAAAACGTGAAAATTTATGATTTTTGACCCTGTACGAGGGTCAAATGGTGCTCAAAAGTCGAAACCCCCAAAATGCACATCAGTGACCTCTACTGACCCTACATCCCAAATTACGATTGTTTAGGTCTTTTAGTTTGGGCTGTAGGCTGTTCAACGCGTCAGAAAAGACAGGTTAAAACTTGAAAAATATTGATTTTTGACCCTGTATCGAGGTCAAAAGAGGTTTAAAGGTCAAAACCTACAAAAGGCACATCAGGGGCATGAACTCGATCTATGATAAAAATTTAGGCCCCCCAGCTCCATTTGGGAGGTCTGTAGCCTGATCAACGTGAAAAAATGACCTCAAAATCCACTTTTTGGGCCCTAAAATAGGGTGGGGATGACTTGGGAAGCTGAAATTTGGATACAGTGGAGACAATCAGAGTCACTGTTGTTGGAAAAAATTTCAAATAATTTTGTCAAATTGGGGCTTCTTTAGAGCCCACTTCAAAAAGGGGTCACCCCCAATTTTGGGGCTCAAGGGTCAAAAACCCCAAAAGGCACCTCAGTGACTCTTACCTATCCTAAATACCAAATTTTAGCATCCAAGGTCATTTGGTTTGGGCTGCAGGCTGATCAACGTACCGAGAAGCGAGAAAAAACATGAAAAATTGTGAAAAATCTTGATTTTTGACCCTTGACAGGGGTCAAAGGGGGCCCAAAAGTTGAAACCCACAAAAGGCACATCAGGGGCACAAACTTTATCCATGATGAAAATTTTGGCCCTCCAGCCCTATTTGGGGGGTCTGTAGCCTGATCAACGTGAAAAAAATGACCCCAATATCCACTTTTTGCCCCCTAAAATGGGGTGGGGATGACTTAGGGGGCTGAAATTTGACTACCGTGTAGGTAATTAGGATTCTCATCCCTGGGGCAAGTTTCAAAAAATTTCATGATATTGGGGGCTCCCCCGCACCCCCTCAAAAAGGGGTCATATCCTCAATTTTGAGTTAGGGCCCCAAAATTTTTTTTGCATCATTCCTACACCGAGGGGACCCTACATATCAAGTTTCACCTCATTTGACTTGTTAGGCTCGGCCCCAGGCTTCCAAAAGTGAGTGTAAAATTATAAATATATATATATATAAATATATATATATATGATATATATACATACCTAGTAGCGTGTGGTGCCCGGGTCTTAATTAGTAATAGTGGTGCCCTTGTATATAGGGGAGTATGCATTGCATTAAAATTATGCTTTGTGGTACCCGTAGTGTAAGTAGTCTTAGTGGTGCCCACGTATATGTTATAGAAAAGGTTAATGTGGCACCCAGCGCTGTTGCCATAATACTTTTTGTTTTGAATTGATCTGATACGAAAGTATACTGATTTTTCAGTTTTTAAGTATCTATCGAGAAGTTGTAGAATTTGGACATCGTCGAAATTCAAAGATTTTTTTTTTAAAATGCTGTATGTGGTGTTGATAATTATGAACTTGTTGAATTTATTTACTAAGTTTTGCTAATTCCAATATGCGTGAAGATCTTTTCGACAACATAATTAACCCTTTCGACTACGAGACAAACTGGTGGATGAAATTTAAATTGCTTCCAAGTTGATAATAAAGTTGGTTACCTAGTTTTCAGAATTTTCAGGAATTGCCGATTCAGCAAATATTCATGTCATAAATAGGTATAGAATGATAATTACCTATCTTTCAATTTCTGACACCCAGAATTGGTAAAAATAAAAATAAAATTGTTTAGGGCGTGTAATATTGTTGATTGAAAATAGTAATTAAAAGCATATTTTTAAAAAAATAAATAAAAAGGTATGGAGAAAAATTAGAAATAAAAGAGGTAAAAATGCATTTGGCACTTCCAGTCGTCCTTGAAACAGAGGAAGTTTGGAAACAAGTGCTTTCATTTGAAATACAAAATATAAAATTATCTTTGTTGTATAGAGAGCGTTTCTCAAAAAACCAAAAATTGATGTCATAATTTAAAGCAAAATTTGCAAAATGATAAACCAACAGCAACTTTCTAAAATGATAGTTCAATTATTGCGAATTATGACACTGTTATACCAGTTGAAAATTTTATTTTAGTCTACAGAAGAATAAAATTGTTGAATTGAGATGACAAGTTCAAGCATTCATATGTGTGGGCAATTCAAGCTTACAAAATCAAGCCTAACCTGAGCGGAAACGAAATTTTATTCTAATTATATTGCCGTTATCTTCACTTATGACACACACAAGATGCTTGAATAAAATTGCTCGAGCTTCTAAGGCACCTGAAGCTATGTTCAGTATAGCTTTTGCAAGCATTCGTGTTTTCCAATAGTCACCGTGTCACAAAAGTTGCTTTCTTCAATGCATCACTTTTTAATTTCTTGTAACATGCACCTCCTCCAGAATTCTGGAGGAACCATTTCTTACAAAGAGAATTCTGGAGGAGGTGCTTGTCATCAGGAATTGCAGTAGTGATGCATCGAAGAAAGCAACTTTTGTGACACGGTGACTATTGGAAAACACGAAATCTTGCAAAAGCTATACTGAACATAGCTTCAGGTGCCTTAGAAGCTCGAGCAAATTTATTCAAGCATCTTGTGTGTGTCATAAGTGAAGATAACGGCAATATAATTAGAATAAAATTTCGTTTCCGCTCAGGTTAGGCTTGATTTTGTAAGCTTGAATTGCCCACACATACGAATGCTTGAACTTGTCATCTCAATTCAACAATTTTATTCTTCTGTAGACTAAAATAAAATTTTCAACTGGTATAACAGTGTCATAATTCGCAATAATTGAACTATCATTTTAGAAAGTTGCTGTTGGTTTATCATTTTGCAAATTTTGCTTTAAATTATGACATCAATTTTTGGTTTTTTTAGAAACGCTCTCTATACAACAAAGATAATTTTATATTTTGTATTTCAAATGAAAGCACTTGTTTCCAAACTTCCTCTGTTTCAAGGACGACTGGAAGTGCCAAATGCATTTTTATCTCTTTTATTTCTAATTTTTCTCCATACATTTTTTTTTTTTTTTTTTTTAAATATGCTTTTAATTACTATTTTCAATCAACAATATTACACGCCCTAAACAATTTTATTTTTATTTTTACCAATTCTGGGTGTCAGAAATTGAAAGATAGGTAATTATCATTCTATACCTATTTATGACATGAATATTTGCTGAATCGGCAATTCCTGAAAATTCTGAAAATTAGGTAACCAACTTTATTATCAACTTGGAAGCAATTTAAATTTCATCCACCAGTTTGTCTCGTTGTCGAAAGGGTTAAAGCAAAACACGTCAATCACTAATTCACTATAAAGGCACATGTGAGATTAGCGATAATATTTACATAATGTTCAAGTGAGAATCACCTTCCCATGTTTCCATCCCAACCACCCTACAATTCCGCATTCCTGAAGTCCAGTTCGCCACTTTCTCTTTTCTCCCTTATCCACTCTCGCCACCAAAACAACTTCACGACATCCAGTTTCATCCCTCCGTTTCCACCCTACGACTTCTGGCGCTCAAACACATAATGCAAACGATAAATCTTAGTCGCATGCCGGTCGTCTGCTCGCCTGTCGTCTGCTCTAAAAATAGATTGCTACCTAGGCAGCATTGCCAGATATTGGACACCACAAGGTAGGAATTCCATACTTTAAAAAATCACGCGCAGGGCACCACATTAACCTTATAAAGGAATTTTTGTATATGCAGACAGCGCTATCTGAATAAAAACATTGAACACTACTTTGACTATACGTATATGAAATGGGCCATTGGGGTGCCCACCATAAAATTTGTATTTTCACGTTAGAGGGCATGCTGATCAATTTCCACTATTTTAAACGAGAAAACCTTGTGGTGCCCGATTCGGGCACCACAAGCACAAAATCGGGCACTACAATTACTTTTAATACTTCAAACGGGCACCACAATAACTAAGATTAAATCTATATATATATAAATATATATATATGTGACATGTGACAGATCGTCATCTTTTGGTCCCAAACGTCGAGAAATGAGGTCAGAACTCTTCTACCCCCCCCCCCTCCTTCTAAATTAGGGTCGGACACAATAGCCTAAATTTAAAAAAAAAATTCGGCTAAAAAGGATTAGGACACTTTTCAAAGGTTGCAATCAATGTGCAACTTTTCAATATTTTTCCTAATGTTGGAAAGTTGCCTATAATGGACTTGCGACGCGACGTATCGAAAAAGTTATTTTTAAAATTTTTAAATATTTAAATTTTTTTATTTTAAATAACCAAAATAAATACTTACTTGTTTGGTACAACCATGTTGATGGAGATTGTTGTACCTTTAATTCCTTGGTACACTAAATGGAGATTTTCAATCCTATTCCAATCATCAAGTTTTTCTTGTGTATCGAAAAGTTTGACGAATCGATTAGGTATATGGAAGAGATGTTCATCGATCTCAACCACAACAGATTTTCCAAATTTAGTGGTACACGTGAATAATTTAACAACTTTGAAGTTGGTGTTTTCAGGAAAGTCTTTGAAGTGAGCAAAGTTCTTTCCGTTGTTAACTTCGTTAAAGATGTTTACCAGATGAGCCATTGTGAAGTAATGACTCCTAGAGACTAGGGTACCTGTATTATACTATTTCACTTGCTCTAAAAAGTGACGGGATTCCTCCACTACAACTCAACAGATGCGCACGCATCAATCACTTTCATAACCTGAATCATCGTCATTATAATTTTCAAGTTGTTCGATGATGACATTAGGAAGAGGTAGATGCCAAATATCCTCTCTCTCTCTCTCAAACTTTTTACAATAACCAATGATGCCAAACGTTCCAACGAGTCAGGATCTCCATAATTAAAGTAAAGATGTAAACCCCAACGAGCGAGTGTCACGTCGCCATGTCTCAACTCAAACTGTATTACAAATAACTTTTTCGATACGTCGCGTCGCAAGTCCATTATAGGCAACTTTCCAACATCAGGAAAAATATTGAAAAGTTGCCCATTGATTGCAACCTTTGAAAAGTGTCCTAATCCTTTTTTTATTGGGTCACTTTAGGACAATTTTTTAATACACATGTCTTAGTACCGTCCTACAACACCAACAACACATTTGGACGACCTAAAACATAGTGTTTTAAAAAGTGTCCTAAAGTGACCCATATACTACTCATATGATACACCACAGTAGCATAAAAGCCACCAACGACATCCATTGTAGCATAACGAATGCAAAGGTCATATCTAGCACACCGTGTATGATAAAAAATGTACCCAAATTGGTGATTTTCGTCGTTCTCGGTAAAAAGAAAATATAGTAAAGGTAATTATTCAGTTTGGCTTCGTCGTAGAATAAGATCACGTCCAAAGCACCGAGGCCTACACGCACCAAATTACTAATCACAATGATCGAAAGATTACGAACAATTACCCTTCTCGAATTCAAACATCTACTACTGCTCGTGACGGTGCAAATCGTATATCGAGACATTTCGTCAACTTGGTTAATCGTTTGTTCGATATTTTCGCGACAGTACAAACACATCAAAGGTAACCCAAATTGCCCCGAGTTGCCTAGAATTTGCAAACTTAGCACGTATAACGTCTTCATGACCGATCTCTCGTCGCTATATAAGGCGTACATTACGCCGACGTAGGATGTCACAAACGTACACCAAGAAGCCAGTGTAAACCAGAGTAGTTTTACCTGTATGTGGATTTTATTGGCGAAATAGATGTTACCGCAGAAACAAAACAGTAAATAGAGTTGATTCGACGATGTCGTGCGGTATCCAAACATTTGTTCTTCGCCTCGTATTTGTCTGACGATTTTCTTCAGCTCGTCGAGTAATATCATAGTAATTCTGTTGGTATTTCCTTCGTTGAACTGGCTACATTGCATTAATTGGTGAAGTCGTTGTTATCGCTTTCAACGACTGGTTTTGACGAATAAACGACGTACATAGGTAAAAATTCTTCCAGGTATTCGAATGCATTAGGAATTACACGTTTTGGTGAAATACGTACTAAGTGCTACGTTAGACAATTATTTGGATTTTTTTTTCGAAAAGAAAAATCGAGTCGTGTATTATTAAAGAATTGAAATATTTGCAACGTTGCGATTGTAAGTGCGCTTTTGTGTGGTGAAAATGTGGCATTTATTCGTATTTGAAAATTGAAACGATGAATAAATAAAGGGCGATAATTTCGTTGAATGGCATTATATCGAATCATTACCAAATTTCTTTAAAAAGTTTAAGACGACCTTGAATTTCCACTTATCACTGTACATTTTATTTTCAACGTCACGTAGCTCCTTGAATATTACAACTTTTTGTTACCAATATTGCGAATTTCAAAATTTCGAAAACTGAATCCCCCCTCAGGGGTCGATTTTGAGATCTAATGTAACTTTAAGTTCGAAAATCAAATTCAGCGGCTTCAAAAACCTATATTTTGATACCAATGTTGTAAATTTTTAAATTTTCAAAATTGACCCTCCTTAGGTGCCCAATTTGGGGTTGAAGGTAAATTTAGGTTCGAAAATCAAATTCAGCGGCCTCAAAACCCCACATTTTGATAGCGATGTTGTAAATTTTAAAATTTTAAAAATTGACCCCGCCCGTAGGTGCTCAATTTGGTGTTGGAGGTGAATTCAAGTTCGAAAATCGAAATCAGCGACCTCAAAAACCTACATTTTGATACCAATGTTGTAAATTTTTAAATTTTAAGAAGTGACCCCTCTCAGATCCCCAATTTGGGGTCGAAGGTAAATTTAAGTTCGAAAATAAAATTCAGCAGCCTCGAAAACCTACATGTCAATACCAATGTTGTAAATTTTGAAATTTTCAAAATTCACCCTCATTAGGGGCCCCATTTAGGGTCGGAGGTAAATTTAATTTAAGTTCGAAAATCAAATTCAGCGGCCTCGAAAACCTACATGTCGATACCAATGTTGTAAATTTTGAAATTTTCAAAATTCACCCTCATTAGGGGCCCCATTTGAGGTCGGAGGTAAATTTAAGTTCGAAAACTGAGCAGCCTCAAAAACCTACGTTTTGATACCAATGTTGTAAATTTTGAAATTCAAAATTGTCCCACTCCCTTAGGAGCTCATTTTGGGTTTGGAGGTAAATTTAAGTTCAAAAATCAAATTGGGGCCTTTGAAAATTTACATTACCAATGTTGTTGATCTTGAAAAATGGTAAAAAAAATAGGTTTTTTGCTTCTTTTTTCCAAGGTTTTTGATTAGTAAAAAAAAAACTAAAAAAAAAAACTTCTGGAGTGAAAAAGAAAAACATACCACGGATTTTTTATTCAAAGGAGTGGTTCATTTCGAGTTGAATATCACCCCAAAATTGTTTAGCATCCTATCTTGAAGGGAATGTGTGTTAGGACCCCTCAAATTTCAGTCAATTTTGAAGTAAATGCAATTTTTTTGTCGCTTTGGGGTAGTGCCAGTGCCGCCTGCGTGGTACGTCGGTAACACTTCTTTGAAAAAATGTAATTTGAGTTTCTAACTTTGTGCACCTTTCCAGACCATTGACCTTGAAATTTGATTTAGATTTTCTCACCCTACCAGGGAGTTGGAAAGTTGCAGATCGCTGAAAAATCGAGATTTTTGAATTACCAAAAAAAGCAAATTCCATCTGCTTGGTAGCAAAACTGAGTTTAAAGTGCGCCTATTGATGCGAAAAAAAAATTATTTCGATAGAAAAAGTTGACAATTTTCATAGCAGTGTTGCTAACTTTCCATTTTCATTAAACAATTTTTTAAAGGAAATTTTTTCAAAAAATGAAAAAGAAATCAAGAATCCAATCAAAAATTATAAAACAAATTTCAGAATAAATTCTCCAAAAAAAATTTTCGAAAGGGAATACCTACTAATTTTTTAAATCAATAACCATCCATTGTAAAATGTAAACTATAATCATTGCATAAATAAGTATAATTACAATTATTCTAATTGATTTATTTTACAACACATCGTTTGTTGACCCTAGAACAATTTTGACAGAAAACTTGATTGAAATTGTTCTCTGACATTATTGGTTTTCTGAGAATGTTTTTTGAAAGATTTTATACTCGTAGATAATGTGATGCTTCGACTTCACTACACATCACCTACCCAGTTTCGGGTAGGTTTTACTACTCGCTGATATTTGGGGTGATACTATGGTGATGCAAAATTTTCTTAAATGAATGAATGGATATTTTTGTTGTTACATATTATGCGATATTACGCAAAACATTGACGACAGCTTGTGTAGAATGTATCAATCGCAAAAAATTCCTCAGAACCAGCGGGTAGACTCTCCACATGAATAAACTTCTTGGTTTTTGGGTCTGGCATAGAAATATCTGAACGATTTTTCGAACTCCGACTGAGCGATACCCTAGACTGTTGTACACTGAAAATGACACCGCAGATGCCTGTATTTTGGAAAGAAAAAATTGCTTAGTATTTTGTTTCAGTGTTTGTTTTTAATTACCTAGTTATTTTTTTCTTACCCCATTCTCGAGTACTTGTCCAATCCAATGAAGTAGGAACATGGGCAAAATCGTCAGTCCGAAAATAGATGCGACTTTAATTCGAACTGACAGTGGAATACCTACCTACAACATCGTCATAACGTGATTATTTTCGAGCTTGGTGTCATTTAAAAATTAAAGGTATGATAATTTTGACTTACTGAATTTATGGTAGAAAGCATTGCAATTTGGCCCACAAAGTTGATAGGGACCGCCACTGAACTTATTCATTGAACGAATCCTTCAAAGTTATCGATTGCTCTGAAATGATGGAATTTGAATGATTTTACTACAAAATACTTGCTCAAGCGCAGAAAAATGACGAAATCAAGTTGCATTCGGCTTGATCAGCAAGTTTTTTTTTTTTTTTTTAAATTTTTTAATTCTCTTTTGGTGTATTGTTTGATCACTAGAAAAATTCCCAATCTCTACGTCTTGGCATGTCCCTCAAATGTTTATCCCAAAAGACTCTAATTGAATACGAATAATTTCGCAGATCCGTTTTCTTCGGTATTTGGCAACGGAAACGCGTAGTACTTGAAATTTCAAACCTTTTCTTCCTCGTAGAATAAAACGACATCGAAGATACAGACGAAACTGTGAATATAGACCATCAGGAACATGATGGAAATGTTGGAGATCATAAGTTTATTCAGATTAATTATCTTTTCACGGGGTGTGCATCGAGCCTTCGGTATTACGATCTCGGATTTGAAGAGGTCGTCAATTCCTTGGATTGCAGCATCCATCTCATGCTGATAAAAATACGTGACACACGGAAGGGTAGTACTCAGACCTAATGATACTCCTACCCACATAAGAATATCTAGCAGTTTCCCAATATGTTGCTTCGTATCGTAAAGGAAACAGGCTATCGCAGTGGTACATACTACTGAAACCGCGCATAAATTGAGCATGAGCCAAGAGTACTTGACAGAAGGATGGATATTATCGTCGAAATAGATTTTTCCGCAGATCAGGTACAGTAAATAGAGCTGATTCGATGCGGTACTCCGATATCCGAATATGTTTTCTTGCCTCAAGATTTGCTTGATGAGCCTCCAAAATTGTCTTAACATGATGAAAGATGAAACGTGAGCAAAAGCCCGGAACTATGGTTCGACTACCATTCATTTTATCGGGTTACTGAAGTGTTTTTAGAAAATGTCTGCGTGTTGTGTAAATAGAGGGTTACTGAAGTGTTTTTAGAAAATGTCTTGCGTGTTGTGTAAATAGATGTTTCCCGAACTTTAACAATTTCATATAACGACCCAACATTTTGTACAAAATTACTTTCGAACTCAATTATCAATTTTTTTAAAAGGTCTAAGATGACCTCGAATTGCCACTTATTACTGTATTTTTATTTTCAACGGCATGTAGTTTCTTGAATATTGGTGGTAGAGAAAATTTATAAATGACTTATTTAAAGAGCGTAGAAAGTTCTGTAAAGTAGTTTGTTTGCCTTTTTTGTCTAAAATTCAAAACTGAAGGAGTTACAGAGGGTTGAATGGTGTAAGCTTATTAAAATTGTAGCTTGAAGAAAATCAATAACGCATGTTATATTGAATATACTCTTATGAAATTCTGTAATATGAGTCACATTCACAAATGAAGCTTGAATAGTTTTGCTAATACCTACCTCTACTTACATTTCAGGTCTTGGTGCCAACTTACAATTTAGCTCAGCTTTTCTTAAAAATTTAAATCATATTTCATTACTTTATCAATCTGTGTTGGTTGATTGATGCTCAGAAAATATGAGAAAATTTTTCAGGTGGTGCATTTGTACCCCTCTTCCTTCATTATCTTCCTCCCATTTTTCATTCCCTGATTTTTTCTACTTACATCAAGCGTCAATCTTCTGCAGTTTTACACAATGTTGCATTCAAAACATATCTCCGAAAAAATTTTACTTTGGAAACTATTTTCAGAAGACAAAAATTGTGAAAAAGTATTTTTTTTAAATATATTTTTTATATTCGTCAAACCAGAGCGGCACACTCGATCGATAATATCGGAAGATGTAACGTATCGATAAAAAATCGTTTGAAAATCTATAGATGTTCTCACGATATTATAAAGATTTATTGGTACAACTTCATAGGCAAAAAATCTAAAAACTATCGAATTCGATATTATTAAGATTTTATGACGATATTCGTCAATGATTCTATCGACAAAGAATATTAAATTTATCAATTCCGATTTTCCACCGATTTTGTGCAGATATTTGAAACTATATTATCGACACATAATATGCAATTTCTCGATTTCGATTTTTTAACGATTTTGTAAAGATATTTAAAACTATATTATCGACAGATTATATGAAATTTCTCGACTTCGATATTTTACCGATTTTTTGACGACATTTGAAACTATATTATCGACAGATTATATTAAATTTATCGAATCCGATTTTTTACCGATTTTGTAAAGATATTTGAAACTATATTATCGACACATAATATGCAATTTCTCGATTTCGATTTTTTAACGATTTTGTGACGATATTTGAAACTATATTATCGACAAATAATCTGAAATTTCTCGAATTCGATTTTTTAACGATTTTGTGAAGATATTTAAAACTTTATTATCGACACGTAATCTGAAATTTCTCGAATTCGATTTTTCAACGATTTTATGACGATATTTGAAACTATATTATCGACACGTGATATGAAATTCCTCGAATTCGATTTTTCAACGATTTTGTGGCGATATTTGAAACTACATTATCGACAAATAATCTGAAATTTGTCGAACGATTTTTCAACGATTTTGTGACATTATTTCCAAATTGGTGAAAATTTTTCCAAGTCCAACACGTCTGGAAGTACTAAACTGCCTATTATAAGCGTTTTTATTGCTAATTCCTCAACGATAAGGTATGGCATAGTGGTTAAGGAAGAGGATTACCATGCAGGAGGTAGATGGTTCAAGCCCCACGGGTGGCAGATTTTTTATAATTTTTTTTGACTTTTTCTGAAATGATCCTCTTACCGTAACATGAATAATGTGTTTAGGCATAGTTTAATGTATTAATTATGCTAATTAATGATTTTTAATTATAGAAAAAAGCTAGTAAAAGACGAAAAATAGGAATAAAAAATCGATAAAAAAAAGAAAGAATATCGAATTCGATAAAGTGTCGCAAAAGTTTCGCCTAAATTGTGAAATTATCTTTCGATATTATAGATATATTATCGATAAAATATCTTACTATAATCTCGAAATTTTTGCTAACTATAATTCGTCGATAATCTATCTATATATCGAAAGATAATTTCATGATTTATGCGGAACTAACGCGACACTTTATCGAATTCGATATTCTGTCGATTTTTTATTTCGATAATTTGTCGATTGTGCTGCTCGGGAAGTTTTACAATACAAAATTTTATGTAGGTATTTGAATATTTCAAAAAATTTATTTTAAAGACTACAATTTTATAAAATTTATTGCAATCCTATAGTGGTTGAGTACTGCGAGTAGGTATTCATATTTTTCGTTAGGTATTTCTATGCGATTTTTCGCAAAAGATTAACGGCAGCTTGTGTAGATTGTATCAACTTCGAGAAATTCCTCAGAATGAGTGGATAGACTTTCCACATGAATAAAGTTCTAGATGTTTGGGTCTGACTTAGAAAAATCTGAGTATTTCTTCGAACCACAACTGAATAGTACCAAGGACTGCTGTACACTGAAAATGATACTGCAAGTACCTGCATTTTGAGAAGATAAAAAAATTGTACCTCTTTTTTAAAAAAAATAGATAAACTTTTTTTTAAATTCTTTTACCGCGTTCTCGAGTATTTGCCCAACCCAGTATAGAAGGAACATGGGCCAAAATATCAGCAAGAACAATGAAATGACTTTTACTCGAACTGACAGAGGCAAATCCATCTACAGCATCGTTATAATAATTAATAATTTGACGACATGCGAACTTACATTATTTAAAATAAAAATATCTTCGATTTACCGAAATAATAGCAGAGAGTTGAACAATTTGGCCCACGAAGTTGATGGGGATTGCTAAAGAACAGGCAAATTGATAGAATCCTTTGAATTTATTGATTGTTCTGGAATGACAAAAGTTAAGTAATAATTATTATGACATTTAGGTCTGTACAAAATTCAATATTCCTCAATACCTGTTAATGGCATTAAACGCTTTTATATCCTGTATCAAAATCTCATTGAAACTTCGATTCCATGTTTGGCTGACATGAAATCCTTTTTGAATTTTCAAACTCAACTCATGCATTCTAGAAAGGAGTCGATTCTGGACATACACCAGCTCATTATGGCATGCAGCACCCCACAACAAACCCATCGTCATACCGGCCATCCAAGTGGTAATATACAATGGAGAATTGAACACCACAAGCAAGCAATTGAATGCTAACAACTTCGCAGATCCGTTTTCTTCTGTATTTGGCAAAGGAAACACGTAATACCTGAAATTTCTTACTTTTTCTTCTTCGAAGAATAAGACGACATCGAGAATACAGACGAAATTGTGAAAGATGATCAACACAACCGCACTCCAAAAGTTGAAGATTATCAGTGTGTCTATGTCGATGCTTCTCTCATGGGATGTGTGTGTAATCTTCGATGTTCTGATATTGAAAAAGTCATCAATTCCTTGGATCGTGGCTTCGATATCATGCCGAAAATGATACATGACACCTGGTACTAGAATGCTAAGACCTATAGATATTCCTACCCACGTAACAATGTCCAGCAATTTCCAAATGTCTTGCTTCGTATCGTAAAGTAAACAAGCCGTAGCAGTGGTGCAGACTACCAAAACTGCGCACAAATTGAGAACTAACCAAGAGTATTTGACCAAAGGGGAGATCTTATCAGTGAAATAAATTTTGCCGCAGACAAAGTACAAAAAATTGATCTGGTTTGATATGGTACTCCGGTATCCAAATATGTTCTCTTGGCCCAGATTCCGAAATTCTCGCAGCATGACGAAAGTTTTCGCGTCAGAGTGAGCCAAAACTGTGGTTCAATTTCGATTGACTTCAGCGAGTTAATGAAGTTGTTTTTTGATAGAAATAAACGCCCCTTCAGTGGACATTTCTTAATCGTTGAATGGTGTGCATTGTGCGAATACATATTTCTCTAGGGCGTTACTAATTTCCTGCCATATTAAGGACAACAGTAATTTTGAACCTACAGCTCTTCGTGTGTTACTTAGTCCGAGTGAGGAAGGGTATGGTTGTTATGGAATGTTGGTTTCCTTCATTTTTAAAGGAAAATTATTTATCATTTCAGAATGATATGTAATTAAATAAGCAAAAGTCCGAATTCTCCTAATCAAAAATAGTTTCATAACAAAAGACTTTCAAAAAGTTATCAGTCACAAAGTATAAGTTATTCATTTTTTAAAAGAAATCTTCTAAAGAAATGCAAGAAAAAAGAAATCAGCTAATAAGAAAATTTCAGTCCCCAAGTTTTGTCCAAAATCTTGTTTCTCTTTCATCAATATTAGTTGGTCATTTTATACATATGTGACCCTGCCTCAAGGAAGGATGCTTAGGACTAAAATCATGTTTTTCAGAAACTTGAAAGTGTATAGCCAACATTGCCAAATGGAAATTCGAAAAAATCTGTTGATTTTTTTCAGGAGATTCAGGAGAAACAAATTTCTGTGAAAAAGCAGTAGATTTCGGGAGTTTTCCATTAAAAAGTAGTAAATTTCTGAAGTTTTCCATGAAAAAGTAGTAGATTTCAGAAGTTTCTCATAAAACAAAATAGGTTCAGGAATCAGGAGTTTATTTATTTATTTTCTATTTTTCCATGATATATGATGTATGGACCTGTTGTCATTAGGAAAATATGTCGAGTGAAAAGTCAGTCGTTAAAAATTTTAGAATCTAGTCTATCCCGGACATATATAAACTCATTGTGGCATGCAGCAGCCCACAACGAAACCATCGTCACTCCGGCCATCCAAATGGTAGTATACAACGGAGAATTGAACACCACTAGCAAGCAATTGAATGCGAACAATGTCAGAGATCCGTTTTGTTCGGTATTTGGCAACGGAAACGCGTAGTACTTGAAATTTCAAACCTTTTCTTCCTCGTAGAATAAAACGACATCGAAGATACAGACAAAACTGTGAATAAAGATCATCACAAACATGATGGACATGTTGGAGATCACCAGTTTATTCAGATTGATTATCTTTTCATGGGGTGTGCATCGAGCCTTAACATTATGATCTCGGATTTGGAGAGGTCGTCAATTCCTTGGATTGCAGCTTCGATACTGTGCCGATAATAATATGTGACGCATGGAAAGAAAATACTCAAACCAAATGAAACTCCTATCCACGTATAGATATCTAGCAGTTTCCAAAAGTCTCGCTTCTTATCGTAAAGGAAACAAGCCATCGCAGTGGTACAGACTACAGACTACTGAAACTGCGCATAAATTGATCGCAAGCCAAGAGCACTTGACAGAAAGACGGATATTATCGACGAAATAGATTTTGCCGCAGATCAGGTACAGTAAGTAGAACTGATTCGATGTGGTGCTCTGGTACCCGAATATATTTTCTTGGCCTAAGATTTGCTTGATGAGCTTCCGAAATTGTCGCAACAACATGATGATTGATGAATGATGAAACGTCAGCATGAGCTGGAATCACAATTTGACTACCATTCATTTCACGAGGTTACTGAAGTGGTGGTTGATGAAAATAGAATGTCTTTAATGGACAATTTCTTATATGTAGTTGAATTCTTTTGATGTTGTGAAAATATTTCCAAACTTTATTAATTTCTTGTAACCCAAAATTTTGTACAAAACATTCAAACTGAGCTATTACTATTTTATTATCTACTAATAGGTTCGGTGGTAGTGAAAGTTTAGTTATTGTTTCTCCCTTTTTTTGGATTTTTTATTGGAAAGTATTAGGAGTGCTGCATTGAAAATTTATATATAAGTATACAGGGTATGTCAACTTTGTTTCCTGACCTTAAACTAGTAGATAGCTCAGTATCTGTGTATAAAAAGTTCATAATTATGTGAATGCGCAAAACTGCTCAAGGTGGAAGTTACACGGGTGGAAATAGTATATTACTCAACTAGGGGCGAAAGTGAGTGATTTCATGGAGAGTGTGTTTTGCTGAACAAACCGAAGGCGAGTGAAGCGGAGCTAAAGGCGAGCGAAGTAAAGATACACTCACCATGAAATCTCCCTGCGCTCCTGTTGATCGAGCATCAAAAGAAAATTTTCATTACTCATGGTATGAAAGTACATTTTTTGGACCCGTGTTTGCAGGTCGAAAACAAACGTTTTTGTCCCGACAGTTTTTGACCCGCAAATGTGGGTCAAAAGAAACTCTTGTTCTAATCTCTCATAATTGAAACATGGTCAATTGATCATTGTTACAAGAGAAGGGGTTAAGGGTATATGGCGCTTAACACCTTTTTCTTGTGACAATGTGCTTTGACCAAATTTCAATATTTTGATGAACTAGGACCTGACAGAAAAGGGGGTTAAGCGACATATACTCTTAACCCCTTTTTCACATGGGTAAAACTAACATGTAAGTTTTTGATGACCATGCAAGTATTTGTAATAAAATTTAAAAAGCATATTGCTCAACAGGGGCGAAAGGAGATTTCATGGTGAGTGTATCTTTACTTCGCTCGCATTTGGCTCCGCTTCACTCGCCTTCGGCTCGTTCAGCAAAACACACTCCCAATGAAATCGCTCACTTTCGCCCCTAGTTGAGTAATATACTATTTGATGCGCGATTGAAAAATATCATAATAATTAAAGAAAAATTTTTCAAAAAAAAATTGTTCCTCGTTCAATTTTCTATTGAAATGTTTCTATACCTTTTTTTTTTTGGTAACTCTTCATTGGAGAAAATTATGTTTTATCACAAAATTTTTCATGAATTTTTTTTCTAAAAAACAAAAATACTAAAGCAGATGTAACTACCTCCAGTGGAAATTTACAAAAAAATGAATTGAAGCATTTTGATAGAAAATTTAATGGGGAACAAATTTGTTTGAAGAATGACCGTTTCAACGACATTTTACGTGTGAAAATAATGGGTTTAATGGGCTGTAGAGGAAGCGCCCCAAGTTGTAACATCCAAAAAAATCTAGATAGTGTAAGACACTGCAGATAAGCACCCTAGAGAGCGGTCTGAAATTTTCAGTTATTTTTATGATCAGGAAAATCTGAACAAATCCTCAGCACTCCCTCTAAGTACTTTCACTTCCATAAATAATGATGTTTGTAATATTGTAGCAGCTTGTCTTATTGAAAAAAGCTCAGGCATGAAATAATTCGACACAAAGTTTGAAATGAGATTTATTTCAAAAAGGGTGAAAAATTGTATAATTCAATCAGTGAATAAAAAAACATCATACTATCATTAATACGATATTAAGTGATTTTGTGCAAAAGATTAACAGAGGATTGTAAAGCATGTAGGAGTCGTGCAAAATTCCTCAAAACGAGTGGATAGACTTTCCACATTAATAAATTTCCTGATCTTAGCGTCTGGCCTAGAAATATGTGAACGTCTTTTCAAATCTTAACTGAGCGATACCACGGACTGCTGTAGACTGAGAATGACACATCGGATACCTGAAAAATGATGCATGTATTAATACGTAATTAGGTACACCTTTTTTATTATTATTACCCGAGCGGCACAATCGACAAATTATCGAAATAAAAAATCGACAGAATATCGAATTTCATATTCTTACTGCATTTTCTAGTATTTGTCCAATCCAGTATAGAAGGAAAACGGGCCACGTTGAGATTATGAACATTGTAAAGACTTTCACTCGAACTGACAATGGCATACCTCCCTGTAGTATCATGATTATGTGATCAGTGCTCGGATTTATATAAATTTGTATTTTGGTGTTTTTTGATACGTTTTAACATTGAATATATTTTTTTTAGATTCTCTACATTCAAGTACATATTGGACTTGACTTATGCAAGAAATTATAAATCTTTCACATTCGCAGAAAATCACGTTTTCAACTTTCTCCCATAGTCGTAATAGTACTTTTCCTTTTTGCGGGAGAAAAACGTGTATTTTTTCCCTTGAGCGATCAGCGAGAAGAAGAAAAGTTGCATTTTGCTCCTGCTATAAGGAAAAATGTTTTTCTGCAAACTAATTTTTATGAATAAAGATTTTATTTGAATAATTTTTTTCAATTTATTGTACTATTTTTTTGGTTCCTGGATGGAGGGGGGGGGGGGGGTTGAAGCATATTTTTGTCAAGCTTTTAGATCATATGTATTTGAGCAAATTCAGCAAAGTGAAATATAGTTGTGTCCCAGAATTCGTGATTATTTCTTGATTGATATCATTTTAAAAATATAATTACCTACATCTACTTACGGTAGTTGCAGTATAAAGTTGCGCAATTTGGGACACAAAACAGACGACGATAGCATACAAACTGAGTACTTGGACAAATCCTTTAAAACAATTGATTGTGCTAAAATGACAAAGGGTCCATTTTTTTATTTAAACTGTGCAGGTCTTTTCGAATTTTACTGGGATAACTCTACAATACCTGTTGACTGCATTGAATGCTTTTATACCTCGTACCAACGTCTGTCTAATTGTTCGACTCCAAGTCTGGCTTACGTGGTATTCACTTTGAATGCTCACATTCAACTCATTCATTCTCAAATCGATGATATCTTGAACAACCATCAACTGATTATGACTTGCAGCTGCCCACAACGTCATCATAGTCACCACTGAGATCCATGTGAAACCATATAACTGAGAAATGTACACACAAAGCAAGCAATTGAAAGCAAACAATTTACCAGAACCGTTTTCTTCTGTATTTGGCCAGGGAAACGCGTAGTACTCGAAATCTCTGACTTTTTCCTCTTTGAAGAACAGAAGAACATCGACGCTACAGGCGAAATTGTAAATGATTAAGAACACGAATGCAGTCCTAAAGTTGAAGGTTAACAGTTTCCTTAGGTCGATGCTACTTTCATTGGATGTGCCTTGAGTCTGTGATATTTTGATCTCAGAACTGAATAGGTGATCAATTCCTTGGATCGTGGCTTCAATATCGTGACGATAGATACACAATACTGGGGAGAGTGATACTGTTACTTGTGGCTATACCCATCCACGTCATGATAACCAAGAGCTTTCCAGCATCTTTCCTGGTATCAAAAAGTAAACAAGCCAGGCATGTCATGTAGGTTATCAAAACTCCGCATAAATTCATCACAACCCAAGAATGCTTAATGAAAGGATGGATCTTATCTGTGAAATATATTTTGCCGCTGATGCAGTACAATAAGTAGAGTTGATTCGCAATGGTGCTCCGGTAGCCAAATATGTTCCCTGTTCTTCTGAATTGTTTGACCAGTTTGGCCATGCTTGTTTTTGTGTTGACGAGATGTATCGTGATTTAAATAAATTTTACTGCCCCGGTAAATGCGGACGCCAAACTATAAAGGTATGTTAGTTCTCATCAGACAGAGGCCCAGACATAAAAATTAATCGACATTTAATTACATATATCCAATATAAAATTAAAACTTTACAATTTCACAAATACACTGGAAGGTTTCCACCGATCATCTAAATTTTATTTTCTTAGCCAATGATTTGCTCGATGAACTTCCGAAATTGTCATAACATGATGAAAGGAGAATCGTCAGAATGAGTCGGAACCATGGTTCGACTACCATTCATTTCACCTGGTTACTGAAGGGTGTTTGATGAAAATAAGTGGATTGTTATTGAAGAATTTCTTATAGTTGAATCGTTTTTATGTAAAGGTAAATATTTATCTTCAATTATTTTATATAACCAAACATTTTGTACAAAACTTTCAAACTTAGCTATTGAATGTTTTTTATCTTCTGTATTGTCGATGGTAGTAAAAGTTTGGTAATTATTGTTTCTCGCTTTTTCTGAAATTTGTTTTTGGAGAGAATAACTCGTGCTGCGTTGAAAAATTAAATGAATAATACTATATTTTTCGAACTCTGCTAATTTTTTTTTTAAAGGAAATAACAAGTTGATTGGAGGGGGTCATAATAGCTGTGTTCTTTAACTGCTCCGAGCACGAGCAGAGCAAAATCACGTTGCTCTGAAGCGTTCTATTTACACGGAGCAGACTGCGAGCAAACGGAGGGGAAATGTAGTGACGTCAACGAAACGTCATCATTCTGACTCCAAACCGTTCTTTAACTCTGAGCAAGTCGCGTGCAAGCGCATGTTACTCGGGATTTCTGTTCTGACTGCTCTCTTCATTTAGCAAATTCGTCAAAAATTGTTTTTGATTGCGATGAAGAATAAAAAACAAGTTGAATATAACTGAAAATATGTTATTAATAATGTCACAAACTTACATTTGGTTGCAAAACAATAAATAAATAAATAAAAATAAAAGTGGCGCACATTTGGACATGACATTGGGGTTTTTAAAAAACATTTTTAAAGAACAAAGTTGCTCTTTTGCTTTTAATATTTTTCCTCCTCTGACCCTTTTAGTTGAATTTATGACCAATATCTCGTAAAATATTTACAGTAGATAATATGCCATTGGCGTAAACTGCAAAAGTCTTATAGCTCAAAGGATGCACTTTGGCAATTGGAAAACTCTTCAGCTTATAGGTCTGACATAGAAATATGTGAATATTTTTGCGCACTTTTGTCGACCAATACCACGGGGTTGAATAGACAGCTGACGATACTGCGGATACCTGTGAATTTCATAAAATCAAAAATTTGATCACAGACTTGAAAATTTTTGTCCAAGAGTGTTTACAAGCATGTTTTAGTGTAGTTGTAAAATATAGGAATTTGATTACTTCAAATTATGAATTTGAGGTATTACTATCATTTCTATTAAAAAATTGTAAATAACCAATTTTGTAGGTAATTTGATTTTATACATTTTTTGTACCGAACATTTTTCTGTAGCATTATTTTAAAATTGACATATTTGTGAATAAAGTGGGAAGAAGTCGGGCAGAGAAAATAGGAGTCTTCAGGTACAAAAGTGAGAATTTTTTTTTTGAAAAAAGGCTAGCTCAAGAAATAAGAGGGTCTAAAAAAATGAATCCTTAACTCATATAACATTGCTTTCAACTTTTCAGCTGCACTGATGACTTTTTTCCTATTTATGACAGTATTAGTGAACATTATTTACCGAGCTTTCCAAGGCTTCTCCGATCCAAAAGATTAGATAGACGGTCCACAGTAGACCTATGAAACCCACGATTCCTTTTATGAGCACGCAGAATGGTACATCATTCTGAAAATATAAAAAAATTATTTATTCATATCTTTTAGAAGGAGAGGGACTTGAGGGAACTTTTAAATTTAGCTAAAATGTTTCAAATTTGGAATAAATGTTTCAAATTTTTTTGTGAGTTCATAGGGAGAGAGATATCGTGTGTGTCTGTCAATTCTCTCGAACCATTTGGCGTCGAATTAATTCCATCACATTAAATGTACCGATAAAATATGATGAAGCAGAGTGACTTGCAATACGAACACAACCGGGAAGACCAGCGAACAAAACAGCTCTACGAATTTCCTCGCTAAATTAATGAGCCTGCGGAACAGGAAAATTGAAAGTCAAATGAATCGTCTCTCGAATCATCAATTATCCGATCAATTAACGTACAAAATATCATTCTGGAACCCACCGAATAATCGTCTGGAATTTTTTCACGCCTTGTACCAAACTACGTTCGAACACCCTGTTCCACGCCTTCGACGGTCTATTGGTTTTCTCAACGTATCTGGTCATGTAGCCGGTCTCGATGGCCAACTTATGACAAACGAACACGAGCTGATTATAGCATATGATACTCCAAAAGAGCACAAAAGCCAGCAACGCCAGCCACTGCATCATGGCGAACAAGAATATGAAATTGAAGATGGCGTTGATGATTAGGAACACCGTCAAACTAGTGACGTTTATGATTTTCGGCAAAGGATAAATATAGTAAAGGTAGTTGTTGAGTTTGTCTTCGTCATAGAATATTACAGCGTCTAAAATAGAGCTAAACAAACGTACAAAGTTGCAAGCCACGTAGACTGATAAATTACCAATGATCACTCGTTTAGGATTCAAACTGGCTTCCAGGTTGTTGTACTGCCGGTCTGAGGATTGACTTTGGTATATTTTATCCACCTCATTGATCATACAGCGGATATTGACGCGGCAGTAGTAGCACATCACAGGCAGGCCAATTTGCACAACGTTGCCCATGAATTGTAATCCGATTACGTATAAAGTCATCATGATGGATTTCTTCTTATGGCAAAGGACGAACACGGCACCGACGTAGTAGGTTAGCAATACGTGACACGAGGCCAAAAAATACCAAATTAATTTCACTTGCAAGTGAATCTTATCGGTGAAGTAAATATTGCCGAATAAACAGCACAGCAGGTAGAGTTGATTGGCTGCTGTGCTGCGATAATCGAACATACTGTTTTCGCCTCGCATTTGTCCGGTGATTTTCTTCAGTTCTTTCAACAAAATTACCATGGTGATTGTTTTCTTCTGCGGATGTATATCGAACGACAGCAAAGTACCGAAATTGCGATTTTTCAGCGAGTAACAAACGTGTGCATCGAACTAGGCGTAATAACTAATGAAATTGACGAATTATCACATGTAATGGTATCTTCGATGTCGAATTGAAAATTCAAGTTGGACGAAAATTGTATTCTAATACGAGGCCTTTATTTAGACCATATTATCGGGTTATTTATAGAAATGACCATTTTGGGGTATGTCATTCTAATAAATGCTCGAGTTATTCACCCCATTACGTCGTATACCTACTTTTTTTTGCAGTGTAATGTAGGTAAATGGAAATGAATTCTTTTGTCCAGTGTATAAATAAATGTTGAACGAAAGCTGTAAATTATTAATGAATTTATTGTGTTGAATAATGCTACAAATGTAAGTAATACGATGTACCTTGGTGCAGGTATGTATATTCGACTGAATGTGAGTGTTCATTTCTATTTTTTTTTTTTTTTTTTTTTTATGGATATGAAAATTAATGAATGACGTATTGGAAAGTTACAACTCTCTTGGAATTTTCCTTGGTGAAAAAACAGGAAATATCTTTAAGCAGGCTCGTTTAATGCAGGAAAAAATACATCAATCGTTCAATCATGTTTTCACGATTTGAACTACCTACTTATTTACAATTTCAGATCAATTGAAATTTTTCACAATTTTTTTGACGACTTCTTGTTTCATTTTATCGATTTTTCTGGATTTTCAAATGTTTAAAAAAATTTTGTATTTGAGGTATGGGTTGGAGAGAGAGATGTGGATATGAATTACTGGAAATTTGATCGAATAAAGGCATATCATATGCTTGCAAATCTGTAAAAAGTGGAAATATTCATATTTTTACTTCACATATTTCAAAAACACAACTTTGAAATTATTTAAAAAATTATTTTGATTTGTAATGAGATATGATTAATATGAACTATGAAGACAAGGTGTTGAATAAATTTGCAAATTGTTCATTTCATATAGCATTAGTACCTGGATAATCATTTTTAATGTCTAAAACACAGGGTCTTTTTCATTTTGGTGCACTTCGAAAATGTTGAGAGCATTACACGTCAGCACACCACTGACATTAAACCATAAATTACTAAGAGGCTTGTAAAGTTTCTACCATCATTAATATCAAGTAATTTTGTGCAAAAGATTAACAGAGGTTTGTAAAGAATGTACGAGTCGTGCGAAATTCCTCAAAACGAGTGGATAGACCTTACACATGTATAAATTTCCTGATCTTTGGGTCTGACATAGAAATATGTGAACGTCTCTTCGAACCTCGATTGAGCGATACCACGGACTGTTGTAGACTGAGACTGATACAGCGGATGCCTGAAAAATTGTGCGTGTATTATTAGGTAATTAGGCATACTTTTTTTACTATTATTTTTCCTTATCGGATGAGAATTTCATTTTCTTACTCCATTTTCTAGTAGTTGTCCAATCCAGTATAGAAGGAAAATAGGCCACATTGCGAGTATGAAAAACGAAAAGACTTTCACTCGAACTGACAATGGCATACCTGCCTGTAGTATCATGATTATGTGATCAGTTTTCGGATTTATATGAAATTTCACGAGAAAAAAAAACGATGGTGATGTACACTTTTTAAAGAAATTTTGCCTTTGTCAATTTTTTTCTTTTTTTGAAACCATACATCTTGGCTAAATTTGTTATGAAAACAACCATAACCGATTATTTTTAATGGGAAAGCTATGTAATTTTTCAAAATTAAAAAAAATATATATGTATTACATCTATTGGCAGTATGGGAAATTTTGTGAACAATCAACACCCACTGAATCAAATTTTCACCCGTTACATCAACTTACGGTAGTTGCAGTAAAAAGTTGCGCCAATTGGACCACAAAATTGACGATGATAGCCAAAGAACAGCATAATTGGACGAATCTTCTAAAACGATTGATTGTGCTGAAATGTCGAGAGTCCATTTTTTTTATTGACACTGTAGTGGTCTTTTCAAAATACACTGGGATAACTCTACAATACCTGTTGATGGTTTTGAATGCTTTTATATCTCGTATCAACATCTGTCTGAAGGTTCTACTCCATGTCTGGCTTACGTGGAATCCATTTTGCAGGCTCGCATTCAACTCATTCATTCTAACATCGATACTATCTCGGACACGCATCAACTCGTTATGACATGCAGCGCTCCACAACGTGATCAAAGTCACCCAGGCCATCCATATGAGCGTATACAACTGAGAAATGATCACCAAAAGCAAGCAATTGAAAGCAAAGAATTTACCAGAACCGTTTTCTTCAGTATTTGGCCAGGGAAACACATAGTACTTAGAATCTCTTGACTTTTTCCTCTTCGAAGAATAGAACGATATCGACGCTACAGACCAAACTGTGAATGGTGATCAACGCGAATGCAGTCCTAAAGTTGGAGATTATCATTTTTCTTAGGTCAACTCTACCTCCATTGGATGTGGCTTGAGTATTTGATATTTTGATCTCGGAACTGAATAGGTGATCGATTCCTTGGATCGTGGCTTCGATATTGTGACGATAATAATACAGAATACTTGGTAGAATGATACTGTTATTTGTGGCTATACCCATCCACGTAACGAAATCCAAGAGTTTTCTAGCATCTTTCCTAGTATCAAAAAGTAAACAAGCTATGCCTGCCGTGTAGGTTATCAGAACTCCGCATAAATTGATCAAAAGCCAAGAATACTTGATGAAAGGGCTGATTTTTTTTGTGAAATATATTTTTCCACTGATGCAGTAAAATAAATAGAGTTGATTCGCTATGGTGCTCCGGTAGCCAAACATGTTCTCTGTTCCTTTGAATTGTTTGACCATTTTGGCAAATTCTTTGTACACCATGCTTGTGTTGTTGTTGACGAGATGTATCATATTTTAGAGAAACTGTACTGCGCTGGTGAATACCGATGCCAAACTCAAGAGTGTTTTATTTCATGATTGTAGTGACCGTTCGAGTAGGATGTGTATAATTAGTTTCACGGATCCTCCTTCTTAAACCTTTTTTTTTTGTTTTTGTAATTAGTTTTCCAAAAATCGTCGGTAAGTTTGGAGGAAAGTTTATTTGTTTCTCCGATCCTATTTTTCAACTTTCTTTTCAACTTTTTTTTTCGTTTGTATAATTGCTGTCCAAAAATCAGTCAGTAGATTTAAAAAAATAATTTGTTTCACCGATCCTGTTTTTTAACCTTTTTTTTTGTCTGTATAATAATTTTTTCGTTAAGTTCCGAGAAAAAAAGAGTCAGTTTTCAATTTCTTTCTTGTACCTACCTCCCTACTTCCCTACCTACCTATACCTACATACTTACAATTTTTTTAAGTTTTTTATTGTAATTTTAATGATTTTAATACTTTAAAATTCACAGTTGTTGCTGCTTTGTTAGGTACTCTTTTTTTTCATCTCATTTTTTTCCAGTTCTCAACTCTTTAATTTTTTGATTAAAAACAAATCTAGAATTTTTGCAGGAAAAAACACTTTTTTGAGAGAAATCCCAACTTTTTGTATCAATGAAATGAAAAAAGCATGTAATAATTCAATACAAAGTTTAGAATGAGATTTATTTCAAAGATAATTTATAATTCAATCAGTGAATAGACTATAGATCATCAAACCATCATTGATATCAAGTGATTTTGCGCAAAAGATTAACAGTGGTTAATACAGAATGCACGAGTCGTGAGAAATTTCTCAAAACGAGTGGATAGACTTTCCACATTAATAAATTTCCTGATCTTCGGGTCTGGCATAGAAATATTTGAATGTCTCTTCGAACCTTGACTGAGCGATACCACGGACTGCAGTAGACTGAGAATGATACGGCGGATACCTGAAAAAAGTGGGCATGTCTTGATATTATGTATACCTTATTTATTATGTTTTTTCCTTATGTAGGATGAGAATTTTATTTTCTTACCGCATTCTCTAGTATTTGTCCAATCCAGTATTGAAGGAACATGGGCAGCATTGCGATTACAAAAAATGAAAAGACTTTCACTCGAACTGACAATGACGTACGTACCTGCCTGTAATATTATGATTATGTGATCACTGATCAGTGCTCGGATTTATATGCATTTGTTTTTGGTGATACATATTTGATACGATTGAACAAAATATTTTTTTTTCAAGTTTTTTGTTTCGGCAACACTGATCAAGGACCTATGTAGTTTTGATGCTAACCTACTAATAGCAAAGATTTTAAGGTTATCCGATCCGATTTCGTTGATCTCCGAAATGGTAAAATTTGACGATGTCAAAAAGTCTTGCTGCAAAAAAACAGTGCTATTTTCGAGCTCGTATTTTTTATGCAACAAGTTGTTCAAATTTGACGCTGATGCCTCATAATTGACGAAAATACGTCCAAAAGTGAGTATCTCTTTCAATTTTGCTGAAAAAGAACTGCTGTTGTCATTACTTAATTTTGAATGAATTGGGAAATTATTAAATTTGCGAGGCAATTCCGATATTCCTTCCGAATTGCTCCTTGAAGGATTTTTCTTTGTTTTTAACGATATTATTAAAAGATGATTATATTTCAGAGGGTCACAACCTATAAAATAAAGAAAACCAAAGGTATTCGTCAAACAGTCTGTACCTATCGATATCAGATGAAAAATCTATTTTTTGAAAAACATATTTTTTCTAATTCGCATAACTTTACTCCAAATCGTTCAATTTAGGTGAAATAAAAAATAACATGTTCTGCTGGCCTCATACTAACACAAAATCGAAATCTGAATCATTTCCAGAGTCACGTCTTAGCTGGAAAAAGGGGTATCGGAATTACCTCCCCCCCCCAAATAGGGCAATTCCAATCATCAGACAATCAGTTACATTGACGATAATATCTCAAAACGGAATGGATGATTTTCTTTTTCAGTACTGCTAAAGTGTGGAGGAAGAGTGAGTGAATAAAAATTGTTATTATGGTTTTAGCCCTAAAACTTCAAGAAAGCCGTCAAATTGAAGAAAAAAAAACGTGAAATTTTACAAAAACCGATCGGTATTACCCAACTGCATCTTAACGAAAATACACCAAACTAAAAAATGCTCAAGAAATTATTTTTTTGGAAACTAATTCTTTAATTGTAGATTTTTGTTCGAGAACTTTTTTCCAATTTGTTTAATTTATTGCACTCCTTTTTTCGATGGGAGAGAGCTATATCATTTTATAAATAATTTTACTTACAGTAACCGCAGTAAAAAGTTGCGCAATTTGGGTCACAAAATTGACAGGGATAGCCAAAGAACTGCATAATTGGACGAATCTTCTGAAACGACTGATTGTGCTGAAATGATGAGAGTACATTTATTGAAAATGTACAGGACTTTTCAAAGTACGCTATGGGCTAACTCTACAAACCTGTTGATGGTATTGAATGCTTTTATATCTCGTATCAATATCTGTCTAAATGTTCTATTCCAAGTCTGGCTTACATGGTACCCATTTTGAAGTCTCACATTCAACTCATTCATTCTCATATCGGTACTATCTCGGACACACATCAACTTGTTATGACATGCAGCGCTCCACAACGTGATCAAAGTCACCCAGGCCATCCATATGAGCGTATACAACTGAGAAATGATCACCAAAAGCGAACAATTGAAAGCGAACAATTTACCAGAACCGTTTTCTTCAGTATTTGGCAACGGAAACGCTTAGTACTTTTAAATCTTTGACCTTTTCCTCTTCAAAGAATAAAACAACATCGACGATACAGACAAAACTGTGAACGATGATCAATACGAATGCATTCCTAAAATTGGAGATCATCAGTTTTCTTAGGTCGATCAAACCTTCATAGGATGTGCCTCGAGTCTTTGATATTCTGATCTTGGAACTGAATATGTGATCAATTCCTTGGATCGTGGCTTCGATAACGTGACGATAATGATACACAATACTTGGCAGAATTATACTTGTACTGGTGGATATACCAAACCACGTAGCAATATCTAAAAGCTTTTTAATATCTATTCTGGTATCAAAAAGCAAACAAGTTAGGTCTGTCGTGTAGGTTACCAAAACGGCGCATAAATTGATCACAAACCAAGAATACTTGATGAAAGGACTGATCTTATCTGTGAAATATATTTTGCCGCTGATGCAGTAACATAAGTAGAGTTGATTCGATATGGTGCTCCGGTAGCCAAAAATGTTCTTTGTTCCTCTGAATTGTCCAATTATTTTGGCAAATTCTTTGTACAACATGTTGTTTTTGTTGTTTACGTCAAAATGAGAAATACTGATGAGGTGTATCGCGGTTCCTATAAACTTGACTGCGTTGGTCAATGCCGATGCCAAATATTGTTACTTGATATGTCGAGATGAAAACTTTGAATGGGATAACTTTTTCATCGAATTTATTTGGAACTTTCCTTCAATCATTTTTATTGTATTTATTCACTAATTTTTTTCAAATTTTACGAAGGTTTTCTCGAAATTTTCACTCCGGAAGCCCTACAGTTGTAAGGTTGGGTATAAAAGTAATAGAAATTTAAAATAATTAAATATTGCAAACAAAAACAAATATTCAAATAAAATTATCAATTTCATAAAATCAAACATCCACATAATTAATAATTTTATAAAAATTAATTATTCTATAGTATTGTTGACGTGGGTTGAATCACACCAAGAAGATACTGTTAAATATGCTGAAAATTGAATAATTATTGGTTCAAAATAATTATTTAGCTCAAAAATTTAAATTTACACGAAATTGATGAATTTTTTTCAGGGTTTTAAGGAATCTTAAGAGTTGTAGGGTTGAATTCAGCAAAAAAAAATGTTTTAATCTGATGAAAGTTGATAAAAATGCTTCAAAAGTATGGTTTTTTATAATTCTGTCTACAGGATCTTAGCCCATACAGGCATATTTGACGTAAGATGTTCGACTGATAGATTTCAATTCTCATAAAATGAATGAATGATCAATTTCAATAATTTATAATTGTGCCAAAAATTGGAAAAATTTGTTCGAAAAAATAATTCAATTCATAATTTTGAATTTTCCACAAAATTAAGGAAGCTCCTATTACTCCACAAGTCCTGCAGTTAGGGTGAAATCCTACGAAAAAATTGCCTAATAATTATGATGAAAATTGGAAATTGGTACGTACGACGTACCAAGGAATTTGCTAATTTAAAATGTCGATGAACATTAAAGATTGAAAATAACTACTATGACTCAGTAAGTAGGCACGGGTAAACAATTTTTGTATTTTTTCTCCAAAAATTCAAAAGAGCAACAGAAAATTTTTTGATTTGTTTTGTGAATTTTTTAGGTTGCAAAATTTTTTATGACATTTTTTTGGAATTGAAGAAATTGGTTCAGAATAATTATTCAGCTCATAAATTTACACAAAATTGATAAATTTTTTCGAGTTTCTGAGGAATCTTGAGAGTTGTGGGGTTGAATTCAGTAAAAAAAGTTTTAATCTGATAAAAGTGGTTCAAAAGTATGGTTTTTTATAGTGTTGTCTACAGGAACTTAACCTATACAAGCATATTATTTGACGTAAGATGTTCGACTGATAGATTTCAATTCTCACGAAATGAATGAATTTTTTGTCGAATTAATCAATTTCAATTTATTATGTGCAAAAAATTGGAAAAATTTGTTGGAAAAAATTATTCAATTCATAATTTTGAATTTTCCAATTTAAAATGTCGATGAACGTTAAAGATTGAAAATAACTACCGTGACTGGGTGACAGGCTGACTGCACTGATAAACAGTTTTTGTATTTTTTCTCCAAAACTTCAAGGAATATTTTTAGAGCAACAGAAGAGAAACATTTTTACTTCAAGAATTTTTTTCAAATCGAGACAAAAACTGAGATATTACATTTTGAATACCTATCACTCTTGCCTAAATAGTGTAGAAAAGGGGATTTTTTTCGGGCTTTTAAGGAATCTTAAGAGTTGGGGGGTTGAAAAAATGGTTCAAAAGTACGGTTTTTATAATTCTGTCTTCAGGAACTAAGCCTATACAAACATATTCGACGTTAGATGTTCGACTGATAGATTTCAATTCTCACAAAATGAATGAATTTCTTCTCGAATTGATCGACTTCAATTTATAATGTGCCAAAAATTGAAAAAATTTGTTCGAAAAAATCATTCAATTCATAATTTTGAATTTTCCACGAAATTCATGAAGTACCTATTACTTCAGAAGTTCGGCAGTTAGGGTAAAAACCTATGAAAAAATTGCCTAATAATTATGATTAAAGTTGTAAATTGGTACCTACCAATGAATTTTTCGATTTAAAATGTCAATGAATGTTAAAGATTGAAAATAACTACCGTAACTGGGTGCTGCACGGGTAAACAATTTTTGTATGTTATCTTTTATTCTCTTTATTTTTTATTATTTTTTTTTTTGTTTTCTACCGTAACTGGGTGACTGCACGGGTAAACAATTTTAGTATGTTATCCTTTAAATTTTTTACCCGTCGGAACGACGGGTACTCCGCTAGTATTAAATAAAGTAGGTGTTTTAGTTCATCAAAATAGTAACCTTTCGATGAAGATGTGTATAATTAGTTGCACCGATAGTGCTTTTTAACTCCTTCTCTTCCTTGTTTTCGAAAATCGGTCGATAAGTTTCGAATAAAATTTTACATAATTAAATAGCTACAAAGTTCGAAATAGATTTATTTCGAAAACGGTGTAAAATTTTATATTCTTCTATAATTATTATAAAGGAAACCGGCCGATTTTTGTCCGGCAATCACGTCCGTTCTACCGGACAGATTTTCTTCGAATTTGGACCATTTTTTCGAGTTTGACGAGGAGATGGTTTTAGGCGAGGAAAATTTCAAAAAAATTTGGTCCCAATGGGTTAAAACGTTTCCAAAAGGTCCTCGAATTTCGACCAATTGGAATCCTCAATTTTTTAAATTTGCCTAGCACTTAATTTACCAGTCGATAAAAAAATTTTTTCCAACGTTTAAGGAGGGTGCGACGACGACCAAACATGTGAAGGGCAACTTTGCCTAGCATTTTAATTAGTTATTCGTTTTATCGAGATTTTTCGATATTACCTGGTCGATTATGTGTAATCATTTAAAGAAGGTGGTAAAGTGGGAATTATGGTTCCAATATAAATTTTATCAAAAGCTTCAAAGCTCCAAATGACTTTGGTTTCATCTGAGTAATACAAAATGAAATAAAAACTTATTTTTTTCAGCGAAAAGCGACGACGGATTCGAAAAATTCAAATTTCGATACAATTTAGAATTTCATTTTTCTTTAAAACTATAAAAAATTGATTTTTTGAAAGGATTTTGAAATTAGGTGGTGATAAGAATTCAATTTGTTTGGAATGAGTGGAAGATATTAATGAAAAGATCTGAAACGATCTGAATTTATAAATGGTTTGACAAAATTGAGGAAACCGGATAATTAAAACTTTTTGAAAACTCGACACATTTGAAAAAATTTACCATAGGTAATTCAGTTTCAGAAAAAATAAAATTTTAAGAAAACCTACCCAATTATATTTGAATTAAAAAAATCGGTATTTTCTTAAAAAATGTGAAAAAAAGATTTCCTGAAAATATGTTGAAATTAGATGGTAATAAAATAGATCGATAATTAAGTTTGTTTGAAATTAACTGAAGACTTACGTTATTAAGAATATTAATATTCTGAAAATTGTTTTTTTTTTTAATGTAAAAGAAAATTACTATTTTCTTTTTTTGAAAAATGAAATTGAGTGATAATAGTTCGATCAAAAATTACCTAATCTTTTGGAAAATTGACTTTTTCACAAACTAAATTGTCAAGTTTTAAAAAAAATGATATACTTTTACCTTAAACTCATAAAAATTCAAAAAATAGTAAATTTTCTCTTTCAATGAATCTTTCACAATGAAACTTGAAAAATCGGCAATGCCCGCAACCTTGTGGTGCGGGCAACTTATTTTTGTCTCCTGTGCAGTTTCGATGACATTTTCAAAAATGTGACTTGACCTGTTTTTGCACGAGCCGATTCAATTTCTGAAGGGAATTAAAATTTTTAATCAAAAATTCTTCCAGGAAAAATCGTATATATTTACATATTTATCTGAAAAAATTATTTCAAGATTAAAAATAAATATTTTTATAAAAAATCTCTTTTTTCTGATAAGCATAGGTATTTTTTTTAACAAAAGTATTTTTGGTAAAAAAAGTTCAAAATAATTTTTTGTATGAGCCCCCGAGCAGCACACTCGACAAATTATCGAAATAAAAAATCGACAGAATATCGAATTCGATAAAGTGTCGCGTTAGTTCCGCATAAATCGTGAAATTATCTTTCGATATATAGATAGATTATCGACGAATTATAGTTAATAAAAATTTCGAGATTATAGTAAGATATTTTATCGATAATATATCTATAATATCGAAAGATAATTTCACGATTTAGGCGGAACTTTCGCGACACGTTATCAAATTCGATATTCTGTCGATTTTTTATCGATTTTTTATTCCGATTTTTTGTCTTTTACTAGCTTTTTTCTATAATTAAAAATCATTAATTAGCATAATTAATACATTAAACTATGCCTAAACACATTATTCATGATACGGTAAGAGGATCATTTCAGAAAAAGTCAAAAAAAAATTATAAAAAATCTGCCACCCGTGGGGCTTGAACCATCTACCTCCTGCATGGTAATCCTCTTCCTTAACCACTATGCCATACCTTATCGTTGAGGAATTAGCAATAAAACGCTTATAATAGGCAGTTTAGTACTTCCAGACGAGTTGGACTTAGAAAAATTTTCACCAATTTTTAAAATTTGGAAATAATTTCAAATATCGTCACAAAATCGTTCGACAAATTTCAGATTATTTGTCGATAACGTAATTTCAAATATCGCCACAAAATCGTTGAAAAATCGAATTCCAGGAATTTCATATTACGTGTCGATAATATAGTTTCAAATATCGTCATAAAATCGTTGAAAAATCGAATTCGAGAAATTTCAGATTACGTGTCGATAATAAAGTTTTAAATATCTTCACAAAATCGTTAAAAAAATCGAAATCGAGAAATTTCATATTACGTGTCGATAATATAGTTTCAAATATCTTCACGCAATCGTTAGAAAATCGAATTCGAAAAATTGCATATTATGTGTCGATAATATAGTTTCAAATATCTTTACAAAATCGGTAAAAAATCGGATTCGATAAATTTAATATAATCTGTCGATAATACAGTTTCAAATGTCGTCAAAAAATCGGTAAAATATCGAAGTCGAGAAATTTCATATAATCTGTCGATAATATAGTTTTAAATATCTTTACAAAATCGTTAAAAAATCGAATTCGATAAATTTAATATTCTTTGTCGATAATGTAGTTTCAAATATCTGCACAAACTCGGTGGAAAATCGGAATCGATAAATTTAATATTCTTTGTCGATAGTATCGTTGACGAATATCGTCATAAAATCTTAATATTATCGAATTCGATAGTTTTTAGATTTTTTGCCTATGAAGTTGTACCGATAAATCTATATAATATCGTGAGAACATCTATAGATTTTCAAACGATTTTTTATCGATACGTTACATCTTCCGATATTATCGATCGAGTGTGCCGCTCGGGCCACTAATTTTTCTTCGCATTTTTTCACACTATTCTAACTCACCTATGATGCCATTTTATGGATATGCCCCATTTTGACTAGATAAAAGATACCATAAAATAGAAGCAAAATTTTTTGGGTCAACAATTTTTTTGATTTTCAAAAGTTTTTTTTAATGTCTCGATTTACCACCACCAAAATTTTCGCGAACCTCACCTCTTGAAAAGTGCCTCTTGTATGTACTCTTGAACCCCCTCCATTCTGTTTTCGCTCATAACTCTTCAAATGTACGTTTAAATAACAAAATGATCATGAATGAAATTGAAGTATATAAAATTTTCCACAAAAAAGCTTCTGTTCATTTTTTTGAGAAGTGAACGGGTGGTGCAAAAACAAACGTCAAATATACAAGATGATTTTTTTTCATAATTTCCGCCAATATAATACATTATACAATTGGAGGGAGAAGGTCGCATTTTGTCAAAAAAAATTTTAAACTCGTTTTTCATCAATAAAGCTTACCATTGTACCTATCATATTCGCTGAAATTGAGGTAATTTTTCTAGGTTTTTTCTTTTTTTTTCTTCCTTCAAGAAATCCTTAACAAACATTGATTTCATGCTCTTAAAAAAAATCAATCTTTTTAAATTGAGTAGAAAAATTTCACAGTTTTTTATTTCAAAAATTGAAAAAAAAATTGTTAGGTATAAATTTTTTTTTTAATTTTGAGTAAAAAGATCCTTTATTTTTTTGGAGAAAAAAATCTTTAATTTTTTTCGAAATATTTTAGAGAAAAATCTCAATTCGTTGTTTATTTTTTTAGGTAGAATTTTTTTTTTTTTTTGAAAAATGCTCGTATTCATTTTTCCTATTTCTTATTTTTACTCGAATGTACGAAAATATTTATAGGTAGTTACTTCTAAAACTTTAAATTTGAGATCGTTGTTGAATGATAGGTAAAATACTCTATTTTCTATGCAGCGAAAGAAACACGCCCTTGAATACTTTTCCTTACCTTGGCAATGAATAATTGAGTACAAAAATTTGACCGAATTCACTTTTTCATGGTCTATTGTTGGAAACAGCTAGAACTGAAGTTTTCATTTATTTTTCATAAAATAAGTGGTACTCTAGGATAATATGTAGGTATTACAAAGGAAAGGAAATAATAACAATAACAACAATAATAATAATGAAAATTCCAATAATTTCCCAGTGGGTGTTAGTTTTGTCTTTCTCAAAAAAGTTTTTTTTTAGGTCATAGAAAATTCAATTTCATATCGCGATCATTTTGCTATTTTTTTTTTGTCTCTCAGTCCTTTCATTAATAAAATTTAAAAAAAAAAACAATAATTATTACGTTTTAAACGATTCGAATCGGACAACCAGTTCCTGTACCATGTCATCAAAATGGAAGCAGCTTGTTGGAACTCACCGATACCGAGATCATGCATTATTTTAGTGAGGAAGGGACCCCGGAGGAGATTGGTTAGATTAACATCATTCGTTCGTTTGTACTCTCTTATATCGAACAAATTAATCTGGTCACGGTTCGAAGAAGGTGACCTTTTTTTCGCCAATTGCACGCTCTGGCCCAATGCGGTATAGATACGTACTGTATTTTGCATAATTATGCACCTGCAGAGCACAGAGATGTGTAGAGAGTGCGCGTAATACGACGTAATTACGTTTATGTGGATGACCAGTGCAGTGTGTGGCTGACTCGAGAGAGTTTACTTCGATTACGTCATGGCTGCTTTTAAATGCATCGTCGCCGATAGCATTTTGATTAAGAGTACGTTTTTCCACAGTTTCCTGTTCAATCATCGATGACCATATTGGTACCGGACGTCTTTCTAACGCCGGAGCAGAGCAACGACCTGTGTGCTTCTGATCGTATATACGTTCATTTTCTTCCAATTTCTTTCACAAAGAAGAATTGAAATGCATGGCTTAGTCCGACGAAATGAATCGATTTTTTCAACGAGAATGCTTTTTTTGAGAATTTATTAAAAGTACTTAAAGACGAGGCCAGTGCAATATAATGGTATATAAAGTAGGCTAAATAAACGCGAATTTAATACTCGATCGTCGACCAGCACGATGCAAGAACGAGCATTATTCGATTATCAAGCTTTACACGGTTCGGGTAATTTGGCCTCGTCGTCGTTCTCGCTAGTACCTGATACCGGAAATGGCCTCATAGGTAATGCGAACATTTAATTAGAAGTGTAAGCGGTTCGAGCAACGCAGATTTCAACATATTCTCGAATGTGCATGTACGTACCTCTTACCTATATCAAGCAGTTAGGTGTTTTTTTTTCTTTTTAGTTCCATTTCTATATTAAAAAAAGTATCGCCTTGGTACATATTATAATCCGATTTGGTGAAAGCGTCTCGTATTTATAACAAAAGTGCACCTAACACTCCTAGATCACGACACGATTTTGAAAAAAAAAATTCTGCATTCTGCTTTCCTCGTCAGAATAAGTATGATATGGTTATCGAGTTAATTCGAAATGATTCGCAGTAGGTCAGGTGCTTCTCTGCGCGAATATCCTTGGCGAAGGTCGTAAAGGGCTGGGTTTTTGATGAGCTCGCTGGACGATGAACAGAGAGCCGCAGTAGGTATTAATTAACGTGCGCGTATTAGCATTAGGAGCGTGTAATGATAACTAAGTCGAGTTTATGGTCTCGTATTGGAGTACGATTTATTGTCGGCATGTGCTCGGTGCTCGGTTAATGGATCAGGGTTCTCGAATCAGGCCAGGGAAGTACTTAAAGAGCGGTAAAGATCGCCCTAAAGAATTTGATGGAGCGTGGATACTCTGGACAGGGGTCATGTTGATGAGAAATCTTTCGAGGAAAAAATCCTATCAGAAAAAAATCTCTTTAAAATATTTTCAACAAAAAAAAATCATCTTTTGTTGAGATTTTGTCAAAAATAAAAATGACATTCAAGAAAAGAAAAAGAACTCACGAAAAAAATTCTTTCCTCACGAAAATCTTCTGTCAAAAAAAAAATTTTGAAAATAATGTTAATAGAATTTCTGCAATTTCTGGTCTCAAATTCCATACAAATCAATACCTAATCTAAAAAATATCAAAACCTCGATTGGGAAAAAAATTTCAAAAAATCTTTTTTGGGTATTTATATTAGAAAAATAATTGTCAAAAAATCTACTTATACGTTAGCAATGAAATACAGCAGGTTTGGCAATTTTTTCGTATGATCCAACCCTACAACTGTAGTACTTGTGGAGTAATAATTTCAAGAAAAAATTTTTCAATTTTGTGGAAATTTGAATTTACGATTTGAACAAATTTTTTTGAACAAATTTTTTCAATTTTCATCACATTTGGGAATTTTTTTTTTCATTATTTCACGCTACAACTACGGGACTTCTGGAGTAATAATTTCGAGAAGCAATTTTTCAATTTATGGAAATTTGAATTTATGCGTTGAACAATGTTTTTAGAAATGATTTTTTCCAATTCTAGACGATTTTATATTATTTTCGTAGTATAATTCAACTCTCCAACTAGGACTTCTGAGGTGATAATTTCGAGAAAAACCCATTCATTTCATGGAAATAAGAAGTTCTGAGTTGAAAATTTTTTTTGAACCAATTTTTTCATCTTTCATCATAAGTAGGTAATAATTTCGAAAAATAATTCTTTAATTTTGTGGAAATTTGAATTTATAAAGTTCACAAATTTTTTTGAACAAGTTTTTTCAGCTTTCATCAGATTAGACAATTTTTTCGTATTATCGAACCCTACAACTGTAGGATTTCTGGGGAAATAATTTTGGATAAAATTTTTTTTCATTTTGTGGAAATTTAAATTTATGAGTTGAACAATTTTAGTAATAATTTCGAGAAAAAATTCTTCAATTTTGTAGAAATTTAAATTTATGAATGTAACAAATTTTTTTGAACAAGTTTTATCAGCTTTCATCAGATTTGGAAATTTTTTCCTATTATCCAATTCTACAACTGTAGGACTTCATGAAAAATAATTTCGAGAAAAAATTCTTTAATTTTGTAGAAATTTGATTTTATGAATTCAACGAATTTTTTTGAATAAGTTTTTTCAACTTTCATCGGATTTGAAATTTTTTTCGTATTATCCAACCCTACAATTTTGGAGGAATAATTTTGAGAAAAAATTCATTTATTTTTCGGAAATTTAAATTTATGAGTTGAACAATTTTAAAGTAGAAATACCCCAATTTCGAGAAAAAAATTCAATAATTTTGTGGAAATTTTCATTTATGAATTTACCTAACAGTTTTTTTCAACTTTCATCATATTTGGAATTATTTTCGTATGATTTTACCCTACAAATTGTAGGAATTTTGTATTATTAATTTAGAGAAAAATTTTATTGATTTTGTGGAAATTTTAATTTATGAATTTAACATTTTTTTTAAACCAATTTTTCCAACTTTCATCAAATTTGGCAATTTATTCGTATTATTACACCCTACAAATGTAGAACTTTTATAGTAATCATTTCGAGATTTTTTAAAAAAATTTATGGAGATTTGAAATTAATGTGTTGAAAATGTTTTTGGATTTTTTTTTCAATTCTAGCAGATTTGACATTTATTTCGTATAAATCATACCTCTACGACTAAATTTTCTGGAGTAACATCGAGAAAAAATTCATTAATTAGGTGGAAGATTTGAAATTACGAGTTGAATAATTTTTTTTGAACCAATTTCTTCAATTTTCAGCAGATTGGGAATTTTTTTATTCGATTCAATCCTACAAATTTAGTAGGTACTTCACATACGCCTATTACTTGATGAATTCTAGAAAAAATTCATTAATTTTGTTTAAATTGCAATTAATGAGTTGAACACTCCTTTTGAACCAATTTTATCAACTTTCATCAGATTTAACAATTTTTTCGTATTATTCCATCCTAAAATAATAGAACTTTTGAATTGATAATTTCTAGAAAAAAATTCGATAATTCTGTGCGAATTGAATTCTCGAGTTCAAAATTTTTTAAATAACGAATTTCTTGAATTTTAAGCGGACTTGACAATTTTTTTCATGGAATTCAACCCTACAACTGTAGGACTTCTGGAGAAATAATTTTGAAAACAAATTCAATAATTTTGTGGAAATTTGAATTTATGAGTTGAATAATTTTTTGGAATGAATTTTGTAGAGTTCAATCAGATTGGGTAATTTTTTCGTAAGATTTAACCTCATAACTTTAGGGCTTCTGAAGTAATCATTTCGAAATTTTTAAAATTAATTTTGTAAAAAATTGCATTTATGAGTTGAAAATTTTTTTGGAATGAATTTTGTAGATTTTAATCGGATTGGGTAATTTTTCGTAAGATTCAACGTATAAAGCTGTAGGGGCTTCTAAAGTAATAATTTTGAAAAAAAAAATTATAAATTTTGCAGAAATTTTATTTATGATTTAAATATTTTTGTAAGACTAATTTTTTCAATTTTTAACAAATTTTGCAATTTTATTCGTGTGATTTATCCCTACAAATAAATTTAAACTTCACGTGAAATAAATTCAAAAAAAAAAAAAAAAAAAAAATCAATTTTTGGGTAATTTTGAAATTATGAGTTGGAAATTTTCAGATTTGGCTATTGTTTTGTGTAGAAAATGGTCTTGAAAAGCTGATTCAGGCATTTGACGAGCAGAGAAAAAATTCTCAAAAGAGAATTACGACTATACTATGATCTTCTGATGAAACATTTACGAATCAATTCTCTTGCTAGACTATTTTTTGACCCACAATCGAGCTTGTGACTCCATGATGAGCCTATGAGTCATACGTAAAAAACTCTGCATTCTGCAAACAATTCCAATCTTACTGTACGTTCATGATCTCGTTGAAAATGCCAGAACACTCCAGCAGTAGGTATATTACACTCATTTAATCTGAACCTAAATCACGATATTCCTCCACCTCGATTAAAGCTTGAACTCATCATCGCCATGTCCATTGTTCGCCAACACCTCTAGCACATGCCTATGAAAAAAAAAAAAAATTACAGAAAAACATGCAATGCTCGCAATATAAACGCCGATCGACGACGACCGCTGTGCCGACGATGCAATGCTTGTACTCGGTGGAATCCGTTATTACAGGTTAAAACAATGTCCTAGAAGAAGCACGCCACATTCTCATTTTATTCGCGCCAAGAATCCGTTATCGTAATACCTACGTATGCTTTAAAAAACACTAATAACTCGCTATATGCACATATTATAGTCGGTGAATCGTGAAAGACGAGATTATACGGATGGAGTGTAGAGATGTACAGCTATACGTACCTATAAGAGTAACCATAAGATGAGGAAGGGCGGATGCAGTGCAACTTGTTATGCACAAAGAGAGGCACATACGTCTATCTGTGTAGATTGAAAAAATAAAAACACTTTCCTCGGTTTATAAAAGTTTTTTTTTAATTTTTTAATATGCTATATCGAATTCTGGAGTTAGACTCAGAGCGAACAATAAAACTTGGCTGGGATCGTGCCTCGATCTAAGCCATATTTTATTAGTCGTAATTTTATGCACGATATGTAATTTCTCAATATCCATTAAAAAAAAAAAAAATCGTTATACATTTTTTCATTTTTTTCGTCGAGTCTTGTGTATGGATTCGCGCCAGGTTATTGGCTTTTTAGTTCTTCGACCTCGACTCGGTCATCGTCAAAAATGTGAATGGCCATTTCAGCGTGGTTGTTTTAGCCGGTTCGACGGACCTAATCGACTAATTTCTTATCAAACGTGATCACGACTGCTGGCTCGATGGTGCATCACTTGATTTCCTTAAATTTTACCAAGTGCAGTACTACATCGATTCCTAATATTCAAAATTGGAGAAGAGGGAGGGGTCCAATCGAAATTTTTGTCATAACTAAAATTATTCCTAGAACTTCAGGCTATAACTTTTGTTTGAAAATTTTTTCAATTGGACCGCTCCCTCCCCTCCAATTTTACATATTACACTCTGTAGACACTTCCTCAAAATTAGAAGAGTGAAGGGGAAGGAGCAAATCGAAAAATTTTCTAAATAAAAGTTGTCGAGTAAGATCCTAGAAATAATTTTGGTTATTATAAAATTTTCGATTAGACCCCTCCCTCCCCTCCAATTTCGGATAATACAAATTGAATACTCGTATAATTGAAAACGGGGGCAAGGTAAAGGGTCCACTTGGAAAAATTTTCAAACAAAAGTTGTAGCTTGAAGTTCTAGGAATAATTTTAGTTATAACAAAAATTTCGATCGGACCCTTCCCTCTCCACCAATTTCGGATAATACAACTTAGATACTCACAATAATACATAGAATCAAGGGGGAAAGAGGTGGTCGAATTGAAATAATTTTCAGACAAAAGTTGTAGCTTGAAGTTCCAGGAATAATTTTGGTAATATCAAAAATTTTGATTTGACCCCTCCCTCCCCACCAATTTCGAATAATACAACTTGAATACTCACAATAAATAATAATATAAACAAGGGGGAGGTAAGGGGTCAAATGGAAAAAATTTTCAAACAAAAGTTGTTGTAGCTTGAAATTCTAGAAATAATTTTGGTTATAACAAAAATTTCGACTGGACCCCTCCCTCCCCACCAATTTCGAATAGTACAACTTAGATACTCACATTAATAGAAACAAGGGGGAGGTGAGGGGTCAAATTGAAAAAATTTTCAAACAAAAGTTGTAGCTCAAAGTTCCAGGAATAATTTTGGTCATATCAAAAATTTTGATTGAAACCCTCCCTCTCCTCCAATTTTGAATATCAAGTACCTCTGTTGTACTTGCGGACATTAATCTAAAGTTCGAGGAGAGCAAAAGTGATGCAGCGGGCACGTTTTCGGAAAAATAATCGATCGGCCCGATTCGGTGGTTCAAACTTAATTATCACATCTCGATCAAAATATCATCGTACCTGCACTATTTCATAATCGTTTTTAATTTCCTCAATTTCCCCTCGAGTTCTGCTCACGATTCCATCGAGGGTCTTTTTTTTGAGCACCGGTTCAAAAAAAACAATACGTAGTATCCGTCGTGTCTCGGCCTCTTTGACGCCCATGTCCGGTATCTTAACGAAGTGTCGCTGTCGTTGTGTTTCTTTGACGCACCGTGACTGCTCAATGCACTCGACATACGTTATCTTCATTGTCGGCGGCAGCCAGACTGAGAGGGATCACCTCATCATCGGGCAATCCCAGGCAGGAAACGAGAATGCACGTAAACGTAACAATTCGATCCATAACCGAAGACGATTTTCTAATTAAGAAATTACAAATAGGTACCTATCGAAAATGTATAAGAATTGTATTCATTTATGCAGAGTGTGTTAAGCACCCCCCCCCCCCCCCCCCCGCTGCCCTCCTGCGTAATATGTAAGTAGTTTATGAACCGTGAAAGTAAACCATATGTATATTTACCGAGTACAGTATATATGGGAATTAGAATGTGTAAAATTTATACGCTTTGTCGAATCTTCTATATTTAGAATTAGAATCTCCATGTAACCTGATTATACTTACCTATAAGTTTGGAAATACTACCATACCGTAGGTATTTGTCGGCGAGCACAGAGACCATATAGAGAGCATCGTAAAATGTATACTTTAAAACGTGTTACTAGCTTCCTCGACTGATTATTAAAAAATAAAAAAAAATCATAACCGGTGTTTTTGTAACTATCTTATATATTTTATGGGATTAGAGCGTCCGCTTCGCTCGTATCGTGCTTTATGATCCGTTAATGAAGATGTAGTACTTAATGTTTTATGACTTCCAGCCCCCTGTTGGGCGCCTAAAGTCATACAGATTTACTGACTGGAAGATGTCTCGATTTAAGTGACGAATATGTAATTTATTTTCAGACAGGAAATCGAATGATTGCTGATTGCTAATTTCAAATTTTAATTTTAATGTGATATCTAAACTTATTTGCTTGAAAAACTAACGTTTGATTTTTTTTCTTTCTTTGTTTCAGGTGAGTTATTTGAATATATCAATCGAATTGGTTAATTGGTTGGAGTGTTTGAAGAGTTGGCAAGTATTTTGAAACATTTGAGGTGAGAACCACAAGTATAGAGAATTCATACGTTGTATCCCAAAAAATTGAGAAATTTTTTATTATCAAAACTGAGGAATTTTATCTCCAAATATTGAGTTGTTTTTTTATAAATTTTAAAAATTGAGGGTCTCTATCTTTTTTATTTAAAAAAATTAATTTAAAAAATCAAGACTTTTTAATTTAAAAAATTTTGAATGTACAATTTTTTGTCCAAAAAATTTAGATCAATTCAAAAAAAAATATGAATATTTTTATCCAAAAAACTGAAAAAAAATTATTCCATTTTTTTTGAAAATTTTATATAAGTAAAAAGATTGATGAATTTTTAAACCAAAGAATTGATGAATTTTTTAACCAAAAAACTGATGAATTTCTCAACCAAAAAATTAAGGCATTTTTTAACCAAAAAATTTAAGAAATTTTTCATTATTAGGTTTGCTATAGTTTTGCCTGAGAGTATTTTAGAATTACATACCTAATAATAATTAATAAATTAGTACGCAATAATATGGACGTACTTAAATGAAAAACTTTCTGAATTTGACTTTTTTTGTTTACATTTTACAATGACTTTATTTCAGAATTTTAACATAACATTATGCAATTTTTGATTATTTTAGACATTTTTGCATTTTTTCTTGATATTATTTTGTGATAATTATCTAGAATTTTACATGACTTCTCTCACTATTTTGACATTTTGAAACATTTTTTGCATTTTTTTAAATTCAATTTTTTTGCTGAAATTTTACGATAATTTTACGTTTTGACACAACTTTTTATCATTTCAGATCATTTCGATAATTTCAATTTCAGAATTTCACAAGATATTTTAATTTTTGAATACTTCATAATGTTTTGACGTTTTGCAAAAATTGTAAAATTCAAAGTGACTTTTTACAATTTTCTGTTAAGTATTTTGTGACAATGCTAGAATTTATTATGTGACTTTTTTGGGATTTTATTTAATTTTTTTTTCTTCAATTTTATCAATTTTGTGATAGGTTGAGAATTTCACATTTAGTAATTTTTATACTTATTCTAATGACATTTTTTAATAATTCTAGCATTCAACAGAACTTGGAATTTTTCCCCATATTATTGATATAATTCTAAAATTTTACATATTTTACAATTTAGGGCATTTCTGACATTTTCCATCAGTTTTGTCATTTCATTTGATTTTTTTCAAAAGAATCATTTTGTTTCAAGTTAACAATTTCAGGTAAATTTTAGATTCTGTATTACTTTCAGAATTTTTTGTTTCAACTCTTGACATTTTGTGACAATTTCAAAATTTCATAGACTTGACTTTTTTTAATTCAAATTTTTGGATAAATTTCACACGAGTATATTGTACAATAATTTTGATTATTTTAGATTAATTTTTTTGGCATATTACAACAGTTCTGAAATCTAACATCGCATTTTTTGCAATTCAAGACATTTCAGATTTTTTTTTTTTTTCGAAACTTTCGACATTTTTCGCCATTGTTCCAAATTTTTCCACAGTTGTAGAATTCCATGGAACTTTTTACAAATTTTTGTCTACATTTCGTATCAATTTTAAAATTTTTTGGACTTTTTACATTTTTTGGCATTTTGCGATAGTTTTACAATTTTTAACACAACTTTCTACAATATTTCTAATTTACCTATTCTGGAAAATTTTAATTTTTTCTGACTTTGTGCGTATTGTAATAATTTTAGCACTTTCGCAATTTTGGCGAAATTTTGATTGACATTTTTTTCGTAGGTACTATTATTTTGCAGTACGTATTTTTAAAATTTTACGTACCTATACATGATTTTTGTTCAATTTCAAAAATTTATTTCTGAATTTTTAGAATTTTATGTTGTTTTTTTCAAATTTATGCTATTTTGTGCCAATTTAAGAATTTTTTTGGGACTTTTTGCATTTATTTGACATTTTGAGATAATTTTAGGATTTAATAGGACTACCTACAATTTCTGATTTTTTTTTTGTAAATTTTTCTTTTTCTTTCGATATTTAGCAACAATTCTAGAATTTCTCATGAATTTTTTTGATTTTTTTAAAAATTATTTATCTATAATTTAAAATGCTATAATTTTTCTGAAATTTTTATACTTCTTTAATTTTGAAACAATTTTAAAATTTTATTATGTAGGTAGTTATTTTTTTTACATTGTTTTTTTGAGATTTTGAATGAATTTCTGATATTTTTGCTATTCTTAAAAAAGTTTTCATAAAAGAAATGTCCAATTTCACACTAGCAATAGCTTGAACAGCAAAGGATCCATCAACCATCGTCGTCTGCATTTGCCACCGTTTAAATTATATCAGTGATATTGATACATGCTGCCAAATGATCACGTTTTCGTTCTGTTCTATGAGTAGGTATTATTTTTTCGGCATCGAGTACCCTGGCCCCTTTAGGTCCCGTTTGACGTCGTCGTGTAATTACGCAATGGCGCAATGTACCTATAAGTACACGTGACAGCTGGTGTTTAGTTTTTACTTTTTTTTTTTGTTATTGTAATTAAATGAAGCGTTACCAGCTTACGTGCGATGACGGATGTAGCACGAGAGATGGCAATGCTCTCTCAGTATTCGGCACCAATGCTATGTTTCGCGTTTACCTACATAGTTCATGATGAAATCTGACGTGACGTCATGTTGGGACCAGCTGTGGGTGTTTTGGGTATCATATACTTAGACTTACTCATAATATAGTTAGTGGAACGTGAAAATAATACCACCTTGTTTCTTTTGGAAGAAAAAAATTGGGAATACGATGGCAAATTGAAACTAATACCAGGGCTAGGATATTCGAAATGGTTTATGGAATTTTTAAAATTCGATTCATCCCATTTCCAGACTTCAGGCCGATTCGTTGGACCGTAACCAATCTCGTAGAATTATTCAGCCCGTTATTATTAAATTTATTGGTATATCGAGTCATTCTCCTATGATATTCGGGTCTATGTGGCTAACATGAGTGAAAGAGAGAGAAAGAGATTAGGCACCTGCACCAGCCATCTTTTAAGCTGCTAGATTATCACACATCAGCATCCAAACGGTAAATGAATCGAATCGTATTACACAAAAAACTTCGTGTAGTCCATTCCATTTCATTCCATTACTGTTATAGACTATATTCTATATTCTTCCTTGTTGTCTCTCGTCTCGTTATAAACTTGAAGGTAGAGATGCTGTGAACATTGTATGTGCTTTATAAAGAAGAAAAAAAAAACGTGATTCTAACCCGAACCCAGATTCGCCGGCTTCCTGTGTCTGGTACTGTGGTGGCTTCTGGCTGGATTGACCAGACGTGATGCAGACGTCTCGCTATGCCTTTTTTAATCTCGCCGAGGACATTTTAAATGTCATTATTTTTTATTCCACGAGCTATAATTTGAGATTTAGGTAGCATAGTCATCGAGGTGATTGCATCGTAGACGAAATTGTTGGACTGTTTTTATTTTTTTCATCATTTTTATGGATAGGTTTTCTATCTGATTCATTTTTTTTTAAAAGATCGACTAATTCGATTTTTTTTTCATTAAAAAAAATCTTAAAACTATTTTTCTTTATTTAAAAAAAAAATGAAAAAAATCGATCAGCTCTAACAATAATTTATAAACCACTGTACTGCATCGGAATGTTTTTCTGGCTGGGGAGGGGAAAAGTGATCATTTAAATGATTGGAATGTCCCCGAGCAGCACACTCGATCGATAATATCGAAAGTTGAAACGTATCGATAAAAAATCGTTTAAAAATCTAAAGATGTTCTCACGATATGATACAGATTTAGCTGTACGATTTTATAGGCAAAAAATCTAAAAACTATCGAATTCGATAGTATTACGATTTTAGGACGATATTCGTCAACGATACTATCGACAAAGAATATTAAATTTATCGAATCCGATTTTCCACCGATTTTGTGCAGATATTTGAAACTATATTATCGACAAATAATCTGAAATTTCTCGAATTCGATTTTTTAACGATTTTGTGAAGATATTTGAAACTATATTATCGACACGTAATCTGAAATTTCTCGAATTCGATTTTTCAACGATTTTGTGCAGATATTTGAAACTATATTATCGACACGTAATCTGAAATTTCTCGAATTCGATTTTTCAACGATTTTGTGACGATATTTAGAACTATATTATCGACAAATAATCTGAAATTTCTCGAATTCGATTTTTTAACGATTTTGTGAAGATATTTGAAACTATATTATCGACACGTAATCTGAAATTTCTCGAATTCGATTTTTCAACGATTTTGTGACGATATTTACAACTATATTATCGACAAATAATCTGAAATTTCTCGAATCCGATTTTCCACCGATTTTGTGCAGATATTTACAACTATATTATCGACAAATAATCTGAAATTTCTCGAATTCGATTTGTTAACGATTTTGTGAAGATATTTGAAACTATACTATCGAAAAAGAATATTAAATTTATCGAATTCGATTTTTTAAAGATTTTGTGAAGATATTTAAAACTGTATTATCGACAGATTATATGAAATTTCTCGAATTCGATTTTTCAACGATTTTGTGACGATATTTAAAACTATATTATCGACACATTATATGAAATTTATCTACTTCGATATTTCAACGATTTTGTAACGATAGTTGTTGAAACTATATTGATTTTTTTCTAGTCAAAAAATACCTACTTTATATTCAAAATTGGATGGGAAGAAAGGGCCAAATCGAAATTTTTATAATAACCAAAATTAAATCCAGAATATTATTCTACAATTTTTGTTTGAAATGTTTTTTCAATTGGACCTCATCTCTAGCCTCTATTATTTTGCATTTACCTACTTACGTGTAACAGTAATATGCGAAATCAAAATTGAAAAAATTTTCAAACAAGTTATCTAGTTTTTTTGGTTTACTAGGTATTTTACTTGAAACCAGATCGTTGTTCTTAAATAAAATTTTACCAAGTTCAATACTACGATTACTATGTGAATATTTAGTATTTAAAATTGAACGGGAGGGAGGCGCCCAATCGAAAATTTTGTAATGACCAAAATTATTCTTAGAACTTTAAGCTACAACTTTTGTTTGAAAATTTTTTCAATTGGACCTCTCCTTCTCCTCCAATTTTGCATAATACTCCGTTGATACTTATTCAAAATTGGAGGAGCGGAGGAAAAAGGGGCCAATTTGAAAAAATTTTCAAACAAAAGTTGTAAATTAAGGTCCTAGAAATAATTTTAGTTATTATAAAAATTTCAATTGGACCCCTCCCTCTTCTCCAATTTTGCATAAGATGTTTGAATATTATAATCCATATCGTATTATGCGAACGAACTCCGATGTTCGCAACAGACGCTTGTTTTGGTAGAAACTGCTGTATTTGGAACGAAATTCGCCAGCCTTAAGCGTAACTACGACTTCAAACTCGCCAGCCGGTCTTGAAAATGTGCGCGCGCATATACCCATATATGCTAAATTATCTACAAAAAATCGATAGAATATCGAAACTAGATAATCTACAAAAAATCGTAATACAAAATCGATAGAATATCGAAATTAAATCGAAATAAAAAATCGATAGAATATCGAAACTAAATCGAAATAAAAAATCGACAGAATATCGAATTCGATAAAGTGTCGCGTTAGTTCCGCATAAATCGTGTAATTATCTTTCGATTTATAGATAGGTTATCGATGAAGTATCTAACTATAATCTTGAGATTTTTAAAAGAAAAATTGTTCGATTTTATCGAAAGTTTATCTGTTGATGGATTTTGCCAACTATAATTCATCGATAATCTGTCGATATATCGAAAGATAATTTCACGATTTATGCGGAACTAACGCGACACTTTATCGAATTCGATATTCTGTCGATTTTTTATTTCGATAATTTGTCGAGTGTGCTGCTCGGGTCGTAACGAATACCTACTGATTCTTTTTAATCGGTCATTTAGTTTTGAACGGCCATACGAGATGATTTCTGTTTCAATTTCAAATGTGATATAAATCTGATATTTTCCCCTTTATTCGTTTTCTCAATTCGTTAAAATGTGGTCTCGTAATTTTTCTTATTATGTTGCTAGGGTTACGTAATCGTATATACTAAATACTCGGATTTTAAATGCAGCGACCTTCTAGAAAGTAATTTGTCGAGGAAAAAATGATAAGTCCGTCTACCGCACCGTGTGCGGTTTACTGACGATAGTTGTTTCTTAAATGGTGTCTGTAGTAGTATCTATTATTCGTATTGTAGTGAGAGTTTGTAACGGGGAGTGTTCGTTGTAATTGTTTGGAGTAATCTACCGAAGGTCGATTATTACGTTTGAGTTCCAATTACACCTGACTGCTTCCTTTTTCTTTTTCCCCCCCCCCCCTGAAAAGTACGACTAACTAGTTATTTTGAGATACGAGGGACAAAAAATGTACAATTTCTCAAGATTGAGGACTTTTGTTTTGAAGATTTTTTCCTTGTTTCAGTTTTTTTTGGGGGGGAAAGGATTTTTATGCTGATACCCCCTAAGTTGGTTAAAAAATTTAATAATTTGTACTAACCTATTCAAAGTTGTTTGGAAAATTTTCAATTCGTGTGTTGGGAACCACTGGATGAGGAAGGAAAATTTTTTCAATTTTACAACTTCTACGATATCATTTTTTAATAAAAGATTTTATTCTCTTAGATTTTCAAGTTTTAAAATTATTTCTGATTTTTTTCGTCGTTTTTCCATTTTTTTTTCTTTTTGAGAAATCTTAATTCAATCAGAACTAGTTTAAAAATTAATGTACAAAAATTTTTCTTCTGTTTTTCTAGCTTCACTAGGTATTTTTATGTCAAAATTTTTGACGTTTTTATATTTCATTTATTTATTTATATTAATTTTTTTTTTTTTTTTTTTTGAATAATCGCATCATTTTGAAGATGATTAAACCGGATATGTAATTGAACCGTTTCAAAAATTGCCAAAAAAAGAGTGAAAATAAAATCAATTTTCAAAGCTTTTAATTTTTGTTAGCTCCAAAAATTGTTTCGTTTGACTTGAAAATTTTTATTTTGAATTTTTGCGTTGTCTCATTTTCTGGAAGAGGGATCTTTTTAGTGTTGAGAACCACTGAGCCGGTTCAAGATTTTCAAAAATTTATTGTCATAAATTTTGTAAGATTTGAAATATCTCATTCTCAAATTTCATCATAAGTAGTTTAATTTTTTCCCTTGAAAAAATCTTCATTTTGAGAACCACTGAACTGGTTCAAGAATAATAAGAAATTAAAATTTTTCAGTTTTTCGAGCTACACAGTTTTGAGTTGCTTTTTTTCTCATTTTTTAAAAATATTTCTCTTGAAAATTTTTCAATATGTTGAGAATTGTAGAACCAGTTTCAAAATTGTATGAAATGAAAACAAGCTCACTATTTTCTTGTTTCAAGATTTTATGTCATAAGTTATTTTTTTTATTTTTATTTTTATTTTTATTTTTTTTGAATCTTCAATCTGAACTGTTTCAGAAATTATTTTTTTCAGCTCTAAAAATTTGATTTTGAAATCTTCATCATTCTTGTTTCGTTCGATTTTGGTTCTCTCTTATACATCTACACATTTTCTTTGAGAATTACTAGACCGGCTCAAGAATTCCAAGGAATGAAAAAGTTTCAGTTTTTCAGGCTCTACAATAATTATGATTCGAACATTTTTTGCTCGTTTTATTTTATTTTTTATTATTTTTTTAATTGGAAAATGTTTAATAAGCTGAGAAGCACTGAATTACTCGTCGTTTGAAAACTGTAAAAAATAAAGTTTTCACTAATATTTTTATTAGAGGATTTTATTTTTATACCTAGTATTTCCCCCCCTTGGAAAATTGTGAACACTTTGAGAATCACTGAATTGGTTCAAGAATAGCTGTGAATAAAAGTGTTTCAGCTTTCAAGCATTCTAATTTTAATTTGATTTTTTTTTTCGCATTTATTCCTAGCATTTTATGATATTTCAATTTTTTTTTTCTTTTAAGAAATTGTTAATATGTTGAAAACCACTGAACGGGTTCAAAAATTGCAAAGAATGAAAATGTTTCAGCTTTCAAGAACTAAAATTTCAGTTTAGAATTTTTTTTATTTTTTTTTTGCAAAAACCGCGTTGTGTTTGAAACTGCTGAACCGGTTTGGAAGTTTAAAAAATTATTAAAAGGGGGGCCAATACTTAAGGCCCAGTTGTACAATATTTTGTTAAACTCGACCTAACTTTAAACCGCAATTAGGCTGTGGGTGCACCATATTCGCGATATACACAATAAAACAAACGTTTTAGCCAATTACGTTTCACCAACATTCAAAAAATCTTCTGGCTAGTTATACCGTACGACTTAAAACTTTGTCTTTTCTTCAAAACTATGCTCAAAAAGAAGAAAACATGTGTTTTCAACAGTTAAACTGAGCCTTAACTTAAACCGCCGATATGGGCGAATTAATTTCGTAACATTGGTTTAAGTTATTTATTTTGATATTTTCACTTCCAACAAAATATAAAAATTTTCTTATGTACAAAACTCGAAGAAATGTCATTAAAAAAAAAAAAAAATCTCTGAAGTTTTCGCACTGAAAATGTTTTTAAAAAAAATTATTCATCAACATTTTCAACTTATTTTCATATGAAGCCGTGATAACAAAGAAATCAGTTAATTTAACATCCAAATAACAATCAATCACGTATTTTCGGTGGTTTCCTACACCTAAATTCGGCCATATTGTATGCCGGATGGAATATGATTGGTTTATTTTTTTTTGGTTCTTTTGAATGCAGTGTAACCTCAGCTTTTCTAAACTCGGTTTAAATAATTAAACCTAGTTTAACTCACTTGGTACAACTGGGACTAAATCTACAATTTTTTTTTATAATGATTTGTCTCTGTTAACTTTTTTTTTTTTTTTTTTTTTTTTTGATTTTGAAAAATTTCTTATTTGCTAAAAACCATTGAATTGAAGCATTGAAGTTTATGCAAAAATTGAAAGAATAAAAAATTTTCAACTTTCCAGCTCTTCGATCTTGATTGATTTTTTTCATGTAAATTTTCCTTTTCCCCTGAATAATGTTCCATATGTGTATGTTAAGAATTAGGGGGGGGGGGGGGGCGAGTTATTCGTGCTACCTTTTTTTTTGAATTTTCAATCAAAAATTCTGAAGAAACCTTTTTCAAAAATTCAAAAAATAATTTGCAAACGTGTTTTTTATGCAGTAAATTAGGTATAAATAAATTTTCAACGTTATTGTTGTTGTTGGCGTTGTTGTTATTGTTTTTTTTCTTTTGAAAAATTGAAACAATTTTTTCAATTTTTTAGTATTTTAAAAATCTCCACTTGTCCCCGTAGGCAAAATTCCCTTTAAAAATTTTCAAATCATTTTTTTCCTATAAAAATTTATTTGCGAAAAGTAGAGGACAAAAGAAAATTATTATTTTTTATAAACTATTTTTTTTTTTTGAATTTCCAACGAAAAGTTTTGGAGAAATTCTCTACAATTTTTTTTGTTGAAAAATATAAACTAATAAATTTAATTAAATTTTCAATGCTGTTGTTTTATATTTTTTTTACCACAAGATCAATTATTGTTTGATTTTTTTTTAAATCTGAAAGAGAAACGAAAAAACGATTTTTTTCGTTATTTTGCTTCGATATTTTCAAAATTTAAAATTTCGTTTCGTTTTTCGTTTTTTTTTATTTTTTTTTTTTAATTTTTATGTTTTTGTTTTTTGTTCTGTTTCGTTTTTTCGTTTCGTTACGTTTCATATTCCTGAAAAATTATCAGTAAATATTGAGAATCACTAAACTGCTCCATTTATTTATATGTATAAGACTTGTGATAAGTGCACCGATTTCTGTTTTTTGTCAATAAATTCAAATTTCGATTGTTTTTAAATCAGCCAAGCATCCGACAATTTTCAGAAAGGTTACGTGGTACTACTACTATACCTTTTTTCTGTTTTTAATTACGAGATTGCACTTACTTCTTTCTTATTCCACGATTAAGTGGACAGATTACCTAAGAGAGCGTTACTCAGTGTACAGTGCACACAGGAGGAGGATATTTCGTAGAATATTTCTTAATTCTTGGGAACGTGAACGTCGTTGTTACGGTGCACCGACGTCTTCGGTGACTGGTGAGCCAATTTCACACAAGTACCTACTTCTACCAACCTTCCTATCTTCTTACCTGTTGATAATATATTTCATTCGTTAACAGTTTCAACTAGGTACGTATATATAAGATTGTGCACTCGCAAATGCACACGACACGATATATATGAGATAAAAAGAAATCCAAAACAAAAATATACTAAATTCAATTAACTACTCGAGCCCAATTTGCGAATTAAGTCATAACGTGTGACGACGAGGCCACGATGAGCAGATAACAAGAGTAGAAGCAGGCAGGTACCTAACCTACTGAGGTGTTATAGGAACGTAACAATTATGAACTCATCTTCCAGTTTAATTGGTTGAGTAAGAAAAAATTAGTATTTTCATATGTAATATTCGTTTTCCGCCTTATGCCATTCTGTTCCATTCCACGTTGGTTCCAGTTCCGTTAATATAAAATAGGTAACTGTAAAATAAATTTTTGGTGCCCAAAATAATAACCAAGGTCTGCGTGTGTGGACTATGGAGCATAGGGCGTTCACGGTCATCGTGCTTTTGTCTTTTTTCCGTTTTATTTCGGATTAGTTTCGGATGCTCTTCTTACGTAATCAGTTAGAGGAAGCAAGGAGACGAACGCGACTAAGTGGAAAAAGATGAAGATACATGTACAAATGTACATGTTGTATACTATATTTTTTGTTTCAATACAAGGTGTCCCAGTTCAATACCAGGCTTGAGATTTGTATTTGGTATACTATTCAACTGCCAGTAACAAAAAATCTTTATGTACATCAGGTGCCTATCTTGATTTTGAAGGGGCAATGGTATGCAAAAATTTCAAAATACCGTCAAGACAATAAATGAAGAGGGTGTAACTTTTTGAGAAAAACAAAAAAAGTTATGTAAAACATTTGTCTATTTTTGAAAATAAAGGGGTCGATTTTTTTTTTTTTTTTTTTTTTTTTTTTTGAAAACAGTGTTGTCAACTGATTTAGCAGGGTAAAATACCAATTTTCAAACAGGGTATCTAAAGGTCATAAAAATCATGGAAGTCATGAAAAATTCATGAAATTTTTAAAATGAGTCATGAAAATCAATAAAATCATATAATATGGAGAAGTCATGAATTTTACTTTTTGAAACTGTCACGAATTTTTAATAATATTACCGAGGCAAAATTACAAATTCGCTTAAAAATGAACTTTTTTCAAACTGTTGCATCTTCTAAAAAAAAAAAAAAAAAAAAAAAAAAAAATCATAAAATATTGTGATTTTTCTGAAGAAAATTTTTTAATTTTCTTGAAGATTTTTTTTCAATGGGGAGGGAAATTTCTATATATTTTTATTTATTTTTTTTTTTTTTGGAAAAAGTCTTTATTTTTTGGTAACAAAAAAAGAGAAGATTTTATAGAATAAAAAATAATGAAAAATTTTGTAAAATGAAAAAAAAGAAATTTTTTGGTTCAAAAATTTTAAAAATTGTTTTGGAATAAAAAACATTTTCACGCCACTACCCTTCGGTAGTTGCTGTACAAAGTGTTAAAAGAATCTCAATTTTTTTTCAAGTATTACTTAAAAATATTTTTTATATACTTTCGCGAAAAATTTTAATTTTTTCAAGATAAAATTAGGCACTTTTTGAATTCAAGTAGTTACCCATAAAATCTCAATTTTAATGTTTTTTTTTTTTCAATTTTCTAAAAAATGAAAATTTTTTTATTTTTTAGAAGTAGGTGGGTCTCTGTTTTTTGGAGAAAAAATTCTCATTTGTTGGAATAAAAAAAAAAAATTGAGAACGATTTTTTTTGTTCAAAAATTTTTAAAAATTGTTTTGGAATAAAAAAATTACTCAATTTTTTTTAAATCGAGAAATCTCAAATCTTCTGGAGTAGAAATTTTTTCGGAGGAAGAATTTAAGGATTCTTTGAAATAAAAAATATCCATTTTTTTTCTTTTTTTTTTTGGAGGAAAAATGTTATAAAATTTTCTTATGTGAAGATATTTTTTAAAATTTCTGTGCAAAAGTTTCTTAATTTTTTCTATGTAGGTAAAGAAAAAAATTCGTCTCATTTTCGAAAAAAAAACTGGAATTTTTTCGAATAATAATTTTAAAAATTCTTCTGAAATAAAAAATCTTAAATTTTTTGGGGATCAATTTTTTTTTCGTTGACAGTAAAATAAATAAATAAAATATTTTTTAAACTTTGGGACAAAAAAAAAAAAAAAATACAGAAAAAATGTTTTTCTGTTGAAAAAGTTGTTAACATTTTTTTTAGGATAACTTTTTGCGTGAAAATTTTTCTTTTCATTTCCAGGAAAAAAAATTATTTTCACATTACAACATGAAAACAATTATTTCAAGCGTCCACGTTTTAAGCAAGAAATCTAATTACACCCTTGAAAATTCCAAGTATTCGTTTAACTTCTTTTTGTTGAAATTTTATAGATTTTTTTAGTTACAAAAAAAGGTAAAATGGGTCTCGAACTCGAAGGGCATAACAGGGATAGCTTAAGCATGGTGCATGGTGTCTACTGGTAGTGAAAGTAGTGAAAATGTAGTGATTTGAAAAATGAGTCATGAATGTAGTGAAAAAGTAGTGATTTTGGAGTAAAATTAGTGAAAAAATCAAACTTGAACATCAAAAAATCAGTTTCGTCCATTATTAACAAAAAAGACAATTTTCCTTATTCGAAATTTAAATTTTCTCAAAACTTTCGCCCTCGCTGTGCTCGGGCAGTAATTTTTCTGAAGAAAATTTTCGCTCTCGCTTCGCTCGGGCAGTGTTTCTATTCGCTTTTTGTGATGAATTATCAGTGACTTCAAAATGAGGGGAATTTCAAAATATTCCATCTTACCTACTTTATCCACTCAACCTCTACCTTTCTTATGAGTTATCAATAAAAACTTAAAAAATAACGCGAAATTAATGCAAATACTAGGTATTATAGTGAAGTTAAAAATTTTCAGTTGATAGAGTTCATTTTTTTATAATTTTGAATTTTTGATTCAAAACAAACATTTTTTCCTTCAATTTGAAAATTCTTCTTTGGTAAAATATTTGAATCGTAATTTTTTTGGTTTGGGAGAGGTCACTTTTTCAGGAATAGTTTAATTTTTGTGAGAGCCCGTCATTTTCTGCAATTTTCCCCTTGGGGGGGGGGGGAATCTTTGGAGATGGTAGATAGAAAAAAAAAAGGTAGTGAAAAAGTAGTGGTTTTAGTAAAAAAAAGTCAGGTAGACACCATCTTGGGGGGTTCAAGGGGCATTCGCCCCCTCCCTCATAAATTTTTTAAAAAATTCGGAAAATTTTTTTGCCCATTCTCTTCCAAGTTACGCTTATGCCGGAGGCGGCCCCTGAAAATTTAGAAATATTGTTCATGAAAAAATTCATGAATTTTAAAATAAAAAAAATTCAGTTAGACACCCTGTTAAAGCTTTGTTGCTCGTTCATTTTCAAATTCAGGCCACATGCGTGCATAAAGTTTTCTGTTAGTGCGGTACTCGGTTGTATTGAAATCTCAAGTCTGGTTACCAGGGAAGAAAACCAATTGAGACCCAATTGGTTATGGTGATGGTGGTTTTGAGAAAATTTTGAAATTACTGGTGGTTCCAATTGGTTTTTGGTTTTTAAAAATTTTTCAAAAGGTTTTGGTGCTAAAGTGGTTCCATTTAATTTGTTTTTTTTTATTGGTTCTGGTTCTGGGTTTTTGGTTTTGCTTGATTAATTGGTTGTGATGGTGATTCTCAAATTAAAAACCATTTCAAATGGTTGTGGTGGTGGTTCTGTTTTGGTTTTTCAATTGGTTTTCATCGAATTGCTTCCATTTCGTAGTATGAAAAATATTTCCCAACATTTAAACCATTTATCTATGGCATTAATCATCAGAACCAGATGGAACCATTTTCGTGCTTCCTATTATACCACAAAAGAACTAAAAAAAGATCAGATCTTTGAAATTTGAATAAAAAATTAAAATTCAAAAAGTAAAAAAAAAAGAAAATGAATTTTGCCTACAAGTTACAAACACAATATTGCAATAAATTTAAATTAAATAATATACATTCAAATAAAAAACAAAAAATAATAATGTTTCCACTTTCCAGAGCGCTGAAAAATCAGAAAAATGAAGAAAACAGGCCGCAGGGGGTAGGTAAGGGGCCCAATTAAAAAAAATTTCAAATCAAAGTTGTTACTTGAAGTTCTAGGAATAAATTTGGTCATAACAAAAATTTTGATTGGACCCCTCCTTCCCTTTCAAATCCACTATTTCTCTTTTTAGAACCAAAAAGAACCAATTCCATTAATTGGTGGTGGTTCTGGTTTTCATTGTAAAGGAAATTGAAAATGGTGGTGGTGATGGTGGTTTTTTATTTTCAAACCACTTTCTTGTGGTTGTGGTTATTTCAGCAAATGATTTTTCGTTGTGGTTCCAAACGGTTCTCTTCCCTGCCTTTTCGAAAGGAATTGGTTCTTTTTGGTGGTGGTTCTTGAATGAATTTTTGAAGTTAATTGTAATGGTTCCAAATGGTTTTGAAAACCAATTGAAATATCTGGTGGTGGTGGTTTTACCCGGTTTTGGTTTCAATTGGTTTTCTTCCCTGCTGGTTACTCTGAACCAGGGAAGAAAACCAATTGAGACCCAATTGGTTATGGTGATGGTGGTTTTGAGAAAATTTTGAAATTACTGGTGGTTCCAATTAGTTTTTGGTTTTTAAAAATTTTCAAAAGGTTTTGGTGCTAAAGTGGTTCCATTTAATTTTTTTTTTTTTGATTGGTTCTGGTTCTGGGTTTTTGGTTTTGCTTGATTAATTGGTTGTGATGGTGGTTCTCAAATTAAAACCCATTTCAAATGGTTGTGGTGGTGGTTCTCAAATTAAAAACCATTTCAAATGGTTGTGGTGGTGGTGGTGGTGGTTCCGTTTTGGTTTTTCAATTGGTTTTCATCGAATTGCTTCCATTTCGTAGTATGAAAAATATTTCCCAACATTTAAACCATTTATCTATGGCATTAACCATCAGAACCAGGTGGAACCATTTGTGGTTATTTCAGCAAATGATTTTTCGTTGTGGTTCCAAACGGTTCTCTTCCCTGCCTTTTCGAAAGAAATTGGTTCTTTTTGGTGGTGGTTCTTGAATGAATTTTTGAAGTTAATTGTAATGGTTCCAAATGGTTTTGAAAACCAATTGAAATATCTGGTGGTGGTGGTTTTACCCGGTTTTGGTTTCAATTGGTTTTCTTCCCTGCTGGTTACTCTGAACCGGGACACCCTGTACATAAGTATATCGAAGCCATAAGCAAAAGTAGAGCTACGAGTTATAATTGAATATTAATAATTAAATTAAACGATATCAGCACGACGACGACGACGACGTGTACGTCGACGACATCGCTGTTAAAAGAAACCTACCATAATAAATGAAAAGAGAAGACCTCGTGGCGCATACCTACGTAGGTATCTTTTATTCATATACCAAAGTACGATATATACCTTTCGCGACTTATTATAATTCGTTTAAAAAACAAACCACAAAGAGTATTTTTCCGGTACCTACTCTACTCTCCTACCGTGGGATTACGTTTCACCTATACCTATTTGTTCTAAACATTACGCGTAATTATATATTACTTAACGTTGCGTGTCGACGATGGGATAATTGCCGCGGCCAAGTCTCTTTATAATATTCTTTAGCCGACCGCTGCGGCGTTATCGGAAGCGCCCGTGATACACAATGTGTTATACCTGGGCGATGGATGTCTCATCTATATTCTTCCCCCCCCCTCTCTCTCTCTATCTCTCTCTCTGTCTTCTACTTACACCATTGCGTAAGCATAATCTCTTCTTTTAAAGAGTTTACTAATCGTTTCACCGTGTACCTAATTCAGCTCGAAGCTCGTGTTGAGAGCTAATTAACCGATACTAATTAAAAAACCTAGGTAGTTGGTATCTTCATATCGCAACGGGATTCCAAACACTCTGTGGTCATATTTGCGAGTGTGATTCCAACAGGAAGAAATTTCTTTTCTTTATTTAGACATAGAGAATGTCGAGAATATATTATTTAGGAAGTACCTAACCTACGAACAGTGCAGCTCTATGAGAGAATTTCGGTTGAACGTTCCCGAAAAAAAAAGAAGAAGTTTTAACAGTTTTAGTCGAGCGTGGCCAAGTTCAACACAATCACGTATTTAGCAACGGTTACACCATTACCATTCTTCCTAACGTAAGCTACGTAGAAGTACATGGTACATAGTATCTATACAGGGTGTCCCGTCACCAGTTGACACCCCTTCACCAGCGATATAGTCAACTCAAACTAAGCTCATGTATGCATGTTTGCCGACCCTGTGAATTGAAGGGGCAAAGATATGCTCAACTGAAAATTTTCATTTTTTAGTTTCGTTTCAGATTTTTAACCATGCGCTACTCGACAACCGAGATAGGTAGAAAGTTGCACTTTGCGGCGTTGGAAAGGAAATTTTGTGTAGAATTTTTTAGTGGGGTTGATCATTGAACTAGGTAATCAGGGGGGTCTGTGCTGCACTAATTATCTTGAAAAAGTGTTCAAAATTGGCGATTTTTTTGCAACTTTTGGGGAAATCTCAAAAAAGTTTCATCATTTGGTATTATTATTATGGCTTCCCTTGGATGAAAAAAGTTTGACCTTTTGAATGCCGCAAACCAGACCCTTCTATCTCACTTCGTTAAAAAGTTATAGCAATTTCAATTTCAAAATCAGGTCTAAAAAAAAGAAATGAAAAAATTAAAAAAAAATTTTTTTTTCTAAAATGTTGTTTACTTTATTTTAAACATCGAGTTTCACTCAAAATCATTAGTTATGTTAGGTATCAAGTTTCAAAAATAACATAAAAAGGAATTTTAAAATTTTTTCAAAAAATTAATTTTTTTTCTGCTAAGATTTTGAAATTGAAATTACTATAACTTTTTAACCGAGAAAGATAGAAGAGTCCGGTTTGCGGCATTCAAAAGGTCAAACTTTTTTCATCCAAGGGAACCCATAATAATAATACCAAATGATGAAACTTTTTTGAGATTTCCTCAAAAATTCCAAAAAAATCGCAATTTTTGAACACGTTTTTTGAGATAATTAGTGCAGTACAGACCCCCCCCTGATTACCTAGTACAATTATCAACCCCACTAAAAAATTCTACACAAAATTTCCTTTCCAACGCCGCAAAGTGCAACCTTCTACCTATCTCGGCTGTCGAGTAGCGCATGGTTAAAAATCTGAAACGAAACTGAAAAATGAAAATTTTCAGTTGAGCATATCTTTGCCCCTTCAATTCACAGGGTCGGCAAACATGCATACATGAGCTTAGTTTGAGTTGACTATGTCGCTGGTGAAGGGGTGTCAACTGGTGACGGGACACCCTGTATAGATACACTTGCGCGAGAATAAACCGTCAATTATCGCATCGTCGTATCGGCCAGTGCGGTATAATAATTGAAATCGGCCAGATAAAGTGTTCGAATCCAGCCGAAGCCCAGAGAACTGCGCAGATGCGTTTGTGTGAGGAATGGCGCGTAAAAATTCGTGAGATAGAGAGTCGAAGAGAAGTGAGAACCATATATTTTAATGGACGTTGAACGATGGTGTATTTTCGGAGCTTCGCATCGAATTGGTCGTCGTGAAAAAGAGCAGGGTAATTGTAGAGGCCATGAAGGCCCGTATTTGACGTAGCTTATGGTATAATTATTATTGCCCGGGTAATAGCCGGCTGGCCACATGTATTAGCACTTGCGACGAAAATGGAAATTTTCGATGGTTCTCGTGTGAGCTTGAGTACGCAGTTTTTGACGAGAGAAGTATACAAATACGAGTACTCATCTAATTGCAGAGTGCAAACGGTAGAAAAGTTCGAAGATGATTTTCTAGATGGTTGTATTGAAATGTGCAGGGAATAAGTCATCTTGTGGAGAGATTTTGTTGTTTCGTAAAAAAGTGTTGGTATATTTTTCTCCAAAAAAAAAAAAAAAAAAAAATTCAATCAAAGAAGTGGTAGGTAAATAATTGAAAAGATACAAACATTTCTAAATCTTTTGATTAAAATTTTAAAAATTGCGACAAAAAGTCAAAGAAATGTGTAAAGTTGCCTAAAATTCAAAAATTGTCGCAAAATATCAAAAAAATTGCTTCAAATTCTAAAAGTGTGAGAAATGTCCAATAATTGTGGAAGTTACATAAAATTTTGAGATGATCAAAAAAAGATTGAAAAACTGTAAAAAGTCACTTAAAATTTTAAAATTCTGACAAAATGTCCAAAAATTCTAAAAAAATTGAAAATTGCGGCAGAATGTCTGGAAATTATCAAAGGGCCTAAACTTTTGAAAATCATGAAAGGTCACATGAAAATCAAAAAAAAAAAAATCACAAAAAGTCAAAAAGTTGTAAAAAAATAATTAAAATTTGAAAATTTTCAAAAAATGTAGAAAAATTGTGAAAAATTACTTAAAATCCGAAAATTGCTGTAAAACATCAAAAAGTTATTTTAAATTTCAAAATGTTGAAAAATTGTAAAAAGTCACTTGAAACTCTAAAACTTTGGTAAAATGTTCAAAAAGTCCTTCAAAAAATGCTAAAATAAAAAAAATTAAAAAGTCACCTAAAATGGTAAAAAATCCTGAAAATATTCTAAAACTTTAAAAATTCTAAAATGTCGCTTAAAAATTAAAAGTCGTCGCAAAATAATAAAAAAAAGCTTTAAAAACCAAAATTAATAAAAATTGTAAAAAGTCATTTATTGAAACATTACGGCAAAATGTCATGAAATTGTCAAAAGGCCTCAAATGTAATTACTGAATGTATTTCATTATTGTAATTTGTAGCTTTGGACATGAAATTCAAAAACTGTTGCAAAAAGTCAAAAAATTATTTAAAAAATTCGAAATTCGAAAATTGTAAGAAAATTATTATAAAATTGCTGTAAAATTTCAAAAAATAAAAATCGTAAAAAGTTGATTAAAATTCCGAAGTTTTGACAAACACGCAAAAATTATAAAATTGATGCCAAAATTAACAAAAGTAATGAAAATTTATGTTAACTATAAGTGCTAAAAAAGTCACTTGAAATTTGAAAATTGAGGCAAAACTTTCAAAAATTGTAAAATGTCGCGTAAAATTTAAAGTTGTCTCAAAAAATAAAAAGGAATTTCAAAAATGACTTGAAATTCGAAAACTGTTACAAAATGTCAAAACACTGTGAAAAATGACTTGAAATTTGAAAATTGTTACAAAATGTAAAAAAAATTGTAAAAAAAAATAATTTAAATTTGGTAATTGACGCGGTAGCCAGAATAAGGGCGTTCGGTAAAAAGTGCGATTTTGGGAAAACGAGTTTGAAGTTTTTGCACCGTTGCTACACAAAAACTACTCGACTTACAAAAAATATTTTTATACCATCTATAGCCCCATCATTCAACTACACTTCACCAAAATTTCATCCAAATCGGTCCAGTAGATGGCGCGCTATTCCAATTCTGCCGAAAAGTCTCTAACGCCCTTTTTATATATCCACTTTTTTTTTGTTCACTTTTTTTTTCTTCAATTTTTTACGACTCTGTAACGCATTTTTGAAGTTCAAAAATAATAAATTTCGAAAAATTATATTTTATTAATGCATAAAAAGTACAAAATCTGACGATAATATTAGGGTACTTACTAAAAATTATGTTTTTTTTAAACGAATGGTTAGAAAATTGAGCTTTTATTTATTTTTTCGATTGTTCGACACGTCTTATAAGATCGTAGGCATTGCGAATCGCTTTTAAATGATAGACAAGGAAATGCTCGTTCTTTTGAGCCGGTCTCCAAAAAAGGGCGTTAGGGTCATAACGCCCTTATTCTTCCGGGGGCGTCAATTGCTGTTGTAAAATGTCAAAAAAAATTATTGAAATTCTCAAAATGTTGAAAATTTTTGTAAAGTTACTTGGAATTTATAGATTTTGTCAAAATGTCAAAAAAACTTGAAAAAACATGTTGGAAAATTGTAAAAAGTCACTTGAAATTCAAAAATGCAAATTGCAAAACATTAAAAAAATCAAAAAAATGTTGAAAAATTGTAAAAAGTCACTTGAAATTTTTTTTTTTTAATTTAAAAATTGTTGTAAAGTGTCAAAAAAACTTTAAAAATTCTAAAATCATCAAAAATTGTAAAAAAGTCACTTTAGTTTGGAAAACTGACGCAAAATGTTAAAAAATCCTTGACAAAAATCTTGATACATTCAAGAATAGTAAAATGTCACTCTAAGAGACTTTTTTCAAATTGTTCCAAAGTGTCAAAAAATTTAGAAAAGTCGTACCTACCTATAGGTATAATTCTAAACTTGTCACACAAGGTACGTAAAAAAGTTGTGAAAAAATCTCAAGTTGTTCTAAAATTATAATAAGTCTCAAAAGTTCTAAGTTGACCCAAAATGTTGAAAAATACTGTTAAAAATTCAACAATTGGTAAAACGTCAGATGCGCAGGTAGGTAATTATCCAATTAGGTATTCCAAATTGTAGGTATAAAATAAAGAATTCCTAAAAAATTAAAAATTAAGGCAAAATGTCAAAAAACTGTAAAAAATTCTGAATTGTTCAAAAATGAATAGAAAATTACAAAATTTGGTTCGCAAAATGTTATAAAGTTGTGAAAAGTAAAAAAAAAAAAAAAAAAAAATGGGAATAATATTGAAAAATACTTATGATGATTTTTTTTTAAAAACTAATAAAATCCCAAAAATATAATTGATGACTTTTGTGTAACAAAATGTCTGAAAGTTGTAAAAATAATGAAAAATTCAAAAATATGTATGTACAAATATCTACCTAAATTTTAAAATTTTTCAAGACCTGTTATCGTTTTTTTTAAAGTATTTATTTATTTTGAATGATTTTTTGAGAACTTTTTTTGGGCATTTTTCAACAGATCTTTTCTGGAGTCATAAATAACCAATGATCGATGCAAAATAATTTTTTTTAAATAATTGGTTTCAATTTTTTTTTTTTTTGACTTTGACATGATTTCTAAGAACAATTCGATCCTCGATTATTTACACATTTCTTTCTTAAAAGATCCGGGTAAAACAGTTTTTCATCTACCTACATTGGTGTCATTAACTATCGCATATTTTGGTACTCGCATGTTCACAGACTCGTCATAAGTAAACGTTCATACGTACGTGCCTATACGACGATAGATCCGTGAAGTAGGGACGGGGTGGAGAATTCAGAAAAATACTCCTCTCATTCACTGCGACGTGGATGTTATATGCACGGACGTTTGTACGAATAAAATATCGTCGTCTCGACACCTTTCACGTAGATATTGGAGTACTCCGTCCTCAAATACGTCTACGTCTTTCCTTTACAATCTGCAATAAACAAATCCAAACTGTCATTTATTCAATGACGAAGACCAAGAACGAGAACAAGCAGCAAAAATAAGCAAGATCGATAATGACTCGAGTGAAAGGTCAGTAATTCAGCATGCGAAATCTCGGCGCATCATTGACGACCGTCTGTTCGACGCGTCGCGAAAGTCATCACGTCATTAATCTTCTAATAAAATTCCGATAATTTTTTTTTCGAAATCGCCGCGTGCCACGATGGGACGAAAAATCCTCATCGGCATTCACCTGATCATACCAGTCCATTCGATTCGACTGCAATGATCGAGCGTCGACTTTGCGGTATCAAGATCAACCTCGCCATGTCACAGACTTGTCAGCGTAGTATTAATTAATTAACTCGGGCATGGGCCGAAAGAGGCACAAACGAAATGGACATTGACAAACCACACCTACTCCTTGAGCGTATATTTTCTTCTCAGATGTCCTAATTTCAATAGCGTATTGTTTTGTCAGACTCGTAAAGTCGTAATGTTATAACCGTGCTCGTTGATTCGAGCCTGATTATTTCACGCTGATAAATCACTCTCGCTGTTCGGTCGCTAGTCTTTTTTTTAAATTTTATTTATTTATTTATTTTGTTCATTCGGAGATGCTAAGGGACCGGAGAGAGGTCTTTGTATGCAAATTTTTTTTCCCTTAAGCTGTTCACTCTGGACGTATGTAACTCTTAACAGTAGGCGGCTATGCCTGAGCTAATGTAATATTTGGTAATCGCAGTCGTAATATTATCGTAGTCGAGTCAGCCAGCGCTGAAATCATTAACGAGTATAATGGACAGCTCAATGAAGTCGTTCGCTGCATCGAGGCCTCTCTCTGAGCGTACTATTTGAGGTATGTACGCGTGTGCGTGCGTGTTGTGCAGACAGCCGCACGTCAAAAACAATACCAGCTTTATCCAGACAGAAATCAATTAGTTGCGATACCACGAGGGTATGGCTACGCACAAGTACCAGAGTTATATGGACATACTGTAACTCGGAAGGTGTAATTAAGGATGGCCCAAGAGGTATGCTGGTGGATATGCCACAGGTCAATTCTGTATTTGTAAACCGGCGCATTCCAAGGACGTGTAAACAGATCTGAATAGTATCGATGAAACATGGAACAATTGAAATTGAAAGAGTCGAATTTTTTTTATTCCACGATTTCGACAGTTTCTGGCCAGAAGTTTCAATACCTCTGTAAGTAAATAATTGAAGTTGAGTCACTGGAACTACTGGAAGAGATAATGGACCGATGAGATTTTGTTGGAAAGATGCCCTCCTTACAAGGAAATCGTGCCAAATTGCCATCGTCTATTCGGATTGAGCTAAAATGTGCACACCAAAAAAACTCATGTTACTCAGAGCCCACAACCAGATTTTAAGTTGACGAAATTAATTTTTAGATTTTGGCAAATTTTTGAAAATGGGGATACTGGTCCTTTGATGTGGGTATCAATTTTTTATAAAAATAGTAAATTTTGAGATGAATTCTGAAAATTGGGTTATACGTTTACTAAAGTCGACCCCCCTCTCCAGTTGGTTGCAACAATGTGCTCAATTCTGAAATTTTCAATCTATTTTTTCCCCAAACTTGCAGGTATGTTTTGATACTCGCAGTTAGAGTGTGTAGTGAATTAGTGCATAAGGCTTCAAGAAGCACTTCGTTGTTAGTTGGACACAGGCAAATTGTGTGAAGTGACATGGCATGCTTTGTTTTTTTGTCGTTGCATAGCACTACGTGGTGGAGGTATCCATCACCAATAAAATGATCCTAATAAGCATTATTCATATTGTCGCTGATGTTCTTGGAGTTTTGTTATCAGTTTTATTTCACAAAAAATGTTTTTTGTCAGTTTTAGCCTTTTCGTTTCTCATTTTGTCAAATAAATTAGTTAATTAACATACAATTGTAAATTGAAGAAGAATTTATTGTAATCGCAACAGGCCTTATTACATGATTTGAACCAACTCTAAACCCTTTCACCAAAGTGACCGCCCAAAATTCAAATTCTTCCGATGTTTCCACCATTGCATCAAATCTTCCAAAGTTGCGTCAAATCTCTTCCAAAAAATACCACCTATGGTTTGCACTCTTCTAAAATGGTCACATAAGAGTATATTTCAGATCTCCTGAAACTGTTCTACCACATTGGTTATCATTCGATATACTATGTGGCATTATTTTGGAAAAGGTCCCACTTTGGTTTTTTCATAGTTTTGGCTTTTGAGAAAATCACATTCTTAGGTAAAAATGTTCAATTGTTCAAAGTGGGACGTTTTGAGTTATTGATGGATTCAGTAAATGGAAGGTGTATTATTTCATGTGCACCAAGAATTACTAGCGCAACTCGCGGGAAGTTGGTTAACTAAGGCATTTAAGTTGACCATTCATCAAAATCCATATTACGACAGGTCCAATTTTGACTCAAGGAAAATTTTCAAGACCACCATGTTTTAGAGCATAAAATTTTCTTTCAAATGAGTGGTCAATGCAATTTGTAGCTATAATAGGGGCAATTCTACAGTAATAAGAAAAATTAGGGGTAAAATTTTAAAACTTTTCCCAAAAATTTTCATTTCCTGAACTTTCAACTTTGAAGCGCTGTAAAACGCTCAAAAATTATCAAACAGACTTCGAAAACATCTCATTGGACAAAGAATTTTCTATACCCTACGAAGACCCGGTCGATCTTAATTCATTTTGGACCGACAAGTCAAAGTTGGACCTTTTCCAAAATAATGTCACATATTTCAGATTGGGATTCCCTGAGGGATTTTTTTTGTTTGTTCTGGGAAATCAATTTTTCGGGGGAAAATGCATTTCAAAAAAAAAGGGGGAGAAGGAATAGATATTTGTGTATTGTTGTTATTTCGCAATTTCCCTCAAAAGATTAACAGAAGTTTGAACGGAATGTATCAATCTCGAGAAATTTCTCAAGACCAGCGGGTAGACTCTCCACATGAATAAGTTTCTTGATTTCTGGGTCTGACTTAGAAATATCTGAACATCTCTTCGAACTTTAACTGAGCGAGACCACGGACTGCAGTAGACTGAAAATGATACCGCTGATGCCTGCATTGTTGTTGGAAAAAATAATATCAGAATCATAATTACGAGGATTTTATTTTATTATTATTTTTTACCGCATTCTCGAGTACTTGTCCAGCCCAGTACAGTAGGAACATGGGCCAAATGGTCAGTAGGAAAAATGAAATCACCTTTAGTCGAACTGACAGCGGCATTTCAGGCTGTAACATCATTTACTAGTGTGGATATTTTCAAATGGATGTTAAACAGAACTTTTAATTACTTCGACTTACGCTGAGTATGGTGAACAGTTGTGCAATTTGGGTGACGAAGTTAACAGGGATTGCCAAAGAACTGGCTAATTGAACGAATTCTCTGAAATCATCGATTGTCCTGAAATGGCGAAAATCAATCAATCATATTATCGCAATCGAATCTATTCGAAATAAGTGCAGAATCTGTATTTCTGTTATACCTGTTGATGGCATTAAACGCTTTAATATCCTGTATCAAAATTTGGCTAAAAGTTCTGCACCAAGCTTGATCTACATCGTGTCTGTTTTGAGAGCTCAAATTTAGCGCATCCATTCTGGAATCGATGCTATTCTGGAGATACATCAATTCATTATGGCATGCAGCGCCCCACAAACATACCAGAGTCACTCCGCTCAACCATGGCAAGCAGAACAACGGAGAATTGAACACCACACTCAAGCAATTGAAAGCAAACAATTTAGCAGATCCGTTTTCTTCTATATTTGGCAAAGGAAACGCGTAATACTTGAAATTTCTTACTTTTTTTTCATCGAAGAATAAAACGACATCGAGAATACAGACAAAATTGTGAATGAAGACCAAAACGAAGATCTTGTAAAAATTGGAGATCATTAGTGTTTTCAGCTCGACCATCCTTTCATTGGGAGTCTGTCGAGTCTTCGATATTAAGATTTTGGAGAAATCATCAATTCCTTGGATGGTTGCTTCGATACTACTCCGGTAATAATACACGGCAACAGGAAGGAGGACACCTAAATATATGGAGGCACAGGCCCACGTAGCAATATCCAACAGTTTCCAAATGTCTCGATTCTTATCATAGAGTAAACAAGCCATAGCAGTGGTGCAGGCTACCAATACCCCACATAAATTGATCACAAACCAAGCATACTTGACTAAGGGGCTGATCTTATCGGTGAAATAGATTTTGCCGCAGATGCAGTACAGTAAATAGAGCTGGTTCGATGTGGTGCTCCGATATCCGAAAATGTTCTCCTTTCCTCTAATTTGTTTGACTATTTGACCGAATCCTTTTGCTGAAGTTGAAATTGTGGATCGAAATTGAAATCCGGAGCATGTTTTGGGAATTGTCTGCATTTTTATCACAGTGTTTGTGAACTGTGATGTACGTGTCCTGTAACCAAAATGTGTCTTTATGTCCAACGCGATATAAAATGAAAAATTTGCACTCCAAAATTATGAAAATCGACTTCCTCGAGTTTTCAATGATGCTGAATACAGTTTTAATGTTATTTTCACTCAAGATCCAACCGGGGAGGGGGCTTCGAGGGGGAGAGGCAAAACTTAAAATTAATGAAAATGGCATGTGGGGTGTGCATATATGGGTTTTCTTACCGCCTGAGTCCATTTTTGATATTTTTTTGACAAATTCTCAAAGAGGGCTTCGAGGGGGGAGGGGCAAAACTCAAAATTACCGAAAATGGCATGTGGGGTATTCAAATCTAGGTTTTCCTACCGCCTGAATCCGTTTTTGATATTGTTTTGGACAAATTGTCAACAGGGGTTTGGGGGTGGGTGGGGGTAGAACAATTTACAATTTACCTAACTTCAACTTAATTTTTGAAATACCTAATTATTATTATTAGTTACACGAATGAAAACATGAAAGTACAAGCCATGGATTAATAAGTACGTGTTGTATGTTTTTAAATCTTATTGCCTTTGGCTTACATCCCCTCACTCTTTCACTCTTATTCTACATTTATGTGTTCTTTCGGCATAACAATGGTTTCATGTGTGTGTCATCAGCAAATTATTATCGTATGCGATGAACACTTGTATTTTAAAACATTCAATTAGGCATTTCGAGATGACGTCACAGCGAGTACGAGTGGTTGCATAATACCCTCTGCCACCGGATAAGAAAATTACTCTTGTTTTCTTAGTTTTTCTTCAATAACTCAAAAATTTGAGTGGATCTATGTGTGTTTAATGCATGAAAAAAGATCTACTTTTCACGCTCTACAACCTCGAATTTGTTTCAAAGTTCTAGCGTTAACCCTTGAAAAGTTATTAAAGTTCAAAGTTTGAAAGTTACAAAAATCGCATTTTTTTATTACGTTTTTATTAGAATTGCTCAAAATTTTGAGTGAGCACATAGGTGTTTGAGACATGAAAAATGATCTACTTTTCACGCTCTACAACCTCAAATTTTTTTCAAAGTTCTATCGTTAACCAATAAAAAGTTATCCTATCACAAAACAAATGAAATATGTTAACTGCAGTATGCATAATATGTGACGCGTATCCTGAAATCGATACGGGGCAAATATGCAATCCGCACAAGTCGAAAAGCCTAATAAATGCATCAATTGGCTCTTGACTTGATGGTAATTTACTTACGTGTATGTAAATATAGGTTAATGAACGCTTGTACTTTATTGGATATAGTAGCAAGAAAAACGTCGTTTGCATCGTATCGAATAAAATCGATCGATATATACACAGTTTGTGATTCTGTTGTACAGACGTTGATGCTGGGGGTTAAGAATGATCTTATTTCGATTTTATTTTTATTTTTTGACGCTTGAGATTTTTTAAATTATATACTTACTTAGTTATTATTTTGTTTGGAAAAAAGTACTGAGTATCTCTCTTTGAGGTCTCTGTTGCGAATCACTCAAAATTAATGTCAATAACAGATTTAAGAGGTAAGAAAACTTCGATTTCCATATCCTACATGGTTTTTTTTGGTAATTTTGATTTTTGACCCCTCCCTCCTGGGGCCTTCTTTGAGAATATTTTCATTTTAAGAAAATTCTATTAAAGTAAGTAATACTTTCTAGAAACAAAACGATTGAAAAAATACAAACGAGTCTGCACAATAAAATTTTCAAAATTTTAAACTCGAGCAGCACAATCGACAAATTATCGAAATAAAAAATCGACAGAATATCGAATTCGATAAAGTGTCGCGTTAGTTCCGCCTAAATCGTGAAATTATCTTTCGATATATAGATAGATTATCGACGAATTATAGTTAGCAAAAATTTCGAGATTATAGTAAGATATTTTATCGATAATATATCTATAATATCGAAAGATAATTTCACGATTTAGGCGGAACTTTTGCGACACTTTATCGAATTCGATATTCTGTCGATTTTTTATCGATTTTTTTATTCCGATTTTTCGTCTTTTACTAGCTTTTTTCTATAATTAAAAATCATTAATTAGCATAATTAATACATTAAACTATGCCTAAACACATTATTCATGTTACGGTATAAGAAGATCATTTCAGAAAAAGTCAAAAAAAATTATAAAAAATCTGCCACCCTTGGGGCTTGAACAATCTACCTCCTGCATGGTAATCCTCTTCCTTAACCACTATGCCATACCTTATCGTTGAGGAATTAGCAATAAAACGCTTATAATAGGCAGTTTAGTACTTCCAGACGTGTTGGACTTAGAAAAAGTTTCACCAATTTGGAAATAATTTCAAATATCGTCACAAAATCGTTGAAAAATCGTTCGACAAATTTCAGATTATTTGTCAATAATGTAGTTTCAAATATCGTCACAAAATCGTTAAAAAATCGAAATCGAGAAATTTTATATTACGTGTCGATAATATAGTTTCAAATATCTTCACGCAATCGTTAGAAAACCGAATTCGAGAAATTGCATATTATGTGCCGATAATATACTTTCAAATATCTTTACAAAATCGGTAAAAAATCGGATTCGATAAATTTAATATAATCTGTCGATAATATAGTTTCAAATGTCGTCAAAAAATCGGTAAAATATCGAAGTCGAGAAATTTCATATAATATGTCGATAATATAGTTTTAAATATCTTTACAAAATCGTTAAAAAATCGAATTCGATAAATTTAATATTCTTTGTCGATAATGTAGTTTCAAATATCTGCACAAAATCGGTGGAAAATCGGAATCGATAAATTTAATATTCTTTGTCGATAGTATCGTTGACGAATATCGTCATAAAATCTTAATAATATCGAATTCGATTGTTTTTAGATTTTTTGCATATGAAGTTGTACCGATAAATCTTTATAATATCGTGAGAACATCTATAGATTTTCAAACGATTTTTTATCGATACGTTACATCTTCCGATATTATCGATCGAGTGTGCCACTCGGGAACTTATTCAAGAATGCAAATTGTCATGTAATTTATTGCATGTCAAGTTCATGCGCGTAGAAATGATCAAATACCTATATAACACTAATTTCGTTGAATTTGTTCATCTTGTTTCATTCAAAAATCACTTACTTATAACAAATTTTTTACTTACTCATTTGAATGAAAATGTTTAAATTTCACATTTCATTAAAAAAACAAATCCACATACTTATTACTGCCTCAACATAGATTTCACCTACTTGAAGCACGAGGTACTGTATACCGGACCACATCGTGAAACAGGAGAAATCTTGACTGAAAAACCTGATGATGTAGATACTTCCTCGTATTCATGTTCACTGAAAAAAAAAAGTCGAAAGCTCACGAAATTATTAATTTATTAATTTTCAATCACTTACATTCGTGTCTGTCTCTAGAGGTTGAATTAAATTGTCATTGTCATTCTCAAAATCGTATCACCAATCGTTATAATGTGAAAATTCAATTATAATGTTAGTAATTTGAAGTAAACACTGGGCATGTTGACTCCCTAATTCGCCGAACCGTTTAATTATTCAATAATTTGTTTTCTAAAGACAAAGTAGGTATATTAAAATAGTCGGTTTAAATTTTAATCGATTGTTAAAATAAACCAGCCCATCACATTTAAAATTAATTTTAAAAATCCCCGAAAAAAAAATGAAAACTGTTTTTAAATATTTACTTCATTTTCTTACCAATTATTATTTTTCAAAATAATGTTCACATAGCAGTCAATAAGTTAACTCTTATTTGAACTTGAACAATCCTACATTTTACAACATGCCCATCATCTTCATAAATGTTAAACCCTTCCCCATACCCTCTCATCTTTCCTTTCTCGTTCCTAGCTATCGAGCATTTTTTTTTCTTTCGGAGTACAAAAATATTACTTATTTTTTGATTAAAAAGATTCCTCAATTTATTGGTCTAAAATATAATCATTATTTTGTTTGAAAAAAATTATATTTCTTTTTGTTACAAAAATTACACAAATTTTGTAACGATGAAATTACCTAATAAGCTACTTAGTTACTCAATTTAAAAAAAAAAAAAAATCACTTTTTGGGTAAGAAAATTACTCGTTTTCTTAGTGAAAAAATTACTCAAAATTACTTGTTTTATGATGAAAGAATGGTAGGTATTTAAGTACTCATTTTGTTTTTTGTTTTTTTTTAATGGAAAAAGTTGGTGCTCATTTATTTTGATAAAGGAAATTATTGTAATTTTTTTGTTTTACGAAAAATAGATAATCATTTTTGATAGATTTTTTTTTTTTTTTTAATTTTCTGGTAAAGGTAAACAAAATTACTTTTCTTTTCTATGTGTATGTAAAACATTTTTCATTTTTTTGATGGCGATTTTTAGCCGATTTTTTTTTTAAAAATTTAGGCTATTGTGTCCGACCCTAATTTAGAAGGAGGGGGGGGGGGTAGAAGAGTTCTGACCCCATTTCTCGACGTTTGGGATCAAAAGAAGACGATCTGACACATGTCACATATTTATATATATATATATATATATATATGTACATATAATTTTAACGCTACTTTTGGAACTCTGGGGCCGAGCCTAACAGGTCAAATGAGGTCAAACTTGATATGTAGGGTCCCCTCGGTGTAGGAATGATGAAAAAAAAATTTTGGGGCCCTAACTCAAAATTGGGGATTTTACCCTTTTTTGAGGGGGTGCGGGGGAGCCCCAATATCATGAAATTTTTTGAAACTTGCCCCAGGGATGAGAACCCTAATTACCTACACCATAGTCAAATTTCAGCCCCCTAAGTCATCCCCACCCTATTTTAGGGCCCAAAAAGTGGATTTTGGGGTCATTTTTTTCACGTTGATCAGGCTACAGACCCCCCAAATGGGCCTGGGGGGGCCAAAATTTTCATCATGGATCAAGTTTGTGCCTCTGATGTGCCTTTTGTAGGTTTCAACTTTTGGGCCCCTTTGACCCCTGTCAAGGATCAAAAATCAAGATTTTTCACAATTTTTCATGTTTTTTCTCGCTTCCCGGTACGTTGATCAGCCTGCAGCCCAAACCAAATGACCTTGGATGCTAAAATTTGGTATTTAGGATAGGTAAGGGTCACTGAAATGCCTTTTGGGGTTTTTGACCCTCGAGCTCCAAAATTGGGGGTGGCTCTTTTTTGAAGAGGGCTCTAAAGAGGCCCCAATTTGACAAAATGATTTGAAATTTTTACCAACAACAGTGACTCTGATTGTCTCCACTGTATCCAAATTTCAGCTTCTCAAGTCATCCCCACCCCATTTTAGGGCTCAAAAAGTGGATTTTGAGGTCATTTTTTCACGTTGATCAAGCTACAGACCCCTCAAATGGAGCTGGGGTGCCTAAATTTTTATAATAGATCGAGTTTATGCCCCTGATGTGCCTTTTGTAGGTTTTGACCTTTAAACTCCTTTTGACCTCGATACAGGGTCAAAAATCAATATTTTTCAAGTTTTAACCTGTCTTTTCTGACGCGTTGAACAGCCTACAGCCCAAACTAAATGATCTAAACAATCGAAATTTGGGATGTAGGGTCAGTAGAGGTCACTGATGTGCCTTTTGGGGGTTTCGACTTTTGAGCACCAGTTGACCCCCGTACAGGGTCAAAAATCAGAAATTTTCACATTTTAACCTATTTTTTAGGTGTGTTGATCAGCCTATAGCCCAAACCAAATGACCTTGGAAACTAAAATTTGGTATTTAGGATCGGTAAGGATCACTGAGGTGCCTTTTGGGTTTTTTGACCCTCGAGCCCCAAAATTGGGGGTCACCCCTTTTTGAGGGGGGCTCAAAAGAAGCCCCAATTTGACAAAATGATTTAAAATTTTTACCAACAACAGTGACTCTGATTGTCTCCGCTGTATCCAAATTTCAGTATCGCAAGTCATCCCCACCCCATTTTAGGGCCCAAAAAGTGGATTTTGAGGTCATTTTTTCACGTTGATCAAGCTACAGACCCCCCAAATGGAGCTGGGGTGCCTAAATTTTTATCATAGATCGAGTTCATGCCCCTGATGTGCCTTTTGTAGGTTTTGACCTTTAAACCCCTTTTGACCTCAATACAGGGTCAAAAATCAATATTTTTCATGTTTTAACCTGTCTTTTCTGACGCGTTGAACAGCCTACAGCCCAAACTAAAAGACCTAAACAATCGAAATTTGGGATGTAGGGTCAGTAGAGGTCACTGATGTGCCTTTTGGGGGTTTCGACTTTTGAGCACCATTTGACCCCCGTACAGGGTCAAAAATCATAAATTTTCACGTTTTAACCTCTTTTTTGGTGTGTTGGCCCTCGTCTGAAGAGCTGAAAGTGTGAAGGGGATTGAGAGCGAAGCCCTCAATCCTCTCCTGCCATGTCCCTATTGAGGGTAAAGCTCCTCAATAGGGGCATGGGGGCGGAGCCCCCATCTGAAGAGTTGGAATTGACGAGGTGGTTGGGGGCGGAGCCCCCATCCTAAGAGCTGAAAGTGATGAGGGGGTTGGGTCGGAGCCTCAACGGGGGTATGGGGGCGGAGCCCCCATCTGAAGATGAAATCTTCAATGCAGAGAGGAACTAAAACTGAAGACAAAAACCTGACATTTTTAAACTGAATTTGAAGTTGAAACTGATATTGAAACTGAAATACCATGGATGAAAACGTTTTCAAAGAGGTACACTAACTTGAAAAAAAAAATTCGGCTGTCGCGGAGCATCTTGACTGCTACGCGTTTTTTTTTTTTTTTGGTTTGAAAAATTCATTAATTTTTTTATTTAAATACATTACCCATTTTTAAAAAGTTATACTATAATTTCTTGTCTACGAATTATATATAATTATTATTTTTAAAAAAAATTATTTATGGCTAATTACGCGTTTATGCTGTTACGTTCTACGTGTATCTAAATCTATGTACCTTACCTATACGACGAGATACAAAGACATACTCTACCTACGTAAAAGCAACATTTAAAAAGACCGCCGAGCCATCCAGACATGAGAACAATAGCTTAAGGTTGTGTTTAGGTGTACGAGCATAATCAAAAATGGCATTCGCATGAATGAAAGTTGTAAAGAGACGATTAGAAATGCGCATATTTTTGTCGGTCACGATTGTAACGAGTTGATTATGATTAGCTTTGACCGTGCTTCAATGGTCATAACTCGCCTCGAGTCTTCTAATATAAAGAATATGGATCAGGTACATATGGATTTGATAATAAATGATTTTTTTTTTACCATCTATCGCCGCCAATAATTATCACTGTTGAGGGAAAGTGCAACGAATGTTAACCACATAATTGTAATCTGGTCGGAAATTGGGAATTGTACGGTTGACAACCGCAAGCTATATTAGTTTTTAACGATATATGCAGAATAGACGCGGTATCTAGATATCTAGTGCGTGCGAATTGTTTTCTTATGTATATGGCCTTTAATCAATTCAATTGCTTACCTTATATACCTGTTGCTGGTTACTTTTTATTTATTGGATATGCTATAAATTATTCGAATAGTGGTATCTCATGTTTAGAGGTGAAAGTCTCCCATAGAGCTAGTTGATCTGTGTGCGAAGCTATTGAGTATACAAGAGAGCGCGAGTACGACAGAGGAGAAATACTTACTCGTTTATTGTTTCCCATTCGCGATGTGTAATTAATATCGTTAAATTGGTATGCGTGCCTTTTTCGCTGCTGCAGGTGATTCTATTATATTGTAGGTAATAATACGTATTATAACTACAGACGAGATGGACGAAATACGCGCCCAAACAAGGCGAGCTGCGGTATATTTTATGGTATTTCGCGAGCGTTTTCTATTTTCTCATAATGTATTTAAATTTTTAATGTATTCGATTTAGTATAACGTACATTTTCAACTTTCGATTGGCTCGCTTGATTCATGGCGAGTCTTCAAAGGGCGACAATCTCGTAATAGTGTTTATATCGTCATCTTCGGACAAGTTCATCTCTCGCAACAAAATTACATGGTTCGTAGGTATATCGGCAAAGTGAAGGTTGATGACATTGGGATGTGAAGGTGGTACGTACAAAAGCGATGAGCAGACGAAACGTAGGTATGAATTTAGTGTCACGTGGGATGTGCCAAACTCTCCATGCTGGTGAAATAAACGAACGTTTATTAAAAATTACCATGTGCGGTTTGATGTTGCGACGGGTTCGAGGAAAGTCAATGATCTTGAATGGATGCGATTTAGAATGAAGGCTCCGAAATAACGAAGAGAATCGTACGTATACAGCACAGATAACTGCTTAATTTTATTTTCAGTTCTCGACGGATTTCTGTCCTTTAAAAATCTTATGAATTTTCCTTGCATCAGAAAATTATGTTTTTTATTTTTTATTTTTATTTTAATTTTTAAAATTTGAACAAATTCTGGACTTTTTTGAAAATTTTTTCTAAAACTGAAATTTCTGACTAAGTCGAATTTTTGCTAAATATCAAAATCACCTACCCGAGCAGCACAATCGACAAATTATCGAAATAAAAAATCGGCAGAATATCGAATTCGATAAAGTGTCGCGTTAGTTCCGCATAAATCGTGAAATCATCTTTCGATATATAGATAGATTATCGACGAATTGTAGTTAGCAAAAATTTCGAGATTATAGTAAGATATTTTATCGATAATATATCTATAATATCGAAAGATAATTTCACGATTTAGGCGGAACTTTTGCGACACTTTATCGAATTCGACATTCTGTCGATTTTTTATCGATTTTTTCATTCCGATTTTTCGTCTTTTACTAGCTTTTTTCTATAATTAAAAATCATTAATTAGCATAATTAATACATTAAACTATGCCTAAACACATTATTCATGTTACGGTAAGAGGATCATTTCAGAAAAAGTCAAAAAAAAATTATAAAAAATCTGCCACCCGTGGGGCTTGAACCATCTACCTCCTGCATGGTAATCCTCTTCCTTAACCACTATACCATACCTTATCGTTGAGGAATTAGCAATAAAACGCTTATAATAGGCAGTTTAGTACTTCCAGACGTGTTGGACTTAGAAAAATTTTCACCAATTTGGAAATAATTTCAAATATCAAAATCGTTCGACAAATTTCAGATTATTTGTCGATAATGTAGTTTCAAATATCGCCACAAAATCGTTGAAAATCGAATTCGAGGAATTTCATATTACGTGTCGATAATATAGTTTCAAATATCGTCATAAAATCGTTGAAAAATCGAATTCGAGAAATTTCAGATTACGTGTCGATAATAAAGTTTTAAATATCTTCCACAAAATCGGTAAAATATCGAAGTCGAGAAATTTCAGATTATTTGTCGATAATATAGTTTCAAATATCGTCACAAAATCGTTAAAAAATCGGATTCGATAAATTTAATATAATCTGTCGATAATATAGTTTCAAATGTCGTCAAAAAATCGGTAAAATATCGAAGTCGAGAAATTTCATATAATCTGTCGACAATATATTTTTAAATATCTTTACAAAATCGTTAAAAAATCGAATTCGATAAATTTAATATTCTTTATCGATAATGTAGTTTCAAATATCTGCACAAAATCGGTGGAAAATCGGAGTCGATAAATTTAATATTCTTTGTCGATAGTATCGTTGACGAATATCGTCATAAAATCTTAATAATATCGAATTCGATAGTTTTTAGATTTTTTGCCTATGAAGTTGTACCGATAAATCTTTATACTATCGTGAGAACATCTATAGATTTTCAAACGATTTTTTTATCGATACGTTACATCTTCCGATATTATCGATCGAGTGTGCCGCTCGGGTAGACAAAAGAAAACAAGAAGACATAGGCAACGTCGCATTCATTAGGAGTTGACGGATAATCTTAAATATGTTTTTTGAAGATGGCTCGAAAAATATTCGTCGAATCAAATTTCCGACAAAACATTGCCGAAAGGAAATTTTCTATTCCACAATTTTGGTACTTATCAATTTTCACGAAAAATGTTCCATTTGTTCAGAACTTCGGCTCAGAAAATAAGAAAAATAATGTTAAAATTGCATATCTATCCGTGAAAAGAAATACTTAGGTTTTCAATAATAATTCAAAACATTCGACGAAACAAAATTTCTAACTGCACTGGAACATAAGAAAATGTTTGGCTCTACAACTTTTGGTTTCCATCAATTTTCACGAAAAACGCTTTGTTGGCTCGAAAAGTAGGAAAATGTGAAAATTCGCATATCCGTGAAAATAGTTTTTCGTCGATAACTCGAGAAATATTCGTCGAATCGAAACTCTGACAACATATTGGCGAAAGGAAATTTTCTGTTCCACAATTTTGGTTCTTATCAATTTTCACGAGAAATGCTTCGTTTGCGCGAAAAATAAGAAAATGTGAAAATTCGCTTATCTGTGAAAACAGTTTTTCAACAACAACTCGAGAAAAATTCGTCAAATCAGAATTCTGACAGCACATTGCCGAAAGAAAATTTCCTGTTCCACAATTTTGGTTCTTATTAATTTTCACAAAAAATGCTTCGTTTGCTCGGAAAGAAAATATGAAAATTCACATATCTGTGAAAACAAACACTTTTTCAACAATATATGTATAACTCACAAAATTCGTCGAATCAAAATTTCTAATTGCACTGGAAAGAAAGAAAATTTTTTGCTTTACAAATTTAGTTTCTATCAATTTTCACGAGAAACGCTTCGTTGTATCAAAAAATAGAAAAATGTGAAAATCACGTATCCGTGAAAACAGATTTTTCGACAATAAAATAGAGAAATCTGCCGATTTTCAAATCTGTTTTTTGAAGATGACTCGAAAAATATTTGTCGGATCGAAATTCTGGTAGCACATTGAAGAAGGAAAATTTTCTGTTTTACGATTTCGGTTCTTATCAATTTTTACGAAAAATACTTTGTTTGCCCGGAAAATAGGAAAATTCGGATATCCAGGAAAACAGTTTTCCGACGATAACTCAAGGAATATTTGTTGAATCGAAATTCTAAAAATTCAAGAACGAAAGAAAATTTTTGCTCTATAACTTTTGTTATTACATATTAATTTTCACAAAAAACGCTTCGTTGTCTCAGAAAATAGGAAAATGTGAAAATCACATTTGCGCGAAAACAGGTTTTTGACGATAACTCGAGAAATATTCGTCGAATTGAAATTCTAACAATTGCATTTCGAAAGAAAATTTTTCATTCTGCAATTTTCGCTCTTAGTTATCAATTTTCACGAAAAATGCTTATTTTTCCTGGGAAAACAGAAAATGTAAAAATTTTCATATCGAGGAAATCCGTTTTCCGACGATTAATTCAAGGAATATTCGTTGAAACGAAATTCTAATGATTCAAGAAAGAAAGGAAATGGTTTGATCTACAATAATTTTTAGTTTTTATCAATTTTTAATAAAAACAAGGTAAAAGTTAGTTTAATTAATGTTTTTTCTTTGTTTTTTGATTTCAGGTGAGTACCATTTGAAGATGATTAATTATGTGTATAAGAAGAAAATTGGTACCTTGAGTAAGTGCCTTCAATATTATGAAATACTACTTACTCTTTAGTTTAGTCGAATGAGATGATACTCGTGCAACCTTTTCGATGTTTCACGAAATACTAATTTAGAAGCCAAATTACAAATTACAAATGATTTCAAGGAAGTCCCTTTTTGCTTCTGCTTCACATATTTCAGTACCTATTTAAAAATTTCTTTTCAATTTCACGGTACATAAAAAAGTACTTACAACTTACCTTTCCTAGATCAATTCTATATAATTTAATCCGTCATTTGCTAAATCACAATTTTACAGGAAGGACGAAAAATGTTTCTTACAAATTTAAAATCTTATTTCAAGTGTCCCGATTCACCACCAGAATTTTCAGGAATCTCACTCCTTTTCGAAGTGCCTCTTATGCGGCCCTTTAAACCCTCCCCTTTGTTTTTTTGCTCATAACTCTTCAAACGTACTTTTAAACAACATAATGTTTAGAACTGAAATTAAAGGAAGTACGTAAAATTTCAGTTCCGAACATTTTGTTGTTCAAACACACGTTTGAAGAGTTACGAGCGAAAAAAGAAAGAGAAGGGGCTTAAGGGTCCAAATTAAGGACACTTATTGAATGGTGAGATTCGCGAAAATTTCAGTGGTTAATCAGGATACCGAAAGAAACATTCTAGAATTAAAAAATATATATATATCAAGTTTCTTGAAAATATTACCCCCCCCCCCCCCCCCCTCCAAAAAAATATTTTTTTCTTCAAATTTCAATTTGGCTCAAAACCAATAATTTTTAAATTATATTCCTCCGAAAAATTTCCAAATTAGGTTTGAAAATAATTTATATGTATATTCAGCCCAACTCTCTTGTATGATGACGAGGCACAACGATTTGCATGTGTCGCTGATGCAGTGATGCCGGAACGTAACGATAACGGTAACGAAAAACGAAAAATAACGGAATTTTTTTCGTTACAAGTAATGGAACTGTAACGGAACTTTATTTTTGAACAGAAATTGTGTAACGAAATAATAACGTTACAATAAAATGGTCTTTATGTTACGTAACAAATAACGAAAAAATTTCGTTACGTTCCGTTACTTTTTTTCGTTATTTTTTTTCAGTTTTTTTTGTATTGCCTGCACTGCCAACCGCAGAAAATGTTCTTTTGGTTTGTTGTAACTCTTGAAAAATTTTAATTTCACTTACATTTATGTGTAGGTACTATGGTACTGCCAGGCCCTTGTAACGTTATTTTTTCAATTAATGTTATTTTTTTCGTTCCGTTCCGTTTTTTTTTTGTTACAGCGTAATTTTTTCAGAAAGTAGGTAGCAAGACCTCCAAACTTGTATTATTTTCTTCTTAGTTCTTGATGTTTATTATATTCTTTTGGACTTGATAGTTATTAATTTACATTGAAAAATGAAGATAGCAATTTTTTTATGATTTCTGGCTATTTCGGAAAAAATTACGTTGTAACGAAAAAACAGGAACGGAACGGAAAAAAATAACGTTATTTGAAAAATAACGTTACAAGGCCCTGGCGGTACCATTTTTGTTCCAAGTAACGTAACTAATAACGAAATTCAGAATTTTTAGTTACAGTAACGGAACGAATACCGTAAAGGAAAAAAAAATTTCGTTACTGACATCACTGCGCTGATGCTACGTGTAAAACCGATAAAGATATAATTCTACTTGTTAATATTAACGTATCCTTTGGGCCACAATGTGTAATTATAATAAACCAAAAGTCCCTATTACGATGTTTCAAATTTTCCATATTACGTAGCCGAAATTTTTTTCGTAAAATTAGTGGTAAACGTCTTGAAATATTAATGAAATTAATTATTCTCGGTTGTGAAATGAACTCGAACCAGAATGTCATGAGTATTTTGTAGTCGATTTTCCGGAAACACAGATCTCGATAGTGTGTTTGCTTCTTCCGCGACCATACATATTTTCTTTTTCTCTCGCAATATTCTATGCATTGTAAATCAAGCTAAAAGAAATGACGACATCGTGGCAAGAACTGAAAAAAATCATCCGTCAAATTCGTGGCACGCAGAATCTATTTGGTTACAAGAGCACAGTAGCCAATCAAATGTACCTGTTTTATTGCTTCTCCGGTAAAATATACTTCACAGACAAGATAAATACAGGGATAAAATATTTCTGGTACATTTTGTTCGCTAGCGATGTGCTAGTTGCAAATTTTCTCGCATTCATGTACTATTTATACGATGAAGAAAAAGATGTAATAGTGATGTTGAATGCCGCCAATTCGATCAGTACCACTAACGTGGCATCTTTCGGGTTCCCTCTGATGTCGTATATTTGTGCTGATCAAATCGAAGCTGCAATTGAGCTGATTGATCGACTCCTAACCACGGACGAAGACCATTTACTCGTGAATTCAAAACAAAGTCGAGTAATCGTTAATATGAGCAATATTTTAGTTTCGATTCTGGCTCCTTTCCTAGTGTTTTGCTTGGTTTACATGTTTACTTGTTTCTTGGACGTTGTGGTGTTTTTCTCTGAGGATAAGGTGAAAAATAATTTTTATTACATGTCGCCCATTCCTGGGATTGAACAGCGTGGCACCTTTGGGCTGTTTCTCTTTTTCAATGGTATGTCGACGTTTGCCTTTGCGATGTTTTTGTTCAAATTGATATCGGTTTATGCTGTTGTGATGTATTGGGATTCGGTTTACTCTAATGAGCTGACCAATATTCGAGAAGAATTTGGTAATGGATCGCGTGATCTTATGGACGATTTTGAGCAAGCTACAGGGATCGGAAGTAGTTTTAACCAATGGAATCGAATTTTCCATAGAATGATACGACGTGGTACTACAAGGTTTCAGGAAATCGTCTTGTGAGTTTTAGTTTGGTAACATTAGATTTTAATAATAGAGCAAGTTTCATTTTGACTCGACAATTTTTTTCTGTCTCTTTCTGTGTCCTGATTAACCATCAAAAACCCTCCGAACCTCCTTACTTGACAAGTCCCCAAATATGTGTGTGCAGTTCCGCCTCAGCGACATGCGAGTTTTTCTTCATCTACAACTCTTCAAATATGCCTTTAAACAAAAAGTTGCTCATGACTAAAATCAACGTTCTTGAAATTTGCAACGAAAAAGGTTATATTCATTTTTTTCAAAAGGTGAACGGGTGGCGCAAAAACAAGCCTCGAAATATTGAGCTTGAAAAAGTTAACATTGTCCCCGCTATTCTCTCGAATATGATGAAGTATTCGGGATATTTTCGCAAAAAATGAGGTTCAAAGACTTGGTGGCTGAATCAAGATACTGAAAGGAAGATTTTAAGATGAAAAACATTTTTGTTCACCTAAAATGAAATTTCATTTCATTACCGATCTCCCTGGGCTAGTTCTTTGATATTGGAATTGTTCGATGCCTATACAAATTTTTTGATTTGATTTCGCCCTTATTACCACGAGTTTTTTTTTTCAGGTTGATTAATTATTTGAAAACTTTCGTCGAAGTGATTGGTTCGTTCGTAACAGTTCTAGCGTTTTTTTATGGTATAGGTGTACTGAACATCTGCTTATCAGTGAGCTCATTCTATTCTAGTAACTAATTTTCGTCTGCTTTTTAATTAGCATAATTCTTAAATTTTTAAATTGATATTGTTCTTTTATGAAGTGAAAAAAAAACACTGATATTTATTTATTTTCCCTAAATATTCAGGATGATCTGCTTTTCGTTGTGAAGCTAAAATACTTGGGAGGCGCATGCGCGTGTACATTTTCAACCTTTGTGTTATATTGGGTTGGTCAGAATTTGGAAAATTCGGTAAAATGCCAAGAATTTTATTTTTTTTAATTTTTATTATTATTTTTTTTAAGAAGATTATTATTAAAAAATAAACATTTACAATCAGGTAATCGAGGTATCAATGGCTGTCTACTCTACTCCTTGGTATTACTCTGTGAAGGTGCGAAAAAACATTCATCTTTTGTCATGCCGAGTTGGAACGGTGAAGAATTTCGCACTCATCAAAGTGTATGGATTACTGTTGAGGAATTTCTCGCGATATTTGCATGGAGTCATGAGCTACACGAATTTGTTACGTCGACTGAACCTTAAATGATCTGTGGTAGCACTTGGCACAACCTCAATAATAATAATAAAAAAATTAAAAAAACTTCAAGTATCGCTCAGACATTCTTGAAGAATTTGTGGAAAAACATGAAATCGTGTACAAACTCACGGCAACTGTAATCGAATATTATTTAAACTTCTTTTTGTCTCTTATTTACTTACCTATTAATTTTTTTTTTCTTTTCAAATTTTCCTTCATCTTTTACAAAATTTCTCCAAGTCTTCATTACTTTTTCTCCATTATTTAAGTACTTCTGAATTTTTTAAATGGAAATTGTTGAACATTTATTTTTTAATCTGAATTTACACCAAAATTTTTCCCAAAATTATTGAAATATTTCTGAGGAATTTATTTATCAAATTTATTTCTATTTTCCCCCTAAAATCTTTTCATAAAATTGCTTCCAACTCTTCACCTCCTTTTTCCAAGTTTTCCTTTTGAAATTTTTATCAAGTAGCAAAATCGTTATTGAAGACTACCTACATTTATTTCTGAGGTTTCCATTTCAATTTTTTTCTTACAACTTTTCATTTAAAAAATTGTGCAAAGAATTTCTTATAGTATTTTTTTTCAAAGTTTTTCACTCAAAAATTTGAAAAAAAAAACTTTGAAATTTTTTAAAACTTTGTTTTGAAAGAAAAGGTCGTGGCCCAGTTACTTCATTTGATTGGGTAATTGGGCCAAAACATACTCAAATAGTAAGGTGTTTCTCAGCCCAAGAATGGGTTTCACTCTACAAAATCAACGGTATGAGGGTACTCCGGAGACAACCCTCTACATGTCCCACTTGAAGATTAGAGGTTATTCCTCAATAGATTCCTTCAGTGAGGCACTTCCTTTTGTTATTCGGTTTTAGTTGTTTTGGCTGTACTTACATTTGAATACCAACAAAAAACGCTGATTCAGCAGCTTGAAAGTATACGATTTGGCTCTACTAAAGCGTGGACTATGTACGTACATTGTACGGGTATTTCTGGTTGCTCAGAGCCCGTTTTCATCAAAAAACGAGGATTGATATTTGTTACTTGTTTTTCGTTGTTTTGACTGTGAATAAGTTATCTATACAAAAAACGCTAATTCCGAATTTAAAAATACGATTTTGCATTTTCAACGTATGGAATCATTTTTCCTGGTTGCCTAGAACGCATTTCTATCAAAAAGTGAAAAATTAATAATTTTAACTTGGATTTAGTTTTTCAGCTCTTTTGAAAAATTCTATTTTTCACCTTAAGCTCTCATATCTCGCGACGCTTCACATTTATATTCAAAATATGATACAAAAAATTATTGAAGAAGTTATTAATATACAGGGTGGCCCGTATGTCACCCAAAATAAAAAAAAACACGTATACTACACATGAATACAAGTTGAAAAGTTATGTACAAAAAAGTTCGTAAGTCCTTAGTCGAGGAGATATGGGCATTTAAGGAGTGTAGAAAAGTGGCAACGTCGCGCGTCGGCGCTCGCAAAATTACCGTTGCATTTTGGAACGTTGAACGGTGACTAACGCACAAGTCCCTTACAGCGTTGCCGCTTATAAAATTATGCTTTAGAGCATCTTCAAATTTTCGGTTCACAAAAATAATTTTGCACAAACATGTTTTCTGAAATGGCGAGTGATCAAAGAAAACGAATAAAAAAAAATAATTTTCCAAACAGACGCCAAGAGAAGGAAATTAAGGTGGGAAAAACTCCATCTTGAGGAACGAATATCTCCTCAACTAAGGACTTACGAACTTTTTTGTATATAACTTTTCAACTTGTATTTATGTGTAGAATACGTGTTTTTTTTATTTTGGGTGACATACGGGCCACCCTGTATAAGACATCTACTTATGATGTTTAGAATTTTTCATATCAGCTGAATATTTTTTTTTTTTTTTTTTTTTTTTTTTTTTTTTTAGAAAATTGGTGGTAAGAGCATTGAAAAATTTCGAAATACAAATTACAAAAATAAAATAAATAAATAAATAAAATTTTTAAATATAGACTTATTCCGTATCTATCAGTTTCTGTGTTGTTGAAAGTAGGTATAAGCAGAATTCAAGAGTAAGCATAATAGTTTTTAAAGTTTTTTATTTATACTTTTGGGTTTGTATAATTTCATGATGAAAAATTAAATAAGATATAATATCCTTTTTTTGTGAAAAGAGCTCAAACTGGAATTTAAAGTGTAGACGTATTTTGAAGTCTATTTTCCTGAGATACAGATCTCGATTGTGTGTGTTGCTCCTTCCGCGACCGTGTACGTTTTTTTTTCTCTCGCAATATTCGACAGGTGGAAAATCAACCTAAAATGACGACAACGTGGCAAGAACTGAAAAAAATCATTCGTCAAATTTGTGGCTCGCAGAACATATTTGGTTACAAGAGCACAGTAGCCAATTAAATTTACCTGTTTTATTGCTTCGCTGGTAAAATTTACTTCACCGTCCTGTATATTTGCTTATCAGTAAGCTAATTTCATCATAGTAACTAATTTTTCTGTCAATTTTCCAACTAGCAGAACTCTTAAACTTTCGAAGTGATTTTAAAAACTGATATTTATTTTCCGTAAATGTTCAGGATGATCTACTTATCGTTGTGAAGATAAAGTACTTGGCAGACACATGTGGGTGTACACTTACAAATTTAATCGAAGCTTCAAAGTCAAGTTTCTCATGTATGACACTAACCTGAGTATGAGAGACAAAACAACCCTAAGAATGATATACAAAAAGAACTTGGCTTCAACACTGATATCTAATGCTTTTTAAAGCCACTGTCACTATTTCCTTTTTCTTTTTTTGGAAGTTACTTTTTTTTCAACTTGGCTACATTTTTTTTACACGTAAGTGTTTTTTTGAAAGGGTTCTTATTCTACCTAGAATAGTTTGATTTGTTTGCCGTCTCATCATTTTTGAATTTTTCATAACTTGTGTGTGGGTAATAACGCCCACACCAAGAAAGCCGTATTAGAAAAAGTAAAATATAAGGGGCAGTCATGGTAGTATTATATGTACATAATTCATGTTGAAACACGAAATTATTCACTATTTCAAGTTTTTATTTTTATTTTGGGTTCATGTGAGCCGGCATCAATTTTTAATTTTCACGTGGGAAAAAAAATTCCTAAAAGATCACTAGGTACATATTTTGCCGTTTTCATTCAAATGGTAAATATTTCATAGTTCCACAAATTTAAAAGTGAATTGTAAACCTAATACATAATATATGTATCAATAGAAAAGCTTTTTTTTTCGCTACCCAAAGCTGTATTTGTTTTTTATTTTTGATTATAATGTGAAGGTCAGGAAAGCGCAGTTTAACCGGGAGTGGCTAAATCCACAACAAGTAATCACATTGTAAGGGCAATGTCGTTCTTTTTTAAGGATTCATCCACTTCTATTGTATAAGGTTTTTTTTAAAACTAATTTTTTTCAAGTTTTCCTCTGAAAAAGTTGATGTTTTATTTAAAACAATTTTATTCTTTCACAAAACACTCAAAATGTTTTTTATTTTAGGTAGGATGCAGTATTTATAATTTTTCATGCTTTACATTTTTAAATTTTTTTTAAAACAATAATAAGTACTCAATTTAGGTACTTAAAGAAAATTAAAATTTCAGTGAATAATTTGAAGAAGAAAAAATTGAAAGAAATTTTAGAAGAAAAATTAGACTTTCCTCGAAAAGTTTTTAGAAATTATAAGCAGACAAATGTTGATGAAAATTATTGGAAAAAATCGAATGAGAAGTCAAATTGGGTGATAAAATAGGAACATTTCGATGACCAATTGAATAATTTGACAATTTTTATGGAAAATTGGGGGGGGGGGGGGGGTTGAACAATTTTCTTGAAAAAAAAAAAATCAATAAAAATGTCGAAAAAAATTTAGGTAATAACTCAAAAATAAACTTGATGAAAAATTTACTTGAAAAAATTTCAGAAAGAAAAATTTGAAAAAATATGGTAAAGATTTATAAAAGCATTTCGATGAGAAAATTTCACGAAAAATGTTTAAAAATCTAAATAAAAATTTTAAAATAAATCTAATTAACAATTTTCAATTTAAAAATTTCAATACATGAATTTGAAAAAATAATATGATGAAAATTAGTTGCATTCTTATGAAAAAATTATTGGCAAAAGTTTGAATGAAAAAATTGGAAAATTAAAAAATGAGTTTTAAGTTTTAAACGAAAAACAGGAAAAAATTAATGAAAAATTTTAGGAAAAAATAGGAATAAATTATTTTGTTGAATGATGAATAGTCTCAAGAATTTTCTTTTCAAAAATCGAATGAAAATAGAAAAAAATGAAAGATTCGAAGAATTGAAAATTTGGAAAAATTTTAAGTAATTATTAACTTAATCGTAAGTATAGTGGAAAAATCTCGATGAAAAATTTGAGAAAATCGAAGGGGTCATTGTGAATCCACATTTGGGAGACATCCGAGGCTTTCTTTCGTTAATCTGGATGCCAAAAAAAAAAAAAAAAAAAAAATTAAAAAAAAAAATTCATTTACTAGGTACTAACTTCCACAATAAGCTTAGTTGGATCAATAATCAGAATGACGTTGAAAGGAGCACAAAGATGTTGGAAAGTAAGGGAGAATATTAAATTAGGTTTAAAATTTGTGACCTGGCGTGGGTAGTAGGGTGGGCCGAAAATCAAAAATTTTCGATTTCCAAAATGGAATACCGCGGAAAAGTTGCGTATTGGGGACACATGAAAAACAAAAAAAAAGTTTTCAAATCGAATAATATCTTCCGATCGCGCAAGAGCCCTTAAATTTTTGAAAATTTGCAAAAAATCAAAATTTGAAATAAATTCCAAAATGTTACAGAATGGGTTTTATGCCTTTGGTTGGCAAGTATTATCATCGTTATTAATATTTTTTGAAAAAAATCCATAATTCATCAGATCATCGCATTTAAATATACTTAAGACATTTAAAAAATGTAATTTTTTACGTTTTTTTGAAAAAAAATTGAAAAAATAGATTAAAAAATGGAAAAAAAAATGTTTGTAATTAAAATGGATTTAACATACACAGTTTTGCCCAAAAAGACAATTTACAGCGATTTTCCATCTTTACCTTCATTTTCAGGAACCATCATTTTCCTAATTTTCTTCAATTTTTCTTATTTTTTCGAAGTTTTTGAAAAATTCTCAAATGTACAAAAATGATGGAAATTCGCTGTAAATTGTCTTTTTGGGCAAAACTGTGTATGTTAAACCCATTTTAATTACAATTTTTTTCCAATTTTTAATCTATTTTTTAAAATTTTTTCAAAAAAGCGTAAAAAATTACATTTTTTAAATGTCTTATAAATGCGATGATCTGATGAATTATGGATTTTTTTTCCAAAAAATATTAATAACGATGATAATACTTGCCAACCAAAGGCATAAAACCCATTCTGTAACATTTTGGAATTTTTTCAAATTTTGATTTTTTGCTAATTTTCAAAAATTTAAGAGCTCTTGCGCGATCGGAAGATATTATTCGATTTGAAAACTTTTTTTTTTGTTTTTCATGTGTCCCCAATACGCAACTTTATCGCGGTATTCCATTTTGAAAATCGAAAACTTTTGATTTTTGGCCCACCTTGGTGGGTAGTATCCAACGAGAACTCCAAATCATAGACATTACAAGAAATCAATTTTAATTAAGTACCTACAAACATAGGTAAATCGATTTTCAATGTGAATTGTAATTTAAATTTTATGTTATGCGAATTGAAATAGGAAAATGAACGAATCAATTTAATTTTATTAGGAATGTTCATTCAGAAATCATTTACCTAAATTAAACAAAACCGCAAGTTGTTTTTAGTAAAAATCAATTTGGGCGCTTGTCACGTTTCCCTACGCCAGGCCACATTTCACGATGATTACCAACTTTTTCATTGTATTAGTGCAAAGTTATAGGGTTTTGAAACTTTGAACGTGTTTTTATTCATTTTTTAACTACAAATACTTGACTGAGACTGTTTTTACAGAACCATCTTCAATTGGAGAAAGTTGAATTTTGAAAGTTGACTTTTTCCCCCGATTTTGTGGGAACGTGTCATTAGGTACATATATTGAAATTCGGCAATTCCAATCCTTGTGGCTACGCCTTTGTCCATTCAAAAAAAAAAAAAAAAAAATTAAATCAACGTTAACGCACATTTTTGGGGGAAAAATACTGTGATATTTTTTGTTGCATCTCTTGAAGATTAGTTCAATGGTTTGGAATGAGCTGAAGAAAGTCTACGACCAAATTCGCGGGTTGCAGAACATATTCGATTACAGGAGCACGGTAGCCAATCAAATGTACCTATATTATTGTTTCTGCGGTAAAATCTACTATACCGACAAAATTCACCCTGGGGTAAAATATCTTTGGTGCATTTTGATCTTTATTGAGTTGATTATCTGTTACATACTCTCTTCGGTGTACTTCTTATACGACGAAGAATACCATCCAATAATGATGTTAAATGCCATCAATGTAGTCGGCGCCGCTAGCTTTGGAACATTTGCGTTACCTTTGATGTCGTACATATGTGAAGATCAAATCGAAGCCATGATTAAAATGGTTGATGAAATTTTAACCAGAGATGGAGACGATGAATTGATGAATTCGAAGCAAAGCCGAATTTTCGCTTACCTGATGAATAAGTTTGTATGGTTTTTGTTACCTTTTTTGGCGTCTCTGTTTGTCTACTTGGACAGTTGTGTTTTTTTTCTCAGATGATAAGGTGAAGAATGAGTTATATTATGTGACGTATATTCCATCGATTAGACAGCACGGCACTTTAGGATTGTTCCTTCTTTTTAATCTAGTACAAAATAATTTGATTAATAAAAATTAAATTAATTTAAATCAGATATTCAAAGTATGGATGGCAGTTTACTCAGTCCCTTGGTATTACTCAGTGCAGGAGCGAAAAAACATTTACCTATTTTTATGCCACACTCAAACGGTGAGGAAGTTCTACATCATCGGAGTGTACGCATTGCTGCTGAAAGATTTCTCGCGATTTTTGAACGGAGTCATGTCTTATACGAATATGTTGCGTAAAATAAATCTCAAATGAATTGTTGTAACTACGTTTGCTAAAAACTATGCAATCGTTATTAGAATATTTTTTTGACACATTATTTTCTGATTACATCCAGGAATGAAATTACACTTAGTTACAAAAGAGAGTATCTTTTTGAAAAAACATTGTTAGAGTTTATGGCACATTTTCTTAATCTTTTTGATAAAATCCTCAAGAGCACTGAAAATTCACTGCCAATGATGTTTCTTGCGGTACAAATTTAAGTATGTGAAGACAATTTCAATAAACACTTTCGCTTGGTGCATTTTTATGATTTTTAATCTCTATACTTAATTAATTATTATTATTATTGGAAAACTTCTGAAAAAAGTGACACTTTGCGATCACTTTATTATCAAAAGATTTGATGTAAAGGAGGCTGGAGCTCTTTCAGTTATTTACTTATTATCAACTTTGAAAATTTCGACATTTGAAAAAAGGTCAATTTTATTCTGAAGTTGAGTAGTTCTTTGTGTAGGTATTTCAAATAAAGGAGGTTTATTTAAAAATTAATTATTTTAATTTCTTAAAATTATAATTGATTTAAAATTTCACTTTTAATAATTTTCAATTATTAAAAATTGATCGGCCTTTTGTATGTTTTATAAATAAAGGGATTGAGTTAGTATCTCATTTAGTTATTATGATTTTAAAAATAAGTATCTCTAGCAAGTTTCAGAACAGTGAAAAGATAATAACTAACTTGAAATTTTTTTTACCTGTTACCCATTTATTTTTTTATTTTTTGTTATTTTTGAAATAAAACTTTTTTGTGTTTAACTATAACACGTACGTAATTTACATATTTAGAAAAAAGAAACAAGTGGTGAAGAAAAAAACTTCTCATTTTCGCCTGATTCCATATAATTAAAACTTCCTAATTAAGAAATCTCGACCTTGTAGAGATGATAGATGAACTTTATAACGGATTACTAGCAAGAATTATAACAGACGTGGAGGGTAAATATTTTGATGTTAAAAAAGGGGTAAAACAGGGTGACCCACTATCACCGTTAATTTTTAGTTGCGCATTGGAAGAAATCTTTAAAAATTTGGACAGGGAAAATAAAGGTATAAATGTAAATGGTAAAAAACTAAATCATCTCAGATTCGCGGACGACGTCACTCTGTTTGCTAGCAGTGAAGAAGAACTTAGGAAAATGCTTCTAGAGCTAGAGAGGGAGAGCCAAAAAGCGGGTCTTATCATTAATACTTCGAAAACAAAAATCATGACTAATCATTCACAACCTATAGAAATTAAAATTGGGGATAAAACTTTGGAAACCGTGAGCGAAATGACATATTTGGGCCAAATTATAGCTTTTGATGATAGATCCGAAAAAGAAATTAACAAAAGAATATCCCAAGCCTGGAAAAAATACTGGACGTTGAGTTACATCTTTAAAAAACCTTATAGAAATGAACTTAAAGCCTCACTCTTTAATAGCTGCGTTCTCCCTGTGCTGACCTATGGAGCTCAGACATGGACCTTAAACCATAAATTACGTAATAGGCTAAAAACAACCCAAAATTCGATGGTGAGGTCAATGTTAGGTACAACGAGAAAACAAAGGATTAAAACGGAAACCCTCAGAAATAAATTGAAAGGCATGAGGGACGTCGTCTGCGAAGCGAGAAGATGTAAATGGTCCTGGGCAGGCCACATCTCTAGAGTGGAGGACAGTAGATGGGGCTACTCTTTGCTGCACTGGCACCCCAATGGCAAAAGAAGGCCAGGCAGGCAAAAGGCGAGGTGGGACGACGAAATAGTCCATTTTCTGGGATATAATAAACATTACTGTAGGGTGGCGCAGGACCGAGCCGAATGGGCTCGGTTAAAGGAGGCCTTTGCCCAAGATTGGGCTCGTTAAATTAAGCTATCTAGTCTTAATTTAATTATAAGGCTATAAATAAATAAATATAAATAAATTAAGAAATCTACGCAATATCGTCAATACAACATAATTATTTTGATGGCCGGACTTACTTTTTTTTTTTTGCATGTCTTTCCTCCTCTTCGAACCTAAATGATTTGTACCCTCGATTTATTTTATCGTCATACCAACATTTATCCTCATCTGCAGTAGGCCAGATGACCAGTTGGTGGGAATATTTAACTATAACTCATAAACCTGTGCATTGAATAATTGCAATAATCAACTGTAAACACCACATATTAATTGAATATTTAAAATTCTGTTTCAGGTGAGTTAATCAATTGAAATAATCGATGAAGTAATGTGCTATGTAAAAGTTTTCTTATGAATTTGTGAGAAGAAAATTGAGTAAGTACTTGCTGTCTTTAGTATATTTAAGGGGGCGGCTTTTCAATTGAAACTACTCATGAAAGAACATAGCCAGGTAAAAAAATGGTTATCTACCTTCAATAAATCATCGTAAAAACATGTATATTTTCTACTCCTGGCGCAAAACCCGCCTACTCGGGATGTACGTTCATTCATATTCTTTTGAACTTTTTTCAATTGGGTAATTATTGCGTTCGGAATGGGATGAATTAAAACACTTTTTTCTTTGAATGAAATCAGTTTATAAAAATTCTTGGTCGACTAAGACTAACTAAGACTTATATGAACAAAATTGTGAAAAAAGTACACGCGCATCCGCAGAAGCGATGATACCTTCGGTCTTTTGTCTGTCGTTAGTCGATCTTGTGTTTGTTGTTGTTTTTTTTTTTAATAGGCAGGTATATTTCGTCTTCTTTTTTATTTTTTTATATTTTTTTTTATTATTCCAAACAATGAGAAATTTGAAAAAGTTCAGAAAATCTATTCCAAAGAATTAAATTTTTTCCTCAAAATTCATTCCAAAAAAAAAAATTCAACCAAAAAATTGAATCATTCTGAAATACAAAAATAGTTATTGTTTTTTTAATTTTAATTTTAATTTTTTTTGCTATTTCAAATCGTTTTGTGTCATCTTCAAAAATCCAAAACAGTGATTTTTAGAACCATAATTAAGTTGAAATACATTATCAAGATGCAAATTTTAGGCTCACAAGATATCTGATCGTGAGAGCAGACTGTAAATTCCGAAATAGGGTCATTCGGATATTTAAAAATAAATTTAGAATGTATTGTTCCGAAACTTTCGATGAAATAAATATTATTCCTAAAATATTAAACGAGACTCCTCACAAAAAAAAAGAAAAAAAAATGAAGTAAAATGAAAAACAACAAATCTATTTAATTAATGATATTTTTTACAAAGCTTCATAGAAGAATTCCTCCGAAAACATATTCCCTAATGTTGAATTTTGACTCCTGGCGCAGAACCCGCCTGCTCAAGATTCACACCTATTTCTATTGTCGTGAATTATCTTCAATTTGGCAGGTATTGCGGTCGGAATTTGATGATTATTACATTTTTTATGCATTCCAATCGTATATTTTGTTTCCATTCGACTGCTTATTTATTCGTAAATTTGTGCAGAAAATTGGTGCAGGCCAGTGCCGAGTTCAAAAATCGCGAAAAATTATTCAACAGTAAATCGTACACTCTGATGATGGCGAACTTTCTCACTGATTGAGTTTGACATAAGAGTACGTAGATGTTCTTTCGTATTGTCACTGACCAATACCAGGGAGTTGAGTAAATTGCTAGCGATACCTCGAAGATCTGATTTTACATATTTTAAGAAAGAAAAATTGAATAAATCGGTCATACTTCGTGGGTAATTTTATCCCGAAGTAAAAAAAAAATAAAAATGAAATAGGTCGATACTTTACCAAGTTTTCTAAATTCTGACCAATTCGGTAGAAGAAAAAAGCTAGTAAACTGTCGCTTATGTAGCATACGATGAATTTAATTTTCAGAACGAACGGTAGACCTTCCTGTGAATGAATCATAACATTATATTGATGCTCTATTTCCTTTTTCCTTGACAAGTCTGTGAGTCAACTTACCGCTGTGGAGAAGTAAAGCACGCCACGCTGTAAAGAAATGCTGTCGGGACCACAAACGACCCCATTACCTCGACGTACCCTCTCAGAGAATTAATCAAGCTGAAACAGAGCATAAAATTTTACCAAATCTTAATCTTCAAAATCATTCGATAGTAAATCCGCTGGTAGGTGGTTCTCTTACGTTGTAATTTTTTGAAATCTCTTGATACCACGTTCCATCTCAGCTTGAAAATCTCGATTCCAATCTTTCCAAGTTGTATCACCTCTCTCAATATGATCATAAAATTGACGACCCTTCGAAAGGAAATACTCCCTGATACGAATCAGTTCGTTACAACATACAATATTCCACAGCAACACGATTGCCAACGAAGACATCAATTGGAACATGTAAATTTCTAGCAGGAAAGTAGACACACTATTGGCCCAGAAGTAATACCTCTGAGAATTGTACATGTTGCTCATGGGAGTAGGATAAGCGTAATATAAATAATTCTTCGCATTGGCCTCGTCAAAAAATAATACCATATCGATAAAACAAACGAACGAGTATATTACCATGAAGCAAATCACCATAGGACCCAGAATCAACGCGAAAGATGTCCCTTTTTCAATACTCCTAGCCTTCTTTGGACCACCTTTGGTCTCGAAACTGGCCCCAGTTGTCAGAATCTCGTCAACTAGCTCGATCATGGCATCTACATCGTCAGCGTACAAATAACAGATCAAAGGGAACCCGAATATTTCCACGTAATTGGCGCCGATGGCGTTGGCCACGTTCATCTTCAACATGAAATCCGTGTTGGTAGCGTCGTACCAAAAATACCACATACCCATGAAGCAGAAAAATATCACCTCGGAGACGTTCAACAAGTACCAGAAATATTTCACCCAAGGGTTCACCTTATCGGTGAAGTAGATTTTACCAAAAAAGCAATAAAACGCGAATAGCTGATTGGCTTCGGTGGTTTTGTAACCGAAGATGTTCTCGGAGCCGGATAATTGTTTAACGATTTTGGCCAATTCTACGAATAAGGTTTTCATATTGGATTTTTTGAAAGGCAATTTGTTGATGTGACCGCGTTGAAGCGAATTTCACTTTCAAATGTTTCCGTCTGAAGGGCGGTTCGTAACTTGAAATTTTCAAAAGCACATTTCATATTCTATTTTATCTGCTGATGGTTAATTAATTAATTAATTATTTATATACGTATCATTTATTGTCTGTGAATTTGAATGATTTGATAAAGTTCAAATTAAAAGGAAGACCTTCGATTTGATTTTTTTGTAGCTCGTGAATAAATTAATAGCAATAAATTAAAAGACCATGTCTACGTTTGAAGGTAATCAATTTTAGCTGATTTTCTCTAAACAGAAACTCAGCTATTAAATTTGACCTGATAATGGAAGTTGGGGGTGAGGGGTATTTTTCTCGACGTTTTGGGTCAAAATAAGACGATTGGCATGATTTTTGCATTTTGGTATTTCTTTATATATATATACAGATGAAAAGTGACATTATGCAGCCCATGCTAGATACATTCAATACTTTTTGCAGCCCGGTTTGACTATTCGCAGTCCGGTCCCGGGATGCAAATAGTCACTTCGTGTATATATTTGTGAAATTGGTTTTCTACACATTTCAGACCATAAGGAGTCGATTTGCAAAAAAAAACTTGACGGAAAAAGTATTGGTAATATCGCGAAAACATACACTTGTAGTGGGGAGCTACTTCTAAGATTCGTATTTCAAGCTGCGAGCGCGTTTATCAGTCTTTTCCCCGCCTGTTTAGATAAATATCTTCGTCCAGTGATATACTAGCTGACTGCTGTGGAAATATTCGAAAAATAACAAACGCACGCCTCCCTGCGATTTTTTAAAGTCGGGCTGCAAATAGTCTATAGAATATACTGTGCTGCGTAATGTATGAGGGCAATCCATATATATATGTATGTATGTATCCCCAAAATTTTCCAGACGATAACTCGAGTAAAAATTAACCGATTGAGCTGAAATTTTCATGAGAGGTTTGTTCCCACTGGGAATAGAACCCTATTGTTTTTGAGGAAAATTGGTGAACCGGTTCTCGAGTTATTAGCAATTGAAATTTTCAAATGCTTCTAGGGCCTCGAATTAAGCAAATACGCGAAATTAGTAAATAACCTTTTTAGTAGTACTTGAAAAGACGCACAAAAAAAGTTCTATACATTTTTCTTTTTCAAGGACCTGTTCTCGAGGAATTCGCCATGGAAAATTTCAAAACAAACAGCTGATCATCATTTTCCATTTTTAAAAAATTCTAAGTAGAAGGAAGCCCATTAGGCGAATAAAAGAAACCAACGTACATAAAATTTTGAACAAATTCAAGTGTCTGGTTTATTTTGATTTGGAGAATTTTTTGAGGGATTTTCGAAAAATGAATTGTGGATAAGTTCACTTATTTTGAAGTATTTTTCTGGAAAAATTTGAAAAAAAAATTATAATTTTTAAAAAATGGGGTAAAATTATTTCCAAAAAATTAGAAATTATTAGCATACCTAGTATATGCTTTTATGGAGACCAAAATGGGAAAAAACGACAGGAAAATTCGACACCAAAATCCGACACTAAATTCCGACATACCGAAATCGGACACCTTGCCCCCCCCTGGCGAGGCGCGAAGCTCCGAGTTCTCTTGAAAAATCACCCTCAATCAGTGTACTGCAGTCACCCTCAATCAGTGTACTGCATTCACCCTCAATCAGTGTACTGCACTCACCCTCAATCGGTGTACTGCACTCACCCTCAATCGGTGTATACTGCACTCACCCTCAATCAGTGTACTGCACTCACCCTTGCTACTCGTAGGTATTTATTTAAGAAAATAATATGACATTTCTCAGATGCGGAAAATTTTTTAAAAATTTTATTCCCAAAAATTAGGATTTTATCATTCTAAAAAATTTCTAAAATAAATCAAAAATAAATATATTCAAAATTTTATTTACCTACCTAAAGATTCCAAATCACGGGGAAATTTCAATTTTTTTATACCTAATTAATTTTTTTGAATAAAAAATTATTTCCTAAATGAAAAAAATTCTGAATTTTTTCAAATAAAATTTTTAATTTTTTTTCTTGATTTGAGACGTTTAAAAAAAAATTTCGAACCATAATATTTCATTTTGAGGTGGGAAAAAAACGAGTTTTTTGTAATAAAAAATCCTCATTTTTGGGGTTAAAGTTTCAAAAAAATTTCCGGATGTCATACTTTTTTTTTTTCATTTTTTATTTTTCTAAAATTAATAGGCAATCTCATTTCTTTGAAATTATTTTTTCCTAATTTTTTAGTTAATTTTTTTTAAATTGATTTTTTGGAATAAAAAAAAGTATTTTGTACCTAAATGAAAAAAATATTGAATTTTTAGAAATTAACTTTTCAACTTTTTTCTATGATTTGAGTGATTTAAAAAAAAAAAATTGAAATATATTTCAATTTGAGGTAAAAAAATAATTTTTTTTGCAATAAGAAATCGTCATTTTTGGTGTTGAAATTTCAAGCATTTTTTCCGGTTATGATAGTTTTTTTTTATTTTTTATTTTTATAAAATTAATGGGTAATTTCTCATTTATTTGAAATTATTTTATCCTCATTTTTTGTAATGAAAAATGTAGTAGGTAGAGTATCGTGTATTTCTCAACCATTTGGAAGTTGAAGAAAGTAGGAGTATGAGATGAAGAAAAAAATTTTATCGTGAAAATTCAGAGTTTTTCATTGTTAAAAAGATAATTATAATTTTCAACTGCTGAGTAATTTTTCACAATTTAATTTTTTCCTTCGAAAATGCTGAAGTCTACAAAAAATTTTGTCAGGACGGGCTTATCTTTGAAACAATAAAAAGTACTTTCATATGACTAGGGCAGTGAATTATATGCGCTAAAAATGGATGAATATGCGCATATAATATGCATTTATTCTGGCAAAATATGCAAAAAAAATGCTCTAAAAAAGCTAAATATGCAAAAATATGCACATTCAATATGGGTGTCATTTAAAAGGGAAAAACAAGCCAGGGGCAACACTGCATAGTACGTAAAAGATGCTACTTGTCAATCAGGGAAAAATAAAAAAACACGTAAATTTTCCATCTATTATTCGATTTTGGCTTTTTCCGTTGAAGTATTTAGGCAGAATTTTTTTTTTTTTTTTTTTTTTTCTTTCAGAATTTTGCAAAATTGGACATTTAAAATGTCCAATTTTGCAAAATTTGATTTTTAATGAAAAATGTCACATTTTTCATTAAAAATCAAACTTTTTGTTGGAATATGCTGATGTATGCTCCTAAAATCACTAAAATATAACAAAATACGCGCTTATAGGTCGAATATGCAAAAATATGCTCCAACAAATAGAGCTCATTTTACTCAGAATCTTATGATTCGTAAAGATCCAATCTATATACCGTGATAACTATCACATACAAAAATATGCAAATGCATGAAATTCACTGCCCTACATATGACATAACATAGGTAATGGATTTTTTATTCTTAAAAGATAATTTATACCTAATTTAAAACTATCTTATGTTTTTCATTTTCATTTTTTTTTTTTTGGAAATACATACAAAAGTAGGAACTGTGCACGCAAATGCAACTGCCACGTATCTTATCAACAGTACCAGGGGCAGTTCTTCCTAATTATTTACAGAAAACAAACATTACTTATTGTTTTTTTCAATTGTGTAAATATTTACAGGTTGTCTGAAGGTAATGAATATCATGAAAGTCATGAAAAAGTCATGGAATTTGAAAATGGGTCATGGAAAAGTCATAAATTTGTCAAAAAATCACTATAAGTAGGCCAAGAAAGGTCATGAATTTTACTCTTTGAGTTATGAATTTTTGATCCGGGCAAAATTACAAATTCGCTTAAAAATAAAATTTTTAAAACTGTTGCATTTTCAAAAACAAAAAAAAATTGCATAAAATATTGTGATTTCTCTGAAGAAGAAAATTAATTTTTTGAAGAATTTTTTTTCAGGGAGGAAAGAAAATATGTCTATTTTTTTTTTTGATAAAATCCTTACCTATTTCTTGGAATGAAGGGAAAAACATGAATTGGAATACCTATACTTACTTCCGTATGTTTACTTGAATCACTCAAAGTGCTGGTATGGCAAGTAAATTGGCAAACAATGCAGTGAACGTAGGGCAAAATTGAATTTTTCATCATTTTCTTTTGCTTCAAAACATATTTATTTATTTTATTTATTTATTTATTTTTTTTACCAATACGACGCATCAAAGTAAGGAAATGTGTAAGTAGGTTTTGAAAACAAAATTGTATGTAATTTAAGAAAGGAAAATATTTATAATTTTTTTTTGTTGAACTGCTCCAGGCTATTTTGTGTTTCCATACTCAAATGTGTTGATCGCAGTTGTTTTAAAAATTAATGTATACAAAAGGTACCTACTCGAAGAGAGTTTAAATAGGTATTTTTGTATTCTTCAAAAAAAAAAAAAAAAAATAGAAGTTAACTCACCGACCCCACCTATGTAAAAAAAAATGTATTTGAGCTTGTTTTTAATTTTGAAAAATTTAAAAATAATTAAATAAATTAAGTACGTAGAATAAATTTTAAAAAAAACAATATTAAGCAAAGAAAATTTAAGAAAAATACTTTTTACTCAGTAATTCGCGAGTGGATCGCGGCATGTACTGTTTTTTTTGGGTACCATTGTAAAATTTACCAAGTTCAATATTCAAAATTGGAGGGGAGGGAGCGGTGCAATCAAAATTTTTGTGATAACCAAAATTATTCATAAGACTTTTAGGTACAACTTTTGTTTGAAAATTTTTTTAATTCGACTCCTACCTCCGCCAGTTTTTGATAAAGTATCTAAGCCATATTATGCGAAATTGGAGAGCAAGGGGGAAAGGTCTAATCGAAAATTTTATGATTACAAAAATTATTTCTAGGACCTCAATCTACAATTTTTGTTTGAAAATTTCAATTGGACCGCTCCCTAATTTTTAAAAAGTATCTACCTTATGTTATTTGAAATCGGGAAAGAGAGGGGATCCAATCGAAATTTTTATAATAACCAAAATTATTTTTAGGATCTTAATCTACAACTTTCATTTGAAAATGTTTAGAGGGAGGGGTCTAATTGAAAAAATGTTCAAACAAAAGTTGTAGCTTAGTGTCCTAGGAATAATTTTGGTCATAACAAAAATTTCGATTGGACCCTTCGCTCCCCTCCAATTTTGAATATCAATTATCTATGTAGTATTGGACTTGATAAATTTCACGAAGGTTTCATTTTTTTTTCAAATTGCATTTACATAAAATACAAGTTAATTGGCTGTCCAACTTCTATAAAAAATTTCAGCTTTTTATAGCATTATTATAATCTTTAATTGAAAAAAAAAATCATGCATAATTTTAATTCGTCTACAACAAATATTTTTCTAATCGTTATTTTTTATTGAGCATACGTAGAAAATTTGTAGAAGTCAGTGTTGCATGCAAAAATCGCGAATAATTGTTCAGCAGTAAACCGTACACCTTGTATAAGGTGAAATTCTTCACAGATTGGGTCTGACATAACAATATGTAGAGGTTTTTTCGTACCGCTGGTGTCGACCAATACCATGGAGTGGAGTAGGCAGCCATTGATACCTCAGATATCTAAAATAATTGAGATAATCAATAAAAATGCGACTGATTGGGGGACTGGGGATGGATTCAATTAATTCTCATGTGATTTACCAAATTATCCAAATTCTGTCCAGTCCAGTAAAATAGAAACACCGTCAACAAATCTGCTATACAACACGCCAAGAATTTAATTTTCAGAGAGAGTGACAGGGGTTCCTAAATGAAAATTAAACACATTAGCTTGTGATTTAAGTGCGGCTCAAATGAAGGGATTTTTTTTTTGTTGAAAATTCTCAAGTACACCCTTCCAAAATTCTATATATTTTTTTTCAAATAAACAATTGTGCGAAATTTAGTAGGTACATATAATATCTCTTCATAAAAAGTTTTGGTCTTCACCGTGAATATTAGGACTCATCTTCAATATTTCAAAAGTAGTATATTTGAATTTTAGAATAATAGGTACCTAATACCTACCCTTAATTCAAAAAAAAAGAAGTGTTAAAAAATAACGAAAAAATACTAACACATGAAATACCTAATTGATTATTTTCTAGCGAATTTTGAAGAAAATTTTGGAAACAGGTATACATATAATCAACTATTTTGATTTTTTATGGACTTTAATATCTAAAAATTATACAAAAAAAGACCAAAAAATCGTTTAAAAATTGACCGAAAATCAAACTCACTAAGAGGAAATTTGAGAGGGTTAAATAGTAAGAATAATTTTTTGATTTTTTTTGACGAGCAAATTTTTTGTTAGACGGGCACGCTGAATTCATCAGTCATTAAAAAAGAACAGAAATGTTTAATTTTTGAAAAAACTAAGTACCTACACTAAAAAATCTCTTGATTTTTACCCAGAATTTTATTTTGTCGTGTTTTGGGAAAGAAAACTACAACTTTTAGCAAAAAATATTCTCATTTAAAATGTTAGGCTTAATTTTTTCTTGAAAAAAAAAAAAAAAAAAAAATGGGGCAAAAAAATCTAATGAATTTTTTTCAACTTTTTAGAGTACTTAATTTCCTACTAAACAACTTCTTATGTTTAAAAAAAAAATGGAATAAAATCATTCAATTTTTGGGGGAAATCTCTAAATTTTTTGACGTAGCAGAACAATTACATCTTTGTTTTTTTAGACTTTTTTTCTCCAAAGAAAAAATCTCAAAAAAATTTCTGGTCTTAATTTTTTTTAAATTTTTTTTTTGAAAAAACTGAAGATCGTCTCAATTTTCTTGGAAGTAAAAACTTTCAAAATTTTTACATAACTTTATTTTTTTGACGGAGAAAAAAATATCGTCTGAAAGTGCAGAAAAAAATTTGTGTTTCTTTTTTTTCATTTCATTTCATTTGTTTTTTATTTTATTTTTTATTTCATTTTTACAGAAAAAATTTAAATTTTTGGCCTTTATTATTTTTGAAAAAAAAACTTAAATTTTTTGGTGTTGAAAAATCTCTTGATTTTTGCAGACAAATATCTCAATTTTTTCAAAGTAAAAAGTTTTTTAATTTTATGAAATAAGAAACCTTATTAAGAAAAAAAACATTTCATTAAAAAAAAATAATAATAATAAAATTCTAAGTAACGTAATTTTTAAAGCAAAAAAATCTTTCAATTGTTTGGAGAAAAAAAACTATTATTTTTTTGATAAAAAAATTCTACAATTTCTGAAAAAAAAAATTGGGAGCAGTATACTACATAGATAATTGGTCCTGGAAATTGGAGTGGAGGGAGGGGTCCAATAACACTTTTTGTAATAAACTAAAATTATTTTTCAGACTTCAAGCTACAACTTTTGATTGAAAATTTTTTCAATTGGACCCCTCGCCCAATTTTGAAAAAGTATTCACCTGATTTTATGCGAAACCAGAAAGGAGGGGGGATCCAATCGAAATTTATTTGAAATTTTTTTCAATTGGCTTCTTCCTCCCTCATCCCTCCAATTTCTAATTAGCATCTTAGGAGTGTTATGCGAAATCGGTGAGGAGGAAGGGGTCCAATTGAAAAAAAAATTCGAATAAAAGTTGTAGCTAGAAGTCTTGGAAATAATTTTGATAATCATAAAAATTTCGATTGGACCCCTCCCTCCCCTTCAATTTCAAATATCAATTATCTATGTAATATTCGTGATTGAAAAATTGATTGCTAAATCAATGTTCATTTATCAATTAAGAAACATTGAAGAACTGATCAAAACTGGAAAAAAAATTTAATCAAATAAGTTTATAACCAGAACCAAAAATTGTCTCACCGATGTTACGAAGTAAAGAACAGCCACGCAATATCCAAAAGCCAACGGTGCTGTTAACGAGCCAACTATTTGAACGTATCCTCTCATATAATTAATCAATCTGGAATCATTTCCAAATTTCTGTTGAGAACTGCCTCATCTCATGAGTAATTACATACATATCTGGTGCTTACAAAACGATTCTTTGAAATCGTTTAATCCCACGTCGCAGCACTTCTCCAAAATTTCTATGCCACTCGTTCGAAAACTTACCCATGACTCGAGCCTCGACATCTAAATTCAGCTGACTCGTCTCCGCTTGGAACTCATTCCTCATACGAATCAGTTCATTACAACAGACTGTATTCCACGACAATATGATAGCCAACGCGGCCATCAACCAGACCATCGTTAATTCAAAAACAAAAATCGAAACACCATTAATAACGAGATAATAACTCAAGCTGCCGTGTTCTCGAATCAAAAGAAAAGGAAACGCGTAATATAAATAATTCTTAACTTTTTCCTCTTCGAAAAAAAACATCATATCGAAGAAGCAAACCCAACAATATACCGCCATGAGGCAGAAACTTAACGGACCCAAAATACAAGCAAAAACTACCCCACCGTCCATCATCTCCGAATCATCGTCAAAGTCAGAAGTACTCACGATATCGTCGACTAACTCGATCATAGCATCCATACTGTCCTCGTGTAAATAGACTAGCATCGAAAATCCAAACACGACTACGATTTGGGCTGCGATCGCCGTCCCAATGTTGTACATTATCATAAAATCCGAATGCTCTTTGTACAACAAAAAGATCAAACTGATAGCGTATGCAATTTCACCGCTGGCCAAAGCACTCCAAAGATATTTCACCCATGGCTGGATTTTATCTGTGAAATAAATTTTACCAATGATGCAGTAAAACATGTAAAGTTGGCCCGCTACCGAACTCTTGTAACCGAATTTATTCTCTAAGCCGAATATTTGTCTCGCGAGTTTTCTAACTTTGCCATATAATGTGGCCATTTTGAAATTTAATATCAGTTCTGATCACAGCGAATTCGTTGTAAGGACTGTGCAAGAATTTTATAGCGAAAGTTGCTCGGTAGCATGTTTGCAGGTCTTTATTACTATTCTGAGGGTTGTTTTGGACAGAATGTAGAATAATAAAAGGTTTGTTCGAGCGCTTTTTGTTTATCTTGTTTTTGTTGAAAAACATAAGAAATTCTTAAAAACTAAAGGTGCCTTTCCACTAGGGGACACCCATTATTTACTTAGGTAGTTAGGTTGGTAGGTTGTTTTTTTTTTTTTTTTTTTTTAATAAAATAATGAAGATTTTTGAAATAAATCTTATAAAAAACTTTTATCGATGGTTATGAAAACAGTTCATAGATTTAAATACTTTACCTCTAGTTAATTTCCATTTTTCCATTGCACTGATAAAAATTTTGTATCGTTTTAACTTTAAAATTTGAATAAAAAATTATAATGCGCAATGAATTCTCCGGATTTAATTGAATTAATTTTGACGATTGTCCGCGAAAATGCCGAACCTCCTTGTGAGAGTAGCGGTAGTAGTATTGACGAGGAAATGTTAGAAGCGGTATTGTTGAAAAAGGAAAAAATTCCTAGGAACAGTATTCAAAGTTATTTCGAAACAACTGGGTTACTGGAATATGATGATAGAGAATTTTCGCGTCACTTTAGAATACCTAGGACTTTATTCTGGAAATTCGCCGAAGATTTTGCAAAAACCGAGCTTTACCAACGCATGATCAGATTCAACCCAAATACCACGACTACTCCAGAAAAAACAATCGGTATTTTTTTTATGGTTTTCCGCTCATGAATGCTATTCATTTCGCAACATGAGTGACCGATTTAATATTTCGATGAGTACTGTACACAACTGCATATTAAGGAGTACCGCCTTCTTTAGCTCCTTAAGTCCTTCAGTAATAAAATGGCCCTCACTGGAGGAAATGGATAGGGAATCACGTATAAGAGAAGCAGAAAGTAGAATTCCTGGAATTATAGTTAGGCTCAGCAGTTGGTAATCTCAATAATATTTTTCGAAATAAATGTTGTATATAGGTACCTATTTTACAGGTTGTGTAGATGGCATTCATATTGTAATTTGGCCCCCTAAAATTAATAAAGATGATTACGTAGATCGAAAAGGTAAATATTCTAAACTTGAAGTTTTGAATGATTGAATTTCTAAATTGAACTCTCTCGTTTTGTGCTAGGCGATATCTCTCTTACAGTGCAAGCGGTATGCAATAGAGAAAAAAAAATTATCGATGCCTTCATAGGGTTTCCAGGGAGCGTGCACGATAGTAGGGTTTTTAGAAATTCTCCTCTTTCCGGAAAACTTAGCCGAGCTGGACAAGCTGTCACTAATGCTGGGTGTGGAGGTGGTGGACGAGATGGACAAGCTGCCGCTAGCGCTAACTGAAGCTACACCAGGTCAATTTAAATTCGTTTACTGAATATTTTTTCACTTAAGTAATAAAGTGAGTGAAATAACAATCTTACTCGACTCGTCTATTACACTAACAACACTACTGTTCGAAGAAATTGGCGATGGTTCGATAGAAGGGCTCTCTGTCTCGGCATTAGTAGTACTCATTCTAGGAAATTGATCAGTGTTAGGCTTAGTTGCCCCCAATGCCAGAAATGGTGACACTTCTGCTTCATTGAGTTCATTTCCATTTTCTTTTTCAACACTGATATTCCTGTTTTCATTACCCTCGGCATCCATCAAATAATCAGGGTTCGAGCTGGCCTTCTTACTCAACACTCTATGCATTGCACTGTAAGATAAAAAATTTAATATGCTCATGTCAAATCAACTGAGTATACAGAGATAATACACATAGGTCTACATCCTACTTACGCATAGTGCTGAAATTTTATTGTTTCACTTCCTGTGGTTGTGCGACCGTCGATTATTTCCTTGTATTTGTTCTCTAACCAAGTTACTTTGTTTCGTACCTAATCGTAGGATGAATCATGAATAAATGATCAGTGCCTAACTAAACGAAGTAGCTGCTAATGAAATAATGAAGAAATTTCAAACCTGCGCTAAACTGAAGTTGTAATTGGATTTGTTCATTTCTTCAGTGAGGAACATTAAAAACTTTTCTTTGCTTTTGAAGCGACATTTTGGTCCAAATTTGCCATAGTTAAGTTCATATTTTTCTACAAGTAATAACTCATTTTTTCCCGTCCACTTACAATATTTTCTCCTCTTTTTTTTTCTCAGTCACTTCGGGTTCGGATTCTTCTAATACGTCTATCTCTAGTATTAGCTCTTCATAAATACTCTCCATTATGAACTAACTCAAAAATTAAAAACACAACTTATTCTTCACTTCAAATTCAAAATCAAAAACCATCTTTCACGTACAATGATAAATTTATTTGAATGTAGCCATTTATTTTTATTCAAATGAAATTACTGTAAATTACCATTTTAAGGTTGCTATTAGTGTGGAGGCACCGTTTTTGCGAAATTTAAGAATTTCTTAAAATTTTAAACAAAAACAAGATAAACAAAAAGCGCTCGAACGAGTTGTTTTTTTTTAAACTCGCGTCAAGAGGTCAAATGTTTTTGGTGGAAGTTTTTCTGAAAATTGTCTTAAATGATTAACGATTTCTCCCTTCAAAAATATATCACAGCGAATTTTCATCATTATCGTTCATTTATGAATTTTCCCAATCAACGAAATTGTTCTTTCGACGTTTTACATTATTTTTTCGAACATCATCAAAGACATGTGCAATTGTACACCACTAATAATTCAATTATTTTTCTATTAAAATATCAGAATGACACCATTTTGGGAACTGAAAACTTCCACCCAGATGTCCTGAGGGCTTAAAATTCATGGCTGGACGTGTTTCAAATCGATATTTTTCATATATTGCGATATCAGCAAAGTTGAAAATTTTTATTTTTTTTTCAAACTCGCCTTACTTGAAGTTTACTTGAATAATAATAAAAAAAAATTCATGAAAATGAGCCAAAAAAATGCACGAACCATTGAAATGTTTTCAAAGTAATTTCAACAATAACAACTTGAATCACAAATACACAGATACGATAGCCTTGGAAAAAGTTAGGTAGCAAAAATACATAGAAATGTTTGAAAATTAAATTACAAGCGTTTACTTCACTGTTAACTTTTTGAATAATTTTGATGAAATTAATATTAGAACTTTGGTAGGATCTACTTGCACGATTAACTTTGTTATTTACCTTTATTCGTAAATTCAGAAATTTAATACCAGGATCAGTCTATAATAAGTATTTGTTTGTCCGTGTTTAATTATGCTACCACAAATTTAACAAGAAAATTCAATGTCAAGGCGATAGAAGAGAGACTAAATTAAACCTCACTTATCATATTCTCGTCCTTCAAAACTTATACGGCACGCGAACACCATCTAAGTAGAAGGAAGCCCATTAGGCGGATAATAGAAACCAACGTACATAAAATTTTGAACAAATTCAAGTGTCTGGTTTATTTTGATTTGGAGAATTTTTTGAGGGATTTTCGAAAAATGAATTGTGGATAAGTTCACTTATTTTGAAGTATTTTTCTGGAAAAATTTGAAAAAAAAATTTATAATTTTAAAAAAATGGGGTAAAATTATTTCCAAAAAATTAGAAATTATTAGCATACCTAGTATATGCTTTTATGGAGACCAAAATGAAAAAAAAGACAGGAAAATTCGACACCAAAATCCGACAATAAATTCCGACATACCGAAATCGGACACCAAATTGGGTTAAGTTAGGTTACATTAGGTTAGGTTTGGATGACATAAAAAAAACTTCAATTTTTTTTAATAAATTCGATTTTTTAGACATTATGTCAGACATTTTGAAACTTGTAAATTTTTTTGAAATTTTATGACTTTTAGGATTTTTGTCAGACATTCTGAAAAAAATTTAATTTCATTTTTGATTTTAAAATTGGAAATTAATATTCGTGACTTTTAGACATTTTGTCACAGAGTAAAAGCATATACTATGTTTCATACTTTCAAACGTAGTGTAGAAATAGAGTCAACCCCGGGGAGGGGGGGGGGGTTTGCCCCCCCCCCCGTGGCGAGGCTTGAAGCGCCGAGTTCTCTTGAAAAATCACCCTCAATCAGTGTACTGCATTCACCCTCAATCAGTGTATTGCAGTCACCATCAATCAGTGTTACAGTGTACTGCACTCACCCTCAATCAGTGTACTGCACTCACCCTCAATCAGTGTATTGCACTCACCCTCAATCGGTGTACTGCACTCACCCTCAATCGGTGTATAGTGTCCAACCTCTATAAAAAATTTCAGCTTTTTATATCATTATTATAATCTTTAATTGAAAAAAAAAATCATGCATATTTTTTGTTAAATAATATAGACACGTATTTCTCTAGCAAGCAACAACGAACGAATGACTTTATTTCATATTGAGTAACATTATTCAATTAACAAAGATAAGCACTAGGTACATACTCTAAATCAGATAACCATAATCTAACATGCTATCCTATTTTTAATTAAAATAATTTAAAAACAACAACATAATATATATACACAATTAAAATTCTCACATAAAATATTCAACGAATTATTTTCATCGAAAAATATATTAATATAATAATCTACATATGAATTAACGAAATAAACGAATAAATTTAATAAATTCCTAAATCTTGCCTAAAATTTTCGAATTTACGTCGATCTAGTGCCTTTGTAAAAATATCTGCAATATTCTCATCTGATCTAACTTTTACAACCCTTACGATCTTTTCATTAATTAAATCAGTGACAAAACGTTTCAAAATATCAATGTGCTTGCTTTTACCAGTATAACCTCCACTAACCGCCAAGTCTAAAGCACCAGAATTATCTTCGAAAATCTCTACTTCGTCGACTCTACCTACACCGAACTCCTCCAACAATCTCTTCATCCACACTACTTCTTGCGATGCATCGGCCAATGCGTAAAACTCAGCATGTGAGGACGCTCGAGTAACAATGCTTTGTTTCACACTTTTCCACATAATAACGTTACCATATACACGTAATACGTAACCCGTCGTAGATTTCCTATCGTTGATATCACCTGCGAAGTCAGCGTCGACGAAACAGTCTAACGTAGTATCATTTTCACGTGTAAAAACCAAACACAATTCTCTCGCAGTGTATAGGTATTCCAATATACATAACGCGTATTCAAAGTATTCTTGATTGTAACCATTTTGAAAACGACTAAGATAATTTGTACTTATCTGGTCTCGTTGCTGCGGCTATGTACAACAATGCGCCTACGAGATTACGAAAAGGCAAGTCGCATTCGTTATCGAGTCTCTTCAATTTTAAACCAGTTTCCATTGGTGTTTTTCATCGTTTCAAATTATCTATGATACGATATTTTCTTGCAAGCTCTTCGATGTACGATTTTTGACTAAGCTTCATGATACCTATCGTTTGATCGTACGTAATGTTCATGCCCAAATAATCTGTTATAGGTCCGAGTACTTTCATTTTGAAACGATTACAAAGAGTTTTCTTGATCGTACAAATTAATTCCTTATCGTTTCCGCACACCAACAAGTCATCTACGTACACTACTATATACACGATTTTTTCTCTCAATTTGTATATGTAAATACATGGCTCTGACTTCAACCGAACGACGTTAAAAAATCATGCAAACATTCGTACCAACATCTCGCACTCTCTGGTAAACCATACAACGCCTTGTTCAATCTGTAAACCTTTTTTTGAATTTCTCCTTACATAACCTTTAGGCTGCTCTACGTACACTTCAGATTTAATCTCACCGTTTAAATAAGCACACTCAACATCAAACTGCTCAATATGCCAACCATTCCTCAACGCTAATGATAAATATGCTCTCACTGCTGCTAAACCTACTACTGGTGAATATACGAGAATTTCTTCGTTGCCTTCTTTTTGATATCCCAAAGCTACGAGCCTAGCCTTGTATCTTCCATTTGATTTTCTTGTAAAAATCCATTTCAGTTGAATTACTTTCTTTTCGCTTGGACGATCGACGAGGGTCCATGTCTCGTTACGTTCTATATTTTCCATTTCTAAATCCATCGCTTGTTTCCATTTTTCCGCGTTTTTATCCGTTATCACTTGTTCATAAGTAGTAGGTGCTCCTATTTGAGAAAAATACGCGACTGGATTACCATACCAATCGGGCTTTTTACGATCTCGAGTTGGCCTAGTACGAATATTTTCTTCATTATGCGAGGTTTCAGGTTCAGGTTCACTCGAACTTTCATCATCTTCACTTTCGAGATACACAATTCTGCTTTTGGACGGATCGATGATTTTTACGTTCCTACTCACTCGAATCTCTCCTTTAACTAACACTCGATACCCTGTTTCCTCATAACCTATCACTATACCTTCAACACCTTTCTTGCTCCACTTTTCCTCACGCTTTTGATCTGGAATTCTCACAAAACACGGTGATCCATATAACACTAAATTCGATACGTTTGGCTTCTCCTTGAAAATTATTTCGTACGGTGTCTTATTTTCCATCGAGTTGGCGAAAATTCGATTACCTAGGTATACAGCTGTTCAGACTACTTCTGGCCAATATTTCTTATCTATCCTAGCTTCGTCAAAAAGGCAATTCGACCTATCCATGATGATTTGATTATAACTTTCAGCAACTCCATTCAGAGCCTGGGTATAGGGCGGTACGTTTTGTATTTTGAATCCTTTTTCAGCTTCAAATTGGTAAAATTTTTCGTTCAAATACTCTCGTCCGTTATCACAGCGCAATTTCTTTACTTTCTTGCCGGTCTGCGTCTCCATCGTATTGTAATAATGTTTGAAACAATCGAACACATTCGCCTTTGATTGAATTGCGTAAACTGCTACGTATTTACTGTAATCGTCTATAAAGGTGACAAAGAAACGTTCACCCTTGTTGCCTATCGTACGGTGTGGGCCATTTACGTCGGTATGCACTATTTCCAAAATCTCTCTCGCCCTCTCACGCCCTCCTCCAAAAGGCGGAACTTTCATTTTATTTCTTTTACATATATCACACTCTACGAACTCATTTGACATTTTTTCCGGCAGACCTCCGACCATTCGATTCTCGCTCAACGCTTTCAAATCGTAGAAATTCACGTGACCTAACACTCGGTGCCAGTACCTGCGATCACTGGAAGCTACACCAGAACACATTAGCACACCTGAATTATTCGAATTTTGATTTCCCCCTTTAAAAACACAATTGATTTCATAAAATTTCCCTTCCTTTTGACCTACACAAATCAGTTCCCAATTACGATTATAAATTTCGGCTTTACCATATAACCTGCATTATCTATGGTAGTAGCACTCAATAAATTATGGGATAAATCTTCGACTAGGTACACATTACGAATATTACACGGAATAATTTTTCTACCTATTCTAAATTCTACACAAACATTACCTATATAATTTGACACACAAGCATGGCTATCGCCCATTTTTACCGTCACTGGGCTTTTCAATTTTATGCAGCTACTGAAATATTCCTTTTACACACCATATGGTCCGTTGCTCCGCTGTCGAGTAACCACATCATCGAATTTGAGCTGTCCACTTTGTAAGAAATTATTTTTAGTGAGAATTCTACCAGGTACCTATTCCCTTAGTGATACATGCTATGCTTTGCTTTCTCCTCTCTCCGCTTTCACCTGCTTATTTCTACGACCAGTTGCAAGGTGCGCGCGCTGGGGATATTTCATCCCTCGAGAATGTTGTACGCGCTTGTATGAGAATACGAGGTACATTTCTCTATCGCTTCGCGAGTTGGTGTCATCGTGCTTAAATAATTTTCACGTTTTTGGACCTGTTGATCCGATTGATTTTTGGTGAGTTTTACTCATTGAGTACTGATTTACTTATGCTCGTAATTTATGTGAATTTTGCTTTGCTACGCTTTATAATACTCATTCGCTGGCGGGTGCTGCAAGGGTTGGCACCAGGTACTCCTTTAGGCTTGAGTAGACGTTATCCTACTCAGGCGACGATAAGGAGCCGGCTGTTTGGGCACTCTGTTGCCACTCAGTTTTAGGGCCAGCACTTAGAGGGGACCTATAGGCATTCGTGCGGGCTAGGTCTGAACCCTACTAAGTTGGTGCCGGTTAGATCCCGGGCCAGAGTGAGGTGTTTGCAAATACGTACAGATGCATGGTACGTCTTTATATTAGAGTGCCAGTACTCAGGTGCGATATTTAAATGTTTTAGGTGTATCAGGCAAGCCGCAGTCGCCACCCGTGTCCAGCTATCCAGCCCCATCGCATCATTATTCTCAAAATTATTATGTGTAGATTATATATATATAATTTTCCTTCGCTCACATTATACGTATTTTATGTTAGCCCCTTTTTTTAAAATCTTTCTATAATATATACATATTCTTTCTTCGTAAATTTTTACAACTTTGATTGATTTACTATTTTCTCATCATCGACTTCAACTAGAAATGACTCGGCTCCACTGTGACGACTTTTTACATTTCCACGATAAGGACGACGACCTCTTCCACGACGAAAATTGTTATTGTAACCTCGACCTCGACGATTATTCTGATTCCTACAGTTACGACTGATATGACCATGTTTACCACACGAATAGCATTTAAAATCGGAACTTCGTTGAACTTTGAAAACTTCCTTCGTCGTAGTCTCTTCAGGTTCACTTTTTGAGGAATCGTTTTTCAGTGTTTCGCTACTTGTTATCTGATGTAGGGGTCGATGTGTGAGGTGTCTGGACAATTTCACTCTCACCGTTGTTTTTGCCTCGCAATAGGAATTTATTTCTCACATAATCGAATTTGTTTTTGTCCTGGGGTAAATCGTCTATCATATCAACGATGTGCTTCATATCAGGAGGTAACTTGAGCATTAAATATTCAAGCTTCGAGGAACTATCTAACGTTTTCCCAGCTGACTTCACCGTGGACAATGCAGCATCAAATCGCGACAGGAATGCTTGAGGACTTTCGTTTCTCTCGTCGAATTTCAATAACGAAAGTTCTTGCAGGGCCATAATTCGTAAGCTTTCGAACTGACGATCGTATGTGCCTATCAACTTGTCCCCCATACCTTTTGCAGTGGTCTCCTCCATCAGCGAATCCAAAATTTCGTCGGACACATACTTCACAATAAAATTACGCGTTGTCATCTTTTGCGGGTATTTTATCGAGGACACTTGAGCACTCTTTTGCCTCTAAAAACAATCGCATTCGAAATTTCCACGACGCGAAATTTTGGCCATCGAATCTCGGAACGTTTGGTATAAAAACATCGTTTACTTTATCCATATTCACGAGAAAAAAAATTTTTTTTTACACTGTTTTAAACTCTAGTTGTGTAAAAAAAAATCAGGAAAAATGATCGAAACCACGCGCTACCATGTTAAATAATATAGACACGTATTTCTCTAGCAAGCAACAACGAACGAATGACTTTATTTCATATCGAGTAACATTATTCAAGTAACAAAGATAAGCACTAGGTACATACTCTAAATCAGATAACCATAATTTAACATTTTTAATTCGTCTACAACAAATATTTTTCTAATCGTTATTTTTTATTGAGCATACGTAGAAAATTTGTAGAAGTCAGTGTTGCATGCAAAAATCGCGAATAATTGTTCAGCAGTAAACCGTACACCTTGTATAAGGTGAAATTCTTCACAGATTGGGTCTGACATAACAATATGTAGAGGTTTTTTCGTACCGCTGGTGTCGACCAATACCAAGGAGTGGAGTAGGCAGCCATTGATACCTCAGATATCTAAAATAATTGAGATAATCAATAAAAATGCGACTGATTGGGGGACTGGGGATGGATTCAATTAATTCTCATGTGATTTACCAAATTATCCAAATTCTGTCCAGTCCAGTAAAATAGATACACCGTCAACAAATCTGCTATACAACACGCCAAGAATTTAATTTTCAGAGAGAGTGACAGGGGTTCCTAAATGAAAATTAAACACATTAGCTTGTGATTTAAGTGCGGCTCAAATGAAGGGATTGTTTTTTTGTTGAAAATTCTCAAGTACACCCTTCCAAAATTCTATATATTTTTTTTTCAAATAAACAATTGTGCGAAATTTAGTAGGTACATATAATATCTCTTCATAAAAAGTTTTGGTCTTCACCGTGAATATTAGGACTCATCTTCAATATTTCAAAAGTAGTATATTTGAATTTTAGAATAATAGGTACCTAATACCTACCCTTAATTCAAAAAAAAAAGAAGTGCTAAAAAATAACGAAAAAATAATAACACATGAAATACCTAATTGATTATTTTCTAGCGAATTTTGAAGAAAATTTTGGAAACAGGTATACATATAATCAACTATTTTGATTTTTTATGGACTTTAATGTCTAAAAATTATACAAAATAAACAGTGATGCAAGCATCACAAACTTTCCGAACATTGGTCCCTAATAAAAAAATATGTCAAACTAATAATCTGGACGTGTACTTTTTAAAATATTTTTGGTTTAATTTTAAAAAAAAAAATTTATTAAATTTTTCGCATAAATCGCTCGTAAATTTTTTTCTATTCAACGTAAAGGCCCCAAATTCTTGCGTAGCCTTCGCTTATATAAACCACTTCTCATCGCCGAATTTCAACGAGATATCTCAATTAGGGCGATTGGAATCGTGTTAACAAATTTTTCTGCACACACACACACACACACACACACACACACACACACACACACACACACACACACACACACACACACATACATACGGAACATCATCTGGAAATTGGTCAAAACAAATTTGTACGAAGTCAAAATTTGTCTAAGTGCAATATTCGTGAAAACGCATTTCGCACCGAAAACAATACTTTCCTTACAACGCTACGCGCTGTTCGGAAAGTAAAAAGACCAAAAAATCTTTTAAAAATCGACCAAAAATCAAACTCACTAAGAGGAAATTTGAGAGGGTTAAATAGTAAGAATAATTTTTTGATTTTTTTTTGACGAGCAAATTTTTTGTTAGACGGGCACGCTGAATTCATCAGTCATTAAAAAAGAACAGAAATGTTTAATTTTTGAAAAAACTAAGTACCTACACTAAAAAATCTCTTGATTTTTACCCAGAATTTTATTTTGTCGTGTTTTGGGAAAGAAAACTACAACTTTTAGCAAAAAATATTCTCATTTAAAGTGTAAGTCTTGATTTTTTCTTGAAAAATAAAAAAAAAAAAAAAAAATGGGGCAAAAAAATCTGATGAATTTTTTTCAACTTTTTAGAGTACTTAATTTCCTACTAAACAACTTCTTATGTTAAAAAAAAAAAATGGAATAAAATCATTCAATTTTTGGGGGAAATCTCTAAATTTTTTGACGTAGCAGAACAATTACATCTTTGTTTTTTTAGACTTTTTTTCTCCAAAGAAAAAATCTCAAAAAAATTTCTGGTCTCAATTTTTATTTTTTTTATTTTTTTATTTTTGAAAAAAATTAAGATCGTCTCAATTTTCTTGGAAGTAAAAACTTTCAAAATTTTTACCTAACTTTATTTTTTTGACGGAGAAAAAAAATATCGTCTGAAAGTGCAGAAAAAAATTTGTGTTTCTTTTTTTTCATTTCATTTCATTTGTTTTTTATTTTATTTTTTATTTCATTTTTACAGAAAAAATTTAAATTTTTGGCCTTTATTATTTTTGAAAAAAAAAACTTAAATTTTTTGGCGTTGAAAAATCTCTTGATTTTTGCAGACAAATGTCTCAATTTTTTCAAAGTAAAAAGTTTTTTAATTTTATGAAATAAAAAACCTTATTAAGAAAAAAAAAACATTTCATTTAAAAAAAAAAAAAAATTCTAAGTCACGCAATTTTTAAAGCAAAAAAATCTTTCAATTGTTTGGAGAAAAAAAACTATTATTTTTTTGATAAAAAAATGCTACAATTTCTGAAAAAAAAATTGGGTGCAGTGTTGTCAACTAATTTTTTTGGAAAATACATACACGAGTGGAAGACCGCAGTAGGTAATGTTTTTTTTGGCACCATCGAAAATTCACCAAGTCCAATACTACGGTCCTGGAAATTGGAGGGGAGGGAGGGGACCAATAACACTTTTTGTAATAAACTAAAATTATTTTTCATACTTCAAGCTACAACTTTTGATTGAAAATTTTTTCAACCCCTCGCCCAATTTTGAAAAAGTATTCACCTGATATTATGCGAAATCAGAAAGGAGAGGGATCCAATCGAAATTTTTTTAATAACCAAAATTATTTTTAGGATCTTTATGTACAACTTTTATTTGAAATTTTTTTCAATTGGCTTCTTCCTCCCTCATCCCTCCAATTTCTAATTAGCATCTTAGGAGTGTTATGCGAAATCGGTGGGGAGGAAGGGGTCCAATTGAAAAAAAAATTCGAATAAAAGTTGTAGCTTGAAGTCTTGGAAATAATTTTGATAATCATAAAAATTTCGATTGGACCCCTCCCTCCCCTTCAATTTCGAATATCAATTATCTATGTAATATTCGTGATTGAAAAATTGATTGCTAAATCAATGTTCATTTATCAATTAAGAAACATTGAAGAACTGATCAAAACTGGAAAAAAAATGTAATCAAATAAGTTTATAACCAGAACCAAAAATTATCTCACCGATGTTACGAAGTAAAGAACAGCCACGCAATATACAAAAGCCACCGGTGCTGTTAACGAGCCAACTATTTGAACGCATCCTCTCATATAATTAATCAATCTGGAATCATTTCCAAATTTCTGTTGAGAACTGCCTCATCTCATGAGTAATTACATACATATCTGATGCTTACAACACGATTCTTTGAAATCGTTTAATCCCACGTCGCAGCACTTCTCCAAAATTTCTATGCCACTCGTTCGACAACTTACCCATGACTCGAGCCTCGACATCTAAATTCAGCTGACTCGTCTCCGCTTGGAACTCATTCCTCATACGAATCAGTTCATTACAACAGACTGTATTCCACGACAATATGATAGCCAACGCGGCCATCAACCAGACCATCGATAATTCAAAAACAAAAATCGAAAAACCATTAATAACGAGATTATAACTCAAGCTGCCGTGTTCTCGAATCAAAAGAAAAGGATACGGGTAATATAAATAATTCTTAACTTTTTCCTCTTCGAAAAAAAACATCATATCGAAGAAGCAAACCCAACAATATACCACCATGAAGCAGAAACTTATCGGACCCAAAATACAAGCGAAAACTACCCCACTGTCCATCATCTCCGAATCATCGTCAAAGTCAGAAGTACTCACGATTTCGTCGACTAACTCGATCATAGCATCCATACTGTCCTCGTATAAATAGACTAGCATCGGATATCCGAACACGACTACGATTTGGGCTCCGATCGCCATCCCAATGCTGTACATTATCATAAAATCCGAATGCTCTTTGTACAACAAAAAGATCAAACTGATAGCGTATGCAATTTCACCGCTGGCCAAAGCACACCAAAGATATTTCACCCATGGCTGGATTTTATCTGTGAAATAAATTTTACCAATGATGCAGTAAAACATGTAAAGTTGGCCCGCTACCGAACTCTTGTAACCGAATTTATTCTCTAAGCCGAATATTTGTCTCGCAAGTTTTCTAACTTTGCCATATAATGTGGCCATTTTGAAATTTAATATCAGTTCTGATCACAGCGAATTCGTTGTAAGGACTGTGCAAGAATTTTATAGCGAAAGTTGCTCGGTAGCATGTTTGCAGGTCTTTATTACTATTCTTAGGGTTGTTTTGGGCAGAATGTAGAATAATAATAGGTTCGTTCGAGCGCTTGTTGTTTATCTTGTTTTTGTTGAAAAACTTAAGAAATTCTTAAAAACTGAAGGTGCCTTTCCACTAGGGGACACCCATTATTTACTTAGGTAGTTAGGTTGGTAGGTTTTTTTTTTTTTTTTTTTTTTTTAAATAAAATAATGAAGATTTTTGAAATAAATCTTATAAAAAACTTTTATCGATGGTTATGAAAACAGTTCATAGATTTAAATACTTTACCTCTAGTTAATTTCCATTTTTCTTTTGCACTGATAAAAATTTTGTATCGTTTTAACTTTAAAATTTGAATAAAAAATTATAATACGCAATGAATTCTCCGGATTTAATTGAATTAATTTTGACGATTGTGCGCGAAAATGCCGAACCTCCTATAGTACGTTCGGCGAAAGATTAAACCTGGCAAATTTTGGCGCGAGAAAGGCGGAGCGAAAATGAACCAATCAACGCGCCGAAACGAACAATTCTCGGCTTCTAATTGCTTCGTTTTTCACTGCGTCCCCCACTTTTTATTTTGCCAGGTTTAATCTTTCGCCGAACGTACTATAGTGAGAGTAGCGATAGTAGTAGTGACGAGGAAATGTTAGAAGCGGTATTGTTGAATAAGGAAAAAATTCCTAGGAACAGTATTCAAAGTTATTTCGAAACAACTGTGTTACTGGAATATGATGATAGAGAATTTTCGCGTCACTTTAGAATACCTAGGACTTTATTCTGGAAATTCGCCGAAGATTTTGCAAAAACCGAGCTTTACCAACGCATGATCAGATTCAACCCAAATACCACGACTACTCCAGAAAAAACAATCGGTATTTTTTTATGGTTTTCCGCTCATGAATGCTATTCATTTCGCAACATGAGTGACCGATTTAATATTTCGATGAGTACTGTACACAACTGCATATTAAGGAGTACCGCCTTCTTTAGCTCCTTAAGTCCTTCAGTAATAAAATGGCCCTCACTGGAGGAAATGGATAGGGAATCACGTATAAGAGAAGCAGAAAGTAGAATTCCTGGAATTATAGGTAGGCTCAGCAGTTGGTAATCTCAAAAATATTTTTCGAAATAAATGTTGCATATAGGTACCTATTTTACAGGTTGTGTAGATGGCATTCATATTGTAATTTGGCCCCCTAAAATTAATAAAGATGATTACGTAGATCGAAAAGGTAAATATTCTAAACTTGAAATTTTGAATGATTGAATTTCTAAATTGAACTCTCTCGTTTTGTGCTAGGCGATATCTCTCTTACAGTGCAAGCGGTATGCAATAGAGAAAAAAAAATTATCGATGCCTCCATAGGGTTTCCAGGGAGCGTGCACGATAGTAGGGTTTTTAGAAATTCTCCTCTTTCCGGAAAACTTAGCCGAGCTGGCAGAGACGGTTTGAGCAAATTTTTTTGGGGGGGTGTAGATCGAAAATGTCGAATGAAAATTTTCAAAATGCCGAATGATAATTAATAGGTACAACAGTGGGAAGTAGACCCCTGCGCTGAATTTTTTGAAAAAATAGCACTTCTAAAAGAAAAGATGGACTTTTTTTGCAGAAATTTTGAAAACGTACAATAATTTCTGGTTTTTTAAAAGATGAAAAAGCGATACGTTGCCCGAGCGAAGCGAGGGCGAAAATTTTGAAAAAATTTGAATTTTTAATTAAAAATAATGCACTTTAAACATAATTTTTAATATTTTCAAAAAGATCATGTTCATTTTTTTACGTTATAAGTTATAACAATTGAAATGCGCTGATTTTTGATTCGTATTCTGATTCTGAGATAAAGATGAAGTAATAAAAGTACATTGCCCGAGCGAAGCGAGGGCGAAAATTTTTTTCAGAAATTTACCGAATTTGTGAGTCGGAATTTCTCTAAAATTTATCGAATTTATGATTCGGAATTTCTCAAAAATTTTCCGAATTTGTGATTTAGAATTTCTAAAAAATTTACATATTTGAAATTCAAAACTTTACCAAATTTTGTAAACATACCTAATTTAATTTGTCGAAAGTTTGCCGAATTTGTCGAAATTTTTTCGAAAATTTGCCGAATGGAAAATCACTGGGGAGGGGGGGGTGTTCCACCCCCCCCCTCCCAAAACTCACCTCTCCCCTCGCACCGGCTCTGCGAGCTGGACAAGCTGTCACTAATGCTGGGTGTGGAGGTGGTGGACGAGATGGACAAGCTGGCGCTAGCGCTAACTGAAGCTACACCAGGTCAATTGAAATTAGTTTACTGAATATTTTTTCACTTAAGTAATAAAGTGAGTGAAATAACAATCTTACTTGACTCGTCTATTACACTAACAACACTACTGTTCGAAGAAATTAGCGGTGGTTCGATAGAAGGGCTCTCTGTCTCGGCATTAGTAGTACTCATTCTAGGAAATTGATCAGTGTTAGGCTTAGTTGCCCCCAATGCCAGAAATGGTGACACTTCTGCTTCATTGAGTTCATTTCCATTTTCTTTTTCAACACTGATATTCCTGTTTTCATTACCCTCGGCATCTATCAAATAATCAGGGTTCGAGCTGGCCTTCTTACCCAACACTCTATGCATTGCACTGTAACATAAAAAATTTAATATGCTCATGTCAAATCAACTGAGTATACAGATATAATACACATAGGTCTACATCCTACTTACGCATAGTGCTGAAATTTTATTGTTTCACTTCCTGTGGTTGTGCGGCCGTCAATTATTTCCTTGTATTTGTTCTCTAACCAAGTTACTTTGTTTCGTACCTAATCGTAGGATGAATCATGAATAAATGATCAGTGCCTAACTAAACGAAGTAGCTGCTAATGAAATAATGAAGAAATTTCAAACCTGCGCTAAACTGAAGTTGTAATTGGATTTGTTCATTTCTTCAGTGAGGAACATTAAAAACTTTTCTTTGCTTTTGAAGCGACATTTTGGTCCAAATTTGCCATAGTTAAGTTCATATTTTTCTACAAGTAATAACTCATTTTTTCCCGTCCACTTACAATATTTTCTCCTCTTTTTTTTTCTCAGTCACTTCGGGTTCGGATTCTTCTAATACGTCTATCTCTAGTATTAGCTCTTCATAAATACTCTCCATTATGAACTAACTCAAAAATTAAAAACACAACTTATTCTTCACTTCAAATTCAAAATCAAAAACCATCTTTCACGTACAATGTGAAATGCGGAATTTTGGCGTCAGCCAACTTTTAGACACACACTACATAAAAAAATATCACTTTAGCGAAAAAGATTGTAAGATAAAAATTTAAAGAATCAAGAAGAAGATAAAAATCATTCTTTACCAACTCCAGTGGCAATAATGTTGGTTTTATTCTAACTTCTAGAAATTACACCGCGCAACGATTAAAATAATAAGGGGATAGGGGGGTCATACCTAGTTTTTAAATAATCTTACACATACTGCTTACGAGGTATCCAGTCCAAGTTTTTTTTTAACGATAGTTACACGTACCACATTCACGGAGCCGATGTTAAATGAGCCAAAGGGAATGATGATGTCCATTCACCGTCGTCTTGCTCATAAAATTGGAAAAATTAATTCCAATTCGAAACGTAGATAAATTTTCGCTTTCGGGACTGCTAGCAAGGTATTTCCAAATTTCCAAACAATAGTTATGCGAGCGATAATCACGAGCCGATACAAAATTATGATACCATTAATGGTTCGAAAAAAAAACATACGGTTTCACCTTCGTCGGATGAAAAAAAATAACAAATTACACAAGAAAATTACGAGAATTTGTAAAATAATACGGTTCCCTTCGTAGGAGAAAAAAAGTCGAAAAAATTACACAAGAAAATTACGAGAATTTGTAAAATAATACGGTTCCCTTCGTAGGAGAAAAAAAGTCGAAAAAATTACACAAGAAAATTACGAGAATTTGATAAAATAAGATGAGTATAGTGGTTTCTGAGCAAGAGTAAAATATCGAATGCCAAGTCTGGCTACATAGAAAATCCACTTCGCTCGATGGCAGCATATTTCGAGACCAAGAGATAACCCACCCCACCACAATTTTTGAGATAAAACCAAAACCATTGTATCCACGTGCCATCGAGAGAAGGAATGGGCAAAGAAAAATCGACGAATTTATGTTGCTAGGTACCTACCTACCTTTGTCTACCCACCAAGATAGGTACCTAGCAAACCCGTTGACTCGAGTTCCGTAAGATCCAAATCTACCTCATTCGCGTGAAATATCATGATCGTAGAAGAACACAGTATCTTCGACAGAATAGGCATCAAACCATCGAGGGCTAATTTAATCGAGTATTTCATTATATTTCTGTCCAAAAATAGATGCCTATTCAATCGAAAACAACTATATCAACAATGATGATATTTCACCCGAATAAAAATAGATTTGGACCTAATAATTTTACGCACTTGTAGATGCGTAATTTTGTACGTACTACAAATGATAAATTTATTTGAATGTAGCCATTTATTTTTATTCAAATGAAATTACTGTAAATTACCATTTTAAGGTTGCTATTAGTGTGGAGGCACCGTTTTTGCGAAATTTAAGAATTTCTTAAAATTTTAAACAAAAACAAGAAAAACAAAAAGCGCTCGAACGAACCTAATATCATGTTTGATGTTTGAATAAGTGCGCAAAGAAAGTAACTAGGAGAACCGAAAATACTCGTTGAAAGGTGATTGTGGGGTTTGATCAAGTTATTATGTATTTGTGGATAACTTCTGTGTACATATTTGCACACGTGTGATATAAAATTCGCCACTCGAAATGTTTGTATTTGCGAAGCAATAAATTACGAAAGTAAATTTTTCGCTCGTTAAATGCCCTTTGGTTCGATTTTCATCGAAATATGGTGTTGGCATTTTCAGTAGTGCTTTGTATTTATTTTTGAACGTCGATAAAAATAAAGAGATCTCCATTTTGTACCAAAGTTGACACGAAAAATATACTATCATATATTAATTGTTCCAATTAAGTTGTTTTTAAGGTTTATTTTGATCAAAAATTTATTTGTATCAAAAATTTATTTGTACAATTTAATGCATGAAATTTTCACAGTTTACTTAAGGAGAAATGGAGTCAATTTGTGCTCCTGGCGCACAACCCACTTGTGGATTTATCCACCATCAAAAATGAATCTTATAAAAGTTCTACTTTTTGCTGATGAAATTTTTCTCAAGTCACGCCCATCTAACCCGCTTGTATTTTTTTTTTCTGTTTTAGGTGAGTACTGCCAATATATTTACATGAAATTTGGACACGAATAATTAACTGAGTGATCAAGGATGGTACGAATAGGTACACAGCTTACTTGGTTATTATAACAGTCACTTACCTAAAAAGTGCATTCAAAAATGGGGAAAAAGAAGGGGAAGGCATTTTCGAATTGCTTTAATTATTCATCGTTCAACAAAGAATGCACAATGCCAATGCAAAAATAAAATGAATTACCTACAAAGCTGAATTTAATAAACCAGAAAATTTACAAAATGAAATAAAATAAAATTTGTAAAAAATCAACTTTATTAAAATTTGGAAAATTTTTGGTAAAAAGCACGCCTATATTAAATTTTGAAAACTTGCAAACATATTTTACAAAAATTTGATAAATCATTGGAAAAATTAACATAAAATGGAAAATATTTTTTTTTAAAACTCGATAGAAAAATTTTAAAATGCAGAATCACAAAAATTCATTAAATAAAAAATTAAAAATATTAACCAATTGAAGAAATTGAAAAAATAAAAATGATACACAATAATTGATTTGCTGACATTTTTTGAGAAAATTCAAAAAATGAATATTTTATAACAATTTAATACTTAGTTAAAATAATAATCTTTGCCATTATTACTAGTTGGTATTTATTATTTCGTGTTTAATTTTTTTTTTAGTTTATGAAAAAAAAATCAAGATTTTGGTATAAAAATATACTTAATTAATTGACTAATAAATTTTAATAAAATTAATCAACTGAAAACTTAAAAAAAAAATTAGGTAAAATATTTAAACACCTTTTTTTATTTTTTATTAAATTCAGGTTCACCAATGTGTAACCAAATGAAAAAATAATTTTTTTAATAATTTAATAAAAAATTGTAAAATTATCCATACTTTCATACGAGTGAAAATTTTTTTCAAAATATATATAATACTTAAATCAAAAATTTGTAAAAAAAAAATAAATAAATAAAATAAATTAAAAAATAATTAGAAGTGCCCAAGATTCACAGAAATTAATTAATTTTTAAAAATTTAAAAAATTCAAAAATTTAAAAACAATGTATTTTATGTTGAAATAAAAAATGACGTTTTACTACTTACCCAATTTGATAAATTGTAAAATTTTCCGAAATTTGGCAAATGAAGTACTTACTTTTTCTTAAAATTTATTTATTTGAGGATTTTTAAAAATTTTAAAATAAATACTTATCTAGAATTTCTAAAACTGACGATTCACAAAAATGTAATCCATCAAAAGAATTTCCAAAATTGGTTAAATCAGGAAATTTCCTCAAAAAAATTCAAGTTGATTTTTTAAAAAATAGAAAAAATTAAAGGAATTCTAAAGTCAAAAATAAAAATGATTTTTTTTAAAAAATGAATTAAAAATAGATAACTTTCAAAAGAATGAGTTTGAAGCAAATTTTTCTCAATAAGATATCAAATGAATAATTTGTAAAATCAAACTGTATGGGTATGCCTAATTAAAAACATATTATACTTATATCTAAGCTGAAAATCCGGAAGCAAAATTTTATTTCAAAAAAAAATTCGAGGTCTCGATAATTTCCTTGAAATTTGTTCATCAGATGATTCGAGAGGATACTTTCCAATGCAAATATCTCGTTAACTGATTAGTTTCACCGATAATTATACGAGCGAGTAATTATACTAAACGAACCCACATTCTACTATTACCAATCCGAAATCATACTTCAGTCATTTGAAAAGAATACCTACCGCACTTTGACCATGGGTATAAGTTAGTTACTTGATGGGTATTCGCGATTGTAAATATGTAGGTATTTAAAGAAATAATAGAGTCGTCAAAGGTATAATTAACACGACATTTGACAACTTTTTTTATTTTTCTATTTATTTTTTAGTACAATCATGCAAATGTATGTCTATTGTCTACCTACACGACTTTTCGATACAATATCTGCACATATTCGTACCTACCTACGTAGATACATATTTATACGCTTTTTTCTCACTAATTTTTGAATAATTTTCTCTCTATCTGCCCGGACGATGGGAAGATCACAACCAGTTCGAAGCAGTTTATCAAAAACAATTAGACGAGTAATTAACACGCAGCAGCGTGGAAATTTTTTGTGTCTTGATGTATCACCCATCACTTTCAGCGTCAATTGAAACAAGGCCGAGATATGGAATTAATAAAATATAAACAACTGGTCGCGTCGGCCATCCCATAAAATAGGCGAAAAATTCTCTTTTTCGAGTTTGGGTGTGTGTACCTAGTAATTATCTTGTATCGAGGTAATTACAGAGATCGGTCAATTACCATATGCCAAAGAGAGGTTAACTAGCTGATGAAATGGAAGCATTTCTCTACCTACGAATAATGATGATCTATTCCAATTGTTCTGGAATATTTTCTTTTTTGAATTAAAACTAGGTATACATTTTTCTGGAAAAAAAAACGAAAACAAAACCTTTTCCTCAAAAAAATTAGGAAATAAGTATATTTTTTTATTTTTTCACTTGCTTGATTTTTTTAAAATTTGATTTGAAATGAATTTTTCAAATTTTGAAAAATACAGGGTTTTTTTTTGAATTCGTTCAAAAACTAATTTTAAAAAAAATCTTTCTTTTTTTTGCATAATATTAATTTTTTTTAAATCACTTTTTTCAAATTTTTACGCTCGTTTCAATCGAGAAATAGGTGGTATCATTTCGGGGACATTTTTTGGTTGAAATTGATCTTTTGTGAATTCTACGAAAAGTTGTAGAAATGAAGAAAATTTAAATTCTGTCAAGCTCTCGAATGATATGCCATAGTGGAACTGTGCTGGTTCAAAGTTCAAAAGATCACCGAGAGGTTTCATTGACATCGATTCCGATTCTAATTGATAACGATTTTCAATTCCATCGAGAACGAACCGTTAACATACTCGCGTAATTTGGTTAATTAATTTAAAGAAGAAAAAAAAGAAAAATTAAAGACCATCTTTAACGCACGTCGTCGACGTGGTTTCCGCATTTAGTCAGGTGATTACGCAATTAAAAAACAGTACAATTTAATTTCCATACAGCTCGGTACCATTTATCCAATTGGCCGCGTTGATGAGCTATTATTAAACCATAAATGTTCTGATAATAATGTGTAAGGCGCAGGCGTCGACTGTGGCTGTGGTAGGTGCAAACGACGATGATGGCGTTTAATAAATAATATATTTTCCAACCTAATTGATACAATGGCGCACCGTTAAGATGGCACGTTCGTCGATTTGTCTCTTTTTTTATATATAGCGGAACTCGCAATACTTCAGTCTATTTGCTTTACATTTCCAAAGAAAGAGAGAGAGAGAGAGAGAGAGAGGTGAGAGACGGGTGCAGACTTGTGCTTGGTCGAAATGGTGGACACGACACGGTACGATTGTCCACAACAGCAAGACGACGACCTGGTCCATCATTTCGTTCCGGTATTAATTGGATCACTATGATTGTCATATTGGTTCTAGACAATTCAATGCCCGCGTTTTCACATGAAATTATCCAGATAAACTATCAGTCTCGCATTCACCTGTGGACCGAAGAAGCATCCTCTCTGTTCCCACGATTTGTCGTACATATATTTTCGTAATTTTGACTATACTTTATGTATATTATATAGGTACCTTTCGCCAAAAAAAGTAGTCTTACGCACGTGTAATGGACGCAACCTATCTGTGTGGCTTTCTCCTCTCATTTTTCACGTGAATGCCGGTTGCAATGTTCTCGGTTCATCGTAGACCTGTGCTCTGGTATCGCAGTAACTTTTACATATAACTTTAAAAAGTGACTATCTCGATCCAAGGTACTTTACCTATATTAGGCTGCTGCTAATCTGATCGTTTCATCGAATTTGTGAACTCTGCACCTCTGCTGCGCTGCCTGAGAAAATCTACGTATAGAATTAATCGAGATTTTTGGATATTTTCTATACCTACTTCTATTTATTTGCCAACGAAACGAAAGTCGACCTCCACTACACTGGAATGGCTCCAGACGGCGCTGTAATTACATGCATCGGAACACGGTTACTTTTTAGTAACTTGGTTACTTTTTTAAAGGCAAGGTTACTTTAGTTACTTTTGGGCTCATTTTGGTTACTATGGTCACTTTTGGACTCATTTTGGTTACTATTTCGTCAAAAATCTGACGAACAGCTGCCATTAAAATTTAAAATTTCTTTAAAAACAGTTTGAAAGTTTTTTTCAGAGATTTTGCTTCCAAAAAATTTGAAATATTTTATTTAAAAATGAATTAAGTAAGGTCAGTTGGGGTAACTGGGCCACCGGGGTATCTGGGCCATTCTCTTCCTATAATACGTTCGGCGAAAGATTAAACCTGGCAAAATAAAAAGTGGGGTCGCAGTGAAAAAACGAAGCAATTAGAAGCCGAGAATTTTTCTTTTTGGCGCGTTGATTGGTTCATTTTCGCTCCGCCTTTCTCGCGCCAAAATTTGCCAGGTTTAATCTTTCGCCGAACGTACTATAATCCCTCCAAAATCGTCTTGACGTAAATGGTTGGTTGCATGGTAACACTGACATCGTAAGCCCACCATAACAATTATCATTCGGTTCCTAGCTCCCCTTGAGGAGGCCTCAGTAATTTGAGTAACATGACATGGCCCAGTTACCCCCAACAACTGTGGCCCAGTTACCCCAAAACTCAGATTTGAGTGGGGGTAAGTGAATTACACATCTTAAATCTTCCTTAATAAAAAAAAAATTTGGTGGCCCAGTTACCCCATTTTTCGGGGTAACTGGGCCACCTTTCTTTGTGTAGAGTGAGGTGTTCCTCAGCTCAGGTATGTGCTTCACCCTCAAAATCAAAAAAGGTGAGCGTACCTCTATGACACCCCTCTACACGTCCCATTTGAAGATTTAAGGTTATTCTTCACTAGTGAGGCATTTTTGAATAAAGATTTTTTAGAGTTGTAAAAACGTGGCCCAGTTACCCCAACTGACCTTAATTGAACAATTTATTGAATCTTCTTTTAAAATTGAGATTTTTTCTGCTCGAACTTCAGGAATAGGTATTTATTTTGTACTTATGTATTGAAATTCAAGGTAGAAAAATGTTTGCTCCTAAAAAAATTGAAAGTTCTTTTATAGGCATTTTTCAAGTCAGTATGAAAAATTGTAATTTTTTTTTTCTTGAAGAATTAAGATTTATTCTTGTCTAAAAATGAGCCACATTTCTTGAAGAAAAAAAATGTAAGTAGATAAGCCGTATTTTTTTGAAAAAATTGAGAAATTCTTTTCTCGACAAATAAACGACTTTTTCTCAAAATTTCTTTTCAAAAAAAGTAGAGGCCGTCGAAGAATAAACCCGATTTCTCCTCATTGAAAACTTTTTTTTAAAATGAGAATACCTAGTAATTTTTTCAATTAAAAAAAAATGTGTTCGAAGTATTTGAAAATTATGTTTGAAAAATAGAGAACTCCTCGAAAATGAAACATAAAATCGTTTCAACTCGTGAACTTAAAATGCTTCAAAAATTTGATATTTCTCAAATGAGCAAAACTTTCCTTTTAAAAATTTTGAAAAGTTGTGAATTTCACATGTTGAAAAATTGTTTTTTTTTGTGGAGAATGAAGACTTTTCAAAAATTAAATTTTTTTTGTATCCACTCATTTTGCAATAAGCCAATCAAAAAATTGTTTTTTTTAGACTTTAAATTCTTAGGCAATACAATTTTTATAAATTGGAAATTTTTTATTTGAATAAACATGAATTTTAGGAACGGCTATTTTTTAAAAATTAAATATAAATTGTTTAAAAATCAAAAAATTGAGAATTTTAAGTTTAATTTTTTGAAATCCCAGAACTTTTTAGAAATTACAAATTGTTAATAAATTTAAATTTATAGAAATTAAAAATTGTTTGAAAAATAAAAAAAATCGAAAAAAAAATAAAATTTAAAAATTAAAAAAAGGACAGTATTGTTTGTAATTTAAAATTTTTCTAAAATTCACGTTTTTTGAAATCAACAATTATTTGAAAACTGAAAACTATTTCAAAACAAATAAGAGTTCAAAAACTTGAAAAAGTTGACATCAAGTATTTTCAAGAAAAAAAATAATTTTTTTTAAAATTTTCAATATTGAGTTCAAAAAAAATTAAGATTTGATAGGAATTCAAAAATTATTTATTGTGAGCTTCTCAAGAATTGAAATTTCCTATGATATAAAAATTGAGCACCTATTAAGCCAACTATTCTATTAAAATTCGTCATAATTATAGAAAAAGAAAAAATGCATGAATTATTATTTTTGAATTAAAAATTTTGATTTTTTCAAAATTTTTACCATTGATTTCAAGAGTTGTGAAACGTCAAATTTAGCGAAAATATGAGAAAAACGGGACGAGGGGAGGGGAGGGGGTTATGAGTCATTATATTCAAGTGGAAATGGAAAATTTTTGGTTACTTTTTTCCATAATTTTGGCTACTTTTTTTGAAATTTCAGGTTACTAAAGTTACTTTTATTTTTTCAAATTTCGCTCCGATGCATGTAAATTAAATTCGGCAGCTGAAAATTTAATCCTAGCGTTAATATGATGCCATCTATCGATTGACGTAGTTGAATCCAAAATCCGAGGTGACGAGTTCGCTTGTGTTTTTTTTTAACAATTTAAAAATTCTGCATTTTTTTATAATTTCCAAAAAATCAATTTCTCTAGCATATCACCCGAAACTTCGTCTACCCTCTAAAGTCGACCCCCCGAGTCGATTGGCACCATTTTTGAAGCGATCTGGAGCCTCCAGAAAATTTTGACTTTTGCATCTGGAGAAATTCCAGTATATGGGAGAAAAGTCAACTTTTTCTGGAGGCTCCAGATCGCTTCGAAAATGGTGCCAATCGACTCGGGAGGTCGACTTTAACGTACAAACCAATTTTCAGGATTCTATCTTGAAATTTACAATTTTTTTTTTCAAAAAATGTTTTTTTAGAGGTGATTTTAGCCATTTTCAAAAATTCGCCAAAAATCGAAAAATCAACTTCGGCAGCTAAAAATTTGGTTTTGAGGTCAAAGTGGCATGCTCTTTCAGTGAGCTAAATTTCAGCTCAATCGGAGGTGACGAGTTGGCGAGCTTTCCTTGTTAGTCTATATCTTGAATTACGTAGGGCCTACTTAGTTTTCTGAGTGTGACCTTTACCGTATGTAATTTTAAATCGAGTAATAACTTTTTTCCCCGTCGTTTTCATTTTCTATTACATGTGGGAGGTGGGACGCAGATATTGCAAATACCAGTAATTGCTTATCCCCTGTGCATTCTGAACAATTCTCTGAACAAAGCTGCAGCCAGAAGCTGTGAAAATTTGTAGCTTGCTGCGTACTTATTATAATAGGTAAATGTGTACATAATCACGAACAAACATACGCTAACATCCTAACAAGTCTATAAATGTACAATTTAACATGATAAACATTGTATGCCCATACGCCATCACCAGCCATAAAGCCATTATGATATCGAATTCTGGATCCCTTTCTCTTTCCGTCTCTGTTTCATTGGTCATGAGTCATGAAGTACGAATATAAAATACTAGATAATAATATGACCTTTTCACATAACATGTGCGTAAAGCGTTTGCTTGTAATACATCTTCGAGAATCTCTATGAAACTCTCTTATCGGAAATAAGAATTTTATGAGAATTGCCTACATGCATGATTTTCTTCGTTCTCATTTTTCAATCGTTGTCAGCTTTATCTACTTAATGCTGAAAGCTGAAAAATAAAATGTAAATAGGTAATCTCCTCCTGCAAAGTGAATCGTTCGCGAATAATTTAGTTGAAAAATAATGTTAGGATTTTGTGAACGAACAATAATTATCAAATGGTATTGTATTGATGAAAGCAGTGATGAAACACAACTAATGAACGATTTTACCCATTAGTAGGATCGAATCGTTCGAGAACGACTTTGAATTTTGATAATTATTATGGGTATTGTCCATCCAAAATAGGATGAGAGTCTCATCCTATTTTGGACGGACAATATCCTTGTTCCATCCACAAATTTCTGACAAATGTGATTCATGCGTTCATGAACGAAATTTCCCGTTCGGTGAAGTGAATCGTTCGCGAACGATTTTTCGTTTTTATTTATTTATTTTTTTTAATTTTTTTTTTTTACCCTGCCTGAGGTGATATGAGGTTTTTCACGTGCAGTGCTGGAAAACCGTATTTTTTTGGGGATATCGGTTATGGTTATGATATGGTTATTGAGATTTTTTGGATATCCGTTATGGATATTAGTTATGGTTATGTCAGTCAGAGATATCCGTTTAGGTTATGGTTATGGTTATTCACTTATACGGATATCTGTTATGGTTATGGTTATAAAAAACCACGAGTTATCGGTTTTTAACGGTTATAAGGTTATGGTTACGGTAATAATTTTTGAAAATTTGATAAAAAATCAGACATAAAATGTTGTATGAGTGAAAGTATTGTATATAAAGTTCATAATTTACATTAATTTTGAATCTAAATTGACTTTGAACTTCAAAAATCACATTTAAATAAAAAAATAAAAAAATTGAAATAACCTAATTTTTTCAATGGATATCGGTTATCCGTTATGGTTATGGTTATGGTTATCCAATATTTATGGTTATCAGTTATCGGATATCCATTAAAAACCTGAAAAAACGGTTTGATAACGGTTACGGTTATGGTTATGGTTACGGTTTTCCAGCACTGTTCACGTGTAGCTCACACTTCGGCGATCACAACTCACTGTGCACAACCCCCCCTCCCCAATCAGATATGTGTACCTAAAGTTTGATTTTTCAAGTCATGATACCTATTGAAGTTTTGAGCAAATCAAAAAAGTAAGAAAACTATTTTATATGAAATTCAATTTCCAATCAAAAAGGTTCCCTTCGATTTTCACCCATCTTCAATTGTTTAGGTGCTATCTGAGAAAAATGAAAAAATTTCCAAATTTTTAGACGTGAGTTTTTGATGGGCGTAATTTTGAGTAAGCCAGAGGAGTAAGTTACTCGCCTTATTGGAAATTCAATTTCTGTTCAAAAAGGTTCTCTTCACTTTTTGCCTATCTTCAATATTTCAGTCGCTATGTGAGAAAAACGAAAAATTTCATTTTTCCATCAGGAGGAAATAAAGTGTACTTACCACTTTATTTCTTTTTTCTCGCATAGCGCCTGAAATATTGAAGATAGGCAAAAAGTGAAGAGAACTTTTTTGAAAGGAAATTGAATTTCCCACCAGATGAGAAACTTACTTCTCTGACTCACTCAAAATTAGGCTCACTTGAACGACCTTGAACAACTCAAAAGTCCAAAAAATTGATAAGCTTTCAAAAAAATTGGAAATTTTTTTTTCTCTCAGATAGCACCTAAACTATTGAAGATAGGTAAAAATCAAAGAGAACCTTTTTGATTGGAAATTGAATTTTCTACAAAACAGTAGTGTTACTTTTTTGATTTGCTCAAAAGTTGAGCCAGTATCGTGACTTGAAAAATTAAAATCAACTCTGGCGGGTTACAAAGAAATCGATTCACGTTACTAATGTGTTTTCATGAAAAAATGTGAATCTTGTTCATTAGACTCGATTCTTCAAGAATGATTCGATCGTTTGTAAATAATATTTTGTGATTAGCTCCACAGTTCAATCCACCCTTCGAAAGGTTCATTGCCAGTCAAACGATTCCTCTAGATTTCTCTATACTCAAACAGGCTGGTTTTTGACTATTTTTAAAATGTCGTGGGAACATTCTCATCGGTTGAATACCCTGGTCGCAATCATCGTAAATAATCCAAATATTTAGAATAAAATTCTAATCTATTATTAAACAATTACTCTGGTTTTTTCGTTGAAAATTTCCAAGTACGGAACGTACGTCCTGATCTAAACTAAACAATAGTACCTCTACCTTTAAGGTTTCGTTTTAACGACACCGCTATCGGAAAGTCATTCCATTTATGACGCTTTTAAACTTTACTGAGGTCATAATACGACGCTTAGGATGATACACGAATGACCATTCTTGGCTGAAATGCACGCTTATTCGATAGTTTCACATAAACTACAAAGTAAATACGAATTTTGGTATTTCTTGCGATGTGTATGTATGTATGTACTAAATTTTGTCCGGACGATAACTTTCGTTCTAATAGACCGAAATGGTTCAAATTTTAATGAGAGGTCAAAGACCATGTAGAATAGATCCGTATTGATTTTGGGCAATTTTGAACCATTACTACGCATTATTTGGGCAGAAATGGTCGGAATTAAATTGGATCAATAAGAATGCTTCGCCTAGCATTTTATTTCAGGCTGAAGAAAATGAAATTTGTCTCCCCTCTTTTATTAGGGTCGAGGTGCGCGTTAGAGAATTTCATCGACGTCGCTTCATTTATTGAAATTGCTAGGCATTATAAAAAATGCATCAAATTTTAAAAGCTCGATTCACTCGACCTGTACGCTGATCAGTGTTGCCCATAAAGAAATAATTCACCTCTTTTATTTATAATAATTAATAATAAGGAAAATGAAGTGGGAAAATCAATGAAAGAGCTGACTTCAAAATGATTAAAATTTTAAATTAAATAAAATTTTATGGATTGGAGAAAATTGAAAAAATATCATATTTTTAGTGAGAAATTATACAAAATAGACATTTTGAAAATTTCTGAGATAATGATAAATTGAAAAAAAAAAATTAATAATTTCGAAATAATTATTGGAGTTTAAAAAAAACGAAACTTCGTTATTTTTTGGTTTTTCAAATGGAAATAAATTGTATTAATTTTGATCAAAAAAAAAATTTTAAAAAATTTGAAATAATTATTACCCGAGCGGCACACTCGATCGATAATATCGGAAGATGTAACGTATCGATAAAAAATCGTTTGAAAATCTATAGATGTTCTCACGATATTATAAAGATTTATCGGTACAACTTCATAGGCAAAAAATCTAAAAACTATCGAATTCGATAATATTAAGATTTTATGACGATATTCGTCAACGATACTATCGACAAAGAATATTAAATTTATCGATTCCGATTTTCCACCGATTTTGTGCAGATATTTGAAACTACATTATCGACAAAGAATATTAAATTTATCGAATTCGATTTTTTAACGATTTTGTAAAGATATTTAAAACTATATTATCGACAGATTATATGAAATTTCTCGGCTTCGATATTTTACCGATTTTGTAAAGATATTTGAAACTATATTATCGACACATAATATGCAATTTCTCGAATTCGATTTTCTAACGATTGCGTGAAGATATTTGAAACTATATTATCGACACGTAATATGAAATTTCTCGATTTCGATTTTTTAACGATTTTGTGAAGATATTTAAAACTTTATTATCGACACGTAATCTGAAATTTCTCGAATTCGATTTTTCAACGATTTTATGACGATATTTGAAACTATATTATCGACACGTAATATGAAATTCCTCGAATTCGATTTTTCAACGATTTTGTGGCGATATTTGAAATTACATTATCGACAAATAATCTGAAATTTGTCGAACGATTTTTCAACGATTTTGTTACGATATTTGAAATTATTTCCAAATTGGTGAAAATTTTTCTAAGTCCAACACGTCTGGAAGTACTAAACTTCCTATTATAAGCGTTTTATTGCTAATTCCTCAACGATAAGGTATGGCATAGTGGTTAAGGAAGAGGATTACCATGCAGGAGGTAGATGGTTCAAGCCCCACGGGTGGCAGATTTTTTATAATTTTTTTTTGACTTTTTCTGAAATGATCCTCTTACCGTAACATGAATAATGTGTTTAGGCATAGTTTAATGTATTAATTATGCTAATTAATGATTTTTAATTATAGAAAAAAGCTAGTAAAAGACAAAAAATCGGAATAAAAAATCGATAAAAAATCGACAGAATATCGAATTCGATAAAGTGTCGCGAAAGTTCCGCCTAAATCGTGAAATTATCTTTCGATATTATAGATAGATTATCGATAAAATATCTTACTATAATCTCGAAATTTTTATTAACTATAATTCGTCGATAATCTATCTATATATCGAAAGATAATTTCACGATTTAGGCGGAACTAACGCGACACTTTATCGAATTCGATATTCTGTCGATTTTTTATTTCGATAATTTGTCGAGTGTGCTGCTCGGGTATTATTTTTTTTTTAAATGATAATTGAATCGATGTGAGTGAAATTGACAAAGAAGACCAGTCTATAATATAACAAAAAAAAAAATAATAGGTACCTAAAAAATAAAAATTAATTGAAATTTATTTTTTGTATTAGGTACTTTTTTTTTTTTTTTTTTTTGGAAAATTTGAAAATATTAGGTATATTAAAGTTATTAAAAAAAATAAAATTTTACTTATTTTTGATAAATGAGAATGCGAGTAAAAAATATTTCGGTAAAAATTATTGATTTGAAATGAAAAAAATATGTATAATTATAATAATATTTGATAATAATAATTGATAAAATAATAATTTAAAAAATCAGCTTTTCTGACGCATTAATGCGTCAGCGTTTTTTTTTCTCTTTTTTTTTAAGTTATACGAGGCACGTATTTGTTGACGCCTCTGGTACCTATACCTGCGCTTGTATCTTTCATCGTTGACCTTTACAACATTGGATAGGATTCCCTTGGAAAATGGTACACAACTGGAACCGCAGGTTCACTTTGTTTATATGCTCTTAATACTCTTACCCACGTGGTACATTCATCAAGAACGTGTTCTCCATTAAGAATTAAAGAGAAAAAAAACTACCCATCAAAATTTCGCAACTTCTATAATTACACGGTTGACCATGCCCAATTTGATAGCACACCCGAAGCCGAAAGGTACTGGTACCAGGAATTACAAGTAATCGACAAGACTACTGGTATATCTACGTAAATGTGAGTCTGGAGTCTGCCAGTGCGAACAAGTTGTACTAGTTTAACAACGGTAACCAGTTTCTTTGATGCCTGTTCGAAGCAAAAAGAGGATGATCTTACATCAGGTGCCACAAAAAAAAAAACAAAAAAAAAACAGTCGACTTCTCGAGACCACTGACCTATATCCGGATGAATAATGAATTTTGCAGGTGTTTGTTGCAAATCCTCTCTCTCTCTTTCTCTAATGCCATCCGGTTTACCTTCTTTTATTTTTTTTTCTATCCGAGGTAGTCTCTTCCGGATTATGATCGATTGCGGTGATGCTGAACTATCAATCGTTGTAAACAGATGGAATTTTAATTCAAATTGAAGTTGGACAGAGTGTCTAAAAAAAACTGCAAAACCAAAATTTGAAACTTTAGCTAGATTTTTAAGAAGGTAGACGTCTTTTTAACTGAAAATATGCTGAAATGTTCCAAGTTTCAAATTACTCGTATTTGTGGAAATTTTTTGAATGGTAAAAAATTAATTGATTTTTAAAAATAGATACGACTTCAATAAATTATTAGAGCGTAAAGTTCATAAAATTTCGTAAAGTTGAAATATTTTAAAATTGACTGAATTTTGAACTAAACTTTAAAAAATGATATCAGCTTCAAAAAATGATTAAAATTTTACGAACATTCGTAGGTATCTCATCAAATTTTGATTTTTCACCCAATTTAAAATTTTAAAAATTGTAAAAATTCATTAAGCAATAAAAGTTGATGACCCCATTAAAATTCAAAATTTATTATCCTTTCTCTCCAAAACTGGTTTACGATCCCTTCTATAAAATTAAAATCCCTTCTTCCCTTATATAATTTACGATCCCTTCCATAACTAAACCTCCTTCACGATACGCCTCTAGCCTTAGTTGCTGTATATGGCCTTTAAAAAAAAAAAAAAAAAAAAAAAAAGTTGATCCAAATTTAAAAATTTGATGAAATATTTTTAAAATACCTACTAAAATTTTATTTTTTATCAAATTAGTTAACTCCACATAAATACAAATTTTTATCAAATTAAGATAATCAGTTTCAAGCTTTATTGAATTTAGAAATTTTTCGAAAATCTACCCATCTTTAGAAATTTAGCAAAATTTGAAAATGACCATTTTTCGAATTTTGGCCAGAATTTGTAACTATACAAAATATTTAAAACTAGGAAACTTTTTCAAACTTAAAAAATTAATCCAATTTTGAAAATTTTTCAAAATTAGAAAGGAAAGCTACAAAATTTTAATTTTACCAATTTAAATTTTTTTATTTTCCCAACATTAAAAAAAATAACAAAATTTATAGATTGATATTAAATTTCAAACTTTTTTGAAAACTGATGAATTTCAAATAAAAAATATATTTCTAAAATTTCTAAAATCATAAAAATTCATTAACCAATTTATTGATTACCTAATTGATTAATTGATTACACAATACAAATAGGTACCTATCTATTTTTTAAAAATCATCTTTTTTTTTAGAAGTAGTTGGAATTTAAAAATAATTTAATTTTCAAAATTTTTAAAATTCAATAACTAAAATTCTAAAAAATTAGTTTCAAGATATCAAATTTAGAAATTTTTCAAAAAATTGAATTTTTTCGAATTTTGGCCGGAATTTGAAATTTTACAAAATTTTCAAGACTACATAGTAAACTTTATCGAAATTCAAAAATTGATCCCATTTTGAAAATTTATTAATAAAATTCAAAAGGCTGCAAAATTTTAATTTTAATGAAATTTTAAAAATTTTCCAAATTTTGAATTTTCTCAAAATTAAAAATTAACAAAATAAATACGCGAAATTTTTAAAGCTATAAAAATTTATCAAACGTCAAAATTGATAAAAAGAAATTAACTTGAAATTTAAAAATTGAATGAATTTCAATTTTTAATAATTTTTCGCATGTTTTACAAATTTTGAATTTTGAAATGTTGAAAATTTCAAAATGCATCTAATTTTCAAAAATTTAATACCATTTGAAAATTACAAAAATTTTGATTTTCAATACATTAGGGACCTATGGTAGGTAATCTTTTTTTACCAAAATATATTAAAAATTATTCAAATTTTTCTTTAAATTTTATTGCAAAAATTGGTTTAATTTCCAAAATTATCAAGGTAGGTATAATTTAAAAATTACAAAATTTTGAATTTCGAATGATTGAATTTTCAAAAGTTGAAAATTTTGAAATGGTCCAAATTCACATCTTCATATTATAGGGTATTTTTTAAAAATTCAGATTTAAAATTTTTACAAAATTCAAGTTTTTTAAAAAACTTAAAAAACTTATCAAACTTTACAAATCAACTTTTTCAATTTTTTGAAAATTTAGAATAGACTTTTTAAAATTTCTTTTGAAATTCAACCTAAATCTTGAAAATAATTATCAAATTTCCTGTTTTCACCCAACTCAAATGATTCATTTCTATATTGAATTTTTGACGTTTTCAAAACTGTAAAAATTCATCAAACAATAAAAGTTGATTCAATTTTGAAATTTTTAGGTATAAAATTGGAAAATCATCAAAATTTTGAATTTTATTCAATTTTTAATTTTTGTTTTTAAAATTTCTTGTCAATCTCAAGATTTTTTAAAAATTGATTCAACTTCAAAAATTAAATAAAATTCGAGAAGGTATTACTAAAATTTTAATTTTCATCAAATTTTGACAATTTTTAAAATCTAAAGTAAAATTGTTTCCAAATTCTTAAAATTTACCAATTTTTTTAAACATTAAATTTTGAAGATTTTATACATAATTATTATACAGGGTGTCCCGTCACCAGTTGACACCCCTTCACCAGCGATATAGTCAACTCAAACTAAGCTCATGTATGCATGTTTGCCGACCCTGTGAATTGAAGGGGCAAAGATATGCTCAACTGAAAATTTTCATTTTTTAGTTTCGTTTCAGATTTTTAACCATGCGCTACTCGACAACCGAGATAGGTAGAAAGTTGCACTTTGCGGCGTTGGAAAGGAAATTTTGTGTAGAATTCTTTAGTGGGGTTGATCATTGAACTAGGTAATCAGGGGGGTCTGTGCTGCACTAATTATCTTGAAAAACGTGTTCAAAATTGGCGATTTTTTTTGCAATTTTTGGGGAAATCTCAAAAAAGTTTCATCATTTGGTATTATTATTATGGCTTCCCTTGGATGAAAAAAGTTTGACCTTTTGAATGCCGCAAACCAGACCCTTCTATCTCACTTCGTTAAAAAGTTATAGCAATTTCAATTTCAAAATCAGGTCTAAAAAAAAGAAATGAAAAAATTCAAAAAATTTTTTTTTTCTAAAATGTTGTTTACTTTATTTTAAACATCGAGTTTCACTCAAAATCATTAGTTATGTTAGGTATCAAGTTTCAAAAATAACATAAAAAGGAATTTTAAAATTTTTTCAAAAAATTAATTTTTTTTCTGCTAAGATTTTGAAATTGAAATTGCTATAACTTTTTAACCAAAAGAGATAGAAGAGTCCGGTTTGCGGCATTCAAAAGGTCAAACTTTTTTCATCCAAGGGAAACCATAATAATAATACCAAATGATGAAACTTTTTTGAGATTTCCTCAAAAATTGCAAAACAATCGCAATTTTTGAACACGTTTTTTAAGATAATTAGTGCAGTACAGACCCCTCCTGATTACCTAGTTCAATGATCAACCCCACTAAAAAATTCTACACAAAATTTCCTTTCCAACGCCGCAAAGTGCAACTTTCTACCTATCTCGGCTGTCGAGTAGCGCATGGTTAAAAATCTGAGACGAAACTGGAAAATGAAAATTTTCAGTTGAGCATATCTTTGCCCTTTCAATTCACAGGGTCGGCAAACATGCATACATGAGCTTAGTTTGAGTTGACTATGTCGCTGGTGAAGGGGTGTCAACTGGTGACGGGACACCCTGTATTGTACTTACTTATTTTTCATAAATGCAGGTATTAGGTGCATTTTAAGGGAGGTAATAAAATTGATTGAACTTTTATTCATGTTCAAAAACACAAAAAGTACCTAATTCGAAATTTTTATTTTTCTTAAATTTTTAATTTTTAATAAAATTTAAAAAATTTACAGAGCAGTACAAATTGACTTTTTAGAAATTTTCTGAATTTTAAAAATATTTATATTAATCTATATCCCTCCCTACATTAAAAAAAAAAAAATCCCACGTTCAGGCAAAAAAATAAGACTTTCATTGGTATTTTTATTCGAATACAGAAAGAGAATTAGGCGACATGCCGCTTAATCGCGTGTCTCTTTTACACGTTCATCATTATATCGATGTTTTATACCGATCGAGACAATTAAACACCTACTCTCTCCATCATTCATTCAACGATCGACTAATTACGGCGTTCGTTGCAGGTTTTAAAAAAAAACAATTGAAATGATTCGCTAAATTCACCGGACGTGATAGTTTATCACGCGAATATCGATATTACAAACACGACGTTGTAGTATAAATCCTCCCCTCATCAGCCCTTCGTCTAGTTCGTGTAAAAAATTATGCTAACGTAGCTGTATGTTCGTCGCACGTACGCCCCTACCGTTGACGTGATCGTGACCAGTTGGTAAACTGTACGTATATTTACTTAGGCTGATCGTACGCTATGGCTTATGGTTTACCTGCGTACTCGTACAGGTGCCATATCGTATTACCTTTACCACGGTCATGTGAGCTAATCGTCGAGTAGCGAGCCCAGCATTACCTGAATGTACCGTTAAATCGTGCAATACGTAAAGTTCGCAATTATACCTGTGTTTTTTCGCAAGCTGCACTGCAGGCTGCAGAAGGTTTGGTCGAAGCGTGAAAAAATGCACCTATTGTAATTACCTACGTTTACCTAGTGTTGGCATAAGGTGCAGGTTGATATTTTAATGTACCTACTCCTGATTTGCAGTGATAATGTCCGCCTCGAGTCATTGATAAAGGCGTCCCGGAGTCTTATAGATACTTTCGCTTTTTCTTGAAATTGAGGGGGAGGATGGAGAATAGAAAAATACTCAAATTGGATATACGTGCATAGTCGTGGATAGTTTTTTACCTGCCGGCTGTTTACTTTCCAATTGATCAGTTTGGAATTCTAGCTACGTAGGTTAATGTCTCATGGAGCTTTTTTTTAATGAGTTTGAAGGTGGAAAAAATTCATAAGAATTTGTGATCTTTTGAAATAGGCGCCTGCTTCATCTTGGACATAATTTTCAATTTTATTTGCTAATTTGAATAATATCATTCGGAGAAATACTAAATGGATTCGATTTTGAGAACCTCGAAAAGTCGTTTATGATTCATGAACGAATAAATACAACTTTCACTGGTCGTTCGAGAATGTCTTTTAAAAAAAATTGAAAATTATTCAACGCCTTTCAAGAAGACATCTTTATTTTTGAGAGGGATGAGGAGTAGTCCAGCACTTGCCCGCCCCAATCGTCTGAGAAATATTCGATGAAATTTATATACCCAGACATTCTGAGCCCCAAAATGTTTTAAGCCTCAATTTTTTCATTGAAGAAAACTTTTTTTTCAAATAAGTGAGATAGGTAATTGATTTTTTCCCCTTGAAAAATTAGAGATTTTACCTGAAAATAAATTGGAAAGCTTTTTAAAAAATGAGAAATTTTTGAAGAAGGGTTTCACTTTGATAAAATTAGGAACTTTTTTACGAAAAGAAGTATTTCGAAATTTTCCTTAAAAATTCAAAAGAGTACTCAGCTATTCACATTAAATTTTTTCATCTATTTTCATAAGAAATTCTGTTTTTTTTTTTTTTTTTTTTTTGAAACAAAATTTTTACCTTATCATAGAATTTCTTGAAATTAATTGAGAAATATTTTCATTAACTTTTTTTTAATTCTCAAATTTTTTTGAGATAGAGAGAGGGAAAAATACATATTTACTTGAGAGGGTGGTTTGAACATTTTCTTGAGAAAATTTTAAAATACTGAATATATTACGAAATTTTTCTGAAATTCTGAAAAAATATAAAAATATTTTATCAAAATGTTTCCATAATTTTTACAAGAAGTACTCATTTCAATTTTTTTTATTTATTTTTTTTGGGGGGGAAAAAATCTAATTTTATTTGAAAAAAAAATTTACAAAAAAACCTTTGGAAATTTTTTCAGGTTTCAAAAATTCTATCGGAAATTCTTACCCCACGAACATTTGGATGTTTTTTCCCTAAAAGAATGAAAGATTTTTTTTCTCTAAAATTAGCTATAAAATATTCAAATCCCAAAAAATTTTGGAGATTTTTTTTCATAAAAATAATTCAGTTCTAGAATTTTTTGCAACAAAAAAATCAGAGATTGTTTCATTCAAAAATTGAGGTTTTCTTCTCTTGAAAAAAGTAAGAAATTCACTTCTCAAATAGAACAGAAATTCAATTTTTTTCAATTTTTTTCAATTTTTTTTTTTAAGAGAAAAATTTTTATACTTAACAACTTCTTAATGGAAGGGCTGGAGCAGAGGCAGTGGTATTCAAAGGTTTGAAAAATACTATTGCAGAACTTATAAAGGACTCCCAAAACTTCTGTAAAAGTGCTCCAAATTTTTCCTCTCTTACGTATAATTCTCCTTAAAAATTATGCACTTTCTCATTAGAAATTCTGCTGAAAAAATCTCACAGAATAAAATTATTTTCGAGAAAAAAATCACATAAAAATTTTTCTTGCATAAAATTCTTTTTAAAATTAAAAAAAAAAAAAAAAACACTCTTGGAAACTTCTCTTTTCGATTGAATGATGTTTTTAATTCAAGTGGTATTTTTATGGGAAATATCATTACACCCGAAAAATTGATAAATTTTTTCACCAAAAAATCAAAACTTTTTATTCATAAAATAACTTGAAAAATTATTTAAAAAATGAAAAATATTTTTTCTTCCACAAAAGTAGAAAATTTCATGCTGCAAAAAATTGAAAAATGATACCGAATTTTTTTAAAGTGGGACTCCAAAAAATTGAAAAAATTCTTGCTCAAAAAAAAACATGAGGAATGAGAAATGAAAAAAAAATGAAAACATTGTTCAATCCTAAAAATAAAAAATTGCTTATTCCAAAAAAATGAATGAATAATTTTTTTACCAAAAAAATGAGAAATTTCATCTTCAATACGATTTAAAAGAATTTTTATTCAAAAAAAAAAATGCTTCACCTTGGTAACTATTCCATCAAACTAGCATTTTTTATAAATATTCCAAGAAATTAAAAGATTTCTCACCCCAAAAAAAATAAAAATAAAGAGGAAGACCAGGAAAAGTGAGAAATCTCTCCGCCCAAAAAATATATTTTTACGTGGTAAAAAAAACTTGAAATTAAAAAAAAATTAAAAACATCATTTATTTAAAAAAAACTGAACGATTTGTTATTCCAAAAAAAAAATTGATGAAAATTCGTTTTTCAAAAAAATAAGAAAAATTTGTTAGGTACCAAACCAACCTAATCCCGAAAAATGAAGAAATTTTTTTCTTTAAAAAAAATGTAAAATTTTTGTAAAATTCAGGATATTTTTACTCTCGAAAAATACTTAAAATATTTTTTCCATTGAAAAAGAGCCAATTTTCAAGAGGGAAAAAAATCAAAAACATAATTTTACGATTCATTCCTCAATGAATTTTATCACTATTAAAAATTTATAAAAACAGGACGTCTTTAGGGCCATTTAAGCACACACAATTGAACGCCGTTATTAGGTGCGAAGCGACTATTGGCCTCTTCATTTACACGAGAGAGACAATAAACGAATCTTTCTTTCTGATACGTTCAGATCATACGTTCATGTGCGCTTATTTACGTATATGATCTACAATATACTACGTACGAGTATTGTTTACGCTTTTATATGAAATTGCTCGGTCCTATTTTCTATATATTATTATGCTTAATAACCGTAAAACCACAAAAAAACCTGTATGAAGCGGTAGCTATTGCCAAATATGATGATTTGTCGTCCACACATAGTACAAAAGAAGGCGAGCCGAAAAGCGTGTGAAATAGGAAGATGAAATGGCGTATTTTTTATTCGCATTAGGTACGTGCATTGTGCATCACTTACCTACCCAACCTAGTCCTCGGTTCGATTCTTGTACTTTGGAGGCTGAGGAGTGAGGGAGAGAGAGCAAGAGACATGGACGAGCTGGAGAAGCGAAATAATGGTGAGATATGTGACATAAAAATCATCTGTGCTCAAAATTCCTGCCATAATTCAAGATTCTCTATTTTTTTTCACACATAACGATCTCGAATCGAGATATGAAATGGGTAACCTGTTGCTAAACTAAATGATGACCTTGGGCTTGAGCTAAGCAGCAGAAGTCTCCCCAGTTTGATTTCGTCCCAAGTATCTGGTTTGGTTCGAAGAAGTGCCTTTGGAAGTGTTTAATTTTCATACACACGTAGGAAAACTACTCGTACCTATTCGTATTCTATAAGGCAATGTGCTATTTTTAATGTCTGTCTAGCTGTTTTCTCGATTCTTTCAGTATATTATATACGTATTAAACGGAGTTTTTTTTTCATGTTGCAGGTGTAAAATGTCACCTCCGTTGCCCGTAACGGAAGACACGCCACCGGATATGTTGGCCGGAGCGATGGATTTACACGTTATTCTACCGAATGGTCAAGATATCAAAATGAGCGTCGAAAGAGGGTAAGTTTTGTACATTGAGTCGTGAATACGTAATAATCGGTGTTATTTTTTTTGGTCCCCTTCCTCCCTTACCTACTTTCGTGCCTCGAATATGTATTTTTTTATTATAAAAAATTGAAATTTTTCAGGTCTAAAAAATCTATAAAAAATTGAGAATTATTTTTTTCACACAAAAAGAAAACTAAGAAATTCTTACCTAAAAAATTGAAAGCTTATTCCAGGAAATGAGATTTTATTATTCCAAAAAAAATGAGATTGTTTTATACCCAAAAAATAAAATTTTTTACACCCAAAAAAATGAGATTTTTTTATTCTAAAAAATGAGATATTTTTTATTATAAAAAATTGTAATTTTTTCGGGTCTGAAAAAGTCAAGATTTCTCTAAAAAAAAAAAAAAAAATTAATGTTTTTTCGCCAAAAAAATTCTTACCCCCCTAAAAAATTAAAAAATTCCTCAAATTTAATAAAAATTTAAAAATTTTTTCCTGGTCGAAATATTTGAAAGATATTTTACGTACCTATTCTTATACTTACTTGAAAAAATGAGAGGTTTTTATGCATCGAATCCAACAAAATGAGATTTTTTACCTCAAAAATGAGATTTTTTTCATCATCAAAAAAATTGAGAATTTTTTTTCATCAAAAAAATTCTTACCTACTCTAAAAAAAAGAAAAATACCTCAAAGTCAAAAAAAAAAAAAAATTCTGGTCGAAATAATTGAAAGATATTTTACCTACCTATTCTTATACCTACTTGAAAAAATGAGAGGTTTTTATGGGTTGAATCCAACAAAATGAAAGTTTTTACTTTAAAAAAATGAGATATTTTTCATTATAAAAAATTGTATTTTTTTTGGGCTAAAAAAGCTAAGACTTCTCTCAAAAAAATTAAGAAAAATTTTTTTCACCAAAAATAATCCTTATATACCTACTCTAAAAAATTGAAAAATTCCTCAAATTGAGTTTTTTATTAGGCATAAAAATTGAGATATTTTTTATCATAAAAAGTTTCAATTTTTTTGGATCTAAAAAAGCTAAGATTTCTTTCAAAAAAATTGATACCTAATTATTTTTTTTTTCACAAATAAAAAAAAGAAAAAAAAGAGAAATTCTGACCCTAAATTTTTTTTGTTGAAAATTCTGTTCGAAAAAATTGAAAGATATTTTATGTATTCTTTTACTTGAAAAAAATGAGAGGTTTTTATACTTTGACTTTAAAAAAATTCCAAAATAAGTATTATTTTTAATCCAAGAAAATTCAGAAAAAATTCTTAGGTTTCTGCTCCCAAAATGAGATTCTGTCTCATATCAAAATAAGAGATTTCTTTCTCCAAAAAATAAATTATTTTTTTTGCAAAAAATGATTATTTACCTACACTTTTAAAAAACTAGATTTTCAATTTTTTTAGCTATTTTTTCACTTTACAAAATTAGATATTCTTTTATTTCAAGAAAATTCAAAAATTTTTCTGCAGAAAGTCTGAAGTATTGAAATACACTCAACACAACTTTTAGTTACCTTATACCTGTAAATAGAAAAAAAAATCACTCTCAAAATAAATTTATTTGCAAATGGAATATTTGAAAAATTTACGAAATAAGTTTACAAAATGGGAATTTTTTTTTAAATTCATGAAAACTTGATTTTATAAAAAAGTTTGATATTTACAAAATTTGATACTAAATCTTAATTAAATGATGATAATTTCACAAAATTTCAACAAAAAAAAAGTCAAGTAACTATTTGAGTTTAAAAAAAAAATGATTTTTTAAGAATCAAAACCATAAATTTTACTTATGTTGGCTAAGTTGTGATGCATTTATTGTATTCAAAATTATTGTGCAAAAGTAATGAAATTATTTTGGAAAAATTTGAATTCGACAAAAAAAAATGAGACCTCACAAAAATTCCACTTTTGCAAAACTTGTAAAAATTGAATTTTACAAAATTAAAAAAATAGAAAATAATAAAAGAATTTTAATTAAGTAGGTATGTGAAAAATTTTGATTTTTAAAATTATAAAACTGAAAAAATAAATTTTGTATCTTGTGTTGTAAAATTTTCACTGCGTACCTAATTCAATTTCTTTTTTCAAAATCAAAAAAAAAAAAAAAAAATCTTTTAAAAAATTGCAATTTTACCAAACAAAAGATTCTAGAAATTTTGAAAAAAAAGATTCTTCTAAAACAAAAAATAAATAAATAAGGTATTCTCCAGTTTATTAAAAAAATTCAACATTACAAATTTTGAAAAAAATAAATTTTACAAAATTAAAATAAATATCATTGACAAAAATACTGAACCTTTCCGGGCAAAAATCGTCAGCAACGTGTACCTATCGAATATCGAGTCATCGACTATATCGTCTTTCGAAAGACATTCTGCAACCAGGAAACGACGAACTTATCATACCGGAATGAATCCATTACATATGGGTCAAGTTCAAGTTTATTATACCCACGAGGTATACGTAGTAGAAGCAGAGCAACTAAAAAAAAAAAAAAAAAAAAAAAAAAAAAACAGGTTACAAAGCGCACTGCGCTGTTCTCAGCTGACTCGCTAATCGAAGCCTATACATTAAAAAAACTACGGTGCCAAGTGCGAGCACAGCAATTATCTTCGCCATGAGATCGAATCGCTCGTTAATGGTTAATGTTGTCTCTTTCTCTATATCGACGAGCAGATACTTATTACGTGTGTAATTGCGGATAAATATATGATTTATCGAGTACCTACACTATGAAACGAAACGCCAAACTGAGGAGAGTAGAAGATCGTAGATATGAATTGATATTTTCTTTCTCTGTTTCGCTTATGTGAATGGACGATGGTGTTGGTGTATCGTTCATCGCAGAGTAGCACGTTCATGGTCGTGAAAGGTTATATTATCTCTCTGTGTATAGTTTATTATAATGAATCGAACGTTTTGATTTTTTCTCTCTTACCTCGTTCATTTCATTTCACGTTTAATTAATATACCTACCTAAGAGTACTCCTACCTTGTGGGATACCTATATAAATGTAGTGTATGAGGTCTTATCCTGTCTTGTGTGCGTTTATCTGGAAGAATGTGCGAATCTTTGGAACTAGTTTGTGCTTCGAGATAGCACAAGTATGGTTGGGATTTTCTATGCGTGATTAAGAGGTTGTTTACATATAATATTTGGTGTAGAATTTGTAAGAGCATGAATGGATGATTGAACTGATGAGATGATTTAGTTGTGGAAATTTTGTGTTGTGTATATGTCGTCGAGATTTTCCTTCTGAGGAATATAATGATTGATGGTATGTACCTATTTTTTCAGATTTTTTAAAAAAATGATGAAAAATGAAAATTTAACATTTGTTTATTTTGAAAAAAAATATTTCGTTGAAATTTTGAATTAGAAAATTGACTGTCAAGAAAAGAAATGACGCGATCAATTTTTATTTTTTTTCTAAATTTTGATCTAAATTGAATCCTTCTGACAAGGGAACCTCGCCAACTCGTCACCTCCGATTGAGCTGAAATTTGGCTCACTGAAAGAGCACTCCACCCAGACCTCACAACCAAATTGTTAGCTGCCGAAGTTGATTTTTCGATTTTTGGCGAATTTTTGAAAATGGCTAAAACCGCCTCCAAAAAAACATTTAAAATTTTTTTTTTATAGATTTCAAGATAGAATCCTGAAAATCGGTTTGTACATTAAAGTCGACCTCCCGAGTCGATTGGCACCATTTTCGAAGCGATCTGGAGCCTCCAGGAAAGGTTCACTTTTCTCCAGCGCACTAGAATAGTTCCAGACGGCGCTGTAATTAACTTCGGCAGCTGAAAATTTAATCCTAGCGTTAGAATTATGCCATCTATCGATTGACGTACTTTAATCCAAAATCCGAGGTGACGAGTTCGCACGTGTTTTTTTTGACAACTTGAAAATTCTGCATTTTTAAAAAATTTCCTAAAAATCAATTTCTTTAGCACATCACCCACAACTTCGACTACCCTCTAAAGTCGACCACCTCCAGAGTCGATGTGCACCATTTTCGAAGCGATCTGGAGCCTCCAGAAAATGTTGACTTTTGCTGTCTGGAGAGATTCCAGTGTGCTGGAGAAAAGTCAACTTTTTCTGGAGGCTCCAGTACGCTTCGAAAATGGTGCCAATCGACTCGGGAGGTCGATTTTAGTGTACAAACCAATTTTCAGGATTCTATCTTGAAATTTACAATTATTTTTTCAAAAAGTGGTTTTTTGAAAGCGGTTTTAGCCATTTTCAAAAATTCGTCAAAAATCCAGGGCCTATTCTAAGGAAAATTTGGAGCTGCACAAACTTAGCTCCAGACCCATGTTAAATGTTGGTATAATAAGCGTTTGGTTGACCCGTGGCGGGGAGAGTGCAACCGTCACTTGTAAAATTTTGATGGTTTTCCAGAAAAAATAATTTTGTTGAATTTTTATTAGGGAAGTTAAACTTTGATTATTATTTTATTCAGAGACGAACCGAAGCGATTTTTCGAGGGGGGCAAATCATTGAAAATGCCAACTTAATCGCTGAAATTTTCCAACTCATACTATTGATATTAAAAAACGTCGAAAGAAAATATTGTCCGAGCGAAGCGAGGGCGAAAATTTTGAAAAAATATACGATTTTTTCTCATTTGCACTATATAAATAGGGCAAAAATTTCGAAAAATATTCAATTTTTGAAAAAAAAAAACACCCGAGCGGCACACTCGATCGATAATATCGGAAGATGTAACGTATCGATAAAAAATCGTTTGAAAATCTATAGATGTTCTCACGATATTATAAAGATTTATCGGTACAATTTCATAGGCAAAAAATCTAAAAACTATCGAATTCGATATTATTAAGATTTTATGACGATATTCGTCAACGATACTATCGACAAAGAATATTAAATTTATCGATTCCGATTTTCCACCGATTTTGTGCAGATATTTGAAACTACATTATCGACAAAGAATATTAAATTTATCGAATTCGATTTTTTAACGATTTTGTAAAGATATTTAATACTATATTATCGACAGATTATATGAAATTTCTCGTCTTCGATATTTTACCGATTTTTTGACGACATTTGAAACTATATTATCGACAGATTATATTAAATTTATCGAATCCGATTTTTTACCGATTTTGTAAAGATTTTTGAAACTATATTATCGACACATAATATGCAATTTCTCGAATTCGATTTTCAACGATTTTGTGGCGATATTTGAAACTACATTATCGACAAATAATCTGAAATTTGTCGAACGATTTTTCAACGATTTTGTGACGATATTTGAAATTATTTCCAAATTGGTGAAAATTTTTCTAAGTCCAACACGTCTGGAAGTACTAAACTGCCTATTATAAGCGTTTTACTGCTAATTCCTCAACTATAAGGTATGGCATATTGGTTAAGGAAGAGGATTACCATGCAGGAGGTAGATGGTTCAAGCCCCACGGGTGGCAGATTTTTTATAATTTTTTTTGACTTTTTCTGAAATGATCCTCTTACCGTAACATGAATAATGTGTTTAGGCATAGTTTAATGTATTAATTATGCTAATTAATGATTTTTAATTATAGAAAAAAGCTAGTAAAATACGAAAAATCGGAATAAAAAAAATCGATAAAAAATCGACAGAATATCGAATTCGATAAAGTGTCGCAAAAGTTCCGCCTAAATCGTGAAATTATCTTTCGATATTATAGATATATTATCGATAAAATATCTTACTATAATCTCGAAATTTTTGCTAACTATAATTCGTCGATAATCTATCTATATATCGAAAGATAATTTCACGATTTATGCGGAACTAACGCGACACTTTATCGAATTCGATATTCTGTCGATTTTTTATTTCGATAATTTGTCGATTGTGTACGCTCGGGCATTTTTAGCATACAATTGCTATCAAAAAGGAATAGACAAAATATTGCCCGAGCGAAGCGAGGGCGAAAATTTTGAAAAACAGATGCTTTTTGTACAGAAAAAAATGCATTTTTAGCATAAATTTGAGTTGTTAAAATCTGCAATTTTTCAACTCATGTACAAAAACCACAAATTTGCCAACTGGAAAAATAAAAAATTGCTTGAATTTTTTTGGAACTGCACAAATTAATTTCCAACTGCACAACTTTTTTTTGGAGTTCCACAAAATTGTTGGAACTGCACGTTAGAATAGGCCCTGCAAAAATCGAAAAATCAACTTCGGCAGGTAAATGTTTGATTGTGAGGTCTGGGCGGTATGCTCTTTCCGTGAGCCAAATTTCAGCTCAATCGGAGGTGACGAGTTGGCGAGGTTCCCTTGTTGAGAAATAAATTTTATTAAAAATATAGAGTTTTTTAAAATAGGTAACAAGATATCTATACCTACTTTATAAAATAAAAAATAAAACATTCATTCAACCTACAAAACCATAAAAAAAATATTACACCTGCACTTTGTAATAATAATGGGCGACCTTGGACGAAATTTATTATTTTAAAAATTCTTTGGTAAAAATTTGGTATTCGGGCATAACTCCACGGCCCACACAGTCGGTATTTCCGCAGTCTTCGAGTACCTGCGAATAAAACTCAGCAGTAGGTACCCGAGAATTTTAATATTTTAGTACGAAGACGACTTTAGTATGAAGACATTCCACAGGTACCTACGAAGTACAAGCAGTAGGTATCGAGGACGAAACATTCCTTCGTCATTTCGTCTCACCATATTAATTAGTCGGTTGGTAACAGTGCCTCTGAAGGCAGCAGGGGCATGGCATGGCACCGAGTCTAATAATTTTTTTATGGTTCGAATATGTATATTACATAATTTTTAATTTTTTACCGGTGAAACGTTTATTCGTATAAAATGGCTCATTTCGCGAGATGCATTTGTTTCTTTGGCTCATTATTATTTTATTATTAAAAACGTGAACTGTTTTCATTATACGATCGAATCGATTTTTATGAAATCGTAAAATAACACCCGGGCAAGAGAGAGAGAGATGAAAGGATAAAAGAGGGGAATCCGAGGTAACACAAGAACAGAGATTAAATACCAAGAATTTACCAAGAAAGCGACTCGAAACGTGATCCTACCATTATCATCAGACGAGTATTATTTCGCGGTGAGGTGATTTTGATGATACTGTATCGATTTGAGCATGAAAATATACCTACTTCAGGAGCGAAAATCGCCGGTCATGATAAATGTATCGAAGGTTATCCCAGATATCGCGGAATTTATGACGATACGACGGGGTAATCGGTGGCTGGCTGAAATTAGTACAATGGATATAAATTAAACTCAGTTGATGCGTTTTTGTTGCAGTACACCGATGATGGATTTGTTAGTGCAGGTCACCACGGCCAACAAAATTTCACCCGGTGGGCACGTAATCCATGCTATTGGCGATCGTGGCATTTTACCGTATAAGCCGAGTACGCCGATTGGTGAGTTGAATTTTCCATTAATAAAATCTATAGATATTAATTTTGAAATCTTTGGCAACACTGAATATTGTTAGAGATTTTTTTGGTTGAAAATAATTTTTTTTAGGCATTCGTGTGAATGGTCAATTTGAGTCATCATTTGATTCATTATTAGATCGAATCGTTCGCGAACGAATTTTATTTGAAATCTAATTCATGTATGGAGGTGACAGATTCATGATCATGAAATGAGTTGTTTTTTCGTAATTCGTTCGCGAATGAGTCAGTGATGAGTCAATAACTCAATATGGCCATTTGTAAATTATCGTTCATTTTTCATGAAATGATTCAATCGCAAACTACTTCAAAAAAATTTATGAGCAATGTTAATCAGTTTTTTAAAATTTATAAATAAATTCATTCGTTCGTAAACAATTTGCTGCAAGTTGAGAATAATCGTTCACGAATGATAATTTTCACTATGAACCAGTTATTGATAGATAAATGAGTTTAAAAATGAAAATTTTTGATTTTTCTAGTTCCAAAAAAAAAAGAAAAATTATTTGCGAACGATGTGATTGAGAAATCTGGTAGTTCGTGCACAATTCGCTCGGAGAAACGATTCATTAGGAATTGAATCACTTGCGAACGACTTTCATAGGGCCAAACGTATTCAATTTTCAATAATTAGTGAAAATTTTCTAAAATTTGAAATTCGTTCGCGAATGATTTTCTTTGGTATGAGTATAATCGTTCGCGAACGACAATTTTCACTTTGAACATAAATTATTGATAAGCCATAAGCCATTACAAAAATAAAAATTTTAGATTTTTTTTCACTTCTAAAAAAAATTATTTCCGAATGGTTTGATTGAAGAAAAGAAATTGATCGTTTGCGAACGATTCATTCAAAGCAGAAATTAGTTTTCAATTGAAACACTAGCAAATGACTTTGATAGAGGTAAACATGTCGAATTTTCTATATTAGAACTTGAAAGGAATTGTTCAAAAATATTCATTTCGCTAGTGAACGATACTAATTTTCGAACAGCAAATCATTTTAAATTGAATCACTCGCGAACGACTTTTATAAAGTTATGCTTGTCGAGTTTTTTCTGATTTCTAGAATTTTTCTTGAATTTAGAATTCGTTTGCGAATGATTCACTTTGAAATGAAAATTATCGTTCGTGAATGATTCATTTTGAAATGAACATTATCGTTCGCGAATGATTCACTTTGAAGTGAACATTATCGTTCGCGAAAGATTCACTTTGAAATATTCATTTTTGTTCGCGTGTGATGATTTTTTTTCTTTGAATGGCTCATCGATGAACTATTAATGTTTCACAAAATATCAAAAATTGTTCGCGAATGATTTGATTGAAAAACTTGATCATTTTCGAATGATTTACTGCGAGTAACGCTAACGATAATTTTCAATCGAATTACTCGCAACGATTTTTGATACTGTGAAACATACTGAATTTTCAAAAATTTCCGAGTTCGTTCTTAAATTAACAAGTCGTTCGTGACCGATTCATTCTGAAATCAGAATGATTATTCTCGTTCAATAATTTTTAATTTGGTTGAATCACTATGAACTATTGAATTAATGGAACTCCTGATTATTTTCTTTTCTGAAAAATGATCGTTCGCCAACGATTCAGTTGAATAACTTGATCGTTTGCAAATGATGAATCGAATTTTGATCAATTCATTCGCAAATGATTGCGAACTAAAATAAAACTTTTTTCTTGACACGATTGATTTTCATCTGGAGAATTTTCGTTCGCGAATGATTCACATCAATAGTCAATTCTTCTCAATATGAATCACCTGTGAACTTGATGAAGAAAATTTTCTAGATTTTCCGAGAATTGCACAAGTCGTTCTAGATTTTTAGATTCATTTGTGAATGATTCGTTCAGTCAATTTACTCAGTAGTTCGCAAACGATTCACTTTGCAATGGGCATCAGCTTTCTTGTTCTGTAATTTTCACTTCAAATAAATAATAAATGGACGTTTACAAAATTTATTTTTTTACAATTTTTATATCCTGAAAAGGATTTGTTCGCCAACGATTCAGATGAAAAACTTAATCGTTCGCGAATGGTGAATCAAACTTTAACAGATTCATTAAAGCTGAATGCTTTTTTTTTAAATGAGGGTCACGTGCTAAAATGTTCAATTTTTATTTGAACAGTTTTCGTTCGCGAATGATTTGGTTGAAACGACGATTCATTTCCAAATGAATCACTAACGAACGACCATGATGAAATAAAATTGAGTTTTTTTTTTTTAAAGATTTGTATACCTATCTCAGAATTGTTTTCGATTTCGAAGTTCGTTCGCGAATGATTCGTTTACTCGATTGATTCTATCGTTCGCGAACGATTCACCTAAATTTTAAAGTACATGATTTTTCTTTTTTTTAAATTAAAAAAATGGTTGTTAATTTTATTCTTTATCTTCGATCAAGACTTGAAAATTTTTTAAAGACTGTGTAATTCGATTCAATTACATTAAGAACTCGTAGATAAAATTTGATTTCTTAAGCAGCTATTTAGAAATTATAATATCGATTACGTATAGACTTCTGACGTAAATTCTAACTGTTAATTATTCTTTTTCGTTGGAAATTTTTCAGGAGCTTTGGACACGTGGACGATACACATCGTACCTAAAAAGAAAGGCGGTATGATAATGAAAAAACCATTCACGAAACCGATACCGAATACGCCATTCGAACAAACTTTTCGACTACAAGTAAGCAAACCTCACCTATATTTTATGATCTCGTCATAAAAATTCTGGGTATTTATTCAATAACGAACCCTCGCTCATCTTGGCGCGTGTGTGTGTTTTTTTTGTCGCAGGTAAATTTACCGCGAAATCAACTTTACGTTAGTCGAGTCAGTTATCGAACTCGTTTAGAAGAAGTTCTCAACGAGGTGTGCAAAGAGAAGAATCTAGACCAATCAAAATATTGTTTCACTCATCCAGGTAAGATGATCGTAGGTATACAGGTAGCTAGCTACCTACAACTAAACCGTATGGTAATTTCCCAATTTTTTTTTTCGCTCGCTAAATCAGTACGAAATAAACAAGCTCGAGTTTTTGTCGCGGTTTGATGTTAATTTTCGCCCGAATCGATTAATATTTCGAATTTTTCTACGTCTATAATTTTGTTCGCTGTGGATCGGTCGAGTAGTAGTGAAAATTTTACTCATTCTGAAAAAAATCACTCGCGTATCGAATTTCGCTGATAAATCACTCTTCGTGTCGCAGAAGTATTTGACGAGCTTATCGATAATAATGCACGATTGTGTCGACGTAATTATTTTTATATTATTTAACGTAGATATATCGAAAGAGTCTATTACGTAGGCCCACGTATCCCACCTGTTAATACCTCGTTATCTAAAGAATTTTGACAATAATTGACTCTGAAGAGCGATATTTAACCCATAACTGTATTAGTCGATCAGTTCTCTGTCGTCGTAATGCAATTTTGTAATTTATTGTGTGATTTTTTTTTTGCACATTGATTCGACGCAGACAATGTTGACGAAGAGCTAGATTTGAAGAAAACATTCCTGGACCATAAAATACAACAGGTGACTCTGGTATCGAAGAATAATCGACCAGTAGGACTATCCAGTTCGGATGTGATCGCGTTGAAACGTTACGACAGCCGAAATCAACATGTAAATAATAAATATTACGCTAGTCATTCGGTGAGTGTGTATTTTCTACTACGTGGTTCGAGGTTTGGGAAATTTTTCATTTGCCTATAATTAATATTCGAATAGCTAAGTATTATTCGAGCTAGATGCTAATTCGAGACTGGTTATTTTTTCTTTCTTTTATTGCTCGGATGTGTCAATTTCGTGGTTTTTGCCGAACGACAAACGCAGTACGACGGTAGTGTCAGTAGCGGAAGCATGGAAGGTAGAAGCCTGAGCCCGGTTCGATCGGACGAGTCTTCTAGTTCGCCTACTATACCAAAAACCAACTCCATTTTGAATAGGCCGTTTCGTAAGAGGAGACCTGCCCCGAAACCTCCGGCTTTGCAGGTGAGTACGGTTCAATATTTGCGATTTGAGGATAAAACTTGGAAGTGACATGTTGAAGGGCAATTCGAATCCATATCTGTAGTTCGTAGAAAAATTATGTGCCCGATGATTCTTTTTTTTGGCACGAATCGTTCCTAAATTAGCAACAATTTTCGAAGATTTTTTTAATTGAGCAATTTTTTTTTTGGGGGGGGGGTGGTCAGGGTGTCACCATGTAGTGAAAGAAGTGAAAAAGTAGAGATTTTGGAGTAAAAGTAGTTGAAAGAAAAATTCATCTCAATTGCATTTATATAATGAAAAAATTTACTGTACTTTTAAGGAAAAATCCTACTTTGATAGAATTTTTGATTAATTCTCAAATCATGAAATTTTATAAAAATTTGAAATTTCAATAATTTTTTAGAAATAAAAATTTTAGTAATGAAAAAAACTTCTTCAAGGTAATAAAAAATCACGAGAGGAAAAAATACTGGAATAAGTATAAAGTTTTGAATTTTCGTTTTTATTTTTTTCAAATTTTTCTAAAACAATTTTTTTCGAATTTAGGCAAAAATTTCATTTTTTTAAATTGAAAATTTGCTCAAAGTTTATAAAAGTATAAAAATTTGCAGTTTTTTTATTTTGTTTTCAGCGATAAAAATTTTAATAATTTGGTACTTTTTTATTCTCATTAATTTATAATAAAATTTTGCATTTTTTAAAAAATTTTCCGTTGGATTGAAATTTTTTATTGTCATTTTTTTTCAAACGAATATCTTTCACTTCATCTCGAAATAACTTTTCAAACATTCATTTTTCACTCAAAGATTAGTTGAATTTTTTATTTTTATTTTTTCTCAAGATGAAAATTGCATTTTTTGTAATTTAAAAAAAAATAATTTTGCATTTATTTTTCATTTTCCAAAACAATACATATTTGGCCCTAATTTTTTTTGAATTGAAAGTTTGCACCCCGCCCCTCCCATTTTTTTCAACACAGAAATGTCGATTTTTCCAAAAAAAAAAAATTAAAATCAAAACTTCCATTCTTATTTTTCCGAAACAATATTTATTTTTTTTTCGAATTGAATTTTGACTCAAATTTTTCCATGAATAAAATTGACGTTTTAAGAATTTTTCATTTTTTATTTTATTTTATTTTTTTAATAGGAGTTGCATTTTTAAAAAATGTTCCCAACAATTTTTTTCCAATTTTTCCAAAATAAAATTTTTAGTTTTCAAGGTAAAATCCTACTCTGATGGAATTTTTGATTAATTCTGAAATCATGAATTTTCTCAAAATTTAAAACTTCAATATTTTTGGGAAATAAAAATTTCAGCCCAATTACATTTAAATAATGAAAAAAACTACTGTTATTTCAAGGCAAAATCCCACTCGGCCACTCTGATCGAATTTTCGTAAATTCTTCGAACCCTGAATTTTGTAAAAATTAAAAATTTGTTAGATTTTCAGAAATAAAAATTTCATGCCAGATGCATTTAAATTTTATTCTTAGAAAAGTTTTTACCAATTGGAAAAACCTCAAAAAAAATCATCATGATTTTTTGTTTTAAATCCTTAGCTAGGTAGGTCTATGCATATTTTTTTATCTTTAATTTTTTTAAATAATTTTCCTGTAAAATTTTGGAAAAATTATCAATCAAAGATATTTCGAAAATATTATTTTAGAAAGAATTCTCATCTAAGTAAAGTAAGCATGTATGAACTTTTTGAAAACTTTGTTCAAAAAATTTATTAAAAAAAGGTAGTTCTACAAAAAACTCTCCATTATAGGTAAATTCCTGATAAAAATGTGAATTTTCGCATTAAAAAATTCATTATTTATTATTTTGTATCTACTTACTTGTTTTGAAAATAAATTGATTCTTTCAAGAAATTAAAAAAAAAAAACTTGAAAAATTCTCCCTTTCTTTGAGAACGAATGAATCATTGTTCAAGTGAATCGTTCGCGAACGAAAATACTCATGTTGAACGAATTGCTTGCGACCGAATATAAATTTTTCTTAATGAATTTTTTCATGATCCATGAATCCAAAATATTTTGTAAATCTTTTGAGAACGAATGAATCACGTGTCAAGTGAGTCGTTCGCGAACGAAAATATTCATATTGAACGAATCGTTCGCGACTGAATAAATTTCCCCCCCAATAAATTGTATCATGATCCATGAATCCAAATCATTTTTTAAATCGTTCGAGAACGAATGAATCACTTGTCAAGTGAATTGTTTGCGAACGAAAACACTCCTTATGGACAAATCGTTCGCGACTGAATGGCAATTTTTCCAACTTGACCTGAATTTTTGATTCGTGTGTGAATCGTTCGCGAACGAATGAATCATGTTCGCGAATGATCGATGATTTTCGAACTGATTCATTTTTTGAACGACGATTCACTTTTTCATGAAATTATTCGAATATGTCATCTTTCATCTACTTATTACGTTCAAAACTCTCATTTTCCAACGAATCATTCGTGACTGAATTTTTTCCATCAAAATGTGTCGTTCTATGAACATATATGAATTATTTTTTGCGCTGAAAATTCTTGACTGAAAATTTTTAAATTTTGAAATGAATTGTTGGAAAAAATCTCTTTCCATCCAAGTCGTTCACGAATGCTTCATCATTTTTGAAACGAATCAGGTGTGAACGAGTTGTCAGTTTTAGTTAGAAAATTTTATTTTTTTATATTTTTGGTTATATCATTCCTTAAAAATACATTTAAAATGAATGATTTATTTTTCGACTTTATGAACGATTCATTTGAAACTGATTATTTTTCTCATCAGTAGTAACTCTCACAAAAAAAGAAAAATTTCCATGCTTGTAAATGGATAATTTGTCTTTTTAAAGAAAAATACTTTGAAAATTAAAATCAGAATTTTTTCAACAAATTTTTCTCTTTCGAATTAGGTATTAGACCTTTAATTTTTTTTTATCAGTAAATTGAGCACATGGTGCTTGGGTCAATATTTTCATTTCGGCAGATATAAATCAATACAAGTTTCAAGTACAATGTACATACTTACAAGTAAAAATGCATAGTGTTGGTAACCTTGCCCTTGTCATGTATGTTTACTTTTAAAAAATACGTGCGTAATGAAAATAACGATTCGTGTGAATTTTGCGGTAGGTAATCATTGCGGTTTAGCGGAGGCGTTGGAAAGAATTTTTAATGTTTCTTTCCCCTTTCCTCACTCCTCGTTTTTTACATTCTTGAAATACCAATGATAACGAAAGAATTGTCGAATATCGAGTCTCGTATTTAATATCGATTGTTGCGAGTTGTGTTTAAATATTCATTTATATTTTTGGCTCATTACAGAATGGACAAGAAACCAAAAACGGTCCGGAATCGATGACTATTTCGCATTCGAGAAATAGCAGCGATAGCAGCGGCTACCACGAATCTTCTGTATTAAGTGAGAGTCCAGAATCAAACAGTAACAGGTACTTAATAATTATTTATTCAATTCAATCTGGGATAACTACGGTATTATCGTTCTCTTTATTCATCATTAAAAACAAAATTGATTTTACAGTTTAGCAGATTCGTTACCAAGACGTAGTAAATTGCCCGCAGCTACACCGAACAACGTCGTCAAAGGCCAGGGAGCCCATATGAATGGTAAAATTGGCGCTAATCTGTCAAGGTCATTGTCCAATTTGGTAGCAGTTGGCGATAGTAAATCGCGTAATACGTTTTTATCGAACGGTATGCGACATAAAGAGTATTCGGCGTCGTCTATGTCGTTGGCCAGTATTTCTGGTGAGTTGTGTTTTTTCTGTAATATCGAAAAATTTTATAATCCAGGATGATTGTTTGATTTTCAAAATTTTGTGATTTTCTACAAAAAAAAAGGGATGAGAGGATAGTTCGAAAATGGTGAAAAAAAATATTCGAGATTAATATTGCAGAAATTAGAGTTTTCGTATTGACTTTTTAGTGTGCGTAAGCACACTATTGGTTTCAGTCTTGAAATATAAAATGTTGAAATAGGTTTATCGAGGTTAACTCACTAATGATGGGATGGATTTGGTTCAAATTTTCAAGGAATGTAGAGTTCATGAAGGCGGAGGGCCAATGAGATTTGTCTGCGAATCTAATGAGTAGATAATTATCGAGATAATTGCAATTTTCACTTGAATAAAAAAGGGAAAAGGGAACTTTTCTATTATTCATATCTTATCTTATCTTGGGGCAATAAATTTAAAATGTTCAAAATCAAACTTTGTAATCTAGGGCTCAGCAGGCGGTATCAGCACAGCAGGCGGTAAAAAAAATTTTCAGCACAGCAGGTGGTAAAAAAAATCAGATATCACGTCTCAGGCTCAGGGCAATAAATTCAAATTTTCAAAATCAAACAATGGTCAGTGTCTAGTTCTTATCTTATCTTTGGTTAGGGCAATAAATTTTAAATGTTCAAAATCGAACAATGGTCACGTCACAACGTCCTCTTTGTGCTCTGCCGTCTTATCTTTTTTGGGGCAATAAATTCAAAATGCTCAAAATCAAACAATGAGCACTTCACACAATGGGGCACAGCAGGGGTCTTTGTGATTTAGGGCTCAGCAGGAGGTATCAGCAGGTGGTATAAATCAAAAACATGTTCGGTGTTTTCAGAAAAATTGGAACTTACGTCTCAACTAAGGGCAATAAATTCAAATTTTTGGTCCGTGTCTAGTTCTTATCTTATCTTTGCTTAGGCAATAAATTTTGAATGTTCAAAATCAAACAATGGGTCGAACTTGTGGTCTGCAGTCTTATCTTTTTTCGGGGCAAAAAATTTAAAATGTTCAAAATCGAACAATGGGTCAATTTCAAAGATAAATACCATTGTTCTATTTTTTTTTTTTCATTCACTGAATAAATTTTCCAATAGAATCGTGAGACAAATAGTAGGTATCTATCTATTTAAAAACTACGCACACTGTTAGAGTTGCGCTAGCGCAGGTGTCTAGTTTTTATCAATTCTAAAATTTGATTACCTACCTAGTTGTATTTTATTATGAAAATTAATGACATTGCAATTAATCATTAAATTCTTGTACCTATGAATGGAATTTGAAGAATTTTGAAAATTTATGAAAAATTTAATTTCCAAAAAAAAAATGTTAACTTGAAAGGAAAAAAATCAAATTCACGAAATTGTTGTGACTAAAAAAATTCAAAATTTATTATAAAAATTGAAATGGAATTTGGTAAAATTTGAAAATTTATGAAAATTAAAGAAATTAAGTATGAAATTTCACAACCTCTCAATATTTGAAAAAAATAAATTGTAAAATATGAGAAAACACAATAATTATTTTTAAAGTGACAACTCGTGAAAATTAAATCAAATGGTAAAGAAAATCTTAACTGAACGAAATGAAAGAATATGTAAGTAATTGTAAAAATTGCTAAATTGTAAAATCAACAATTTTGCATAAATTTAAAAAACTGTAAATATCTGCTTGAAATGTCAGAAATTGTGAAATTCATGAAAATAAATTTTTTTAAGATTGCACAGATTGAAAAAATTATAAGTTGCCGATGATCAAAATTTGTAAAAAAAATTGATGATTTTTTTTTTTAAATATAAATTTTGAAACGACCATAAAATCACTTGAGGGTATTGTACCAACTTGAAATTGAAAAATTACGATGTTAGTAAAAAAAAATCAAAAAAATTGCAAAATTGGAATACAAGTAAAAAATTCAACAACTTGTAAAAATCAATAAAAAATATACAGTGTTTTTTCATCAAGTTCAGAAAAATTTGAATAAATATTTCAAGAGTTTGAAAGTTTACGAAATTGGAAAAATTATAAAAATTAGGAAAGTTGTGAAATTGTGAAAATCTTAAAAATCAAAAATCATACAAAATTTAAAAAAACAGTGAATTTGGAACAAGTATGCAATTATAAAATTTCTAAATAAAAAAATATATATATATAATCTTAAAATTAAAAGAAATACTTAATGATGATAAATTTCTACAAAATGGAAAAAAATTATGAAATTGTAAAAATTGTGAAAACGTATAAATTGAAAAAAAAGAATAAATAAATAAATGAAATTGATGAGAAATGAAATATTTTGAATTTTAAATGAACTTTGATTCTTTTCATTAATTTTAATTTGAATGAAGAATTGAAATTAAACTGAATTTTTCAGAATTATATACCTTTGGCAATTTTGACGATTTTTTATTCAATTTTCTTGAGGTTTCATCTTAAAAAGTAATTTTTTATATTCGACAATTTTTATAAATCTCTTGAAATTTTGACAATTTTTAAATTTCATTAAAAAATGTACAAATTTTCTTGTTTTACATGTTTTTTATATTTTCATTTTTTGGAGGATTTTTTTATGTTAGGTAGGTACATACCTATAATTTTTTTAATTTCACAAAATGTTGGATGATTATGGATAATTTTTTCAGTCTTCACAAATTTTCTAATTTTTTAAATTTTATGTTTGAAATTTATTTTTATTATCATTTCGAAATTTTAAGTTTTCATTATCAAAATTTTTTGATTTTTTAAAAATATAATTTAATAATTTTTATTCATACTTTATTTTTTTTTTTTAATTTCAAAATAGAATCGGGTAAAATCACAATTTTTCAAGTTTTAGGTATACATTTCATTTTTCATTTTCCATTTTTTTCAAGTGTTTGATTTTTTCCAATTTTTATAAATTTTGGCATTTTTTTTTTAAATTTGTTAGTTGGTACAATTTTTGTTTTAAATTTTTTGAAACTTTCAATCCTTTTTTTGAGCTAGGTAGATGTACGACACAATTTCTCAGATTTTCAATTTTTGAAACAATTTTTTAAACAGATTTTTTTTTTTAAAGACATGAACTTTTTGAAATCTAGCTATTTAGGTATTTTGAACAGAACTTATTCAAGAACAATTTTTTTACGTTATTCAAAAAAATATTCACCAAAATCATTTTTAAAAATATTTTGAGCGAAATTGGTGAAAAAAAAACTTGTTTTGAGAAATTCGTTTTGTAAAAAAAATAATCATCATCTTTTTCAAAAAAAAAAAAAATAATAATAAAATAAAAATAATGAAAAAAAAATTATTCAAGCAAATTTTCTAAAAAATTACGTATTCAAAAATCGTAAAAAATTGAAAGAAATTTGGAGAAACATTGTTTCAAATAGAAAATTCCTTTTTAGGAAAATCATTTTGAAAATTTGAAAAAATTTTATGTTGAAAAAAAATCAATAAATTGCTTGAAAAAATCCGAAAAAATTTATGAAAAAAAAAATATAATACCTATAACTATATATTCATATATTGACAAAAAATTTGTTAAACGTTGATTGATACCGAACTGCCTAGTTCAAGAAAAAAAAAAAAAAAAAAAAATCGAAAAATGTTTTTAAAAATATTTAAAAAAATTAATCATGACTCGAAATTTGACAAAAAACATTTCTTCAGGAAGGAAGAAGTTCGTTTCGCAAGAAAATTTTTAAAACCTATTTTTAACCAAAATTTTAAAGATTTGAGAAAATTTATGTTGAAAAAAAATTTTTAATTCAAAAATCGCAAAATTTGTTTGAAAATTAGGTACCTTGAAAAAATTTGAAAGAATTTTGTTTGAAAAATAAAATAAAAAGATTAAAGCAAAATTTTCAAAAAAAAATAGTTTAAAGCAAAATTAGTTCAAGAACAAAATTGGAAGAAACTTCATGCTAAAAATGTTTTTATAAAATTGATTTTCAACGAAATTGGGGGAAAATATTGTATCAATATAATTTTCTTTTTTTTTTTTTGCAAGGAAATTTTGAAAATTTATTTTTCCAACAACATTTTGAAGATTTGAGAAAATATTTTGAAAAAAATCGAAATTCAAAAAAATTCCAGATTTTGTTTTGAATTTTACTTGAAAAAATTTGGGAGAATTTTTTTTGATAAAATGGAAAAAGCTATTGAGAAAATTGGGAAAATTGCTTTAAACAAATTTTGAAGAAAAAAAAAATATTTTAAGCAAAATGAATGAAATTTTAACGATCACGAAATTCTAAACAAAATATATAATATTCAAAAAGAGTCCAATATATCATTTCAACTAATTTTTTTTCATCTTTTCTACAGGCAAAAAGAAGAAAGCCCCTGCACCGCCACCGCCCATGTCCAAATCATTGCTTTCTCTACCGGAAGAATCGTCCACCCCGATGACAAACGGCCACTGCTTCGCTTCCATCCCGGAGGACATCGTTGCCAAAAGTCAAACGTTACCAGCCACTTCGAGCAAATTATCTAGTTTCCAGCCAGCGCCGCATAAAACATCGACGTCTAGCTCTAGCTCAAATAAGACCACAACGATGCCACGAACACCTAAGACGATCCCGGAGCACGCACCTTCTTTAGATAGTAGTAACGTAGCTCGTAGTCCAGCCGCTATAGATGAAGTAGATAGCATCAGTAAATTCGCCTCGATCAATTCATCGTCTGCGACCGTCGACCAAGGCGCTACCGTCGTCCAAGCAGGTAATTATGGCCGCATTTCTGAAAGAACATCTCTGGAGACTGACTGTACACTACGAAGAAGTAGGAAAATTCGCGCCAATTGTATCCCCAATAAACCGTCTCATCTCAATGTGCCGGAGAACGACCTCAATCACGAGTCTCCGGATACGACAGACAGCGATGTTGAAAATTTTACTCCTCAGAAAGCATCTCCTGTCCTCTCTGAAGCCGTGGACAAAACCGACGTTCGGTTTAATACCATTCAGAGAGTATACTCTGAGGTGCCACCCGACGATGACAATGAGTTCTCGATGAGTAAGGCTTACGTGAACCGCAGACGATCCGAGATCGAAGCCAGGATCGCCTCGTCACTGATACCACCCTCGTTTCGGAAATACTCCGAAGGCACGTTGACCTTTTCCAAAATACCCACTAGTTTCGTATTTCCAAACGACGAACGGCACAGGCATCTGATTTACGACTCCAAAAGTCCCACGAAGTGCCAAAGTAATGATCACTCGCCCGTTCCTCCACGTAGACATAGTAAAAATCAGTCGATCGATAATCACTTCTTGAATAATTTGAATACCTTACTCACGAGGAAATTGGACGAAACAGTGTAGATTTTTAAACCATTTATTTTATTCGATAGGTACTTTATGTGGCACCTTTTTATTTTAATCAATACCTATACTTATCTCTTCACTCAACCTACCTCATTCCATTAGGATGCTTTTGTTATTTCTTCGATCGTATCGCTCTTACGTAGTTCGATGGTAGATATTTTGGATTTTTTTTACCTTTGTATCGACGGTGTTCGTACATCGTTCGTGCGAAATACTATTCCATTGTGTCTGCAATATTTGAATTTATTCGTTCGATTATATTTTATTGAATATCGAAATCGAAGTTTTTCTTTATTTTTGGTTTTTCTCTTTCTCTTGTGGAAAAAATGGCCCTGAATGTTGTCTTCCTTGTGATGGTGTCACATAAGGTAAGAATAACGAATGTTTGATTCGATCCTTTGCAACGTAGCTCCATTTTAGTCTCCTGTAGTGTGTACTTCTTCGTAGCAGCAGTTTGTAGATTTTACTTCCATTTTTTTAAATCTTGTATTTTCATTGCAAATTAACCTAATTTAGTAAATATCTGTTCTTCAATTTTAGTTTAGTTGAAGTAATTTAATTCTTATCTTTTTTTTTTTTTTTTTGATAACAGATACCATCAAAAATACCCCATCCGAAGTTAAAGACAAAGAATTAACCATGGACGACGAAGAAATCGATAGAATATTCCACGACGCGACCAAAGATTACGAAAGTCCATCCTTACCAGTGTTACCATCCCCTCCAAAGCTCGCCAACGGCACCGAAGAAGGAAAATGCCACATGAACGGCGAAGATCCTTATCACTGGGAGTATAAATTGCCTTCGCCACCGAAAGCATTCCGTGATCAAAGCAGTAGCCCTTCGGTTACTGAATACGATACTGTGACCATAGGTGAGGATGGATACTGATTTTTAAAATTAATTATCATTATGAAGAAATCAGAATTTTAAAAATTTTCAAGTTTGAAAAAAATTGATGTACCTACTTAATCAAATGGAAATTGGAAAACAAATTATCTATCATTAGAAAAATTTGAAAAAATCAGATTATATTTTTTAAAAAATCGAGAATACCTAGATCAAAATTGTGCTACAATGATCTAAATTTTTCATAAAATTCAAATTTGAAAAAATGAAAAATTGAAGAAAAATTAAAAATTGAATGAAACCAATTATGACATTTATACCTAATAAAATTTAAAAATTAAAATTTTCAATTATCAATATTTTTAGTTTAAGAAAAATTCTAGTCTTGAAAAAAAAAATTGAAATGAGAGAAAATTGGAAACAATTTTATGACCTTAGGTTAGTTGAAAATTTGGAAAAAATTCAAAATCAAAGAAATTGAAAATTTTATCAAAAATGACAAAAAATTGGTCTACTTTAAATTATAAATTCTAAAAATATCAAACAATCAAAAAAATAATTTTTGAAAAATCACTTTTTTTAAAGAACCTCTATTTTTTGGCCTAATTTGAATGATAGATATTAGATTACCAAATTTTTGGAGATGATCTGGTATATAATTTTTTTTTTTTTTTTTTTTGAAAATCTCTGATGATGGTATTGTTTAAAAAAGAATTGCATAGATTTTTTAAAAATACTTTCTACGTAGATCACTTACTTACCAATTTTTTTGATAATTTCTAATGCTCAAATTTTTAATTATGATACTTTGAAGAAAAAAAACAACATTGATTGAGTATACATATAATATTATAAATATATATATATTTTTTTTTTGGAGAATAATGATGATCAAAAATATGATAATAAAATTCATCATTATAGTATAGTTAAGTTACGAGTATATCTCATTTTTCTATTTATAAAAAAATTAATCGATCACACCCCTCCCCCAATTTTTGATGATTAAGTAATTTTGATGATCAGAAATTATTCAAAATTTTAATTGTAGAATTTTTTGAAAAATTTCAATTACCTAGCAGGTTTTATTTTTGGTATTCCGAGAATCAGTCATTTTTTTATTTTTCCCATTCTGCGGATCAAATTGTTTAAGAAAATTCAGTAGGTACATAATGATAATGTAATGTATTAATTAAAAGTCTCATTATGATAATTTTTTTTTTAATTTTAAAAATTGTTGTTTTTTGATTTTTTCAAAATTTTTTGATGATTGAATTTTCAATCATTAAGTATGAAATAATTTTGATGATAAATTGTTTGCATCATCATTTTAAAAAAAATAAATAAATAAAAAAAATACTTTTAGGTAGGTATTTTAATGGTCATATTTTTAAAAGTCCAATGGTTGAATTGTTTTAAAAATCTCAATAATTTTACATAATCCTCAAAATTTGGATTTGGTCTATTTTCAAAATTATGCTTCAAAAAAATTGATTTCGTATTGTTCCAAGAAATCTGTGAAATTTTTTCATCTAAAAATTAATAATTATGTTTTTTCTGACTAAGAACAGATATTTTTTTCTCTGATGAAATTTTGCAAAATTTTACCAATTATTTATTTTTTTACTTCGAAAAAATTGAAAATTTTACTACCTACAGTTGACTCAAAAAAAAAAAATATATAGATATATGTTAAGTCATTTTTTATTTGTAAAAAAATCAGATTTTTTGGCAAAAGAATTCAGTTTTTTGTTCTCCAAAAATTTAGTGAGAATTTTTTTTTTCAAAAAAATTATTCACTCCAAAAAAAATGAATAGAGAAATCATTAAATTCAAAAAAAATTAAGAAACTTTCCTCTCCAAAAAATTTTAAATTAAAAAAAGATCAAAAATTTCTAGGTATTTTTCAAATAAATTGGGAGACGAATAAGGAGTTTTTTCTGAAGGAAGACAAAAAAATTGCGTAGTTTTTTTTTACCTTGGCTATGATTGGCTCAAGAAAAATCAATTTCTTGGTTTCGAGGAAATTTTTAAAAAATTTCAACAAAAATTTGAAAGTTTTTTTTTTCAACAGAGACCAAACCAAAAATTTAGTTGCTTTTCAAAAGATTTTTTTTTTTTTTGGAAGTACCTACGTGTATGAAACTTTTTTTCAAAAAAAAAAATCTTTCAAAAATTCGGAAAAAAATATTTTGTAATTCAAAAAAATTGAGAAACTTTTTTTTCAAAATAAAGAAATAAACTAATTTTATCACGCTGAATCCAAAAAAGTTGATGAATTGATTAATTAATAAGAAATGTTTTATCCCAAGAAAAATTGAAATTCTTTCTGCAAAAGAATTCGGTTTTTTCGAAAAGAAATAGGAAAATTTTTATTTTCAATTTCAAAAAAAAAGGACAAAAACCCGAGCAGCACACTCGATCGATAATATCGGAAGATGTAACGTATCGATAAAAAATTGTTTGAAAATCTATAGATGTTCTCACGATATTATAAAGATTTATCGGTACAACTTCATAGGCAAAAAATCTAAAAACTATCGAATTCGATATTATTAAGATTTTAAGACGATATTCGTCAACGATACTATCGAAAAAGAATATTAAATTTATCGATTCCGATTTTCCACCGATCTTGTGCAGATATTTGAAACTACATTATCGACAAAGAATATTAAATTTATCGAATTCGATTTTTTAACGATTTTGTAAAGATATTTAAAACTATATTACCGACAGATTATATTAAATTTATCGAATCCGATTTTTTACCGATTTTGTAAAGATATTTGAAACTATATTATCGACACATAATATGCAATTTCTCGAATTCGATTTCCTAACGATTGCGTGAAGATATTTGAAACTATATTATCGACACGTAATATGAAATTTCTCGATTTCGATTTTTTAACGATTTTGTGACGATATTTGAAACTATATTATCGACAAATAATCTGAAATTTCTCGAATTCGATTTTTTAACGATTTTGTGAAGATATTTAAAACTTTATTATCGACACGTAATCTGAAATTTCTCGAATTCGATTTTTCAACGATTTTATGACGATATTTGAAACTACATTATCGACAAATAATCTGAAATTTGTCGAACGATTTTTCAACGATTTTGTGACGATATTTGAAATTATTTCCAAATTGGTGAAAATTTTTCTAAGTCCAACATGTCTGGAAGTACTAAACTGTCTATTATAAGCGTTTTATTGCTAATTCCTCAACGATAAGGTATGGCATAGTGGTTAAGGAATTTTTTTTGACTTTTTCTGAAATGGTCCTCTTACCGTAACATGAATAATGTGTTTAGGCATAGTTTAATGTATTAATTATGCTAATTAATGATTTTTAATTATAGAAAAAATCTAGTAAAAGACGAAAAATCGGAATAAAAAAATCGATAAAAAATCGACAGAATATCGAATTTGATAAAGTGTCGCAAAAGTTCCGCCCAACTCGTGAAATTATCTTTCGATATTATAGATATATTATCGATAAAATATCTTACTATAATCTCGAAATTTTTGCTAACTATAATTCGTCGATAATCTATCTATATATCGAAAGATAATTTCACGATTTAGGCGGAACTAACGCGACACTTTATCGAATTCGATATTCTGTCGATTTTTTATTTCGATAATTTGTCGATTGTGCTGCTCGGGAATTGAGATTTTTGGAAAAAGTTAAGAGATGAATAAGGGATATCTAATCGAAAATTGATACAGGCCAGGTGTCGAAAAAAAAATAGATTTTGGATTTTAAATCCCTTTTTTTCCTCGATTTTTCGAACCCTGTCAAACCTTACAAAATTGTTTATTCACATTTTTTATTGATTAGGAAATAATATTCTTAGTTCTCTTTTTTTGAAACTTTTTACTAGGTATCATATCTTTTCAAAATTTCTTTTTTACAATCATTTTTTCTCTTTTGAAAAAATTCAATCTTTTTTTTTTGATTATCCAATTTAAAAAAAATCAAATTTGAAAAAATTTAGTTACTATTTTTTTTCGAATTCTGAGGATCAAAATGATATTTTTTCTTAAAAATATGGAAGATCAAATTTTTGATAATAATTTTTTTTTGAAAAAATTTCGATGTTGATATAATTTATTTAAGCCTATTTTATCGATTTTTGAATTCATTGATTCTTTGTTCATTTTGGTTAATTTCAGTTAAATCAATAATCGATTTTATTAATGTTTTCGATCATTTTATCGTCAGTGTTGAATAGGCATTGTTTGTATTTTCTGGTTCAATTTCACTTGAATTAATTCATATTCATATTGTTCCACAGGAAACCTGACTGAAGTAATCACCGAGAAAAGACTGGTACCCGAAGAAAAAGCCTCAGCCCCACCAAACAAGTACAAAGCGACGCCGCAGCAAAAGCCAAATCTAAATTCAGCCTCAATCGACGTGGTCGTTAACGCCACTACGTCGGTCACAAAAATCGAGCCAATTTTATCGACAGGGATTCCAACGACCAAAAATCCAATCCCAATAACCAAGGCAAAGACTTACTACGAAGAATCAACCATGGTCGAACAAACCAAGACAAACGAACACCATCGACGTCGAAGTAATAAAGAAGAATCCGAGCATTGTAACTGTGATAAAACACCTTATATCGACGTGAATTATATATCAACCAACGATTCGGGGCTCGGATCTGACGAATCGATACCCTCCGTTTCGGAAGGAAGGTCTTGCATCGAAGAACCCACATCCTCGATGTCTTCCTGCGTGTCATCCACGACATCGTCGTCGTATACCCAGAAACAGCAGTCGCAGCCGCAGCAACAACCTCAGATCACGACGGTAGAAACCAAAGCACCGGCAGCGAAGGTCGAAAGGCGCGGCAGTACGTTGCAGAATTTCACCATAACCACGTACCAGTGTTCGAAACCGACCGAGATCTTCCACGACGACAGCGTGAAAACCTCCAAGACCACGCAGTTAGCCCAAAATAACCATCCCTTCGTCAAGTTGCCATTTGAAAAGCAATCCGAGGCTAAAACCAATGGGCTCAGTAGGCATAGTTCCTTTAGCACGGAGAAATCGCCCGGTAACCCGGTGAAACGCTCGAAATCGCATATTTCGCTGCTGAGTGGCAATTTTGCTAAATTTAATCGATTCGGAAAGTTAAATATTAAAGAGGATGATTCTTCGGAGCAGAATAGTCCTGTATATTCGTCTTCGGAGAGCATACCGAATGCCGTCGATGTCAAACCTAAGATACAACCGGTTGTGAATAGACTTCGTAAGACCCTTAGTGAGATCAGTATCAATAAAGGTGAGATTTCTTTTCGATTTTTGGACATTGTACGTGTTACCTGTGGAATCTTGGGTCAAAAATAGTTTTTTTTTTTAAATCGATTTTTTTTCCTCTGTTGTTTTACGTGCAGATAGCAATAGAGACGACGAAGAATTATTAGAGTTGCAAGATCAAGTCATGAAATGGAAGCAAAATGATGAAAGGATGTCTCGACTGAAAGCCAAAAATATATCAGAATTGCAATCGATACAGGTAAGTCGACTTTCAATTTGAGACTAGGAAAAGCCCGAAGAAAAATATTATAATTGATGAAAAAAATGTTTAATTTAATTGATAAAAATGATTTGAAAAAAAAAAATTAAAAATCATATTTTTTGAGTAGGTAGGTAGGTAGGTACCTTTTTTAAATGTACTTTTTTCAAAAAATAAAAACAAAAGTAATCCAAAAACTAAAAATAAATAAATTTAAAATCAGAACTAAAATGAAATTAAAATTATTTCGAACAAAATTGGAAAAAACTGATTTTTTTGACAAAATTTTTCAAAAATTTTGCATACCTACCTATTTATCTGAATTTATTAATAAACAAATTTATGACTCAGAAAGTCGAAAGGATTTTTTTTTTCAACAACGATTAAAAAAAATCGATTTTTTCAATTTTTTGGTTTAAAATTTTTTAAATGTTTTTTTTTCATTAGGTACGGTGGCATTTTACATTTTTTTTTCTTTTTCTGGAAAAAGCTTTTAATTTTATGGCATGGCATAAAAAATTGAAATTTTTTTCTTTTCTTTGGAATTAAAAATTTATTTAGGTTTGGGTAATATTTGTTTTGCATCTTCATAAGAAAAATCCCAATTTTTTGTAACAAAATTTTTTCAATTTTTTGGCAAATGAAAATTATTTATTTTTTTTTTGTTGGAAGTTTAAAAAAATTTCAAGTAACAAATTTTTTGGAAAAAATTGATGAAATGTTGAAGAAACTTTATCTAAAGAAATTTTTCAACATTTGAAATTTTTTTAGAAATTAAACGAATTAGGTATTTTTTATTATTGAATAAAAATTTTTCAGAAAAAAAATTGATAGGTATTTAAAATGTGCTCTTTTGGGGGGAATTAAAAAAAAAACACATCCAAGAAATATCTTATGAAAATTTTTCTTCACTGCTTTCACTCTTAATTTAAGAATTTCGTTAGGTATTAAAAATTGTAAATTCTATATTTTCAAAATTTGTCAGGCATATTTTGACAGAAAAAAGTCGTTTTTAAAACATTTTATTCAGAAATATTTTTCATATTTTTTTTCTAAATGAGAATTTTTCAAAATTTTCATTCAAAAAAAATTATAATTTCAGAGTTATGGTTTTTAAAGAATTCCAATATTTTAAACTTTCGTTAATTTTTTTGAAACAAAATTTCTAAAAATCCATTTATATTAAAAAAAAATTTCAATTAGGTATTATGACAATTTTTAAAATTTTTTTGATTATAGAACTTTCAAGTTTCAATTTTTTTAACAAATTTTGTTCAAATAAGATCTTTTAAATTTTTATTGTTTTGAATTTTGTTTTCAAAATTTCCAATATTATGTATTTTCAATGTTTTGATTTTATTTATTTCTTTTTTATGTTTTGGTAGAAAAGTTCCATTTTTAAAATTTTTTTTTATTGATTTATTTATTTTTTTTTTAATTTTGTTATAGAATTATTTTTCTTCAATATGATTTTTGATTTGTAAAAAAAATAACTATTATTCTGAAATTAAGTAGGTATTTTTTTCTTCAATAGGAAAAACTCGAGAAAAATAATTTAGAACAAATTTTTTTTACATTAATTATTTTATCGAGATGAAAAAATATGTGTATTGTCGATAACACATCGAAGAAGAATTAATTTTGAATAACTAACATTATTTACAAAATTGTAGAATTCTCACCCAAATTAATTTTTTTAAAGTTAACGAAAATTGATTTTGAAAAAATTTTAAAAATGGAACTTTTTTGTGATACAAAAAAAACCGCAGAAAAATTGGGTTTTGAACAAAATTTAAAAAAAAAGAATTCTTTTCAACGAAGTTTTGAAAATGACCTTTTCCTACCTATTACTTGGTTACTGGAATTCTTTGAAAGCAAAATAAAAATTCTTATTGAAGGAAACTAACGTAGGTAAATTAGAAAATTCTAAACAAAATTTTGAAAGAAATGGAATTTTTCTTCTGAAATTTATTTATTTTTAAATAAATAAAATATGAAAAAACATATTGAAATTTTTTGATAAAAATTCAAAATTCAAAAAAATAAATAAAATAAATGAGATTTTCGAAAATTTCAAAAATAGGTATTTGTAAAAAATTATAGAAATCAGGAATAACAGAAGAAATTGCATAAATTTTAAAACGATGATTAATTTAAAAATTTAGGTACCTATGCATAAAGAAATAAAATTGAAAAATTAAAAAAATGCAAAGAACAGAACTTTGGAATAAAATGTATGAAAACATAGAAAATTGGAAGAAAAACTCAAATAATTCGAAAAATATTTCATTTACAAAAATGTGAAATTAATATGTATTTGCCCCACTGTCAAAAAAAAATAAAAATAGAAATAGCTAAAGAAAATTGAAAAGAAAATGGTATAATGAACACTTTTTTCAAATCTAAAATTTTACTTAGAAACATTTGAAGTGGAGGGAGGAAAAAAGAAAATAGGTGGCAAAAATTTTAAATAAATTAAAAAAAAATAATGAAAATTAAGAATAATTGAAAATGTGAAGAAAAATGGAAAAAAATGAATAAAATATGATAATGGTGACAAAATTCAAAAAAATAAAAATAAAAATGAAAGATAATAAAATAGTGGCTGAGAAAATTGCAATTTGATTTGACGTCGATACTTATTGAATATTTTAAATACTCAATCAAAAATTATTCATTAAAGAAAAATTGAATTGTAAAAATGAGAAATTAAAATCAAATATTGAGTAAAAATTTCAAAGTTTGAAAAATGTTTACTAAAAAAAAAATAATAAAAATTGAACTCAAAAAGAATTTAAAATTCAAAATTTAGAAGTGAGAAAAAATTCAAAAATTTTAAAAATCGAAGAAAAGTTAAAATAAATAGGTAAAGACCAAAATTTAAAATAAAATGAAAAAATTGAAAAAAAAATTTGCTAAACTGAGAAAAATTTAGGTATAAACGAAAATTTAAATATAATAAAATGAAATGTTTCTACGATACTCACTAATCATACCAATTCTTTTGCAGGTTCTGAAAGACATCTTACCTCAAATAAACAAACCCCAATTGCCTGCAGAAGTACAAAACATAGCTTCAAAGTAAGTAATCGCATCCACATCCACATACTAATACAATATCATTCCAAAAATAACTCCAACACTAATCTCAATCAATAATTCTTATTCGTTTTCAGAACCACTCTCGAAGAGAACTACCCCTCAAGAGCTCGAGCCTTCAAAGTAGACGTCGTCCGGCCCAAAAAACCCTACCAAGACACCCCAGCAGTAAATCTGCAATCCTGGAACGACCGTCCAAAGCGTCAAGTGAGCATAAAAACCGATCGAGATTACGTCTTCGGCAACATTCGTCGACGCAGCGAAATATTCTCGAACCAGAACGATTCCGAAGAATCCAACAAGGCAGAAAAATCGAACGAAAAATCTGGCCAAGGTGATTCATCCGATCTTTCTCGTGTACCCATTGTACGAGCTGTCGAGTTCAAAAAGCCCTTCGTCCAGCAACTGGAAAAAACCTACAAGGCTGGCGAGCCGGACAAATGCGCAGAAAAGGATAAACCTAGACCTGCTTCTTGTTATTTGTTTGGCGACCATTTAACCAATGGAGTTGGGAGATCGCAAAGTATGATGATTAATACCAAACCTCAACTAAATGGAAGCTCCGAATCGGGCCCCAAACTAAACGGCGGTGTCGTAAACGGACGTACAAATTACGACGAACCAGATACCGGCAATAACTGCGCCAATAACGTCTCCAAGACCAAAATCATGTTCAATTGCTCGACACCTTACAACAATAAGTACAAATCTGTTACCGAAATTACCGAAGACACGACAATCAAACGCCATAGCTATCCCGTATTCGCATCAGTCGAACCTTCCGCCAAACCTAACGAACAATTCACCTTCCGTAACTATAAAAATAAATTATTAGAAAGCGAGAAACTCGCCAATGGTAACGATACCAAACCAACCTCGACTGAGAAACAAACTCCCAGCAAACAATCGCCCGAAAAGAAATCCTTCTTTAGGATCTTCCGCAAAGAACAATCGCCCCAGCCTGCAGAAGTGGTCACCAAGAGATCTGTAGGGATACCACCCCCACCACCGGTAATGCCTTCTCTGAAACCAGTCAGCCAGAGTAGGATGAGTTGCCCTAAACCGTGCTCGGAGAATCCAAGAGATGTGCTGCTGTCTTCGATTAAAAATTTCAATAAAGATAATTTAAGGAATGTGAGAGTAAAGTGAGATCCCATTTTTGAAATTGTTCTGAGAATGTAGAGTGCATATTTCAATGAGGATAGATTTATTGTTATGTTGTATTTTCCGTTATTTATTTTTTAAGCTACCTATTTTCTTTTCTTCTGTTTTAAGAACACGAATGAAAAAACAAATATCTATTGCATTATAAAAAAAAATACTGCGAATTATTTTTTTTATTATTTATTTCTTACTATGTTACTCTTCCAACGAACTGTATTTATTTTTACATAGGAAACTTTTTAACTTGTAGTATAAGTGTATCTATTGCATATAAATGTAAATTGTAACAAATTATATAAAATAAATACATTATTGTTTTATTATTCCTTTGGTCGAATCTGGTGTGGATACTGGAATAGTGGACGCACTACCGATGGTCAAGCTACTCCTCCAGGTTTTCCATTGGAAATATAGGCGCAGGGTGAGGAAGTATAGGAGTTCAACGCAGCTTAATAAAGAACCTCCTAAGAATAGTCCTGTGCAACCTCCGAAAGATACTGAAATCAAAAAATAATATACATAATTATGTAGGTATGAAAATTTGTGAAAGTTAGCTCCTTCAAGCGTACTGCTTATGCAACCCATTTGACACGCAATTACAAATTCGACGTATTTTCGCTAAAAATGCGCGTCAAATGGAAATTCAAAGTGTATTTTCGATCAATACGAGGTCGCAGAATGGAAATTTGAAAAAGACTAGACGCACTGTTGCCAACATCGCAAAATAAAAATTTTAATTTTCAAGCTTTTTAGTACGCAACGTTTATTTAGACATTTTTTTGAAATCTACGACCTGAAATAAGCCTACAAATCAAATTTCAGCTCAATCGAACCATAAACAAGAACCGGGCGAATTTTTAAATTTCGACCCCTTTGGATTGAATTTATTTCAAAATTTGAAAAAAATTGTTGAAAATTGGGCATCTAGGGCTCTAGGGGTTTTGTCTGATAGAGTCGAAGCCGACGATTGCAAATTCGCAATCCGTTTCAAAATCAGATCAAAATTCGCGGAGATATTAAGCGTCAAAGTTTAGACCAATCAGAAGTCGTCCCTTCCTCGCAGTTCATTGTTTGACAATTTTTGTAATAATACAGCTCCCAGAAGTCTTACGAAGCGGGTTTAAAAGTCAAAATGTACTAGATATATCGAGGCCGTAGAATTCGAATTTATAACTTTTACGAATCAAGATTGCCAACCTTGCGAGATAAAAATAAAACTGACACCGGATCTGAGACCGCGGAGCTCGACTTAGTCGAAAGTCACCTCTATCTCGAATTTTTTTTGAGGCTCAAAAAATCGCAAAAAAACGTGATGGTTAGCCTTATGATTTTTTTGGGCAAAAAAACTTTTGGTCAGATTTTCACTCGAGACATATGCAGATAGGGGTATTTGGACCTGGTGAATCGATTGGCGCCATCGGTTTGGCCGTACGACTCGTACTTTCGCCGCGTAAACGCTTTTTTTGAGTCGTTTTTTGAGAAAATTCATTTTGACTCAAAAAATCGAAATAGGTGTGCATTTCGACTAATTTTGGGTCCTTCTGTTCAGATTTGCAGTCTGTTTTGTTTTGCGCTCATTTTTGGAATTTTTGGAATTTTCTACCAACTTTTGAGGCGAATATCTCAACAACGGCTGCTCGGATGGCAAAACCGACACCGGATCTGAGACCGCGGACCTCGACTTAGTCGAAAGTCACCTCTATCTCGAATTTTTTTTGAGGCTCAAAAAATCGCAAAAAAACGTGATGGTTAGCCTTATGATTTTTTTGGGCAAAAAAACTTTTGGTCAGATTTTCACTCGATACATATGCAGATAGGGGTATTTGGACCTGGTGAATCGATTGGCGCCATCGGTTTGGCCGTACGACTCGTACTTTCGCCGCGTAAACGCTTTTTTTGAGTCGTTTTTTGAGAAAATTCATTTTGACTCAAAAAATCGAAATAGGTGTGCATTTCGACTAATTTTGGGTCCTTCTGTTCAGATTTGCAGTCTGTTTTGTTTTGCGCTCATTTTTGGAATTTTTGGAATTTTCTACCAACTTTTGAGGCGAATATCTCAACAACGGCTGCTCGGATGGCAAAACCGACACCGGATCTGAGACCGCGGACCTCGACTTAGTCCCAAAACACCGGTTTTATTTTGCGCTCATTTTTTGATCAATTCATTTCTTAAATGAATAATAATTTTCATAATTCCAAGGCAATTCATTTGATACTGCGGGAAAACCCTGATTTTTTAATTTATGCAACTTACCTACCTGACGCATAAAATTTAAATTCTGAAGAAGTGAAAGAAAAACGTTGTTTTTTGAGGGTAAATGAATACAGTTCGTGGATTTATTGTGATACTTACCTAATAAATCAAGCCATCCAAACATGACATCAGTTCTGTATAAAATGCAAGTTGACTGACGGAAATGTATGTCTAAGAGCACCTCATGGGACGAATTCCTAATTTTTAAAATACAATTAAATACCTAATACGGATGAAATTATGCTCTGTGTTACGTATAATTATGAGTAGTGATGCAACTAACGATTCTTCTGCAATAGTTATCTCGGCAATGTACATTTGATGGGAGCAGTCTGCTTTGCAATCGCATATCATTCCAGTTTCATTTGATTGAAAAAAAGCTGGAGTGAAGGGAGGTAGCATATTGTTAAAGATAGCTGAAAAGGTGCAAATGATTCCGTTGTAAAAATATTCTTATGATAGTAGGGCTTGATTGGGATGAATCACTACTTACCATTGTGATCACTTAAACAGAGTAGATCTTCAACAGTGCACGGAGGGTAAGCGGGATGATTATCTGGTAAAAATTATCGCCAGTTAATTAGATACATCCGAGACAATCGATAGCTACCTAACCATATTTTTACGATGAAACTCACTGTTGACTTCAAAAAACATAAAATCCGGGGTACAATTGCAGTATTTATATGTATAGTATTTGTAGCAGTCCATTTTACAGTTCTGTCTCAAGTAGTAGGGAAGCCCCAAGGCTTTATCCTCGTTACTATACAAGCATTGTCTTTTACTAGGGTCCATTTCTCGTAATCTTTCAGTCGAATATATCCTATCACCCCAGATGTGTAGATTTCCATATTGACCAGCTGCTACAGTGATTTCTCCTCCCATCGCGAATGTTCTGGGTTCTCCAACAAACACCTATGAAATGTTTCATGGCTCATTCCTCAAAGATAGATCTAGGTAACTATTTTCGTAATATTAGACACCTACTTTGAGCCCCGGTTTAATATCATTTCGCGGAGTTAGCAAACCTGAAGGAGGCGTATAAACGATAACACGAAGTCCAGACCATTGGCCTCTCGATCCAGTCCTTCTAGGTCTCAGTACACCGTCTGGGTCCCTCCAATAACTATTGATACCATCTTTGACCAATGAAAGCCTTTGAAAAAAATTAACAAGTTTCAAGGGAGATTTTTAGTCTCCTATCACAATTTAGGGCTCAAAAGGAACCAAAAGATGGGTATACTTTTTACTGTATTCAGAAAGGTCCGAATTGAACGCGTAACAGAATCCGAATTCTGATTTTTGCAACTCGAACACAGTGCAGCAGTCTATATGGTGGCTTCTCCACCAACATTTCCCAATGAAAATTTCTTCGCACGATTTTTTAACCTTGGGAGCCGAAAAGTATAAATAAGGGAAGCCCAAAATATCACAAATTGAATGAAACATGGACTCTGATTACTTTCAGTAGTAATTCTGATATTTTGATGGTTTTAAGTTGCCACAGGAAGTGACTGTGTTTGCGGAGAATCTCGAATCGATCAAATTCGCCGAATTCTATTCCAGCTAGGGCTTGCAAAAGGTCTAAAATCATCGGCGTTGTTTCGTTGTTCATTTCTGGAATGCTTCTACAAAAAGAGATATCCTACTGTTGAAGTGATTATCGAAAATTGGTATCATAAACGAGGATTTGAAGAGCATTTAGAGAAGATTCAGTATCATCAATGAAAATTTTCAAATTTGGAAGATGAGCTTTTCTGAAAAAGCTTAAATTTTGAGAATACACAGAACTGCAGAGCCCTCCTCAAAAAATCTACGAAAATTCCTCTGAATAAACATTATTATAAAACGTTTATCTTATTTCTGGGATTAGAAAGATTTATAAAGAAAAAATGATCAAATTGACTCGAAATGACCTATTCGTTTTTTTTCTTCTAGATTTTTCTATACCAACATGTGCACAACTTACGTCTCATTAAGTTGCAAAGCTCTTCTAAATAAACATTATTATGCAACGTTTATCTTATTTCTGGGATTAGAAAGATTTATAAAGAAAACGTCGTCAAATTGACTCGGAATGACCATTCATTTTCTTTTTCTTCTAGATTTTTCTATACCAACATGTGCACAACTTACGTCTCATTCAGTTGCAAAGCTCTTTCCCAATCAACTCTAGACGATTCGCAGATGACTATGGCTGGGAAAGCAACATGAGAATATTTATAGTACGTTGTTTCAACCACAGTTTCTGTAACGCTTTCGATATAATTAAGCCATATCAACCGTATCGACGTGACAGCCCCAACTACAGCACTCACGAATAAACATCCCCAAAAAAATCTGAAAAATTCACTTTGAAATTAGATACTCGCAGGAACCATCTATATCGAGTAAATTCAACTCACTTTTCTGCAACTGACCGCTCACTATCTACAAAATGGCTGAGCCCGTGGAAAGACAAATTATTGCACAAATCCGATGTATACTTTTTCCAAAAATTTTCTTCTCTGAATTCGGCAACCCTGGATCGAAAATCAATCCTCGCGAAATTCCGGGAAGTTCTTTTTTTGAAATTACGACTCGCGTACATTTTTTTACACTTTTACGCGAAATTTGGTCAAAACGTTTCAAAACGTAATTTTATAATGATAGAAAATCGAAACTGAATTATTGAGCTATCTTTTACTTCTGCATTGTTGTCAAACATGTCAACGAGATTGTCGATTTGGAAATGCAACAAAGAAAACATTGAAGTACTTTCACTAGGTGGAAATATTTTTTATTCGTAATTGTCAACACGATCATTATAATGGAAAGGAAATTCCCGTTTGAAGAATACTTCTATATTATTGGTGCCAGACACATTTTCGGTTTTTTTCTTTTTCTTCGGCATGTAGGAAAGCATCTTCTTCCAAATATGATGAACGATCTCGGCCAAGCTGAGCAGAGATGCGCCCAAAAATAGGCCAAAAATACCTCCGTACGAAACTGAAACATGGATAAATAGATTGTACAAGTTGAATTTTAAAAATTTGTACTAATTAGGTCAAAGTTCCAACTGTAAGTGTAGGTACCTAAAGCGTCCAAACAATCGAAAGAAATATCAGTTCTGTAGAGTGAACAAAAAGATCTTTCGAAATGAACGTCACACCTGACTCTACTGGGTGATTCCCTGATGAAAATACCAGATATTTTTAATCGTTCATTATGGCGTTAAAAGTACGAATTTGAAGTAGGTACTATTATGAAACTTTCACTTACACATTGCCTGTGTGCAGTTTAGCTATGTACTTTTGATTCGCGCAATCATCTGGACATTTGCAAAATGAGCCTATTTCGTAGTCATTGTACATGCTTTCTTCACTCAGGTGATTTATGAAGGCATCTGTTCAAATAAAGAAGTTATTAGGTTTGAAAAAAAAATAATAAAACGTTGTTTTTAAAAGAAATTGAAAAAACAATAAATTAAAAAAAATTTCAGTTGAATTTGTAGGTATACAATATACATAATATATAATTGAGGTTGAAAAAAAAAAAAATTAAAAAATAAATAAATAAAATGTTGCATTTTAAAAAAGAATTGAAAAAGGTTGGAAACAATTGAAAATTTAAGTAGTATGGGTACTTGAAAAGAATTCGAAAATTCATTCTGAAAGAAAAGAATAGGTATGTAGGTACTTGTTTTAAAAATAATAGAAAAAAATATATAAGGTAGTTGCACCAGTCGTTGGCCACGACCAAGTGGTGGGTCACTTGAGAAGAAAAATGGTTTATAATTAAGCGTATTTTTAAAATAGCTTCAGAAAATTTTTTTAGAGCAAACCTGGAACATTTCTGCATAGAACCACATAAAAGTTTTGAATCAATTCTGTTCAAGTAATTAATAATGATCGTCTGAAATTTTTTTGTTAGAACAATTTTCAAAATGATGCCAATTCTAAAGATTTTTGTTAAGCCGAAGTGTTGTCGATATATGAATTTTACACTATTAAGATTAATAAAACTTGAAATATAACCATTTGGACCTGATTCAGAAGAGTTTGGAGATTCCATTTCTTCATTAAAATAAAAAATATTGCCAAAATTCTATCAAATATGGCGGTGACTATCTACTGGAAGGAAAAAATGGTGTTTAGCCAGTAGTTGATCATTTTGATCAAGTACTAGACTTACGAAATTTTTGTAAAGTTCTTGTGGTTGATCATGCAAAAAATTTGTAAATATTTACGAAAAATGATAGTTTCTCTTTCTCATGCCTAATGAGTGACAATTTTACCGAATACTTATTGATTTTTTAAAAAATTAAATGGTTGAGAGCCGTTGTCATAATCTGATTGACCAACTTTTGTTGTAAAAATCCAGATGATTTTCCTAAAAACAAAAATAAATAAAAAAATAAAAAAATAAAAACTTTGTTGAAAATTTGAATCTTCAATTTTTTTTTTTGGGGGGGGGGGGGGGGGGTAATCAGTCAATTTTTGTAAAAAAAATTCCTAATAAAAAAAATGATCATATGATGGGGTTACCTATATTTTTGCATATTTTTACCCCGCCCCCGCGGTCATTCTTCTGAGGAATTTAGAGAATTTATTTTTGAAAAAGTTCAAAAAATTACCCAATATTAAATAAGAGTACCATACGTATAATTTAACTAAAAAGATTCAGCGAGTCTATTGTATTTACAAAAATTTTGAATAAGGTATATTTATTTAAAATGATTTGAGAACATTTTTTAAAAATATCAATTTTTGATAGAACTTGGAAAATTTCATTTTAGAGACCAAATTAGAAATTTTGATTTTAGAAGTTGAAAATTTCAAAAATTAAAATTACTGAAATACCTATCCCTTTTCGATTTCAAGATTTTTTGACTAGAGTAATAAGAAATTCATTTTTCAAATCAGACTTAGAGAAAACACTTGTAGTTTTACAAAAATGATTGAAAAAATTAAAAAACAGTTTTCTTAAAATCGTTTAAAAAATTATTTTTCAGTTCAAAAATATTTTCATTCCTTGAAAAATTAATAAGTACGCTCTTATGTGAAAAAGCTCAACAAATTCCAAAAATCAAAAACTACAAATGAATAAAAAAATGTTGCAATTTTAAAAAGAATTTAAGAAAATTTATTCAAACAATAAGAAAATTAGTTTCTAAGAAGAGAATGTGAAAATTTATTTTAAAGCAGAATAAAATTTGTTTAGTAAAACAAAAACAAAAAAAGTGAAAACACAGTTTTTGAAATCCACCTTGAAAATTAATATTTTTAAAGAAAATTTTCAAATTTTATTTTTACATGGTCGGTGAATAATTTAGGTTCCAATAATAATACCTACATTTTTTTTCTAAAAAATTAGAGAATTTTTAAAAAAGTTCAAACAAAATGAAAAAATTTTAAATTTTAAATTTTATTTTCGAAATTATTTAGAAAATTCATTTTGGACACAAAATTAGAAATACTCGCAGAACATAGAAACATTGTTTCGTAAAAAATTTTAACAATACATTTTTTTAGAGTTATGAAAATTTCTGAAAATTTATTTTTGGAAAATAATTTCTCAAAAGATTACAAAAAATAACTTTAAAAATAATTATATACCTAGAGTGTGTTAAGTAAGTACGATACTTTTTTAAGGAATAATAAGAAGAAAACTGTAAAAAAAAAAAAAAAAAAATACATAGCGGTTTTGTTCCTAAGGAGTTGAAAATTTCACAACTTCATACCAGAAATGTTGTGTTTTTCATTGAAATAAGAAAAATTTGTTCAAATAAGTAAAGAAATTTTACAGTTCAAATAGGTAGTTCAGGAAACTTATTTTAAAATGAAAATAAAAATATACCCAATTTTTGAAAATATTAAAAAATTACAATTTGGAAAATAAAAAAATTAAAAACAAAATACAACTTATTCAGTTACTTGAAATGAAATTAGGAGCAAAACACAAAAAAAACCATAATATTCGTATAAAAAATTAGGTAACTACATTTTTTTTTTTAAATAGATAATTTTAAAAATTCAATATACTTTGTTTCCAAAAAGTCCAAAACTACTGCAATTAAAAAACTTTCTAAGAAATGAGAAATTTGAATTTAAAAAAAATACTTGCCTAGAAAATTTATTTTGGAACAATGAATAATGTTTTTAAAAAATTTGAAAAATATTAAATTAAAAAAATTGTTAGTTTGGTTTTTTTAAAAAAAATAATATGTATTTTCTTACCTAATTAATTAATATCTTAAATAAAATTATGTAAAAAGTTGATTTTCAAAAAGAAAAGTTATAACAAATGTTTCCAAATTGAAAATTTTATAAAAATAAAATTTAAAAAAAATATAAACAAGGTGTATTTAAAAAAATTTGGTATAGATATAATATTAACACTGAAAAATTGAGGAAAACGTTTAATTACTCATAAAAGAAAGAAAGTTGAGTTGAGAAGTTTATAAAAACAGTATCAGTCATTTTAGAAACAGCGTTCAACGATGTGCGTGCAGATTGCGCAGTATTTTTCTATTTTGTGCCTAGTACGTTGAAGTAGGCAACTGATTCATCATCATTGACTTTTTGTTTAGCAGTGTTTCTCAAATGGTTGTACATGTACCCCAAGCAAGAGGTACACGAAGAATTCTCAGGGGGTACGTGATGAGAATGGTAGCTTAATAATCTACAACTTTTTCTTTTTTGAATAAAAAATATTTCAATTATTTTCTTGAAGAGAAAATTTTTCAATTTTTCTGGATTAGGTAAATCTACTTTTTATTTATTTCTATTGAGAAATACAGCGACATTAAATAAACCATCTAAAAAAAAAATCGAAAGTTCTGGAGTAAAATATTTTTTTAAATCTCTTTTCAGAAAAATTTTTCGATTTTTTTTTTTTTTAGTAAAAAACCTTCCAGTTTTCTGGATATTTTTCAAATTTCTTGTAGGATAGAATTTCTCATTTTTTAAGAGTAGAAATATTTTTCATTAAAAAAAAAAATCATTTTTGGGGGCGGAGAAAGTTTCTCAATTTTTCCAAAGTTACCTACCTACCAGTGGTACTTATTACACGGTGATTTTCAAATTTTTCTTAAATTTAATTTCTTTGAAATAATTACTCAAAAAAATTGTTTTCTCATTATTCGGGTCCATTCTGAGAGATTTTGATGAAAAATTTTAAATTTTTCAATTATTCCCATTTTTGAAGAAAATTATTTTAATTTCATTTAATTTCTTTGAAAAAATTTCTCAATTTTTTCCCTCATTATTCGGGTCTATTTTGAGAGATTTTGAAGAAAAAATTTGAAATTTTTCAATTATTCTCATTTTTTAAAAAAAATGATTTTGCCATGTACCTATATAAACATGGTGAATTTCAAATTTTCCTTATATTTGTTTTCTTTGAAAAAATTGCTCAAATTCATTATTCGAGTCCATTTTGAGAGGTTCTGAAGAAAAAACTTTGAATTTTTCAATTATTCCCATTTTTGAAAAAAATTGATTTTGCCATTTACACGGTGAATTTCAAATTTTCCTTAAATTTAATTTCTTTGAAAAAATTGCTCAAAAAATTGTTTTCTCATTATTCGGGTCCATTCTGAGAGGTTCTGATGAAAAATTTTGTAATTTTTCAATTATTCCCATTTTTGAAAAAATTGATTTTTCAAATTTTCCTTAAAATTAATTTCTTTGAAAAAATTGCTCAAAATTTTTTTCCTCATTGTTCGGGTCCATTCTGAGAGATTCTGAAGAAAAAACTTGGAATTTTTCAATTACCTAAAAGTATTACTTTATATTTTTCATTTTTTTAAAAAACAGTTTCTTTTTTTTTTGAAACAAAAAGATTTTTCATTTTTAAAAATTTTTTTTTAATAAAAAATCTAACAAATTTTGAATAAAAAGTTTTGAAATTATTGGAAAGAAAATTTCTCAATTGTTTTGGAATAGGTAGGTAAGAAATTTTTTAATTTTTTTGATTTTTTTTTTTTTTTAATTTCTAGAATGAAATTTCTCGTTTTTTGGGAGTAGGTATTTTTTTTTGTTTTGAATTCTCGTTTTTTTTTGTTTTTTTTTTATGCATAAATTTATTTCTTCTGATGAAAAATAAATTTTTATGTAGGATTTTTAAAGATTTAAAAAAATAATTTTTTCCTGTAAAATTATCAAAAAAATCTAGAATTACGTAATGCATTTTCAATTACAAGAAAAAATACTCACAATTATACTCTGCCAAGCACGTCAAATGTTTCATCTTACACGGAGCAAGTCTGCTGCTACCTGCGAAAGGTCCATCCCAATCAATCTTTCACGATTACCCTGTGCCCCTCCTAAATTCACTCCAAACTTACTGCTGTTATAGGGAATCTGATAATAAATAAAATCCAGCGAGCATTTACAATTCGCCTGTACAAATTTCCTATAACAATTGGCAATACAGTTCTGCCTCAGATATCCCCTGAACAAAGTCCTGCCTTCATCCGGGAACAGGCACCTGCGCTTGGACACTGGTAACTTCTGCAGACGATCCGTCGTGTACACCGCATCACCTCGAACTCCGATATTGCCAACTTTTCCAGCAGCTACGAAGACGTCGTTCTCGAATGGGAATCCGCTGGGGTCGCCGACGATCACAACGATGCCCGATTTGGCATTAACGTAGGATGGAATCTGCTGAGCTTTGACGGCGAACCGTACTCCGGACCATGGTCCATGGCCGGCAGTTCTTCTAGGTCTCATTTGGCCAGCCCAGTCCGTCCAGCCGGGTTTATTATCTCCGTCTAAGCCGTAGTTTAACGAAAGCCTGCGCAAATTGTTGGCATGATTAGTAAAATGGAGCATCTGGGGCTTTGGGTATTGGGTAAATGGCGTAGGAAAGTACGAGTGAGTGTACTATAAATCTACTCGTAATGTTGGCGCAATGCACCGCTTCTTACTCGTACTTACAATTTACTTTTTTCCGATATATCTGAATTGAAACTGTAACAATATCCATAACCGGTTTTTTGCAATTCAAATAAGTCGCAGCATCGATACCAACTCGTACGCCACCAACATCTCGTATCGAAGACTTGTTCGCAACGCCTGACCACCTGTCAAATCGCCGCATCGCATCAACTATATTGGATGTGAGTAGTCGCATAATCTATCCTAATGATCTTCCACAACCGTCACAATCGTATCGTTGTCGCCGTTGTCGTCGCCACTCTCATTCTCTCTATCGTTTCCTGAACTACCTAGTTGACCCCCTTCGCTCCCTTCAGTCCTCTAGCAGACTCTGTCACCGTCGTGGTCTTCGAAAAAGCTTACAAGTATTTGTGTATTTATGTGGGTACTTCTACTTACGTGTTGTAATAATCGACTGATGTGAACCTCGTTCAACGCTCGCAGACTGTATACGTTTTTTACGTGATTTAAATCTTTAGGAGCGCCAAACTGAGCAGTAGACAGAGCAGCCAGTAGGATTTTGAAGTCCGACATTAGCATCGATTGATTATTATCCGAGGATCGGTCAAGGAAATCGCTGAGATTTCTGAAACAAAAATTATTTAAAATTCACATAATTTTTTTAAATTAATTATACTTACAAGAGGACCTCGCTAACTCGTCACCTCCGATTGAGCTGAAATTTGGCTCACTGAAAGAGCATTCCCCCCAGACATCACAACCAAATTTTCAGCAGCCGAAGTTGATTTTTCGATTTTTGGCGAATTTTTGAAAATGGCTAAAACCACCTCCAAAAAACAGTTTTTGAAAAAAAAATTGAAGATTTCAAGATAGAATCCTGAAAACCGGTTTGTACACTAAAGTCAACCTCCCGAGTCGATTGGCATCATTTTCGAAGCGATCTGGAGCCTCCAGAAAAAGTTTACTTTTCTCCAGCGCACTGGCATAGCTCCAGACGACGCTGTAATTAATTTCGGCAGCTAAAAATTTTATCCTAGCGTTAGTATGATTCCATCTATGATTGACGTAGTTGAATCCAAAATCCGAGGAGACGAGTTTGCACGTGTTTTTTTAACAACTTGAAAAGTTTGCATTTTTTGAAAATTCCCAAAAAATCAATTTTTACAGCAAATCATCCGAAACTTTGTCTACCCCCTAAAGTCGACCCCCGAGTCGATTGACACCATTTTCGACTCGGGGGGTCGACTTTAGTGTATACAAACCGATTTTCAGGGTTCTATCGTGAAATTTACACTTTTTTTCTTCAAAACATGTTTTTTTTGGAGGCGGTTTTAGGCTTTTTCAAAAATTCGCCAAAAATCGAAAAATCAACTTCGGCAGCTAAAAATTTGGTTGTGATGTCTGGGTGGCATGGCATGCTCTTGCAGTGAGCCAAATTTCAGCTCAATCGGAGTTAACGAGTTGGCAAAGTTCCCTTGTTAGGTATATTTTGTAAATAGGGTATGGAAGGATATGTATGGTGGTTTGGGCTAGGAAACCGATTTTGACCGCACTTATGCCAAAAGGTCAAACATGATGAGAAAAAATTTTGACAAAAATTTCAGACCCCAGCGCAAGTATTTTGGGGGGGGAGGGGTCAAAATGTGTTTTTTAGTCATAATTTTTTCGTTTTTTAACAAATGAAGATAAAAATTTCGCGTTTTTTTTAGTGGATTCTAGGGGATGAGGGAAACCCAAAAACATTTTTTTCAAAAATTTTGGTCAATTTTTGGTCGAGTTACGGCGTTTTAAAAACTTTAAGCCGCCATTTTGTTATGAAGTGTCAGAGGTACAGTTACTATTTTTTCACAGAATACGTGTTATTTATCCACTAACATACCATAAAAATTTCAAAAAATTCGGTTTGGTGGAACATTGTCAAAAAAAAAAGAAAACTGACCCCCCAAATTGTAAAATACTTGTAATGTACATATTAGGGTGGTCGTTAAAAAAAAGTTTTGAAATTTTGGGTGGACCTCCCCTAGGTTGGTGCCACTACATGAGAAAATTACCCACAAAAAATTTTAGGCCGATCGGTCCACCCTCCACCTATCGCAGGGACATTCTTTGAAGAGGCAGTTCGAGCGCGCGAGCCAACAACTTTCCCACGACAGTTCGCCTTAACGCGTTACCTATTCTCTCGCGCTCGAATCTATTTCTTTTTCCTCTCTCCTAAAGAGGATTGAATATCGAAATTTGCAAGATTCGTACCCAAATATAGGTTTTCGAGGGCGCTGAATAAACCGAATTTTTTGAAATTTTTATGGTATGTTGGTGGATAAATAACACGTATTCTGAGAAAAAATATTAACTGTACCTCCGACCCTTCATAACAAAATGGCGGCTTAAAGTTTTTAAAACGCCGTAACTCGGCCAAAAATTGACCAAAATTTTTGAAAAAAATGTTTTTGGGTTTCCCTCACCCCCTAGAATACACTAGAAAAAACGCGAAATTTTTACATTCATTTGTTAAAAAACGAAAAAATTATGACTAATAAACACATTTTGGCCCCTCCCCACCAAAATACTTGCGCTGGGGGTTTGAAATTTTTGTCAAAATTTTTTCTCATCATGTTTGACCTTTTGGCTTAGGTGCGGTCAAAATCGGTTTCCTAGGCCAAACCACCATACATATCCTCCCATACCCTTTTGAATTTCAGTAATTCTTGAGAAACGAGGGTTGTTGCAAAATTGCATTTATTCGAAGAAGAAAACTCCTGTAAATTCAAAGCAAAATTCTCCTCAGACGATGAAATTGTTCGAGATTTTTAAAAACATTAAATTTTTGAAAATAGAAATAGGTAACCATCTTTACCTACAAATTGCATTCAATCAATGAAAAAAAACTACCACAAGATCCAGTTGAAAAATTCTCCTCTGATGGAATTTTTGAATAATTTTAAAATCATTGATTTTGTAAAATTTTTTATTGTCTGTAATTCTTGAAAAATGTGAAATTTCATTCAATCAATAAAAAAATCTACCATAAGGACAAATGCAAAATCATTCACTGATGGAATTTTGAAAAAATGATATCATCAGTTGGTAGGTAAATTTCAAAAAATGAGAATTTTGAAAAAAAGTTGAAAAATTTGACGAAAATCAGTATTTTGATAATTTAAAAAATTGTTTAAAAAATTTGAATCTATTTTTAAAGTTAAGATAATTTTTTAATTTATTCAAAATTTTAAAATAAATTCACGCACCAATTTAAAAATTATAAGGTATGGAAAATTTTGTGAAGGCCACCATTTTATCCAATGCAAAATCCTACCCATTCTAAATTTGAAAAAAAAATTATTTTCACTAAATTTCAAAAAATGACAATTTTAATTTAATCAGTGGCAAAGGCTAAGTATACCAAGTGATCCAATGTAAAATCCTACCCTTACTGAATTTGAGAAAAATCTTTTTTTTATTTTTGAAAATTTAAATTTCCAGAAAATTTCAAAAAATGACAATTTGCATTTTTTGTATTAATATAAGGCTACCATTTGATCCAATGCAAAAATTTTCAGGAAATTTCAAAAAATGACAATTTGCATTTTTTGAATATTAATAAGGCTGTCATTTGATCCCATGCAAAATCCTCCTCTGGCTGAATTTCTAAAAATGAGAAATTGAATTTTTAAAATTGATAAGGCCACCATTTTATCCAATGCAAAATCCTACCCATTCTAAATTTGAAAAAAAAATTATTTTCACTAAATTTCAAAAAATGACAATTTTAATTTAATCAGTGGCAAAGGCTAAGTATACCAAGTGATCCAATGTAAAATCCTACCCTTACTGAATTTGAGAAAAATCTTTTTTTTATTTTTGAAAATTTAAATTTCCAGGAAATTTCAAAAAATGACAATTTGCATTTTTTGAATATTAATAAGGCTGTCATTTGATCCCATGCAAAATCCTCCTCTGGCTGAATTTCTAAAAATGAGAAATTGAATTTTTAAAATTGATAAGGCTACCATTTAATCCAATGCAAAATCCTACCCTAACGAATTTTTGAAATTTTTAATTTTAAGAAAATTTCAAAAAATGACGAACTCAATTTTTTGAATTAATGAGGCTACCATTTGTTCCAGTGCAAAATCCTACCCTAAGCGAATTTGTAAACATTTTTATTTTCAGTAAATTTCAAAAAATGAATAATTAAATTTTTTGAATTAATACCTAAGGCTGCAATTTGATCCAATGCAAAATCCTATCCAAAGCGATTTTTTGAGAATTTCGGTTTTCAGAAAATTTCAAAAAATGAGAAATTGCGTTTTTTGAATTCATGAGGCTGCCATTTGATCCAATGCAAAATCCTACTCTAAGCGAATTTCTAAAATTTTTAATTTTCAGAGAATTTCTAAAAATGAGAAATTTAATTTTTAGAATTAATAAGGCTATCATTTGATCCAATGCAAAATCCTACCCTAAGAAATTTTTTAAAAAATTATGGTATTCAGAAATTTTCAAAAAATGAGAAATTGCATTTTTTGAGTTGATACGGCAGCCATTTGATCTAATGCAAAATCCTACCCTAAGCGAATTTCTAAAAATTTTTAATTTTTCAGCAATTTTCAAAAAATGGAAATTTGCGTTTATTCGATGACAAAGGCTACCATTTGATGCAATGCCAAATTCTACCCTAAGCAATATTTTGAGAATTTTGGTTTTTAGTAAATTTCCAAAAATGAGAAATTATTGATTTTTTTGAATTAATAAGGGTACCATTTGATCCGATGCAAAACCATTCCCTAAGCAATTTTTTGAGAATTTTGGTTTTCCAAAAATTTCAAAAAATGAGAAATTGCATTCTTTGAATATTAATAAGGCTGCCATTTGATCCCATGCAAAATCCTACCCTAAGCGAAATTACAAAAATTTTAATTATCAGCAATTTTCAAAAAATGGCAATTTGCATTTATTCGATGACAAAGGCTATCATTTGATCCTATGCAAAATACTACCCTAACTGAATTTTGTGTAAATTTTAATTTTTCAGTAATTTTCACAAAATTAGAAATTTAATTTAATCAATTACAAAGGTTCTGAAAAAATTCAATTCAAAATCCTCCTCTAATGGAGTTTTTGTCCAAGTGTTTCCCTGCATTTTATTTTCTTCGAATCAACAGAATTTACCTTGAATTTGTGTTGAACATTAATTTTAAAAATTTACATTCCAGCTTTTAAAAAATTTTTACGAGTAAGCAATGAACTTTTGTAAAATAGTAAAAAAGTATTTTTAAAGATTTATGACCATTCCCGAGCGGCACACTCGATCGATAATATCGGAAGATGTAACGTATCGATAAAAAATCGTTTGAAAATCTATAGATGTTCTCACGATATTATAAAGATTTATCGGTACAACTTCATAGGCAAAAAATCTAAAAACTATCGAATTCGATATTATTAAGATTTTATGACGATATTCGTCAACGATACTATCGACAAAGAATATTAAATTTATCGATTCCGATTTTCCACCGATTTTGTGCAGTTATTTGAAACTACATTATCGACAAAGAATATTAAATTTATCGAATTCGATTTTTTAACGATTGTGTAAAGATATTTAAAACTATATTATCGACAGATTATATGAAATTTCTGGACTTCGATATTTTACCGATTTTTTGACGAAATTTGAAACTATATTATCGACAGATTATATTAAATTTATCGAATCCGATTTTTACCGATTTTGTAAAGATATTTGAAACTATATTATCGACACATAATATGCAATTTCTCGAATTCGATTTTCTAACGATTGCGTGACGATATTTGAAACTATATTATCGACACGTAATATGAAATTTCTCGATTTCGATTTTTTAACGATTTTGTGACGATATTTGAAACTATATTATCGACAAATAATCTGAAATTTCTCGAATTCGATTTTTTAACGATTTTGTGAAGATATTTGAAACTACATTATCGACAAATAATCTGAAATTTGTCGAACGATTTTTCAACGATTTTGTGGCGATATTTGAAACTACATTATCAACAAATAATCTGAAATTTGTCGAACGATTTTTCAGCGATTTTGTGACGATATTTGAAATTATTTCCAAATTTTAAAAATTGGTGAAAATTTTTCTAAGTCCAACTCGTCTGGAAGTACTAAACTGCCTATTATAAGCGTTTTATTGCTGATTCCTCAATGATAAGGTATGGCATAGTGGTTAAGGAAGAGGATTACCATGCAGGAGGTGGTTCAAGCCCCACGGGTGGCAGATTTTTTATAATTTTTTTGACTTTTTCTGAAATGATCCTCTTACCGCAACATGAATAATGTGTTTAGGCATAGTTTAATGTATTAATTATGCTAATTAAGGATTTTTAATTATAGAAAAAAGCTAGTAAAAGACGAAAAATCGGAATAAAAAATTGACAGAATATCGAATTCTATAAAGTTTCGTGAAAGTTCCGCCTAAATCGCGAAATTATCTTTCGATATTATGATATATTATCGATAAAATATCTTACTATAATCTCGAAATTTTTGCTAACTATAATTTGTCCATAATCTATCTATATATCGAAAGATAATTTCACGATTTAGGCGGAACTAACGCGACACTTTATCGAATTCGATATTCTGTCGATTTTTTATTTCGATAATTTGTCGATTGTGCTGCTCGGGTTTATATGATGAGATTAATTTTTATCTAATTACATGAACTAAGATTAATTTCAAAAGAATGAATCAAATTGGATCTGATTATATCTAACTCATATTTCATGTAATTGGAAATCTTTACCTATAATTTGACAAAATTGGTTGGTATTTAGTGCAAAAAGATCTAACTGGATCTAATTATATCTTATGCACATATCATCTAAGTTGATATCTTTACATATAACTTCATAAAATTGGTTGATATTTTGAGCAAAAAGATCTAATTGAATCTAATTATATCTAAGGCATATTTCATTCAAGTTGATATCTTTACATATAATTTTATAAAATTGGTTGATATTTTGTGCAAAAAGATCAAATTAGACTCAATTGCAGTTGTTGTCATTGGATATATTTTAACCTATTTTGACGAAATTGGATCAAATTACATGTACTTTTTATCAACTTTGATCAAATTTTTTTTTCATGGGGTATTAGGTAAGTATGTATTGTATGTGTATGAAAAATTGAAGGTTAGTTCTCGAATTCAATTTTTTAACGATTTTGTGAAGATATTTAAAACTATATTATCCACACGTAATCTGAAATTTCTCGAATTCGATTTTTCAACGATTTTGTGACGACATTTGAAACTATATTATCGACACGTAATATGAAATTCCTCGAACTCGATTTTTCAACGATTTTGTGGCGATTTTTGAAACTATATTATCGACAAATAATCTGAAATTTGTCGAACGATTTTTCAACGATTTTGTGACGATATTTGAAATTATTTCCAAATTGGTGAAAATTTTTCTAAGTCCAACACGTCTGGAAGTACTAAACTGCCTATTATAAGCGTTTTATTGCTAATTCCTCAACTATAAGGTATGGCATATTGGTTAAGGAAGAGGATTACCATGCAGGAGGTAGATGGTTCAAGCCCCAGGGGTGGCAGATTTTTTATAATTTTTTTTGACTTTTTCTGAAATGATCCTCTTACCGTAACATGAATAATGTGTTTAAGCATAGTTTAATGTATTAATTATGCTAATTAATGATTTTTAATTATAGAAAAAAGCTAGTAAAAAACGAACAATCGGAATAAAAAATTGATAAAAAATCGACAGAATATCGAATTCTATAAAGTGTCGCGAAAGTTCCGCCTAAATCGTGAAATTATCTTTCGATATTATAGATAGATTATCGATAAAATATCTTACTATAATCTCGAAATATTTGCTAACTATAATTCGTCGATAATCTATCTATATATCGAAAGATAATTTCACGATTTATGCGGAACTAACGCGACACTTTATCGAATTCGATATTCTGTCGATTTTTTATTTCGATAATTTGTCGATTGTGCTGCTCGGGTTGAACGCGCATTAAAAATTTATGTACCCGAGCAGCACACTCGACAAATTATCGAAATAAAAAATCGACAGAATATCGAATTCGATAAAGTGTCGCGTTAGTTCCGCATAAATCGTGAAATTATCTTTCGATATATAGATAGATTATCGACGAATTATAGTTAGCAAATATTTCGAGATTATAGTAAGATATTTTATCGATAATATATCTATAATATCGAAAGATAATTTCACGATTTAGGCGGAACTTTATCGAATTCGATATTCTGTCGATTTTTTATCGATTTTTTTTATTCCGATTTTTCGTCTTTTACTAGCTTTTTTCTATAATTAAAACTCATTAATTAGCATAATTAATACATTAAACTATGCCTAAACACATTATTCATGTTACGGTAAGAGGATCATTTCAGAAAAAGTCAAAAAAAATTATAAAAAATCTGCCACCCGTGGGGCTTGAACCTTCTACCTCCTGCATGGTAATCCTCTTCCTTAACCACTATGCCATACCTTATCGTTGAGGAATTAGCAATAAAACGCTTATAATAGGCAGTTTAGTACTTCCAGACGTGTTGGACTTGGAAAAATTTTCACCAATTTGGAAATAATTTCAAATATCGTCACAAAATCGTTGAAAAATCGTTCGACAAATTTCAGATTATTTGTCGATAATGTAGTTTCAAATATCTTTACAAAATCGGATTCGATAAATTTAATATAATTTGTCGATAATATAGTTTCAAATGTCGTCAAAAAATCGGTAAAATATCGAAGCCGAGAAATTTCATATAATCTGTCGATAATATAGTTTTAAATATCTTTACAAAATCGTTAAAAAATCGAATTCGATAAATTTAATATTCTTTGTCGATAATGTAGTTTCAAATAACTGCACAAAATCGGTGGAAAATCGGAATCGATAAATTTAATATTCTTTGTCGATAGTATCGTTGACGAATATCGTCATAAAATCTTAATAATATCGAATTCGATAGTTTTTAGATTTTTTGCCTATGAAGTTGTACCGATAAATCTTTATAATATCGTGAGAACATCTATAGATTTTCAAACGATTTTTTATCGATACGTTACATCTTCCGATATTATCGATCGAGTGTGCCGCTCGGGTAGGTATTTTTTGACTAGAAAAAAATCAATATAGTTTCAACAACTATCGTTACAAAATCGTTGAAATATCGAAGTCGATAAATTTCATATAATGTGTCGATAATATAGTTTTAAATATCGTCACAAAATCGTTGAAAAATCGAATTCGAGAAATTTCATATAATCTGTCGATAATACAGTTTTAAATATCTTACAAAATCTTTAAAAAATCGAATTCGATAAATTTAATATTCTTTTTCGATAGTATAGTTTCAATTATCTTCACAAAATCGTTAACAAATCGAATTCGAGAAATTTCAGATTATTTGTCGATAATATAGTTGTAAATATCTGCACAAAATCGGTGGAAAATCGGATTCGAGAAATTTCAGATTATTTGTCGATAATATAGTTGTAAATATCGTCACAAAATCGTTGAAAAATCGAATTCGAGAAATTTCAGATTACGTGTCGATAATATAGTTTCAAATATCTTCACAAAATCGTTAAAAAATCGAATTCGAGAAATTTCAGATTATTTGTCGATAATATAGTTTCAAATATCTGCACAAAATCGGTGGAAAATCGGATTCTATAAATTTAATATTCTTTGTCGATAGTATCGTTGACGAATATCGTCCTAAAATCGTAATACTATCGAATTCGATAGTTTTTAGATTTTTTGCCTATAAAATCGTACAGCTAAATCTGTATCATATCGTGAGAACATCTTTAGATTTTTAAACGATTTTTTATCGATACGTTTCAACTTTCGATATTATCGATCGAGTGTGCTGCTCGGGTAATTTTAAAATAGAAAAAATTCCGGAAAAGGTATGTGAAAATATTAAAAAAAAAAAAAAAGATTTGATGAAAAATATGTTGTAAAATATTTTCTTCCAGATACCATGATTTGGGAAACTGAACAGCTCGGACCAAACTCTGCAAATACTCACAACTGATCGACTCTAGACCAATCGACACGACTCGAATCGCAAACAGTCACCGATGGGAAGGCAACGTTGGTATATTTGAAATACGTGCTAATGATCGTAGTCCTAGTTAAATTCGTCCTATACGTATCCCATACAATGAATAAATGAGCCGCCGTTCCGATGAAAGCCGCCGTAAACACCGCCGTCCAAAATAATCTGCAAACAACCAACATAGAAATAAATACCTCGATACTCGTACCTACAAATTCTCGAATCGTAAATCTACTCTGTGACATCTCGTACGTGATTCCATCATCTCAGCCAACATGTACTACAAATCAAAATCCAAAGAAGTATGACCTCTTTGGTATATTAATAATATTTCTTCGCTAACGATGCCGTAGCAATAAGAGTCCGCAACTTGCGAGAAAAAATCGCACAATTTCCATATTACGTAAGTCTCTCGTTACGTGAATCGATTCTACCATCGCAGAGAAGAAAAAAAAACCCCAACTATCTTACTTTTCCGCCTTATTGGTATTTTCGTCGAATAAATACTTCAATCCGTGAATAGTCCCTCGCGATAGCATGTTCTTTATAACCGAACTCTCATTTTTACCGCGTGACACGTTTCTCTGCAAACGTTTCATTTTCAACAATGACCAAAAAAAAACACCATCGATAGGTGGTCTTTTGCAAATGACGACCGACGTCGTTAATGCGTTTTCCATATTTTTTGATTGCTAGTTCTTCACCCTCCCCCCCCCATGCCCTTGACTCTTTTTTACCATCCATCATTAACCTACTATTTCGAGTGATGGTTTGAATTTTTATTGCATATTTTTTTCAAAACCAATAATTGTTGATTCGATTCTTGTATGTGAGATGATTACGTAGGTAAATTTTTTATCACTTGTACGAGTACGAGCATGATGGACAGTGCCAGTTTAAAATAGCGCCTACAACATTATTACTATAAAGTGCAGTACGAGTACATTGTCGAGACGTATCATTAAAAAAGATGGAAAGTCTACATATACCTCTCGAGATAACTATTATTATAAGTCATACTCGATGGAGTGGTATTTCAATTAAAATAATTATACCTTTTACTGCCGCCATATGCTAATTGAATACAACTTATATAGTTTTTAATCCGAGTAACCAGTTATACTAATAATCTTTTGTGTATAAATTTTTGCAACATCGATAACTCTCTAAGTATACGACGTCGTTCGATAATCGATTTTTATTTATTTTTTCACTAGGTTTTTTTTTATTATGTATGTACTTTACTTATGTGAAGTAATCGATGATCTACGAAATCACTCAGCTCACAACAACTTGCACCGGGAATTGGTATGAACTGCATAAAATTATGGTCTATGCCTCAGGTTAAATAGGTATGAGATTTTGCTAGTATCTGAGAGAGGTACAAATACAGAGTACAGAGTAGGCCTAGGTACAGGTGAGCTGATTAATGTGACACGCTGTTCGAAGTCGAGAATTTTCCATGTGTTATCTTTCAATCGCATGAGAAATAATGGAGAGATGTGACGGAAATGATTTAATCGCGAATCGGTTTGAAATTATGGCCGAGTCATTTATCATCGTTTCTGTTCTCGGTCTGATCGTCGTGTTAGGAGACTTTGTGTATTTTTTTTGCATGTTGGCTGATGAACACTAGTAAGTACTTATTAAAGGGTATAGCCGGGTAAGATAGGTGAATCGGCCCACCATGCGGATTTTGAAACCAACTAGTGGAAATTGGTCCTTAATATGTGACGACGCATGGTGAAAGGGACCTAAGGGTAAAAAGTGAAATTGTTCAGGAGAGCAGTTTAAAGTTTAACATTTATTTTCGACGGGTTTTCTTTGTAATTCTGTTTCCACGTAACAAACAAAATTTTTTGAACTTTTTTTGGAATTTTTTTTTTTTTTTTTGAAATTGGAGTATAATTTATCGAGAATTTGAACAAAACCAGTCCGAGGTTCCTGAAGTCATTTTTGACAAAGATACAGCTGCTTGAAGTGAGTAAGGTAGAAATTTTTTTCCAAAATTTTGGAAAATTTTGATATTTTTTACTCACTTTAAGCGGCTGTATCTTTGTCGAAAATGACTTCAGGAACCTCGGACCGGTTTTATTCAAATTCTCGATAAATTTTACCCCAATTTCAAAAATAAATTTCGAGGTCGTAACCCTTATGTCTCTTTTTCCATGCGCCGTCACATATGGTCTAAAACCCCCGTGACTAAATTTTTGGATCGCTACCTCACCCCCACCCACTCACAGGGTGAAAAATGTGATTTTTCGGTTATAATTTTTGATTTTGACAGTTTTCTCAACCGAATTTTTTCAAACTCGGGTAGATGCTAGGTATCATTGAGGTTCATTCATGGAATTTTTTTCAAAAAATTTCGAACGTATCTTCATCGTGAAATGCGCGTTTCAATATTTCTAACGACCATTTCGATAATTTTCTTCAGAGGTGTAAAAACTGAAATAAGTTGCCCGCACCACAAGGTTGCGGGCATTGCCGAATTTCCAAGTTTCATTATGAAAGTTTCATTAAAAGAGAAAATTTAATATTTTTTGTAAAATTTATCAATTTTTTGAACTTTTATCAATTTTAGGTACCTAAGTATATAACTTTTTTTGAAAACTTATCAATTTTTTGAAAATTCATCATCTTTTTTGAAAATTTACTATTTTTTGAAAAAGTTACCATTTTTTTGAAAATTTATCAATTTTTTGGAAATTTAACAAATTTTTATGGAAATTTACTTTTTTAATCCATCATTTCTTAAATATTTTCAATTTTTGAAAATTTTTCAGTTTTTGAAAATTTGTCAATTTTTAAAAATTTGACAACTTTTTGAAAATTTGACAACTTTTTGAAAATTCATCAACTTTTTGGAAATTTAACAAATTTTTATGGAAATTTACTTTTTTAATCCATCATTTCTTAAATATTTTCAATTTTTGAAAATTTTTCAGTTTTTGAAAATTTGTCAATTTTTAAAAATTTGACAACTTTTTGAAAATTTAGCTACTTAATCCATCGTTTCTTGATAATTGTCAATTTTTGAAAATTTTAAAAATTTGTTAATTTTTGAAAATCCATCAAATTGTCAAAAAGACAAATTTATGATTTTTTGAAAAATTATCAAAAAAAAAAGTTTGACATATCTTCCAAAAATTATTTATTTTTTACAAATTCGTCAACTTTGTGAAAATTCAACATTATTTTGAACATTTTTTGTTTACTTAAAAACTTATTATTTATTTGAAAACTTTATCACTTTTTTGAAAACTTGTCAATTTTTGAAAATTTAAAATTTGTCAATTTTGAAAATTTTGAAAAAATTTTTAATTTTGGAGAATTTGTCAATTTTGAAAAATTTGTCAAAAAAATATTAATTTAAAAAAATAATTCCTTGAACAGCGTTTCGGACAAAATCCACTCACTCCTTCCTCATTTCATTATTTTACTTCTTTGGAAATTTTTTATTCAATTTTTCAATTTTTATCTTGGAAAAATCGCTTTTTAAAAACTCTTTGTTGAATGAAATTATCCTTTAAACAATTATCCCCGAAAAAAGCACCAGTAACCTCTTCAAAATGAAACATTTTTAAAAATTCTTCTCAAAAGTAATTTTTTTTAAAAAAAATATCATTTCTTTCAAAGCGCATTTTTTTTTTTTTTAAGTCAACTCTTCGAAAAGTTTCCTATTTGAAAAATCAATCAAACAATTTTTTTACTTCAAAATTAATAAAGAATAATTTCCTCCTGAAAACATCTTTGATGGAAAATTTTTAAATCTTTTTCGCAAAAAACATCAAGATGATCTAATTTTAGAAAATTCATTTGAAAAAATTTAAATAATTCTCTTGGAGGAAAAAACTTTCTTTATTGAAATTTTCATATAGTTTTAGAGAGATTTTTTTTTATTTTAAATAACGCCTTTTGCCTTCTTCAAAATAAAAATAAAGAAATGTAAGTATTATAAGCTGAAAAATTTCCCACAAAAAATAGCTCTGAATTTTTTTTCGGAAAATTGATTTTTTATTCAAGGAAAAAACTTTTTAAAATAATTATATCTACATGATTAAATTCAAAACTTTCATTAAAAAAATGTCTCATTGAAAAAAAATGAACAGGTAATCCTATAAGCACTCTCAAAATAATATATTGATCCCTTTTTGAGAATATTTTAATGATTTTCAAGTATCTATAAAAAATCTTACATTAAAAAAAAATTGAAAAATCATTTCTACCTATACATAAAAAACCACACATTTTTAAAAAGAACCCGCTTCAATATGAACTGTTTTTGGCAAAAGGTTTTTAGAAAATTATTTACCTACGTTTAAATATTTAAAAAAAATTATTCTCTTGCATTTTTTTTAAAATGACACTTCGTAGAAAATTTTCTCATATTTTGTGAAAAATCTTCTGGAATTTCATAGAAATTGAATTTTAAGAATAATGGAAATATTCTCAACGTAAAAATATTTATAGGTGCCATTGATTTTTTTTATTTTAACTATTTACTCAAGTATTTATTTCATTATGCCTATTTTTTTTGAGGTAGATAATAAAAATTTTCAATTTTCAAAATGTAATACCGCGGAAAAGTTGCGTCTTGGGGATACATGAAAAACAAAAAAAAAATACAAATCGTGTAATATTTTCCGATCGCGCAAGAGCCCTCAAATTTTTGAAAATTTGCAAAAAATCTAAATTTTGAAAAAAAAATCCAAAATGATACAGAATGGGTTTTATGCCTTTGGTTGGCAAGTATTATCATCGTTATTAATATTTTTTGAAAAAAAAAACAAAAAAAAAAAAAAACAGAATTCATCAGATCATCGCAATTTATGAGACATTAAACAATGTCATACTTTACGTTGTTTCTTTTTTTTTTTAAATTGGGAAAAAAATTAAAATTAAAATGGGTTCAACATACACACTACACCGTTTCGCTCAAAAAGACAATTTACGACGATTTTCAATTTTTACCTTCATTTTCAGGAACCATCATTTTCCTTATTTTTTTTTTTAATTTTTCGTAGTTTTTGAAAAATTCTCAATGGTACGAAAAATATGAAAAATCGCTGTAAATTGTCTTTCTGTGCAAAACTGTGTATGTTAAACCCATTTTAATGCCAACATTTTTTTCCAAGCCAATTTTCAAATTTTTATTATATTTTTTCCCCTCATTTTTGATTAGCTAATGGTCTAAAAATTCGTTTTTCTCAAAAATTTTGAAAAACTCAAATTTAGTTTTCTGAACTTTGAAAAATTATATAAAAATAATGAAAGCACTTGGCACACTCCAGTTTTCATTAAAATGACGTAAAAATTATGGAGAATACAAAAATTCAAAAAATCAAAAAAAAAAATGTTGACTTCTGCTTGGGTTTTCTAGATAGCATCACAATCTTTCAACACAAGAATTTGACTATTTGCAAAAATACTCTAACTACCTACTTTTGATTTTTAAATTAAATTTTCAATTTTTAGACAAACAAATTTTTTTGATTTTTTTTTTTTCACGATAATTCAATCAGGTACGCACTATTAGTTATATTTGCACAAAAATTTGGTCTTTTGATTTTTGACACAATAATTAAATTTTTGATTTTTGAATAAACCATTGTCTTTAATTTTTGGCACCAGAATTCCAATTGTTTCCAAACGACATAAAAAAAAAAATCAAAATCAAATTTCAGGAAAAGTTCATTTAAAAAAAATTGAAAACATTTATTTTTCAATCAAATCAAATGTAAACAATTAAAACTTTCATATTAATTTCTTACTCGAATTGATTTTTTTTTGTTGAAAAAATTGATGCTTGAACAAAATTAAAAACTTTCGTCTTCGGGTTTTGAACAAAATCGATCGACGAATGAAAGTTCACTTAAATTTTACCTTATGAGGGAACCTTGCCAACTCGTCAACTCCGATTGGGCTGAAATTTGGGTCGCTGAAACGACATATCACCCAGATCTTGGAACCAAATTTCAAGCCACCAGCGAAGATGATTTTTCGACTTTTGGAAAATTTTAGAAAATGACGAAAATAGCCTACCCTATTTTTAATTATTAATTTTTTTATAAAAGCAGTAAATTTTGAGATACGATTCTAAAACATCGGGTTGTGTGCTAAAGTTGACCCCATCCCCCAGTTGATTGGACTATTTTTGAAACTATTTAGAGCTTGGAGCAACAGCGGATTTTTTTTTTTAATTTTACAATTTTTGTAAAAAATTGATACCTACCTCTAAAAATACTAATCAGTAATTTTTAAAAATTCACAAAAAATCAAAAAATCAACTTCGATAGCTTAAAATTTAATTCTGAGGTTTGGGTGACATGGTTTTTTTAGTGAGCCAAATTTTAGCTCGATCAGGAGTTGACAAGGTTCCCTTACGAGAATTTATATCAAATCAAAGCACAAAAATTTTGAAATCAGAGTTTTCGTGTATAGAAAACTGCCTTTCGAACTGCATTTTCAAAGGAAGAGGAATCAATCAAATTTAGTCGACTCAATACATCCTTCAGACATCCTTCAAATCATCTCTACAAATACGTAGGCATATACAAATCACTACGAGGGAACCGCCCCAGCCCACCTGCGTGTTTATTTTGGGAACTAGGTTATTATGCGATTATGAAGAGAACAAGACTAACTATAAGGATAGGTGAGCCAGACTGAAGAATGAAGACATTCACCTACACCTTGGTAATGAGAATGTCTACGAATAGGTACTTTAACCCTGCAGCCAGCAGCGTAGGTACTGGTACATGTAAGTATAGAACCATGGAAGAGGAGTCTGCATCATTCGATTATAGCACACGGCTCGCAGCTATTTAACAATCGCTAATTAACGGCGCTGTTAACGTACAAAGTGGTTGGTCTTTTTGATGTACCCGAACAGATGCGATGCGGTAATGCTTTGAAATAATTATATAACCTTCGTACAACGTCTCTCGTTGACAATATCTCCACCAAAATGGTTAAACATTACGTAAGTAGTGTCTCATAGGATCCATTTTCATTTTTTATCAAATCCTTCTCCCAAAATGGTAAGTTTCGACGACATTTATATCTAACGTAGGTACCTGTCCCAATGGCCAATTCTATAAACATCCCTGGGGCATCAATTAATCAACGTTACGAGTCAAATTACAAGGTCACGGACGTCGTAAATACCATTTGCAACGGTGCTCGATGGAACGTACGCCGATGGCGGATAATTGTGTGCTAGGCTAATGTACCCGAGCTAAGGCTCTCCTATAATATCTAACCAATGCAACGTCCCAACGAAAAAAAAAAACCCTACTGCGATTGACCTATTTATCGCGCGCCGCGAATAATGATTTAATAAATTACAAAGTTACGTCATTTTTATTAGATCAAGCTCGCTAACAGCTCCGGGTACGTACGATTTTGAAGTTACAGAAGGAAAGGAAAAAAATTTCTCAAAATTGCCCGTAGCAAACACGCCAAAGCGCCAACCGAGAGCGAGAGATTTTATTGCAAAAGTATACGAGTACGACTCGGCGAAGCCGCCTGTGGCGATTTGGGCTGCATTGAGCGCATTGGCCCCACGTCGAGCGTATACTGTTCTAGTTCAGTGGGTCTTAAGATGGCGTGTTCGTCTAATCATCCCATCCCATTGACACGATCGGCTATTTTTTCGAAAATCCGCCGGCTGCATCATTTGCTCACCTTGAATTTTATCAAGTCCAGTACTACATAAATATTCGATTCTAATCAAAATTTCAGGAGATAGAGGGGTCTTATTAAAATTTTTGTTGAAACCGAAATTATTTCTAGAACTTCAAGCTACAACTTTCGTTTGAAATTTTTTTCAATTGGACCCCTCTCTCTCCACCGATTTTGCATAACACTCCAAAGATACTAATTAAAAATTGAAGCGGTGAGGGAGGAAGGGCGCAATTGAAAAATTTTCCCAAAAAAAGTTGCCGAATAAGGTCCTAGGAATAATTTTGGTAGTAATAAAAATTTTGATTGGACCTCTCCATCCCCTCCAATTTTGAATAATACAACTTATTTAAGATGCATTAATAAAAACAAGGGGGAAATAAGCGACCCAATTGAAAAAATTTTCAAACAAAAGTTGTAGCTTGAAGTTGTGGGAATAATTTTGGTTCCAACAAAAATTTCGATTGAACCCCTCCCTACCTACCAATTTTGGATAGTAAAACTTAGTCAAAATATATGATTAAAAACAGGGGAAGGTAAGGGGCCCAATTGAAAAAGTTTTCAATCTTAACGAGTATATGACGTCACGAATCTAGGTATAATTTTGGTTATTATAAAATTTTCTATTGGACCCCTCCCTCCCCTCCAATTTCAATAAAATGAATCAATGAATGTTGATTGAAAGAAATATTACAAGTCCAGAGATTCGTGACGTCACATACATATAGCGTAAATGTACGTAAATGGCAGGGCTCCGTTGTGCTCCCGATCCGCTCGTATAATTTTGGCTATGATAAAAATTTCGATTGTACTCCTCCCACCCCACCAATTTTGGATAATACAACGTATTCAAAATTCAAAATACATTACATCATTGTAAACAGTGGGGAGGAAAGGGGCCCAACCGAAAAACTTTTCAAACAAAAGTTGTAAAAGTTGTAGCTTGAAGTTCTGGGAATAATTTTTGCCATGATAAAAATTTTGGTTGGACCCCCCCCCCCCCCCACCTCACCAATTTTGGATAATACAACTTATTCAAAATACATTATTAAATAAAACAGAGGCGAGGAAAGGGGCCCAATTGAAGAAAATTTCAAACAAAAGGTATAGCTTCAAGTTTTAAAAATATTTATCGTTCTAACAAGAATTTAGATTGGACCCCTCCCTCCCCTCCAATTTCGAATATTCACGGTGAGCAAATGATGCAGCAGGCGGGTTTTCGGAAAAATATCCGATTCTCCCATTGACGCTGACATCCCAATACAACTAAGATGTCTACGTTAAAGGGTACCCGCATTCGTGCAGATTATAGGCCTAGTACGGCCAGTACGGGTATACTCGACTACTCGAGCATACGTCGCGGTACAACATTTTTCGTATATTTTGCCCGTCGACGATGCGACGGCGACGAGGTGCCACAGACGCCATCGCCATTGCAATTTTTTTCGATCATTGCTACTAAATCGTGAATAGCCCCGAGTGTAGTTTTAATTAAAAACTGTGCCAGATTCGAATTCCACTCCGGTGAATAGACCAAGTGCATATGGAGGTAAACGTATAAAATCTTGGAATTACGAGTTTTGTAAATCGAGATACGACGTACGACGTACCTATATGTTCCAGATGCAGCAGCCGAACAGACATCGAAACTGTTCCAGTGTGGTATTCAAATCACCTTGCTGCGAAAAGAAAGAGAGAAAAAGGTATCAATACACGCGTTCAATATCAATGCTGTAACATAGGTAAGTATATACGAGCACGCGTGTGTCGTTTGACCATTGGCGTAATGTTGTTTTTTTTCACGTTCAAATACAAAACAATGTGGTTTTCAAAATCGTGGAATGAATTTTTCGTTTCCAAAGAAATAAGGGGGTTTTCTTATTAAAAAAAATCAAAAAATTTTCCACATCAAATATAAGTGAAAAACTCTTACCGCAGATAAGCTGATTTTTCATTAGTTTCGCGAACGACTGATTCATTTGAACAAATCGTTCGCGAACGACTGATTCATTTGAACGAATCGTTCGCAAACGACTGATTCATTTGAACGAATCGTTCGCAAACGACTGATTCATTTGAACGAATCGTTCGCAAACGACTGATTCATCTGAACGAATCGTTCGCGAACGACTGCAACTGATTCATTTGAACAAATCGTCCGCGAACGACTGCAACTGATTCATTTGCACCAATCGTTCGCAAACGACTGATTCATTTGAACGAATCGTTCGCGAACGACTGATTCATTTGAACGAATCGTTCGCGAACGACTGATTCATTTGAACGAATCGTTCGCGAACGACTGCAACTGATTTATTTGAACGAATCGTTCGCAAACGACTGATTCATTTGAACGAATCGTTCGCAAACGACTGCAACTGATTCATTTGAACAAATCGTTCGCGAACGACTGATTCATTTGAACAAATTGTTCGCGAACTACTGATTTATTCGAACGAATCATTCACAAACAACTGATTCATTTGAACGAATCGTTCGCGAACGACTGATTCAATTGAATGAATCATCCTCAAACGCTGATTTATTTGATTTGAAACGTTAAATTACCGTTATCGTAACGTTACATAAAACAGGTGATGTGCAAAAATCGCATATCTACCTTATTCGCGGAGCTACACAGTTTTGAAATTTTCGATCGCAGATATCTCGCGAACCCGCGAACCGATTTCCCTCAAATTTGGTACTCTGATAGATCGTGAAGAGTACTATAAAAAAAGTCGAGTGCAAAAATCACGTATCTAGATTATTTGCGGAGTTACCCTTACAGAAAAAAGTTACTAACGTTTCCCAAAAACTACTAATGTTTTATGAAAAGTTACTATAACGTTACTAGTGTTTGTGAAACTTTACTAACGTTAATATTGTCGCTACTAACGACAATACCAACACTACTAATGACTATTCCAACGTTACTAGTCATTACAAAAATCACTACTAGTGTTTCCTAAACATTACTAGCGTTCATATCATCGCTACTAACGATGATACCAACACTACTAATAACTATTCCAACGTTATTAGCAGGTGAAAAATCACTACTAGTGTGTTTTGCAAAAACTAGTAACGTTTTAAATTACACGATTTTTTCTAAGTCCAACACGTCTGGAAGTACTAAACTGTTTATTTAATTACTTATTCATCAACGAAAGGGTATGGCGTAGTGGATAAGATAAGGGACCAGCGTGTAAGAGGTCGATGGTTCGAGTCCCACCACTGGCAGATTTTTTTTGTTTTTATTTCACTTTTTTGAAATGAGCCCCTTACAGCAATATAAATAAGGTGTTTAGGCACGGTTTAGGCATTGTTTAATGACCTAATTATGCTAATTAATAATTTTTAATGAGAGAAAAAAGCTAGTAACGTCGATACTGAAAAACGCTACTAGTGTCACTAGTGCTGGCCGTCGATACTAGCGACGTTACTTGCCGAAATCGCGACTAGTGAAACTAGTAGCGTTATTTTAGTAGTGACGCTACTAACTTTTTTCTGTAAGGTATATAGAGTTTTGAAAATTTCGATCGCGGATATCATTCCGGTCAAATTCAATAGGCTTCTATTCCCAATCATCCTCTATCACTGATATAAATTTCAACAAATTCCATCAATTATAACTCTAGTTATCGCAGTGACAAATTTAGTCTATACATACATAAATACATAATTATATATAGTTATATATAAAGAAATACCAAATAGCGAAATTTGTGTCAATCGTCATATTTCGTCATAAAACGTCCAGAAATATCACTCACCCCCCCCCTTACTCTTACCAAGGGGTCAAATTTAATAGCTGATTTTTTCATAAATGAAAAATCAGCTAATATAATTTTTTTCTCTCAAAATAATAAGAAATTCGCTAAGGTATTTCGAAAAATTTGAGAATTTTTTTCTCGAAGGAAACAGAATATATTTCTTCTTTGATAAAATTAAAAGATTTTTTAATCAAAAAAAAAAAAAAAAAAAATGTAACTTACTAACTTTTCCGTCGAGAAGTACCTACATATTTGTAGGTATATTTTATTAACAAAAAATCAGTTTTTTTTTTTAGACATAGGTACCTACTAAGAAAAACGAAATTAGAAAAAAGAAACAAATATTTCTTCAATTTTTTTTGCAAAAACTCAGTTCTTTCTCAATTGATTTTTTTTTTCTAAAAATGTATGATTTTTCACAAAATTTAATTCTTTAATAAAAATTTTAAAGTTAAAAATGACTATTCTAAGAAATAATTTATTTCTCTCAAAAGTTCAAAGTTTTACGATACGAGAAAAGTTGAAAAAATTTTACTCCAAAAAATTTAAAAATTCCAAAAAAAATTGAAAACATTTTTTACTATACTTTTATTCCAAAAAACAATTGAAATCCACTTCGCCAAAAAGCATATTTTTTCTTGTGAAAATTTGAGAAATGTAATTTTTCTTTCAAAAAATTGACGGAAAAATTATTTTTGAAAAAATGAGAAATTATAAAAAATATTCATTACTGTTTAAAAAGTTGAAAAATTTTCAGTTCCGAAAAAAATTAAAATTTTATTCCAAAAAATTAAAATTTTGTTCATTTTCAAAAAATGATAATTTTTTTATTTAAAAAAAATGATAGTTTTTTAATTTTTTTATTTAAAAAAAAAATTATAATTTTTTTCATTTTAAAAAAAATTATAATTTTTTTATGACAATTTTTTTATTTTCAACAAAAATGACAAATTTTTTTATTTTTAAAAATGAGAAAGTTTTTTGTTTAGAAAAAAATAAAATTTTTGGATTCAAAAAATGGATTTTTTTACTCTCAAAACCTTGGAAAATGAGAATTTTTTTTTGGCTCGCGTGACGAAGTGCGGGTACCTAACTTACAATCTTAATTGTTATGTTTTACCCAGTACTTACGATCATCGCCCAAGAAATTTCTTTTCTTAAATGAAAAAAAAACTACTTCCGAATTTTTTGTTTCCAAAAAAACAAGGAGTTCAAAAATTTCTAATAAACAATTTCTTGCCTACAATTTTTATTTTTTTTAAATAACAACAACAACAATTTAATATTCCCTATTTCTATGAGAAATGTTATTACAGCTGGAAAAATAAGAAATTTTTTTCACAAAAAAAAACACGAGACATTGAAGGAAAATTGAGACTCTTAAAAATAAAAAAAATACGCAATTTATCTCTGAAAAAAGGTGTGGAAAAATCAAAACAATTGAAAAATTGTTCAATTCTTTTAAAAAAAATGAATTTTCTTCAAGTGTTTCAAATCATTGAAAGATTTCTTATTCTGAAAAAATCTAGAAATTTTTTACTCAAAAACCTAGAAGAAATAGTTTTTAATCTGTGGAGAAAGTTTTTTTTAAAAATTTTAATAAAATTTAAAAAAAGAGAGGCGTCCATAGGATTTTCTAACGAGGCAGCAAATCTTGAAAAGATTCTTTAGAAGAAATTCCTCCCTTGCGGGAAATTTTTTTTAGGATAAAAAAATCGTTAAATATTCTCCATAAAAATTATTACCATACGTAGCATATTTCATTACAAACACCTGAAAAATTAAAAAAAAAAAAATTCACAAAAAAAACGAAAATTTCTATTAAAAAAAAATCGAGAAAATGAAAAAACTAATCTCAAAAATATAAAAAATCACTCTGCAAAAAAATTGAATAAAAAAATGTGAAAAATTTTGTTTAATTAAAAAAACCAAAAAAAAAAAAAAAAAAAATGTAGAAATTATTTCAAGTTTTTTTCTATTTGGTATTCTTCTTGTATTTATTTTGTACCTCTCTGCACGCCAACTGCTAAAAACAATCTTTTTGAATCAAATTTCAAGAAAAATTCTGTTGTTTTTTTACAATTCATTTAGAACCATTTTTTTTTTCAGTATTAGTAGCATAATTTGAATTATTTTAATTCGAAGAAAAATAAATATCTAAGTACAATGTACTTAATTGATTTTTTTTCGAATTTTTCAAAAAATTTCAACATGTGCTACTAAATTTTTAAAAATGATTTCTTTTACGCCCAATAGGTATGAGCTCGTCAAAATATACCAAAACAACAAACATGTCATTGATGCATATTCGAGCAGATAATAAGGCAATTTTGGAAAACAAAATTACTTACAGAACTGCTGACAGAACATTCCAGTTTTATATGTATATTTCTCTCTAATGACGAAAAAATTACCAAAATGTAAACATAGATACCTAATTTAAATTTTTACCATACTAAACATAGAATTTGAAGGAAACAAACGACAAGGCTACAGTAACCAAAAGTTTTCCATGATAAAAACACTTCAATCATGGAGAGATTCATCGACGTGAATTTTTTTCAAAACAAGTGTTCCACGGTTTTGACAAAACATTTCTACATTTTGTACTTTCTCTGCGGTGCAATTTGTTTCGAAAATTACGTTCGTTTCAAATTCAAATGCTTTTTAATCGGTTACTTATTCGTGGCTTATCTTTGTTGCGTAGTTCCACAACTTAAAGTTTTGGTCCAAGAAACCGACCTTCATTACGTTTATACCGCTTTGGGATATTTTATTTTCAATCATATCCACATCGTTGTGATTTTCATTCTCTACTGCAAGAGACAAGAATTCTACGAATTGTTCGATCTGATAGATGCAAACTCGAATGATCCATTACCTATAGTCGATCTTGATCGTGAGCAGGGCGCCATCCCAGAAAAAAATATAATGAAAATTATTTTCAAAGCATATATCGGTCAAATTGCATGGTATTTGTTGCATTATTTCATGAAATTAATGTCAATTTTTTTGTTTTTTGATACACACACGAAGAAAATCGAATACTGGGAATTTTTTATACCATTTTTCTGCGATAATTGTACAACAGCGACGAGTTACTTGGTTGCTTTCAATTTGTCATTCGTTTTCGACTTATCTCCGGCGATATTTTATTGCGGAGTAATCGTTTTCTTCTCCATCCTTTCGATGTATTTGAAAAACCGAGCAATTGTTCTGCACAACGACATCAGGTATCATTCTAATGCAGCCTTCGAGATGCTGGAAAAGTTTGATGCGGACGAGGAACAAGAATTGAAGAAGAAACGACCGAATACTTTCCGGTTGCGAAATATTGCTCGCCAGCGAGACCAATATACGCGCGAATATATGCAAAAAGTACGAAAATGGATCATCGTTCATCAATCATTGGTCAAGTGAGTCTTGCCCACCAATGCAAGCGGTTTGAGTCTATTTCATTTACTGATTCGTGGTACATGTTTGTACATAGATGCGAGAAACAATACGAAAAATGCTCAAAAAATGTAATGGAAGTGGAGATGATGACGAATTTCTTTTTCATCGTGACATCTCTTTACACACTTTCGAGTGTAAGTGCAGCAATATATCACCCTTCCCCCCCCCCCTCCTTCCCAAAAAATGAACCCAAGATTAATATTGGAAATTCATTTTCTAGGCTATTATGGATTCCGAAGGTGTTTTTCTTTTACGATTATACGTCCTCTATTCGATGTTTATATTCGTATCGTTATTGGCTCGTTGCAGTTTGGGCAATGTATTCGAAGATATGGTAGAACAAACTGAAACTAAACGTTAATAACTCCGTCCAATTATGATTTCTAAATTTCTAATTACAATTCATTCCATTATTTCAGAGTGTAATCATCTCAAATGCTGTCTATTCGATGCCTTGGTTTTATTTGCCAGTCGAGGACCAGAAAGTAATCCTTATTTTTTTGTCGTTATCTGAACGAACTCAGAAATTGCGTGTTTTTGGAACCTTCTCACTCACCTTGGAACTTATACCGAGAATTATGAATAACGTAAAAGACTACGTTCAGATAATGCGTTTGCTTGTGATGAGAAATCGAATTTGAAGCTTTCATACCTAATATTTCTTAGCACGCTTTAAAGCCTAATCATTTCTAAATTATTTAGATACGCACAATATACTTATGTATATGTATATTAGGGTGGAGTGAAAAAAAAACATACCTCGGGTTTCGACTAAATTCACAGAGGTGGTTTACTTTGAGTTGAGAACCTCTCAAAAAAAATTTGATCCCCTTACCTCTCAGGGGAGCGGAGCTAGGGGCTATCAAAGTAGGGTCACTTTTGATTGTAACTTGAAAATGTCGATTTTTCAGCGAACTGCAACTTTTCCACCCCCTTGTCGAGGACCAAAAGTTGTTCAAATTTCAAAATCAATGGTCCAGGGAGGTGTATAAACTCAAACTGCACTTCTTCAGAGGGGTGCGGTGGGGGTAACTCGAGTGCCACTGCCCGAAAATAGCGAAAAACCGCGTTTTTTTTCAAAAGTGACCCCACTTTGAGAGCCCCTAGCTCCGCTCCCCTGAGAGGTAGGGAGCTCAATTTTTTTTGGGAGGTTTTCAACTCAAAGTAAACCACCTCTGTGAGTTTAGTCGAAACCCGAGGTATGTTTTTTTTTCACTCCACCCTAATGTATACAGGGTGTCCCAGTTAAGAATAACAGCCTTCAACCTGGTAAAGAGGGCATGGGCAACTCATTTCAACAACGTGTAGGTATGTTTGCATACCCTTAATATTAAAGGGGCTGTGATACTGCATGGTGAATTTTTTTCTTCATTTTTTCACTAGAAATTAAAAATTTATTTTTTCTGATTGGAGACAAATAGAAAAGTGAAACTTGTGGGAAATGAAGTAGGATAGTGCAGTGGTGTCTGAAAATGTTTTCATCAAATTCGATGCAATAGGGTGTTCAACAAATTATTTTTACCAAAAAATTGGGTAAAAAATTCTAAATTTTGCAATTTAAAAAAAAATTGCATTATTAACCTAGTTATTTTTTGTCAGACGATTCCCCTCTACTTCCTCTACAAAATGTTCCTCAGCATCATCTTCCAATCTCTTCTAGTTTTTGAGTTAGAATTTTTTTAATGAGTACAAATTCACAAAAATTTGACTTTGAAAGTTTGAAAATATTTTAACCTACATGTCGACTCATAAATAAATTTTTCACTCAAAAACTAAATGAGATAGGAAGATGATGCTGAGGAACATTTTGTAGAGGAAGTAGAGGGGAGTCATCTGCTGACAAAAAATAACTATGATAATGATGCTAATTTTTTTGAAAATTACAAAATTTCGAATTTTTTTACAAAATTTTTTTGGTAAAATTTTTTTTGAACACCCTATTGCATCGATTTTGATGAAATTTTTTTCAGACATTCTGCAACTATCCTACTCTATTTCCCACAAGTTTCATCTTTCTATCTGTCTCCAATCAGAAATAATAAATTTTTAATTTTAAGTGAAAAAATGAAAAATAATTTTTTTCACAATTAAGTATCTCAGCCCGTTCAATAGTAAGGTTATGCAAACATACCAACACGTTGTTGAAATGAGTTGCCTTCTTACCAGGTTGAAGGCTGTTATTCCTAACTGGGACACCCTGTATATATTATGTATTCTCATAGCATGAAAATACACGGTAATCAATCAATATCTAACAAAATTATTGATGAATTTTCTGCGCCATGAGTTACACTTGACTTACCATAAGTAATAAAAGGGACGTACCCGAGCGGCACACTCGATCGATAATATCGGAAGATGTAACGTATCGATAAAAAATCGTTTGAAAATCTATAGATGTTCTCACGATATTATAAAGATTTATCGGTACAATTTCATAGGCAAAATATCTAAAAACTATCGAATTCGATATTATTAAGATTTTATGACGATATTCGTCAACGATACTATCGACAAAGAATATTAAATTTATCGATTCCGATTTTCCAGCGATTTTGTGCAGATATTTGAAACTACATTATCGACAAAGAATATTAAATTTATCGACTTCGATATTTTACCGATTTTGTAAAGATATTTAATACTATATTATCGACCGATTATATGAAATTTCTCGACTTCGATATTTTACCGATTTTTTGACGACATTTGAAACTATATTATCGACAGATTATATTAAATTTATCGAATCCGATTTTTTACCGATTTTGTAAAGATATTTGAAACTATATTATCGACACATAATATGCAATTTCTTGAATTCGATTTTCTAACGATTGCGTGAAGATATTTGAAACTATATTATCGACACGTAATATGAAATTTCTCGATTTCGATTTTTTAACGATTTTGTGACGATATTTGATACTATATTATCGACAAATAATCTGAAATTTCTCGAATTCGATTTTTTTAACGATTTTGTGGCGATATTTGAAACTACATTATCGACAAATAATCTGAAATTTGTCGAACGATTTTTCAACAATTTTGTGACGATATTTGAAAATATTTCCAAATTTTAAAAATTGGTGAAAATTTTTCCAAGTCCAACACGTCTGGATTTACTAAACTGCCTATTATAAGTGTTTTATTGCTAATTCCTCAACGAAAAGGTATGGCACAGTGGTTAAGGTAGAGGAATACCATGAAGGAGGTAGATGGATCAAGCCCCACGGGTGGCAGATTTTTTATAATTTTTTTTGACTTTTTCTGAAATGATCCTCTTACCGCAACATGAATAATGTGTTTAGGCATAGTTTAATGTATTAATTATGCTAATTAATGATTTTTAATTATAGAAAAAAGCTAGTAAAAGTCGAAAAATCGGAATAAAAAATCGACAGAATATCGAATTCTATAAAGTGTCGCGAAAGTTCCGCCTAAATCGTGAAATTATCTTTCGATATTATAGATATATTATCGATAAAATATCTTACTATAATCTCGAAATTTTTGCTAACTATAATTCGTCGATAATCTATCTATATATCGAAAGATAATTTCACGATTTAGGCGGAACTAACGCGACACTTTATAGAATTCGATATTCTGTCGATTTTTTATTTCGATAATTTGTCGATTGTGCTGCTCGGGTAATTATCAAAAAAAAAAAAAAAAACGAATCTATCTATAGCAATAGGTACATACTTTTGTTAGTGGATAGAGTTTGCCTAGAAACAAATTTTAGACTCCTTGCATGATCATCTGAGGAGGAGGTTTTCGGTTCCAAAATTAGCAAAATTAGAAACATTTTAAGAGAATAACTATTGAAATAATAATCAACGAATTTTGTGCAAATAGGTCGATGGTACATTTAGATATATGTCCTGCAAAAAATGATCGTTTCAAAGGCAAGAGAATGAAAATTGTGATAAAATTTGTTTTTGGCGGAATTCTGAGAAACCATATAAGGTACAGTACCAATTGTGGGACCGGGGGAAGGAGGAGTGGGAAAGTCAGAAACGATATTTCGTGATCTCACCATGAACTTTAAACTTTTGGCCATCTCATTCCAGCCTTAGTTTTTTTTCCAAAGCGTCGCATTTTCGTAGGGGAATTTTTTTCTGTAACGTGTTTTTGTCCCGCAATTGGTCTCAAAAGCAATTGTGGGACAAGAAGACCTAAGGTAATTTCGACCAAGTGACATGCCTATGCATTACCTAACGAACATTGAACACGTGGAAAAAAACATTCCAACTTAATTCCTCCCGGAGATACAAAAATTTGAAATTTTTTCAAAAAGAGTAGTAAATTTTGTCCCACAACTGGTTTTTCCTGAAAATGGTCCAATTTTCAAGTTCTAAATTTTGATTTTTTTTTCTAAATAAAATATGAATTTATCGATAGTAGAAAATAGAATTTTTCAAATAGGCGAAGAAAATTCGCTCATTTTTCACGATTCTGTATCATTTCAAAGTTGAACCAATTGTGGGACAAACCAATTATGGGACAAACCATTTGTGGGACTTTTTTTTTTTGCTCGATTGCAAAATCAACCAAATGAATGTGTAGTATGTATGTGCTAGAGTAAATTATTGTTGCGATACACGATCATATGGATGAAATATCAATAGCAGAAATTTATTAAGTTCATCTAATTTCGTAAATCGAAAACTTGATCTGTTGGAGGTAACTCTCGACCGATTTTTTCAAAATATCACTCAAATGTTTTCTTTTGCCACATACTTACTAAATTATAGGAAATTTATGGTTTTAGAAGTATTCAACACCACGGTAATTTTATTTTTGTTCTTCCAAAAAATTTCATCTGACATTTAAAAATTTCTCATCAGAACACAAGTACTCTAAAAACTTCAATAAACTCCAAACATGGTTAGTACACATCTCGATAATAAAAAAGACACCGCGAGGGATCATTTTCAACTCTTAGTTTATCAGCTAGGAGCGATTGAAAATTTTGTCCCACAATAGAGTACCGTCCCAGAATTGGTACTTTACCTTAATGTTGTAAGTACATATCAATACAATACAAAGATCCTCCTAAAATATAATATTCGATACAAAATATGTAAGTATTATGCACCTAGATTATTATATTTTTTTTTTGAACTTTACATCCAAATTTTTTGGGGAGAGATACCTTCTTTCAAAGGCTTCATCTTGAAAATGTATTTGTTCAAAATAACTTCAAAAGTTATGTACGTTTGTGGTAATTTTTACATAATTCTTGATTACTTATAGCTCTCACCCCCAGAACACTAACTTCCCACCTTTTCCAACGTGAAATTAATCAAATAGTAAGTGTGAGCGTTTAGGCCTAATTAGGTACAAGTAATGTTAGATATCATGTTTTTTTGTTTTTCTGTTAAACTGATTTCAAGAACTTGACACAGGTATAAACATTATAGGGTGGAGTGGGGAAAAAAACGTATCTCTGATTTCGACCAAACTCACAGAGGTGACTTACTTTGTGTTGAGAATCTCCCAAAAAAAAGTTTAGAATGAGTTCTGCGAAATAGGAATTTATTTCAGTTAATAATAAAATTTGATCAAATTTAATCAAAAACGATCACAATATTCTAGATCAAATTTGATCCTCAAAATGTCTTCATCAAATTGGATCTAATAACAAATGATTTGATCATATGTAACTGAATGTAATCACATGTAATTAGATCTAATGGTAAGTAATTTGATGAAGACATTTTGAAGGCCTAATTTGATCAAGAATTTTGTTATAAAATTGGATCAAGCTTGATGAAGAATTTTTGAAGCTCAAAGTTAACCTAAAAACGTGCGTGTGGTCACTTAAAGGAAGAAGGAGAAAGTTGTAGTTAGTACTTTGTACATACTCTCATCTGTCTTCCAAACTTTATTATCGACACGTAATTTGAAATTTCTCGAATTCGATTTTTCAACGATTTTATGACGATATTTGAAACTATATTATCGACACGTAATATGAAATTCCTCGAATTCGATTTTTCAACGATTTTGTGGCGATATTTGAAACTACATTATCGACAAATAATCTGAAATTTGTAGAACGATTTTTCAGCGATTTTGTGACGATATTTGAAACTACATTATCGACAAATAATCTGAAATTTGTCGAACGATTTTTCAACGATTTTGTGGCGATATTTGAAACTACATTATCAACAAATAATCTGAAATTTGTCGAACGATTTTTCAGCGATTTTGTGACGATATTTGAAATTATTTCCAAATTTTAAAAATTGGTGAAAATTTTTCTAAGTCCAACTCGTCTGGAAGTACTAAACTGCCTATTATAAGCGTTTTATTGCTGATTCCTCAATGATAAGGTATGGCATAGTGGTTAAGGAAGAGGATTACCATGCAGGAGGTGGTTCAAGCCCCACGGGTGGCAGATTTTTTATAATTTTTTTGACTTTTTCTGAAATGATCCTCTTACCGCAACATGAATAATGTGTTTAGGCATAGTTTAATGTATTAATTATGCTAATTAAGGATTTTTAATTATAGAAAAAAGCTAGTAAAAGACGAAAAATCGGAATAAAAAATTGACAGAATATCGAATTCTATAAAGTTTCGTGAAAGTTCCGCCTAAATCGCGAAATTATCTTTCGATATTATGATATATTATCGATAAAATATCTTACTATAATCTCGAAATTTTTGCTAACTATAATTTGTCCATAATCTATCTATATATCGAAAGATAATTTCACGATTTAGGCGGAACTAACGCGACACTTTATCGAATTCGATATTCTGTCGATTTTTTATTTCGATAATTTGTCGATTGTGCTGCTCGGGTTTATATGATGAGATTAATTTTTATCTAATTAGATGAACTAAGATTAATTTCAAAAGAATGAATCAAATTGGATCTGATTATATCTAACTCATATTTCATGTAATTTGAAATCTTTACCTATAATTTGACAAAATTGGTTGGTATTTAGTGCAAAAAGATCTAACTGGATCTAATTATATCTTATGCACATATCATCTAAGTTGATATCTTTACATATAACTTCATAAAATTGGTTGATATTTTGAGCAAAAAGATCTAATTGAATCTAATTATATCTAAGGCATATTTCATTCAAGTTGATATCTTTACATATAATTTTATAAAATTGGTTGATATTTTGTGCAAAAAGATCAAATTAGACTCAATTGCAGTTGTTGTCATTGGATATATTTTAACCTATTTTGACGAAATTGGATCAAATTACATGTACTTTTTATCAACTTTGATCAAATTTTTTTTTCATGGGGTATTAGGTAAGTATGTATTGTATGTGTATGAAAAATTGAAGGTTAGCTCATTTTAATGATCAAACGATGAAATGATGAATTGATCTGATATGAAATTATCAAATTATTAAGTAGAATTTTAAGCCAACGGTTAACAAAACATTTCAGTTTGGCTGAATATACCTTTCTCCCTAATCGACTTCAAAATTTATTACATACTTAGTAGGTATATTTGTGCATGGTTACAAATGTGAGTCAAAAATTATTTTGAGAGTTACCTAACAGTTTTGTTTCAACCCTGAAAGGACTTTATTTTTTATGAAAATGTGACAACAGCATCTGAAAAACTCAGAAATGGAGAATTTTATTGACGTGCAATTTTTTAAATCAGAGTGCTCCATTTTAGTTAGACATTTATACATACTTTACTCCTTATGTGGAGCAATGTATTACGAAAAGTACGTTCTTTACAAATTCAGATGCCTTTTAATGGTTTATTTATCTGTCGCATATTTCTACTGCACAATCCCTCAACTGAAAACTTTGATTTATGACCGCACACTTCGGCACACGTTTGCCAATTTGGGATTCTCGGGTTTTATTATTGTCCCGACTCTCGTGATTATAACTCTTTACCGCAAGAAAATCAAATTTCATCGTTTGGTCGACGTAATTCAAAAAAACTTGGATGAATTGGTGGTAACAAGTGCCGAAGAGAATACAGCAAACTATCTCCAGGAATATAACGTCCTGAAGATTCACTACAAAACATATGTTGGTATGATTTCATTTTGTTCCTTCATATTTTTCGGAAAGCTTTTAGCTGCATTATTATCTTACGACGACCAGACACCGTACAAAGTGGACCCTCAATTTGAATTTTTTATACCATTTTTATGCGATGATTGCAATACACTGATAAGCTACATGTTGGCATACACTTCATCCTATGTCATGCTGGTAGCATTTGGGACAGTTACTGTCGGATCGCAGTGCCTTGTCTTTATATCTTCGATTCATTTGAAAAATCGAGCCATCGTTTTGCAAAACACCATCAGATTCCATTCAGAATTGGCTCGTAAGAAGTTGGAAAAATGTTTCACAGACGAAGAGCAGGAATTGAATAAATTTCAGCCTGATGATTTCAAACTCCGAAGTATCGTTCAGGAGCGAGAAAAAATTATTGAAGAATATATGTCAAAAGTACGTCAGTGGATCAAGATTCATCAAAGTTTCATGGCGTGAGTATATAGTCTAGTCGCAAAGGGGAAAAAACAGACGTCCGTGCGATTATTATGTAAAAAGCAATTTTATGATTGATTCGTAATCTGCCGTCCAATTTTTCTAGCCGATTTCCCGACTTTTTGGTTTGATTTTCCAAATTATTGAAGGGTGAGACACCCCCCACGTACCCTCAGTTTTAGCCCTGCATCGGTATTTTTTCTTTTATAATTCCAAATAATGTTTGTTATTTCATAAAACTCCGATTTTGCATACTTTGGGAGTTCTGGCATAATATTATGTAGGTGAAACGCAAAAAATTGCCTTCATATGGATAATTTGCAAAATTAGCGAGGAGGGAGGGGTCCAATCGTAATTTTTGTAATGACCAAAATTATTTCTAAGATCTCAATCTACAACTTTTGTTCGAGAAATTTTTCTGAGATATGAGATTTTTGGAAAGGGGGGTGGACCCTCCAAAGAGGGGCGCTGAGATTTTTGGTAGAAATGTTTCTTTTGTGATTCTAAACAACTTCTGTTATTTGAAGAATTGTGAAATTTTGCATAATTTCGACATAAAACGCAAAAAATTGTATTTACAGCAATTTTAAAACGTTAATTTTCAAAATTGAAAGGGAAGGGGGGGGGTCCAATCGAAATTTTTATAATAATCATTATTTCTGAGATTTCAACCTACAACTTTTGTTTGAACATTTTTTCAATCGGGCTTTAGTTTTAGAGATGCAGAGATTTTTCGGAAAGGGGATGGACCCTGGTGAAAGGGGGGCCTTAAAAAAATGTAACCCCAGCTCATTTTTTTCAAAATATGTCCTAGATTACGAATCAATCATAAAATTGCTTTTTACTATACTTTTTACATAATAATCGCACGGAATTTCCCTTTGCGACTAGACTAATATTTTTCTTGTGGACTTTCGAACACAATCGTTGACATTTATAGACACCACCTCTTTATTACTATTCATTGCGTCTCATAGGTCTGCAAATGACTATCGGGCATGGGCGAAAAGTGTTTTAGAGGTTCAATTGTCCGGTGTGTGGTTCCAACTCAGTATTTTGGGCTACTTCGCATCTGAAGTGAGTCTGCCACGTTTATACGTATTAATTTCACCCTAACTCATTCCACAGATTAAGAAAGGTAGGTTACCCAGAGCTGGTGTTATTAATTTACTGACTTTTGTTTTTCCAGTTCTTAATCGATGATGAAGATAATGCAATTCTATGTCTGATCTACGCAATTCTGTATTTGTCAATCTTATTGATTTATTGTCATTCGGGTAGTTCATTACATGATTTGGTAAGTGAGCTAGTGAGTTGATCACGACTAAATAATGCTTGATTAAAGGGCATTTCCCAACTCAATACATACTTTTGTACTTGATAATTCCGTATTTTCCTATGCCTAGACTGGAATTATATCCGAAGCTGTTTATGCAACGCCGTGGTATTATTTGCCAACAAAAGAGCAGAAGATTATCTTTAATTTCTTGACTTTATCTCAACGTGGCCATCCTTTACGACTTTTTGGAATATACAAGCTGAACTTGGAACTTTTCCCCGTAATTTTGAACAATGCCTATGGCTACGTTCAGATTATGCGTTTGCTTGTTTTGAGAGAGACAAAATAGAAGCACTCGTATACCGTATACTAACATCGCACCTTTTTCAATATAATTAATTAAGAGTAGGCGTAGGCCTAATCAGAAATAACGTTAGGTTATGTGTTTTTTTTGTTCTGTTATATTGATTTTAAACACTTGACACATGAATAAATCTAATGCAGCGTAAAATTTTTTTTGAAACAATGTCGTTCGACGTGTAAAAGCCCTCGTAACAATCTGAATACCCAATGCGTTTCCAAAAATTATTTTTTTTTTAAATTTCTGCAATCCGTTTTTAGCAAAATCGGTATTTAAGAGAAATGGGAAGTGGTGAGGCAAGTATGGTTCTGAAGAAATTATAATTTTTTCCCGAATTTATGCAGCTTCAAAAATTTTTCAGAATGAGTCCTTCAAAGTAAGAATTTATTGATTTTAGTGTTATGTGTGCTTGTATGAAAATTTGAACATTACCACATTTCAATGAATAAATTATATTAAGTATAATGATATTTTACAAAAATACCAAATTCTTATAGTAGAATTTTAGACCAACTGTTGACAAAACATTTCAGCTTGGTTGATTACCTTCTTCCATAATCGACTTCAAAATTTAAAAATAATCAACATAGGCTGAAAAGTTGTGCAAATATATGCTTACTCACTCAGCACCTTATACTTAGTATTTGTGCACTGTTACGAATGTGATTCGAAAATTATTTTGAGAAATGCTTGGAACGGAAGATTAAAATTGGATAAATTTCATAAAAACAATGTTTTCTTGAAAATAACAGTATTGTTTTAGTTTTGAAAGAACTTTAAGAGAAGTGTATCAATTTTTTTTATTTTTCATTATAATTTTTATGAGAATTGTGACAACAGCATCTGAAATGAAACTTAGAAATGGAGAATTTTATTGACGTGCAATTTTTTAAATCAGAGTGCTCCATTTTAGTTAGACATTTATATACATACTTTACTCCTTATGTGGAGTAATTTTTCAATTGGGTATTCCCATTTTTGGAAAAATTTATTTTTGTCATGGTGAATTACACATTTTCCTTAAAATTCAATTTTTTTTTGAAAAAATTGCCCAAAATTTTTTTTTCTCATTATTCGAGTCCATTCTGAGAGTTTGTGATTGAAAAATTCATAATTTTTCAATTATTCCAATTTTTGGAAAAATTCATTTTTGCCATGGTGAATAACAAACTTTCCTTAAAATTCATTTTTTTTTTTAAATTTGCCCAACATTTTTTTTCTCATTATTCGAGTCCATTCTGAGAGTTTGCGATTGAAAAATTCATAATTTTTCAATTATTTTCATTTTTGGAAATGCCATGCAAAAAGTACCGCGGGATATAGGTATTTAGGTACTTACTACGTGGTGAATTTCACATTTTTCTTAAATGGAGAAATTGCCCAAAATTTTTTTTTCAATAATCGGGTCCATTCGGAGAGGTTATGATGAAAAAAATCATAATTTTTCAATTACTCCCATTTTTAGAAAAATTCATTTTTGCCATTACAAGGTGAATTAATAAATGTCCTATCATGATTCATGAAAGTCCTCCCGAATAAGAAATTATCGAATCAATTTTCAATATTTAATGTACCTACCTACATTTTTAAAAGAATGTAAAATTTTTTTATTTTAAAAAAAAAAATGACAAATTTTTTTCTTTTGTAAAAAAATGACCAATTTCTTTATTTTCAAAAAAGTGACAAATTTTTTTTTATTTTTCAAAAAATGACAAATGACATATTTTTTAAATTTAAAAAATGACATATTTTTTTATTTTTAAAAAATGACAAATTTTTTTCTTTTTTAAAAAAATGATCAATTTTTTTATTTTCAAAAAAGTGACATGATTAAAAATTTCTATTTATGTAAGAATTATTAAAAATAACCATATTGAAAAAAAATCTCTCGGAATGAAATTATTTGGGATAAAAAAAATCACCTTTATTGCATGACATTATTTTAAAAATCCAAAAAGCACGTTTGAAAATCCTGCGTTTATGAGAAATGCAAAATAAAAAAATCTCAACAATCAGGTACTTTCTGAGTGGTTCAGATGAAAGAATTCATAATTTTTCAATCATTTCTATTTTTGGAAAAATTCATTCTTGCCATGGTGAATTACACATTTTTCTTAAAATTTAATTTCTTTGGAAAATTTGTCCAAAATTTTTTTTCTCATTATTCGGGTCTATTCTGAGAGTTTATGATGAAAAAATTCATAAATTTTCAATTTTTTTCATTTTTGGAGATGCCATGTAATAAGTACCGGTTGGTACTCATTACATGATGAATTGCGTACACTTTCTTTAAAATTTAATTGCTTTGAAAAAATTCTCCAAATTTTTTGCTGATTATTCGAATCCATTTTGAGAGGTTATGATGAAAAAAAATCAAAATTTTTCAATTAGGTATTCCCATTTTAGGAAAATTTACTTTTGTCATTCAATTTCTTTGAAAAAATTGCCCAAAATATTTTTTTCTGAATAATCAGGCCCATTCTGATAGACTATGACGAAAAAGATCATAATTTTTCAATTATTTCCGTTTTTGGAAAAAATTCATTTTTTTTTCGATTTTACGCAGCTTCAATTTTGATTTTAGATTTTTTTCGACTTATCAAAATGATTTAAAATCCAAAACAAATTTATTCTTTCACAATCGCAAAATGTTTTTTTTTTTTTGCGTAGGTGTATTTATTATTTGTTATTTTTTAACAATAATAATAAGTGATGACAAATGTTGATGAAAAATATTGGAAAATTTCGAATGAGAAGTCAAGTTGAGAGGTGAAACAGGAACATGTTGATGACCAATTTGGGAATGAAATCAAGTGACAACTTTATTGGACGATAAGGGGGGAAATGATAAATAATTTTCTTGAAGAAAAAAAATCAATAAAAAGGTTGGAAACAATTCAGGTGAAAAAATAAAAAATAACCTTGATGAAAAATTTATTTGAAAAAAATTGAAAAAATATGGTGGAGATTCAGAAACATTTCAACGAAAAAATTTATGAAAAATGTTTAAAAATCTATATGAAAATTGAAAAAAAAATTAATCAACAAATTCACTTAAAAAATTTCAAAAAATGATTTTGAAAAAATATGATGAAGATTTCGACAAAAAAAATAGTGGAAAAATTTTGAATGAAAAAATTGAAAATTTTTTAATAAACTAAATTAAAATTTAGAACAGAGTTTTAATCGAAAAGCAGAAAAAATAAAAAGAAAATTTCCATAAGATTTTTTTTTTCAAAAATCTGATGAAAATAGAAAAAAAAAATAATGAAAAATGTGAAGAATAGAAAATTAACTTGGAAAAATTTTAAAAATTCAGATAGTTGAACATACTCGAAAAATCTCGAAGAACCATTTGAGAAAATTGTTTGTGAAAAAATAGTGAAAATTATTGGATTAAAAATCAATTTCGACGAGTTCACTACTTGGCAATAACAAACACGACAACTTAGTTTTCAAATAAGAATATGAGATGAATTCTGGTTCGTTTGTTTTCGTGATTGGATTTAGCCAATCACATTTTTCATTAAAAAATTTAATCATTTTGGGGCGGGGGTGATTTATCAATTTTCCCGGAGTAGAAGTACCTATAAGATTATTTTTTATTTTTTTGAGAAAAAATTTCTCGATTTTTTTGGATGAAAATATTTTTTACCTATTTTCTTTTCTTTTTTTTTTGAATGAAAAATCTTTTGAATGATTCATCTTCCAATTTTTTGAATGAAAAATCTTTCAATTATTGTGGAAAAAAATCATTTTTCTTTTCTTTTTTTTTGAAATGAGAATTTTTTTTAACTTCCAAGATTGAAGAATATTTCTGATGTTTTGAAAAAATACTCGTTTTTTTTTCAAGTAAAAAACAAATCCTAAAGTGGAAGTATTTTTCATTTTTCATTTTTTTTTTTTTTTTTTTTTTTTTTTTAAATAAGAAATCTTTCAATTTTTTCAATTTTTTTTTCAATTCTTTTTGTGGAATGAAATTTTTCGTTTTTTGTGTGTGTGTTTTTTTAAATAAAAAATTGCATTCTTCGATTTCATCTTTTTTTATAAGTATAGTTCCTTCGACTGAATTTCTAGAAAATGAAAGATACTCCATGTGTTTTTTTAAATAAAAAATTGCATTCTTCGATTTCATCTTTTTTTATAAGCATAGTTCCTTCGACTGAATTGCTAGAAAATGAAAGATACTCCAAGAGCACCCATCTCAACTTCACCATCTCCGATCATATCCGCAAAGGAAAAAAATCATATTTTACAAATGAATAAAAACCATCGTTTAATTTGAACACAAAATATATAAATACTAAAAAAAAAAGAAAAGAAATTCAATTCACGATGCACAAAAGTAGGTATTACATACACTCCACTATAAAGAAGGTAAAAATCGTACGTATAAGTATCACAACGCAGCGATGCTATTTACGAGGTATATACGTAAATTTACCACTTTAGTATGGTTTGTAAGCTGGACGTGGGTAAGCCGGAGCTGGATGAGCTGGGTAAGCCGGGGCTGGGTACGAAGGGTAGGCTGGAGCTGGGTAAGCTGGAGCTGGGTAAGCTGGAGCTGGGTAGGCTGGTTTGTAGGCTGGAGAAGCGTATCCGTCCTTTTTGACGACGGCGTTGAAACCGTATCCGTCGTCGGAGTATTCTACGATACGTTTCGTGCCATCGGGCTCAACCAAACTGTATTGTCCCTGTTTTTAATCCAAATTATAGTTGGGTACAAGTACAACGTCCGTAAAATATGCCATAAATCTGACTAGCTCCTAGTTTACACTGCCAAAATTGGAATCTCTCTGAATTTTTCGAAATTAAAGAGGAGGGAGGGAGGGGTCCAATCGAAATTTTTATGATGACCAAAATTATTTTTAGGATCTTAATCTACAACTTTTGTTTGAAATTTTTTTCAATTCAACCCCTCCTTCTCTTCCATTTTTCAAGATGAAAAAAGAGGAAAGGAGGTGCAATCGAAATTTTCGTAATAATCAAAAAGATTTCTAAGATTTCAATATAAAACTTTTATTTCAAAATTTTTTCAATTAAACCCCTACCTCTCCTCAATTTTCAATAATGAGTAAGTATCCAAGTACTGATATGAAAAATTAGGGAGGAGGGAGAGTTTCAATTGAAAAAATTTTCAAACAAAAGTTGCAGATTGAAATCTTGAAAACATTTTTGATTATTACAAAAATTTTGATTGGACCCCTCCCTCCCCTCTTTTTTCGCATATTAGTACAAATATTCTCATTATTGAAAAATGAGAGGAAGGTAGGGGTTGAATTGAAAAAAATTTCAGATAAAAGTTGTATGTAGATTAAGATCCTAAAAATAATTTTGGTTATTACAAAAATTTTGATTTGACCCCTCCCTCTTCTCTAAAACCAGAAAACATCAGCGAGATCCTGTTTTTGGCAGTGAAAACTTGGATCTACCTAGGTACGAATTATATTACCTTGACTACATCTCCGTCTCTGTATTCGTATTGGCTTTTGTAGTCTCCGGTGTAAGAGTCGGCTACTTCGTACGAGAAATCGTATTTGGCCGGTAATTCGTATTCGGGAGCAGCGTATGGGTACGGTTTGTAGGCCGGGGAATGGTAGGCGGGTGCGGGGTATGATGGGTAGGGAGAGACGCAAGCTCCCAAAGCAAGTACTGAGGCGAATAAGACCAACTGTGGAAAAGAAAATCGTGCTGATTATTTTCAAAATTCGCACACCTCGAACGACCAGTATTGCAACAACAAAAATATCACCTCTTTGCCCCCTCCCTTCACCTCATACTCCGTAACTTCACCTTATTCTATTCTACTCTGTAGCACAAGTACAATATGCATAAAGCTCGCAGCCAAGTCCGGCCAAACTACACATTCTTATTTTCAACACATTTAAGTGCTTTTCACTGTATCGTCGCTAGATCTATTATAATCGTGTTCCGACCAGACGACCAAACTTAGACCTCCACTACTCGTCCCTTCGCCTTCGAGCCTCGAGCCAAACTGAACTTTCAAGAATTAAAATATCCCTTTTATTCCTATTTCTCATTAGTGGGTCATACGATTTTGGCGAGATGTGCGAAGAACAATAGGCCCATGGAGAGTTGAATTTTCACAATCGTGTTTTATTTTTCGTGAGTCGAGTTAGTGTGTTGAAAATGACACCGAAGAAAGAAATTTTCCATTTAGGTCGATTCAGTTATTGGATAAAATTTTCTATGGCAACAAATTCGTATACTTTTCAGTTTTCAGTAAAAAGTACAAAAACATTGTTTTCGTCATTTTTAATTAAAAAAAAAAAAAACAATTTAAAGTTAAAAAATTCAACAGATCGACAGGCATAGAAGACATTGAAAAAAAAACTATCTACTCAATGTCAAAAAGGTTGCAAGTACAACTGATCACAGGTATTCTAGTTTCCATTATCGAAAAAACATTTCCTTGATTTCAAAAATAATCTATGCAGCTATTCCACTAAAAAATTCAAAAATGACACAATTCGTTAGAAAACGAACAAATTAAAAAAGAGAAAGGAAAAAGAATATAGGTACTTCAATGGCGTGACATTTTAAGACAATGAAAACTAAATTTTCTTCAAAAAATTTGCATCGATTTATCGAGCTTGAAAAATTAGGTGAAAGATTTTATGATATTTTGGGCGTAGAGAGGGGTATTTTTGACCGTTCAAAAAAAAACCGATTTATTCTCCATAATAATTCAAGATTTCCACAATATGGGAGATTTCTTTAATTTCTAAAAGTTTTTTTCACAAACTGTAAAATGTTGAAACTTTTAGAATAAATTTTTACGTATTTCATATTTGAATAAGTTCTTCTTAAAATATTTCATTGGCCACCTCCTCACCTTACCGCCATCAAAAAAATAAAATTCTGGAAACCTTTTTGAAACTGTTCACCCCTATTTTACTAGGTGCCTATCAAAATGCTGTGCCATGACTTATTTTTTTTCAAAGACCACTTCAAAATTTAATTTTTTCTCCAATAGTTTCACTTCCAAATTATTTTATTGAACTGTTGAAAAAAAAAAAGAAAAAAGAAAAGAAAATAGAAAATCTTATATTTTTCATAAAATTTTCTCCTCCATTTTTGTAAACACTTTTTTTGCGCTTGAAACCATACTTCATTGATGAAAATAAATTCAAATAAAAACGTGAATTTTAATATTAATATTTTTTTCCACAAAAAAATCATCAAAAATTCATTTTTTGAAGCATTTTTTAAATTCCTTTTCTTAGAATAAAAAGTTGTGTTTTTCTTCATTCATTATTATTTTTTACACAATTTTCATTGTTTCCCTCCTCGTTACCCCCCCCCCCCCCCCCGAACTATAAAACAGTACTCATTTTTTAATTTTTGAAAAAATAATTTTGTCATCAGTATATTCAAAAATCATCAAAATTAATTTTTTAAATCGCATTAAAAACTTTTTTTTCATTCGATTTTTTTCAATATTATTTTTATTTTCAATTGATTTAACATTTTTTTTTCGCCATAATCGTTTTCCAAATTTTCTTTTCAATTTACCTATCAATAAAACAATTTTTTTCTGAACCAAATTTCAGGACTTATTTTACGTATTTTAAAGTTATTTTTATCAACACTGAAATTTTTCAGTTCCCAGTAAAACTCCCCCTCCTATTTTTGACATTTTTTTTAGACTTTTATATTTTTTGAAATCATTTGTTCGCATTTTTTTCCTGGAAGTATTTTGTTTGATTTTTGGTATGAAAATTCCAATTCTTTAAACACAAATTCGTTGAGTAAATTATTTCTATTACATACATAATCGAGATCAATTCCCAAAATTTCATTTATGAAGTAGTGTTGCTTCATAAATAGTAGGTATATTTATATAAAAATAATAATAAAATTAAAAAAAAAAAAAAAAAAAAGAAGACAATTTTTGAAACCAAAATTGGTTTAGTTTATTTTCGCTCGAATTTTCCACAAAATGTCGAATTGGTAAATGATTCTACAAGAAATTTGACTACATACTAAAACAGATGATTGGTGTGGGAGGGTCATTAAATTGGGTGTCATTAAAAATCAATAATTAGGTATCTATTCGTTTAGTTTAAATTCTTTAGAAAACAATGATCGACTAGTCTGTGATGAAATAAATTCGAAATCAATATACTAAAAATTTAAGCAGATATCAAAGTACCTCTAAGTAATTCAATCTATAATTCATTTACTTAAATATCGACGGCTAATTTCAATTTTGAAATCCCCTTTCTAGAAATTTTTGGAAATTTTTCACAAAAACATTTTGCAGTACAAATTTGCAAAAAATTAATTTCGAAAAGTTTTATTAAAACTGGAAAATATCAAATATTTAAAAAAATAAAATTTCAAAAATATAAAATACTTAAAACAGACAAAATGTTCGAAAGTTATTGAATTTCAAAGATGAATTGAAAAAATCGAAAAAAATTTACTATGTTTTAAAATACCTGACAAAAAATATATAAGAGTCATCCGCGATTTTGAAGAAAAGTTGATAAAATCAAAAAAAAAAAAAAAAAAAAAAGTCGATATTATATAGGTAAATTTTTTTTTCCAAAGTCATCAATTTTACCTACCAATTTTTTTTCAAGTTTCAGAATATCTGACAAAATGTTCAAAAGTCATAAATTATTTTCCAAGTTTCAGAATGTCTAAAAAACATCCAATTTTGAGAAAAATCAATTAAGTACTATAAAATATAACACTCAAAAGTCGTCAATTTTTCGAAAAATTTTCCAAGGTTGATCCAAATTTGAAAAAAAAAACAACACCACACAAATAAAAGTCATCAATTTTTCTCAAACTCTTAAGTTTCAGAATGTCAAAAAATCATCCATTTTTTCAAAAAAATTTCAAGTATCATAATGTTTGAAAAAATACCCAAAAGTCTTTGGTCCAAAAAAAAAAAAAAAAATCGTTAGAATTTCGTTTACTTTTTTCCATTTTGGTCATAGTGAAAGTACATAAACTATTCCATTTTTTTTCACTGAATTGTTTCAAAAAATTTTACAATGCAAAAATTGTGAATTATTCAAAATAAAACGTTTAAATTTTCACAATTATTTTTCACTAGAACAATTTTTTTTTTTTAAAGCTTTTCCAATAGGCAAAATCGCAAATATTTCGCAAAAAAATAACTTCATCTTTTCTATTTAAATTTTTGAGAAATTATTTTACAAGATTATAAAATAATTGTGATTATTTCCGATTAATTTCTATAAAAATTTCAAACTGTTTTTCACGAATTTTCTAAATTAATATATCCCGAGCAGCACAATCGACAAATTATCGAAATAAAAAATCGACAGAATATCGAATTCGATAAAGTGTCGCGTTAGTTCCGCCTAAATCGTGAAATTATCTTTCGATATATAGATCGCTTATCGACGAATTATAGTTAGCAAAAATTTCAAGATTATAGTAAGATATTTTATCGATAATATATCTATAATATCGAAAGATATTTCACGATTTAGGCGGAACTTTTGCGACACTTTATCGAATTCGATATTCTGTCGATTTTTTATCGATTTTTTATTCCGATTTTTCGTCTTTTACTAGCTTTTTTCTATAATTAAAAATCATTAATTAGCATAATTAATACATTACACTATGCCTAAACACATTATTCATGTTACGGTAAGAGGATCATTTCAGAAAAAGTAAAAAAAAACTATAAAAAATCTGCCACCCGTGGGGCTTGAACCATCTACCTCCTGCATGGTAATCCTCTTCCTTAACCACTATGCCATACCTTATCGTTGAGAAGTTAGCAATAAAACGCTTATAATAGGCAGTTTAGTACTTCCAGACGTGTTGGACTTAGAAAAATTTTCACCAATTTGGAAATAATTTCAAATATCGTCACAAAATCGTTGAAAAATCGTTCGACAAATTTCAGATTATTTGTCGATAATGTAGTTTCAAATATCGCCACAAAATCGTTGAAAAATCGAATTCGAGGAATTTCATATTACGTGTCGATAATATAGTTTCAAATATCGTCATAAAATCGTTGAAAAATCGAATTCGAGAAATTTCAGATTACGTGTCAATAATAAAGTTTTAAATATCTTCACAAAATCGTTAAAAAATCGAATTCGAGAAATTTCAGATTATTTGTCGATAATATAGTTTCAAATATCGTCACAAAATCGTTAAAAAATCGAAATCGAGAAATTTCATATTACGTGTCGATAATATAGTTTCAAATATCTTTAAAAAATCGGTAAAAAATCGGATTCGATAAATTTAATATAATCTGTCGATAATATAGTTTCAAATGTCGTCAAAAAATCAGTAAAATATCGAAGTCGATAAATTTAATATTCTTTGTCGATAATGTAGTTTCAAATATCTGCACAAAATCGGTGGAAAATCGGAATCGATAAATTTAATATTCTTTGTCGATAGTATCGTTGACGAATATCGTCATAAAATCTTAATAATATCGAATTCGATAGTTTTTAGATTTTTTGCCTATGAAGTTGTACCGATAAATCTTTATAATATCGTGAGAACATCTATAGATTTTCAAACGATTTTTTATCGATACGTTACATCTTCCAATATTATCGATCGAGTGTGCCGCTCGGGATTTTTTGTTTTGTTTTTGTTAACTTTAAAACCATAGAAATCGTTTTTAGAACATTTTAGAGCTTGAAGCTGCTTAAATATACTTATGTAAATAGAAAAAAATAATAATAAGATTTAGATTTAGATTTTATATTGAAAAGCTCTGTTAATGACGAATCGATAATTATTATTATTATTTTTTAATTCTTCAAAACTTCAGTAGACAGAAGAAAGTCATGTGATTGAATTTTTTTTCAAAATTCGAAAAATTTGCACTTGCTATAAAAAAGAATTATTATTGGATAATAAGTATTACGATTCAAGTGTTCTTTCATAAAAATGAGTTACTTTGAAAAAAAAAAAATATATATATATATGAAAAAAATTTATGAAAAATGAATACCTAAATATTCATAAAAATTTATCAATGCTTCGATTAAAAAAATCAAAATTCTAATTTCCTAACAAAAAGGCCAAATAATCGATAGGTTATCATATTTAAAATTAAATTCAAACATTGTGCAATCAAATGGCACATAAAAAGTATCGCAGTAATAAATCAATTTCTACGAAAACCTTTCTTTCAATTTTTATGCCAATTTGTACGATGTGAAATTAATTGGGACTTAAAAAAAAAATACCATACAATTTAAACGTCACTTTACTTCATTTAGCTATAATAAATGGTAACTCAATAAACAGATAAAAAATCACGATCGAGCCAACGTTTAAAAAAATGAAACCAATATAACCGGGTACTTTGACCATAGTAGGTACTTAATCACCCATCTATAAACAATCCTACCAGGTAGAGGAACGTGTAGAATTGCGAACAAAACACGCGAAAAAATGTACGTATAGCGAAGTAGTTTCACGATCATGACCTAATAATACCTAATCCTCGTTTATGGAAAATTTCGGCTTCGAAATCGCCTTCTTCGATGTCAAGTACACGGTCGACCGCAATAATACTCGTGAAAAAAAAAACGCACACAAACCATCTCACTTTGCAATAACTTCAATAGTACATTAAAAAAAAAAAAAAAAAAATATTGAAAGCACTAAACTCAACGCGAACTTTTTCCAACACAGAAAAACATTTTGAAAAAAAATCAACGCTTACCTGGAAAGCCATATTTACAATTTTTTTGGAGTTTTTTAGTTTTAAAATAAAAACTTAAACCACGACAGTACTTATTGGTACGGTTGATTAATTAAAAATATGTAACAAAATGCATTCGGCCAGGTTTATATATATCAAAGAGGGTGTGTGCCTGATTGCCAATGCGTGTGCCTGTGTGAGTGCCTTATAGTGATTGTTTATCTAAGTAGATCCGCCCTCAGCTAGGTTGCATTAACATTTTAGGATTTTTCAAAACTACATACTCGTATTCGTACATGCAACATGTGTGTTGGTGTTAGTGTTACACTTAACGTAAGCTAAAAAAAAAAAAAAAAAAAAAAAAAAACTAGAGTAGACATTGCTGTCGTCTGCATGGTCTCTTGTCTCCTCGCAGGCCAGAATTCGCCTTTCGGGTATGGGTGTATTGTCCAGTCACCTCGGCCCCTGCAGTCGAATCGTATCGACTTATGTACCGTACGGCTAGTGCGTCCGAATTACAAACACCGCACGTGCCCCTTTGCGCTAATTGGACGCAGTCGCGGTGCTTTTTAGCTCGTACGTATTAGATAATTCATGCCTGATAAATTATCTCGTCTTGGCCACCGCAGACTCCGGGGGGCTGGAAAGAGGGGGCACTGACGGGCGAAAAAAACTCGTTGCTGGAATGCCGACATCGCGGAGCAGACATTAAGGCAGGGATTATACGACGTATGGAGTGATTAAACGATATGGACAATTTTGGCGTGCGTATATGTAACGAGTTTCATGTACCTTTTTACGTACGTGCACCTTAATTGAATATTATATGGACGAGGATATACGGGCTCGCCATCTCTTCCTCCCCCCCTTGTCCAGCTCCAGCTTCCAATACTAACCTATCTGTCTATAAAAAGTCCATTAATGAGCGAAAGTTAAAAAACCAACGCCTACAATTCTAATTTTAGAATTTGTACATAGGCATTGCCGCCGGTATCGTGAAAAAAAAAATTATATGGGTAGGACATAGGAATCGGAGATCGTATAGGAAGGGTAACAAGGACACTGGTTCGACGTTTGTTCATATATATATTACCCGAATCATTCGGTTGGCTAGTTTGTTAGGGCATAAGTAGATGCCGAACTTGCGAATGCTATAGTCAGGAATGTGCCTTCGGAGAGGTTTTTGTGTCGTAAGGTCTCACGTAGGTATATTTCGGATTTTTTTTTTTTTTTTTTGAAAGTCAAATTTAATGTAAGAGGGCCTGATAGCTCAGTGTTTCGTAGGTAGTTTTTTTTCATTAGTTTAAATTGACCAATTTCCCTTCTTACACAAAAAAAGAAAATAAAATAAAATAAAAAATTGAAAAAGTCTCAAAATTTTAAAAAAAATTTTCTGTAAATTTTTCTCATAAAAATTCTTGGTTATGGAATATTTTTTTAGGACTCGACCACTAAAAGTTATATTAAAAAATATTATCAGTTATTTTTGTAAAAAAAAATATATAACTACTTATATTCAAAACTTTATCAAAGCTTGCTGAAGAAAGTTTTATTTTGAATTGTGTTTTTAGTGCATTTTTACATTTTTTTAAAAAATTTAATAGAGAATTTTTTCCTTTTTCAATTTTGTAAAAAAAAAATCATCAAATACAAAAAAAAAAAAATAAAAATAAAAAATTTAAAAAAATGGAAATTCATTTATTGCCACTTCAACTCTTTTTTTTACATATTTTTGCAAATTTCTTTTCTGAATCGAAGATTTTTCAACCTATAAAAAAATCGGTTTCAATATTCAAAAATCATCAGAATTTATTTTTCAAGCAATTTTTACAATCTTCTTCTTCAAAACTTCAAAAAAAAAAAAAAAACTTATTCCTTTACGAAAATTTTCTCTCATATTTATTAGACATTTTTTCACTCCGAGTTTTGAGAGGGTATTTCCTAAAAAAATTTATTAATTAGGGTTTTTTAATTTTTTACCAATTTTTTTCATTTTTTATTTCAATTTGAAAATTTTTCAACTCTCGAAAATCAGCTTTGAATTATTTCCTTTCAATTTTTCATTTTTTTTTTTCTTGTTGAGTTCTTCTTTTTATTATTATCAAACTGTTCATTCATGAAAACAAGATTAGAAGAAAGCGTTTTAATACATTTTTTTGGGTAATATTTTTCGTTTAAATCGTTAAAGTTCATATTCTTTACGCTATTTTGAAAATGTTCTTTCAAAACCCTTTTTTTCATTTTTTTTAGTGAAAAATTCTTTCTTAAATTATAAAAAAAAAAATTGCTACAGAATTTAATATTATTTCAACTCTTTTGAAATGTTTCCTTGTCGAGATTTTTCATTCTTCATCGAACATTTTTACCAATTTTTGTGATATTTTTTTTGTTTAAAACTTTTGAACACATGAAAATCATCTTTAAATTTATCCAATTTTTTTTGCTTATTGAAATCCTTTGTTTTTTACCATTTTTGTTTTTGTTTTCATTACCTACATTCTAAATTGTTTTCAATTGTTGAACTTTCTAACTCATGAAAATAAGATTAGAAGAAGCAAAAATTTTGATACCTTTGTATTACCTATAGGTATTTATTATTTTTTTTAAATTATGAAATTCATTTTTTTACACAATTATAAAAATTTTCTTTCAAACACCATTTTTAAAAATTTAAAAATTTATTTTTTTAATTATTAAAAATAACAATAAAATACTACATACCTACATACATTTTAACATTTAGCCCCTTTAAATTTTTTTTTGTTGAGGTTCTTCAATCTCCATCGAAACTTTTTTTTTCAAATTTTTGTGGTGTTTGTTTTTTGGTTTGAAACATTTAAAGACATGAAAATCAGTTTTGAATTTTTTTAATTTCAATAAAATTCTTTTTTTTTTTTAAATGAACATTTTCTTTTTAATTTTCTTAAACAATGTTTTGTTCCATCTTTCATAATTTAACTTTTGGAGAAAATTTTCTTCATGGTGATCTTTGTTTTTCACCAAAAATTTCTTCCTGATTTTGTGATTTTTCTTCTTTCTATTCGAAAACTTTTCATTTAATAAAAATGAGATTAGAAACATTTCATTTTTTTTTCTTCAAATCAACAAAAATTATTTTTTACGTTTTAAGAAAATTCTTCAAGAAACCTATTTTCAAATATTTTTAGTAATTTTTCTTCCCATTTCATTAACTATCAATTTTTTTGTTTCAAATTTTACAATATTATTTTGATCTTTTTTCTTGGGGTTCTTTATTTTTTTACCTATGTACCTATTCCTTTTTTTTTTCTTTTTTTTTTGCAATAGCTACCTAGGTTTTTGAATATTTTTTTGCACATATTTTTTCCAATTCGAAAAAAAATTTCATTTTATTTCATTTATCTAATGGATTTGGAAAAAAGCAAATATCTAAACGCTTATATTTTTTTGATTTTTTTTTTCAAATTTATTTCTCTTCCGAATACTTATGTTTAAAATTTCTTCTAATAATTTTTTATTTTCCATTTTATTTTATTTTCAATTCTTCCAAAGTTGAAAAAAATCAATCAATCTCAATCGATTTACTTTTCTAAAATCACAAAACGAATTTTGACTGAAAAAATTGAGAGCAAAATAATTTTATACAATGGATTTTTGGCAAAAACTTTCCATCTCACATTTATAAGCAAGAGGGGACATTTTTATTTCTGGACACGAGAAGAAGAAGCTCTATGATCATTTGAGTCATTTTTCTTCATGAGAAAAAAATGAGCGGAAGTTTTTCTTCTTCTTTTGGGAATACTTATGTGTATCCATTTGTGGTAAAGTTCAAAGAAATTTTAGTTCCAGAATGAAATCAGGGGGAGGGGGCAATGTGATATATTTGTAACTAAACCCTGAAGCTTCATCATCACTGCCATGAAATTCAAAATAATATCTAATGAAACCTATAGTCATGGCTTATGGATGTAATGCTCAATGTCCAACGACTTAATGAACACAAAGTTTGATAAAATCATAGACTCGCATTTTCAAGCGAATATCTCAGTAATAAAGCATCCTAGAGAGGTTTTTATTAAAAAGGGAATTTATAGGAAATTTAATCCTCTTTCATTTACTTTGAGTTAAAGCTGACATAAAACGTACCATTTTTTCGATATTTATACAAACAAAAACAAATAACAAAGATTGCTTTTTTTGAGAAAATTGCAAATCAAATTTTCCAAACCAAGACATTAAAAAAATCACAAAAATTACTCATCGTAATTTTTAAAATTCCAATTCATACAAAATGAGCTGAAAAGGTCGCGGACTTGAAATAATGCCCAATTTATGAACTTGGATAAATTGGCAAAGGTCAGAACTATCAGGTGAATAAAGCCAATGCTTACCATCTACAACTCATGACTTCATGAGAAATGACTAAATAACAAGATTGCCACCATCTCTATAGCTCCAGCTCCAACTCCAACTCCAGGCTACACCAATCCTCATCATCGTATTTCCTTCACCCAAAATCATTTCCAAATAATTCTATATTTAGACTACATACATTCTACTAGCAAGTCCTTGAACGATATTTTAAGCCCGCAACACCCATTTCACACAATCGCAGTACCGAAAATAGACATAGAAAAGTGCCTAAACCTCCACAACATGCAAACTCCAGCGTAAAAGAAATCGATCATTAAGTGATTAGTTTAATTAAACAGCGCATTATAACTGGACCATTAATAATATACAATCACAAAACGAGTTATTATGGCTGGTAATTTATGCATCCACATTGATTGTTCCTCTCACGTAGACCACTCTCTCGGTACTAATTATTTAATTATATTATATATTCGAGCCATAGATAGTGAACTTGAAAGCACTGCTAAGTTGCCTGCACATACATTATTACGTAAAGGTAAAAAAAAAAAAAAAAAACTATTAAAACTGACCTAAAAATTAATATGTACGAGATCTGACAATATATAACGTGCCCACCAATGTTATATGTGAGCTATGAGGTGGGAAAAAGCATTTCATTTTAATCGTCGCCGTAACCGAGGGTGTGTTACAGTTACAATTTGATCTAGTTTCGAATCGGTATCGATTAAGAGAGCAAAAAAAGAAGAAAGATATAAAGCCAATGTCCAGCACGTATGAAAAAGTTGTCATAATGTTTAACAAGTTGCTTTGAGGTGTCGTTGCTCGTTGGTTGCGCGGTTAGCGCCCTCAGGAGTTATATAATCCGACATTAATTCGTAATGTGGGACGTCTCTGCGTCTGTTTGAGAAGAAAAACGCAGCCAGGGATAGCTTATCAATGATCTCGAATCTAAAAGACGTGAAAATTACTCTCATTACGTCTCGTTACATCATATTCCTACGAGTATTTAAAAACGAATGCCGAAAAATAATTTTGCATGGATGCCGCTTGTGCGAGGGCAATCGCCTTCATGCGACCTTGCCTCACATGTCAGATGCACACCAGATCATTAGTACGGATGAAAATTAAAACTTGGTGGGAAAAAAATGATTCTATTTTGCGCGTACTAAACGACATTACGCGGCAAGATTGATCTGCCAGCCAACAGGTTCTTTGAGGTATCATTAAAAAGTAATATAGGAACTGGACTGCCTATTACGAGTAGCATGTTTCGGGTGAAGAATTAAATGATGCACTATTGACCGAGCCCGAGAGCTTCGCCAATTCCACCTTATGGTATTTTCGATCCAATAAATCAACCGGTTATTTTATGTAATGCTCGTTGAACTGTTCGCGTTCGTTTGCCGTTTCTTAAGGTACAAGGGCAACTTTATACTTATACTAGCGAAGATATTATAAATGTGTTAACTGCGATGCTATGAAAAGGTGCCGATGCAGCGTACTTATTTATACTCTGGCAATTATTTATAAATGTATTTACAGTACCTACTATTCGCTTATTGAAACGTTACGTAGCAATGAGCAATGGAAATAAGGTGCTTGATTGATTATAGGTCTGCAGAGAGAGCACAGCACCGTGTTCGAATCGCTTGATACCCGATTACTTAAACGTATTTGATAATGAATTGTAGCGAGTACGGATAATGAGTCATTGTACTCGACATGTCCAATAGAGTCAGACGTATGTACGAGCCGGTCCGAGTATTTCCTAATGTGACTCTTCGAATTCATTTGCGATGGAAATATACCGACAGGTGGTCACCTTGGATTTATAAAATAAGTACTTGCTAATGGATCTGGCAATTTGGCAATTTTAATGTTTGAAATTGAAATTTAACAGCTTCTATGAGATCTACATAAATGCTCGAATTCATCCGATAATTTGTAGTGACCTAAAAAATATTGCTCCGATGACGAAAATTGGTGAAATTCTAGAAAAAATGTCAAAAACTGTGGGAATTGTTTTGATTTGCAAAATATTTGGAAATTGGTCCAAAAGCGTCAAAACTGCAGCTTAAAAATTTTTTCAGGCGAGAAGAGTGAAATTAGTTGGTAGGCCTATAAAAATGCTTCGAAATTGAGCTCAAGATGAGAAAATTGTAAAATAGAACACTTAAAAACTTAATATTTTCCCGAGCGGCACACTCGATCGATAATATCGGAAGATGTAACGTATCGATAAGAAATCGTTTGAAAATCTATAGATGTTCTCACGATATTATAAAGATTTATCGGTACAACTTCATAGGCAAAAAATCTAAAAACTATCGAATTCGATATTATTAAGATTTTATGACGATATTCGTCAACTACACTATCGACAAAGAATATTAAATTTATCGATTCCGATTTTCCACCGATTTTGTGCAGATATTTGAAACTACATTATCGACAAAGAATATTAAATTTATCGAATTCGATTTTTTAACGATTTTGTAAAGATAATTAAAACTATATTATCGACAGATTATATGAAATTTCTCGACTTCGATATTTTACCGATTTTTTGACGACATTTGAAACTATATTATCGACAGATTATATTAAATTTATCGAATCCGATTTTTTACCGATTTTTTAAAGATATTTGAAACTATATTATCGACACGTAATATGAAATTTCTCGATTTTGATTTTTTAACGATTTTGTGACGATATTTAAAACTATATTATCGACAAATAATCTGAAATTTCTCGAATTCGATTTTTTAACGATTTTGTGAAGATATTTGAAATTATTTCTAAATTGGTGAAAATTTTTCTAAGTCCAACTCGTCTGGAAGTACTAAACTGCCTATTATAAGCGTTTTATTGCTAATTCCTCAACGACAAGGTATGGCATAGTGGTTAAGGAAGAGGATTACCATGCAGGAGGTAGATGGTTCAAGCCCCGCGGGTGGCAGATTTTTTATAATTTTTTTTTGACTTTTTCTGAAATGATCCTCTTACCGTAACATGAATAATGTGTTTAGGCATAGTTTAATGTATTAATTATGCTAATTAAGGATTTTTAATTATAGAAAAAAGCTAGTAAAAGACGAAAAATCGGAATAAAAAATCGATAAAAAATCGACAGAATATCGAATTCGATAAAGTGTCGCAAAAGTTCCGCCTAAATCGTGAAATTATCTTTCGATATTATAGATATATTATCGATAAAATATCTTACTATAATCTCTCGTCGATAATCTATCTATATATCGAAAGATAATTTCACGATTTATGCGGAACTAACGCGACACTTTATCGAATTCGATATTCTGTCGATTTTTTATTTCGATAATTTGTCGATTGTGCTGCTTGGGTTGGAAAAATTGGGAAAAATTAGTGAAATTAATAATAATTAATGGCAAAATAAAGAGAAGAAACGAAACTTAAGGGTTTTTAAAAGTCGGTGAAATTAAAAAAAGAAATTAAAATTCCAGCTCCAATTTTTCTCTTGTTACAAAATAGAGCCCAAAAATTGATACAATCTGAGTTAAGACCGGGTCTTTGTAGGGTAGAAAATTCTCTGTCCAATGAGATGTTTTCGAAGTCTGTTTGATAATTTTTGAGCGTTTTACAGCGCTTCAAAGTTGAAAGTTCAAGAAATGAAAATTTTGGGGAAAAAGTTTTAAAATATTGCCCCTAATTTTTCTTATTACTGTAGAATTGCCCTTATTATAGCTAAAAATTGCATTGACCACTCATTTGAAAGGAAATTTTATGCTCTACAACATGGTGGTCTTGAAAATTTTCCTTGAGTCAAAATTGGACCTGTCGTAATATGGATTTTGATGAATGGTCAACTTAAATGCCTTAGTTAACCTAACCGACTTCCCGCGAGTTGCGCTAGTAAATTCTTAGTCCACATGAAATATTACCGTGATAATACACCTTCCACTTACTGAATCCATCAATAACTCAAAATGTCCCACTTTGAACATTTTTACCTAAGAATGTGATTTTCTCAAAACTATGAAAAAACCAAAGTGGGACCTTCTCCAAAATAATGCCACATTTTGTTGTTACCTAATTTGACAAAATGAGAAAGTCTAGTACTTTTTTTTGTTGTTTCAAAATTGAGTCAAAAATTGAAAAATTATCAAAATCTTGAAGAATAAAAATAATTGTATGTTCTTTTTAATGTGACTAAAAAATTTAATTAGTCCAATATTGGAGAAATGAGCGAAAAATTACTAGATATAAAAAATCTTAAAAGTACAGTTAGTAAAAATGAGCAATAATTGATTGACAAAAAAAAATTAATAGGCCTAAAAATAAATAAATTGACGAAATTAGACAACAAAAATTAATCAAATAAATAAGTTGAATTTTTTTACTTCTTTTTTTTGTACTTATCAAAATTGAACTAAAATTGACAAACCATAAAGGCATGGCAAGCCGAGGAAACTAGGACCCACATTGATCACAATGCGTGCGATTATTTGCGTCTGTAAGCGAGGTCTTATGGGCCTACGAAGTTATTTGTTCATTGTGATAAAATTGACAAAATGAGCCAAAATCAGATTTGAAAAAATCAGTGGTTTCGAAAATGAGTTTAAAACTGGAAATAACAAAAAAAAAAAAAAAACACATAATATTTCATTTTCCCTAAATTTTTGGTCCTAAAATGAGAAAAATTTGGCAAAATGTATGAAAAAAACAATTTGAGGAAATTAGGCAACCAAAATATTGCAAATAAAAAAAGTTTTAAAATGTCCACTTATTTTTTCTAGATTTTTTTTTTTTCATTTCAAAATTCAGTGTAAAATCATCAAAATAGAAAATGTAGACCAAAATCAACACAAATAAATAGAATCTAAACTTGAATGATTTGCAACAATTTTTGAATTCTTCAAAAATTTGACAAAAATAAGAAAAGTGAGGAAAAATTTAGGGAAAAAAACATAAAGTAGAAATGCGTGGGTTTTATATCAATTTTTCTAAAAAATTAGGTAATATTTTTTTGGGAAAAATTAACAAAACTTAATAAAACAATAATTTTGATATTTTGCATCTATTCTTGTTTAATTTTTCAAAAAATTTGTCAACTTTATTTTTTAATTTTTACAAAAATTAAAATTTTGAATTTCTTCGAAAACAAAACTTTTTGATTTCTTCAAAAAATCCCAAATTTTTTGTACCTATTTTTATAAAATCGAATTAAGTTTTTTTTTGTTCTTCAAAGCAATAAAAGTTTGAATTTCGAGAAATTCAACTTTTTCATTTTTTAAAATTAAATTAATTTTTTTAAATTCAACTTCTTAATTTTTTTCAAAAAATCTAAATTTTTGGGGTTCTCCGAAAAATCTCGATTTTTTGAATTTTGCAAAAAAAATATGATATTGCTTAATTTCTTCGAAAATCTCAAATTTTTTGATTGATTCAGAAAAATTCAAAATCTAATTATCCTGATTTTCGCAAAAAAAAAAATTATTCTTCAAAAATTCAACTTTTCAATTTATTAAAAAAAAAATGAATTTTTTGATTGTTTTTTAGAGTAAAACTTCTAAATTTTTTCAAAAAATCCAACATTTCAATTTCTTCTGAAAATCTGCTTCAAAATTTCAGCTTGATAATAGTAGAATAATAAAAAAATTTAGGTAATTATATATATTTCAAAGCGGAAACTTTTTGTTTAGATTTTTTTTAATTTCAAAATTGCGTTGAAAATAGGAAAAAAAAATATTAAAATGAATTCGACAAAATTACTTAATAGAGGTCTATAAAACAAAAAATAATATTCTTGGATTGTTCAAAGATTGAACAAAAGTTAATAAAAAATAAACATAAACTGGAAACTTCGTTCAAAAATCTTTTGTTGCCTTAAAATTTTAGTTAAGAATAATTAGAAACATTAAAAGAATTAAGAATATAATACCTAATTTTGCGAAAGTTTCAAAAAATAAAGAGATAAAAAATACTTATATGTTTTTCATTTTTTTTCCCAATACAACCAAAGTTAGAAAATTGAGCAAATACTTAATTGATGAAGAAACTCCAAAGTCGAAAATTTTTCAAAATTTTTTATCGCTTCAAATTGTAGTCAGAAATTTGCCAAATGAGCACTAACTCGCCAATTGTAAAAAATTGACAAAATTGGACACAAAAAATTGATTAGGTCAATAAAGAATCGGATTTTTTGCACCAATTTCTAAATTGTTCAAAAATTCGACTAAAATTGTCGTAATGAGCAAAAACGGAAGGTAAAAATTTCATTAAGAAATACAGAAAAAATGGCAGTAATTAGCAAAATAATGGAAAAAACTTAACATGATTTTTTAAAATTCATAAAAGGAAAAGTTTGGATGTTTTGGATCTGTTTTAGTGTTGCTCCATAGTTTCATTGTAGAAAACATTCATTTAAAAAAATTCGAAGGGAAATTTTTTCCTGCTGCAAAATTGAGTTAGAATATGGGGACATTACCAAAAATTAATTATATAAAAATTTGAAAGTTTTGTGTTCTTTTTTTTTTTTATTTCTCGTTTATTTCTTTTTTTGTATCAACATTGAACTAAATTAGCAAAGTCAGCAAAAAAAAACTGTTATCAATTTTTTGTTTTAAGATTTGTCTCATTTTCTCTCCAGTTTCAAAAGTGAAATAAAATGTAAAAATTGAAAAAAAAAAAAACACATTCTAATGCTGATTTTATTTTTTAACTGATGGTTTTCAATTCCAAAAAAGAGACCAAAATCGACAAAACTGAAAAAATGATAAAACCAACAAAAATTGCCATTTCTATGATTCTAAATTTTTGATCTTGAAAAAATTAAGTACATATTATGTGAAAAAATTAGGGTGCCATACCATATTTTTGATGATGGCTAATTTAAAAAAAATCTCTGCCAATGTAAATTAAATTTCTCCGATCACCTTGACACTTGAAGAGGCATCAAAGTTACCAAAACAGTTTGGTAAATTGGTCATCTGCCAATTAATATATGGTCAGGTTCAAGTTCAATACCATTCGGATAAATTGACTCATCTTCTACTATAGTAGCATGCAATCCAAAGGTATGATGATGCAAATCTTACCTTTAGACTTTAGTCCTATGTCTTCAAGTCCTGAATTCGTTGACTAATTTTTTTCGGGAGGATTCCTTAGTAATTGATAATAATCTGCATCAATGAAATGAAAGACACGATTACAAAATTAATTTAAAAAATCAAATCATTTCCAATAAAATTTAATCACAAGACAAACAGGAAATCAGTGCAATGAACCAAGTCTCATCTTGTTGTCGATCAACGACCAGTTGGGTATTCTGTTTCTAGATCGTTGACGTCGTACTTAACATGTCGCAGACTATGAAGGATAATCATGATAATGATGAGGAATCATCGATCAAACAAATGATATGAAATTTACAATGAATTATGAAAATTTTGCAATTTTTTCCCACAATTGAAAAATGCAATCAATAAATACACAAAATTGGTAATTTTCATAAAACCCAGTGTTGTCATCTCAAAAACCAATGAAAATCCAAACACACACGCAGAGAAACATAGAAGACGACGATTAAAAATGAGCAAAATAATTTATTCGAAATAAATAACTTACAATTAACAACTTAAACATTTCAAACATGACTGGATATACGTTTTATATACAGAGGAGAGAAAAATTTGTACGTATCGATCAGACTATGGGAGAAATTAGTAAGCTGGTTTGTAAGCGGTTGGGTAAGCTGCGGTTGGGTAAGCTGGGGCAGCGTGGTAAGACGGGGCTGGGTATGAGGAGTAAGCTGGGGTTGGGTAGGCTGGGGCGGCGTAACCGTGAGCGGCGTATGGGGCTGGCGATGGGTAGGCAGATTTGTAGGCTGGTTTCTTGTAGGCTGGCGACGAGTAGGCAGATGGGTAAGCTGGGCCAGATTTGTACGCAGAGGGTGATGAGTATGCTGGTGCATATCCGTCCTTGAGTACAACAGCGTTGAAACCGTATCCTTCGTCGGAGTATTCTACGGTACGTTTCGAACCATCGGGTTCGACTAAGGTGTAGGATCCCTGTGGGTCAAATTAAAATCACCTCAGTTAGCACGTCGAGATTTCTCAATCAACGATGGGGAAAAAAAATGAATGAAACTTTCGCTAATTACCTTGACGTAGTCTCCGTCTCTGTTTTCAGTTTGGCTTTTGTAGTCACCAGTGTACGAGTCAGCTACTTCGTAGGCGAAGTCGTATTTGGCTGGGGTTTCGTATTCTGGGGCGTAGTGGGCTGGTTTGTAAGCTGGCGAGTAGGCAGCTGGTTTGTACGATGGGTAAGCCGGAGCTGGAGCGTAATGCGGCGAGCTGTAGGCTGGGGCCGGGTAGGCCGATGGGTAAGCCGGGGCGGAGTATGGGGCGACGGGACTAGCTACGCTGACAGCGAGGATGCTGGATAAAACGACGAAGATCTGCAATTTCAAAATCATCCCATAAATTATCTGATTTTTTGGCACATTTGGACTCAGTTAGACTACCAATGAATGCTCGAGTGTGATTAATGTTTTTATTCGATTTGAAACTGATACATTTTCGAAACGAGTGTTGCAGGTTTTCCTATTTCTTTTGTCGTGAATTACAAAAGTATTCGAATCTTTATCAAAATTATCCATTTTTATTCTTTCAAGCACTTAATATTTTTTCTGTTTTTTTTTTTTTTTTTTTTTTGAATGGCATTTTGATCTGTATGATTTTTAAATTAGCCTGGATCATAGTCTAAAATTAAATTTTATCGATTGTTTGCCATCACTGGTTTAAAAAATTGACCAAGTATTTTTGAATTCACTCTTGGAATTATTAGAACGTCGAGGTTTGAGAATAAAATAAATACTTTGTGAGCCAAACTCGAAAAAAAATCACAAGAACCATAATTTGAAAAAAAAAACTGAATAAAGATTTAAAAATAACAAAAAGGAAAAAATTACAAATTAAAAACGAGACTACTTTGAAAAATTCTAATCAATCAAATTTTACGATTTTTTTCACCAAGCTATGAAACAATAAGGAAAAAAATACCAAAAAATATCCAAACCTTTAAAACCAAATCAAAGTAATTTTTCAAAAAATATCATAAAATAAAAAATAAAAAAATAATTTGAGAAAAAAGAACAGTCACAAAAAAACCAACTAAACTAAATGGAAAATAAAACCTGAACACTCGATAACCAAATCCAAATAGCACTTTGAAAACATTCTCGAAAAAATAATCACAAAAAATAAATAAATAAATACAACGAGCACCGAAAATCATACGAGACGAAATTTAAAAACACAAAAACCATCGCGAAATAATCACACTCGAGCACCAAGTCACTGATCGAAAATAAATGAGAAAAATTACCTTCGACATGTTGATGGTTTGTTTGATTGGTTGTTGTGTATGTTATCACACTGTACTTTGAAAGTGAACTGTATTCAGTGGAATGGCGAACTTCGCTTTTATACAAATTAACCATCCCCGGCGATTTTCATACACACAAGTAAACTCGAGTTAAAAAAGTGGTATTACATATGAAACAATACCTGAGGGCGTCTTGCAACTGCGTAACAAGTTTGCACAGAAAATTTGTACAGTGGTTCTCAGCGAGTGGATGACTCGTGTTTTTTTGTTTCGTTTCTTTCGATTCTTCGGCGATTATTTATTTTCGCATTTTATTATTGGCGTCAGATTATTTCCATTTTCATTTTGAAGAACTGGAAAATATCATACACGAGGGAGGGGAAGGGAGTAACCTCATGATACAATATTTTGAAAAGAATAGTAATTTTCATCGTTAGTCAAAACTGCAGGCAACCAATTTTGGACAACTCAACATTTTTCAGTTTGATAGATTTTTTTTTTTTTTAATTAAGGAGGGTTTTAGAACTTTTAAAATTCAGGAAATTGATTTTTTCAACTGACTTGAAGTGGAGGAGCCCAATGAACCTTTCCAGAGCTCAAATTAAAAAATCAGAAATGCTGATTTTCTAACATAAATTCATGAAAAAAAAATTGAGAAGGGCTTCTGTCTTTTCGAAATTCAGTCCAAATCAACAAACTGCTTCGAGGCCTTTATTTTTTCAAAATCGAGCTGAGGTTGAGAGACTCATCATTTCTGTACCTGAGTGATGAACACTTTTCCAAAATTTCGATAAATCAAAGCTGAAGAATGAAAAAATTTCTTGTAAATTTGGTGCGCATATTTGCAAATTATGGAGCTACAAAGATTCCAAAATAGCTATTTTTTAAGCAAAATCATTTGGCAACACTGCATTCAAAAATTTTCTTCTCTCGCCAGTGGATAGCACATCGAAAAAACATAAAAAGTTCTAATCACATTAGGTTGTCTATCTTTGGAATTGAAGGAGTTACAACAACATGAATTTCTTAACTGAAGTATTGCCTCCCTGAATTTATCACGGGGCAATCGAAAGACATGAAAATTGCGAAATATGAAAAGAAAAAAGTTACATGAAAAATTTGCCTATTTTTGAATATAAAGGCGCGCGCGGAGCTTCAAACTTCAGAAGCATGTACTAATTTTCAAAGCATTTGTAGTACCTTCATTTTCACAAATGGGCAAATTCTGCACATAACTGTTTTTGACCCTCTCAGAATGCTACTCAGAACTCGAGTCACAGAAAAGATGGTACCAGTTTCAAATCACAAATTCATAAAAAGTTTGGAGAATATTCTGATCTTCTCAAAATTCAATTCACAGTAACAAGTTGCTTTTAGGAGAGTATTTTTTCCGCTGAAATGGAGGAACTCATCATTCAAGGTCATTTATACATTCTCAAAGCTCAAATCACTGTCTCATATCAGTGATGCCAATTTCAATCTGATTTTTTTTTAATTAGGGAGGGCTTCTAGCCTTTCAAAATTCAATCTCCAACAAAAATTGTTACTTTGAGGGTAAGTTATCCAAGTGGACTGAAATGGACGTGCTCTTCATCCCTCAAAAGGACTATGCCAGTTCTCATATCTCTAATTACCGGATCAGTGATGCCAATTCTGGGACATAAATTCATAAAAAAGTGAAAGAGGACTTCTGGCCTCCCAAAATTCAATTTTAAGCAATACACTGCTTCGAGGGTATTACTTCTTCCTAACTGAGCTGAAGGGAAGATGCCAGCTTCATCCCTCAGCAAGACCTTCCACACTCTTAAAGCTGAAATCACTGGTTCAGTGGCGCCATTGTATGATATAAACGCAAAAAAATGTTGGGAGGGATCTAAAACTTCAAAAATTCAAAAAGTGATCACTTTGAGGATGTTAATTTCTCCAAGTGGGCTGAAGTGACATCTCTTCAGTGTCTCCATCCCTCAAATGGACCATTTACATGCTCATTGCTCAAAGCTTAAATCACAGAATCAGTGATACTAATTTCAGGGCATGAATTAATTAAAAAGCAAGGCAGCTTTCGTTTTTCAAAATTCAATCCTAAGGGCGTTATTTTTCCAAATTGGGCTGAATTGGAGGAGCTTTTTCTCTCTTATTCGGACCAGGTATAATCTCAAAGGTGAAATCATTGTCTCAGGGATGACAATTTCAGGCCATAAATTCATAAAAAACAATTGGGAAAGGATTCTGGCCTTCCAAAATTCAATCCATGGCAACAAATTAACATTTCGAGGGTGCTGTATTTCCTAAGTGGCCTAAATTGGAGATGCCCTTCATCCCTCAATTAGGCCATGTGCATTCTAAAAGCTTTAATCAATGCATGATCAGTGATGCCAATTCCAGTCCACAAATTCATCAAAGATGAGCGAGGTTCCTCGCCTTCCCAAAATTCAATCCTTAGCAACAAATTATCACTTCGAGGGTGTTGCATTTCCCAAGTGGACTGAATTGGAGGTACTCTGTATTCCTCACATGGGCCATGCACTTTCTAAAAGCTCAAATTACTGGATCAGTGATGCCAATTTCAGGCCATCAATTCACAAAAAAGGCGGAGATTTCTGATTCTGCAAAATTCAATCCTTAGCAATAAATAATCACTTGGAGGGCGTTATGTTTCCCACCTGGGTTGAATGGGAATCCATCACAAGGATCACGTATATTCTAAGAAACTCAAATCACTGAATCAGTGATGCCAATTTCACTCCATAAATTAACCAAAAATAATTCAGGAAATAAAATGAGAATGAAATGAATTTATAATAGAACGAATACTATTCCCTTAGGTCAATTCCGAGTTCCGAATACGATGCTGCAAAAAGGTCAAACGTACTTTCAACCCTTTGAGCCGCTTAAAAAGGTCTCGCTGATGGCGAGCTCGGTGAAGCTCGCTTCAACTTCCTCTGTACGTGTTCTTTCGTGCATCTTTAGCCCGGCTAAAATTCCACATCGAGATGAAAATTTAAACAATATCGAGGTTGTTATGAATTTGAACGTGGTAATTAAGTGCTTGATGAATGAATTAGTTTCTATGTTTTCTCGACGACCGCCGAGCTTCGGGAGCTTTTCATTAGAGATGCGAAGAGCAAAAATAATATGTAGGAATGAGAAGACACTCCTTTGGGCTTTAATTATAATGCAACGAACAATTTGGTGAATGACTTTTGTAAATCCACATACCCCTTCCCATTTTCACCCTCTATCGGGTCTCGTCTCGTTGAAATTTGAAGAGCGAATATGCAGATAAAAGAGAGAACAAAATAATTATAAATTCATCTTTGCGTACCCCTGTTTACAACCACGCCTTCGCAACGAAAACATTTTATTAGCCGGCTACATTTCGTATGATCGAATTGTCCGTCTAGTGGTCCAGTTACTCAATGATATAATACCAATTTCTCTTTTGTTTTATTGGAGGCCTCCCTTGAAGGCATTTTTCAATGTCGCTTCAATGAACTCCAGCTTCAGGGTAGGTCAAATGAGATTCTATTTAATGCGACCTTTTTTTTTTCACTTCTTATATTTTATTTCTCTCCTCCTCTTCATGATACATGCATACTTCTTGTGTACGAACACGCTCTGCCGCTGTTCCAATACACATGTAAGAATAATTGCCCTCGCCTCATCGCCTAGACCATACTTTTCGCTAATTACGAGGGCGTCAATGCCTCAACAGGTACCTGGGTCTAAGTTGCGCCACATTTAACGCTGTGGTCGCCGCAGCAGCGGCAGGCTGCACACCGTTGTGCTGGTTGCTTAACCCATAAGTCGTAAAAACATACAATAACCTACCAAGTACCAATACGTCTTCTTTTGATTGCATCTCGTTGAAATAGGAAGTGCTACGCAGCCGCCACACCGCTGTGCGAAAAGCGGACGTGTACGGAGAGTACTTGCGTCGGAATGACCTCCGAAAATTAGCCATCGTAAACAAACACACCGTGATGCTGGGTTTTTAATTCACATCCTAGTTTGATAAGATTGCAGCGGGTGATAGTCCCAGTATATTATTATCGATGCTGAAGAATGACTTTCGAAGGTATTCGATAGGTTAATTAAATTAACATTGAGGTGTGAAAAAATTATGCTCGGTGATCAATGTTTCTTTTCTGCGAAAAAATTAAAAAAAGTAATTTACAAATTTTAAACAAAAACGTAAAATTAAAAAATAAAGATAAAAAAATCCAAAGAAAATTTAACCTTTTTCTTTCCATTTTTTGATTTACCATATTTTCAAAATGGGCTCCATGCTCCATTTTTTTTTTTTTTTTTTTCGCTATCACCAGTTTTCATTTTCAATTCTGATTTTTTTTACATTACAAGGTAGTTTAAAAAAATATGACTAATTCGAAAAATATGAAAAAAATATCAAAAATTGAAAAAGAAAAGATCCTTTTTTTTTTGAATAAAAAATCCTAGGTTTTTTAATTTAAAAATTCTATCTTTTTAAATTTTTTTTTAAATGAAAAAAATTCATATTTTTAAAAAAATAAAAAAGGTCATATTTCATAATAAAAAAATCTATTTGTTTGAAATTGGACTTTAAAAAATCCATTTTTTTGAATAAAAAGGCATACCTATTTATTTTTATTTTTCTTCTTCTTCTTCTTTTTCTTCTTCGTCTTATTTTTTTTTTGTTTCAAATAAAAAATTTCATAAAGAAATCCCATTTTGAAAAAAATCTTATTATTTTCTTGAATGAAAAAAAATTACAAATTTCTTTAATAAAATAATAGTATAGGTACCTAATACCTATATTATGCTAAAAGATCGTTTTACCATAACACAGTATTTGCTTTTACGATGACCAAACTCGAAAAAAACTTTAGGAAAGTCAGTTACAAAATCCTGTCACGATTTTTTTTTTAAATAAAAAAGATTCTAGTTTTTGAAAGAGAAAAATTTCAATTTTTTGAAAGAGAAAATATCCAATTTTTTTGAAGTAGAAAAATTTCAGTTTTTTGAAACGGAAAAACTTCAATTTTTTGAAACGGAAAAAATCCAATTTTTTTTAAAGAAAAAGAATCCAATTTCTTGAATGAAAAAAAAGTCCAATTTTTTGAAAGAAAAAAAAATCCCACTTTGAAGAAAAAAAAATTCATTTTTTTTTTAAAGAAAAAAGATCCCATATTTTGGAAGAAAAAAAGTTCATTTTTTTGAAAGAAAAAAAATCAATTTTTTTGAAGAAAAAAGCGATCCTATTTTTTGATGAACAAAAGATCCCATTTTTTGAAGAAAAAAAATATCCTATTTTTTTGAAGAAAACGGATCCTATGTTTTTAAATAGAAAAAAGTCCATTTTTTTTTAAAGAAAAAAATCCAATTTTTTTTTAAAGAAAAATAATCCAATTTCTTGAATGAAAAAAAGTCCAATTTTTTGAAAGAAAAAAAAAATCCCACTTTGAAGAAAAAAAAATTCATTTTTTTTTTAAAGAAAAAAGATCCCATATTTTGGAAGAAAAAAAGTTAATTTTATTGAAAGAAAAAAAATCAATTTTTTTGAAGAAAAAAGCGATCCTATTTTTTGATGAACAAAAGATCCCATTTTTTGAAGAAAAAAAAATATCCTATTTTTTTGAAGAAAACGGATCCTATGTTTTTGAAGAAAACGGATCCTATGTTTTTAAATAGAAAAAAGTCCATTTTTTTTTAAAGAAAAAAATCCAATTTTTTTTTAAAGAAAAAGAATCCAATTTTTTTTTAAAGAAAAAGAATCCAATTTCTTGAATGAAAAAAAGTCCAATTTTTTGAAAGAAAAAAAAATCCCACTTTGAAGAAAAAAAAATTCATTTTTTTTTAAAGAAAAAAGATCCCATATTTTGGAAGAAAAAAAGTTAATTTTTTTGAAAGAAAAAATCGATCCTATTTTTTGAAAGAAAAAATCGATCCTATTTTTTGAAGAAAAAAAATATCCTATTTTTTTGATGAAAAAAAATATCCTATTTTTTTGAAGAAAAAAAAATATCCTATTTTTTTGAAGAAAAAAAAATATCCTATTTTTTTGAAGAAAAAAAATATCCTATTTTTTTGAAGAAAAAAAATATCCTATTTTTTGAAGAAAAAAATATCCTATTTTTTTGAAGAAAACGGATCCTATGTTTTTAAATAGAAAAAAGTCCATTTTTTTTGAAAGAAAAAAATCCAATTTTTTGAAAGAAAAAAATTATAAAAAATAAAATCAATTTTTTTGAAGAAAAAAAATATCCTATTTTTTTGAAGAAAACGGATCCTATGTTTTTAAATAGAAAAAAGTCCATTTTTTTTGAAAGAAAAAAAATCCAATTTTTTGAAAGAAAAAAATTATAAAAAATAAAATCAATTTTTTTGAAGAAAAAAAATCCAATTTAAAAAAAAACATTTATTGGAAGCAAAAAAATCCTATTTTTTGATAAACAAAAGATCTCATTTTTTAAAGAAAAAAAGATCCAATTTTTTGAAGAAAAAAACGATCCTATTTTTTGAAGAAAAAACATCCCATTTTTTGAAGAAAAGAAACGATCCTATTTTTTGAAGAAAAAGTGTCCTATTAACCTATGTTTTTGAAGGAAAAAAAATCCCAAACTTTTGAAGCAAGTAATAATAAGCATCAAGTCTTAATTTCTCATATTTATTTTGAAATAATTTTTCCTCATTTCTTTAAACTTTTTTTTTTTTTTTTTTTCAAATTATAATTATACTTTACTGAGAAATCTCATAATTGAAGTCGGATGGTCGAGGTTCAAATATAATTGAAAAAATTACAAATGCGCCTAACATTTAAAATTCAAAAGATAGAAAAAAACAAAATGAAATAATCCAATTTTACGCAGTTATAAAAACCGTAGTATTGAAGAACTTGCAAGTTTGAAGAAAAACAATATTTCAAAAATTCAAAAATTTCAAAATTTCAAAGGAACCAACTTTGATTTGATGGACAATGTTCTTCATGGCCTCCTTCCTCCCCATCACAGCAGCGCAATGCCATTTTTGAAGATGTGAAAATAAATCTTAAAAAATTATTATTCGAAAAAATATAAGGAGTATTAACAGGTCAGTGAGGTCTTTGTTGAACTGCTCAAAAATGGAATAGGCTCTGTAATTTCATGTCAAACACAAAATCCATTTCATTTTTTTAAAGCACACATCACCCACAATCCTACCAATCAAAACCCACTCAACTATGAGCAATTGAGCACTCTACCCATAAATGCTAGACCTCCATATATTACGATCGTAATCGACCGGGAAAAAATTATATAACCGAATATTGTCTAACGACGACGTCTGCTTCGCGTATCCGAAGCCGATCCGGTATCGATGGATTTGCTCGTATCTCGTAGGTATACGTACGAACAGACGTACCAATGGGGGTCATTGTTTTTTACATACGGCTCGAGCTTATTGCAGACAATCGTGATTAAATCAGGTATCGATGGACATTAGGTTAGTAGGTATATTCTGTTCGGTATTCTCACGACCCGGCTGTGTAGCTTACCTTGACTTGAACGCAAGGCGTTTATACGTGTATAAACACTAATTTCATTCTCCTATACGATAGTAAAATATATCTCCGAGATGAAATGAAAAAAACAGAAAAAAATTACCCTTTAAATAATAGTTTTGACGCGCTTCAATGATACCGCGCTTATAAGCTCGTTAATTGCATCTCGAACGATAATTAATTTTAAAAAATTGCGCCCGGCTCATGTCCGAATATCTTCTGCGAGCTTGCGATTGATACGAACATGAGAGAACTCGTCCAATGATGAAAAATAAGGCCGAAGGAGGGTCTCGTTCTTAATTACCTCGGACCCTATTAATTGCACAGCTCGGTTCCTCGATTCGTCATCGGCAGTCTGTACTTATTTGGCGGTCTGCGTTCGTTCGGTGCAAAAAACTCATCCAGTTATAGTAGGTGGGGTATTTGAAAGTAAAAACGGTGCCGATGCGGTGCCCGAGGGCTGCGACAGCGACGTAGCCATCGTATTTATTAATGAATTTCGATCGGCTCGAGTCATTTGGAGTGTTGCATCGAGTCCGAGTCCGCGTCAAGCAGATGCAGGTCTTTCTCTCTCTCTCGGTAGCGTAGGAAGAATTACAAGATCGCGTACTAGTTTCAGTTTCAATCCTAATCGTAAATATTATTATGTATCTGGATGAGATTTATAGCGTCGTTCGTATGGAATATCATTCTCTAGCTCGTGAGTACGTTGTTTTATCGTTCGATCGTCGATTGAATTTTTTTTTCAAATTGTACGCGTATTTGTGTTTATAGTATAGTCAGCACTATTTTGAGAATTCTATTCGAAATTTTTTTTAAATTCAATTTTGGACAATGTCTGAAAAAGTCGTTTTATAAAAAATAGATTTCAAGTACAAATTGAACAATTAAAAAAAAATAGGTTCTAAACAAAATCTGAGCAAGATAAAATTCCTAAAAAATAAATTTTTAACAAAACAAGAAGTATTCACAACAATAATTTACTTTTGAAATAAAATTTTTGAACAAGATTAGAAAAAAATGAATTTTGACTACCTTATGATGTTCGAGTGAAATGAATGAAAGAATTTTTTCTTTCTCCAAAAAAATTAAAACTTCCTTGAATTGAAAAAAAAAAAAATAGAAAAAAATGTGAAAATTCTCCAACTCTAAAACATTAGAAATTTTTCCTCTCTAACAACGTTTTTTTCTTCAAAAGTTTGAGAGTTTCTTCTTACAAAAAGGGGAATTTTTTTGCAAAAAAATAAATTTTTTACTTCTGAGAAATTTACAATTTTTTTATTGAAAAAAAAAAAAAAAAAGTCTGCAGAAAATTAGAATTTTTACTCAAAACAAGTAAATGAAAATAGGTATTTATTTATTTCGGAAAAAAATTAAAACCTTTTTTCTACAAAAAAATAAATAAATAAATAAAAAATACAAACTTTTTTCTGCGAAAAAAATTGAAAATTTTTCAATTTCAAAATACCTATCTAGCAAATAAAAAATGTTTTCATTTCGGAAAATTTGAAATTTTTTTAATTGAAAAAATTCTAACGAGTTACTATCTAAAATTACCTAAACGACTTTTTTTCCTCAACTGAAAATTTATTTTCTAAAAACACTGCATATTTTCAACAAAAAATGAAATACTTACTTCCAACAAAAAAAAAGAAGGATTTAACTCCAAAAAGATGTTAGTTTTTCATCACAAAAAAATTGAAGATTTTTTTTTGTTTAAAAAAAGTAATTTTTCTCTGCGAAAAAAAAATAGAAAATTGATTTTTTTTTGAATTTTTCAAATATAAATTTTTCTTTTTGAAAAAAATGAAAGTTTTTATTTTCAACTGCAAATTCTGAGTAAGTAAGTATGAATGATTTATTCACCACAAAAATTAAACCTTTTTCTCGAAAAAAAATTAAAATTACCTAAAACTTTTTTACTAGCTCTAAAAACATTGAAAAGTATTTTCTCTCTTTTTAAAAAAATTAGAATTTTTTAATTAAAACAATAAAGAAAAATACCCCAGAAAATTTAAGAAATGCTTTTATTTCAAAATAAGTAGGTACTTAACTTACGTATTGAGAAATTTTGTACCTAATTGAAAAAATTTGAGATTTTTATTTTTTTTAGACTAGAACACTTCTCATAAAAAATTAAAGGATATTTTTTGAAGAAAAAATTTGAAACGCGTTTTTTCACTTCGAAAAGATTCAGGAGAATTTTCATTTCCAGAATATCAGAACTCTTCTATTAAAATAAAATTCACTTGAAAATTGTGGGAAAATTTTTTTCATCGGGAAAGTTGAAAATTTTATATCTCCAAATTCCTCTAAAAAAAATAAATAAAAAAACTTCTCAATCCAAAAAAATAAAATATTTTTATCTTCACAAAAATTTGAAAAATTATCTCGGAAAAGTTGAGAAATGTTTTTATTTCAAAACAATGAGTGTTTACCTACCACAAAAAATTTGAGAATTTTTTTCTCGAAAGAAACTGATATTTTTTCTTTGATGAAGTTTGAAAGATTTTTTATTAAAAAAGAAATGACGTTTAAAAAAAAATCGAGATTGAAAAAAAAATCTTCATAAAAAATTGAATGATAAATTTTTTGTTGAAAAAATTGAGTTATTCTTCATTTAAATTTTTTTTCAAAGATGCGGATAACTTTTTCATTACTTAATTTTTCAAAAAAAAAAAATTAAAAAGCCGAGAAGAATTAATTTGTTAGGTAGGTACCTTTTCTAAAAAATGAGAATTGAAAGACTTTTTAAAAAAATATGTTAGAGTTTTTACCATGAAAATTAAAAAATTTTCCACTCCAAAAAAATAAGAATAACAGGTTTGTAAATATTTTTATTCTAAAGAAATGAGAAACCCTTTCTCAAAAAACATATTTTTTTCTACATTGAAATTTAATTATTTTTTTCTCCAAACTGTAATTTTTTTCCACAAAAATCAAAAAATTGTTTACTTTGAAATTTTTTTCTTGAAAGAATTAGACATTTTTTCTTTTCTAGGAATAAATCATTTTTTTCTCGAAGAAAAAAGAATGGGAACTATTCATACTGGGAAGTATATTTAAAGTTGTATTTTTATTACGAAAAAAATCTGAAATTTCTTTACTGAGAAAAGCAAGATTTTTCTTCTCAGAAAAAACAAAACATTTCTTAAAAAAAAAAAAAAAAAAAAAAAAAAAAATATGATGAAATTTTTTTTTGTAAAAATAGTTTTTCTCATTTTTCTAAACGCAAATGATTTTTTCACAAAATAATTAATTTAAAAAAAGGAATAGAGGTAACTACAGGTACTTTAAAAGGTTGGGAAAAATAATTTGTATTCCAAGAAATGAGAATTTCTTTAACAATTAAGTGAAATGAAAAATTGGAAGTTTTAAATTATTTTTCTTAAAAAAATTCAGTTTTTACCGGAAAAATTGAAAATTTTTTGCTCCAAAAAATTTATAGAGATTCCAAAAAAAATAAAATAAAATCATTTTTCATCACAAAAAAAGTTTTTATACCTAGGTAATATTATTATTATAAAAAAATTAGAAACTCTTTCCCCGAAACCTTTTTTTTTGGGGGGGAGGGGGGGGGGGGTTAGTTCAAAAAATTTAAGAAAATATTTTGCACTGAAAAAATGAGGATTTGTTCTTCTAAAAGAATAACAGTATTTTTGTTTAAAAAAATGAGAGATTTGTTTCCTCAATAAAATTGAAGGTTTTTTTCAAGTATAAATAATTAAATAGTAGGTATAATCGCCAAAAAATTTGGATTTATTCTCAAAAAAAATTGCAAGCTATTTTTATTCCAAATGAGATAGATAGGTTTTTTCATTTCAAAAAATGCGAATTTTTTCCTGTAAAAGAACAGATATTATTTCCTCACTAAAAATTGGTAGATTAGATATTCTTTTTTTCCCCTTGAAAAAATCATATATATTTATATATTTTTTTAAAGAGTAAGTGTACCTATCTAACATGTGAAAAATTTTGCAACTCCAAAACAATTTAAAAAATTTTTCATCGAAAATATAGATTTTTCTTTCCAAAAAATTCAGGGATTATTTCTACAAGAGGATCTAAGGGGAAAACTTTTTTTTACTTCAAAAAGTGGGCAATTATTTTTAATAGGTACAAAAAATGAAATCTGTTTTTCTTCAAAACAAAAAAAAGTTTCTTCTTCAAATAATATTACTCTTCCTAAAGATGAAAAAAATATCTCCAAAATATCAAGTGGTTTTCTCTCACAACTAATCATGAAAGGATTCAAAAAAAAAGTAGGTACCTACGTCAACTTGAAAAAATTAAAATAATTTGTGTTCAAAGAAATAAGAATTAGTTTTCTTCAAAGAAATACCTACAGATTTTAATAGGTAATTTGTACTAAATTTTCGAATTCTTCCAGAGTGAGGTTCATTTCAATTTTGAAATTTTTGGTGTACTTAGTTCAATTTTGAACAGAATTCGCCAAAAAATTGAATAACTTTGAACAACACGAGACAGGCTTTAATGAAAATTTTTTATAAGTAATTTTTATTTTTTTCAAAAGTTTGAAATCATTCAGTCTTAATATTATCTGCATAATTTAAAATATCGTCGAGTTTCATTAAAATATGAAATGAAATCCAAATCACTTTCCCTTTTCTTCGTATTTTTTCTTCTCATTATCTACCTATATTAATGTGGTGTTTTTTTCACAAATAGCCTTCTCATACACCTAATCATCGAATACCTATTAGATCGCAATTAAAACGTCGGCGTTACGTTTGTAATTAAGTAGAAGCTCAATTTAGGTTCATTGACGAATAAAAAGCTGACCATGAAGGTGCGATTGATTGATAAAACTTCATAATATTATAATCGTGAAATTGATCATATCGCCAATGACCGCGTATTAATGTACGGTTGCAAAGAAAAAAAAATATAAAAATATTATTGAAGTGGAAGTTACTTCATTGAACTGGAAGACAAACGAAATCACGATACTTATTTCGAAGAAAAAAAAGTAGGTAGGTACACTGAAAACACACACCAAACTCTATCACTAGGTCATCATTTACTTATACAAAATTCTCAAGTTTTCCAACCCAGCACAGACGATGCAGTTTAAAAATTTATCACAGCGTTTGGAAACATTTTAATCGAGAGTTAATGAATTATAACAAACCCAAAGTAGCATCGATCATAAACCATCGGCGTACTGGAATCGTACCGAGAGCAAAGGCATGCACCGCGGTGTAAGTATGGGTTCGTAGTATATAGATACTCGTATCTTGTTTTGAGATTCGTTGATAACGATGAATAATTTATAGGGCGTATTTCGCGCGACTGCTTCCGTGAGGACACCTATCAAGCACCTCGTAGGTATAAAGTTTAAATTACTGGGAGCTTTGTAAGTGAGCCAGAGCAGGGCACGATGGGAGAGGAAGGTTCGAGTAGGAAATACACCGAACCTTGTACTTATTCGGCAACGTGGTAATTGTCGAAAACGATACGGTCGGATTTGGACACTGGTATCCGATTACGGAAAAGCCAAAACGGAATATTAAACTGGCAAATGTGCGAGGTACAAGAACCGAGAATAATTCCAGAAACCGGAGTAGGTATTTAAGCGATGCGAAATTAATACGCTGTACCGAGGGACGAGCAGAGGAGGAAAAGATTTGAAGAATAAGTAGAATAACTTTTTAATGATTTAGTAAAGGGGTTAAAATTTTTTTTTCTTCAAGATTCATCAAACTTTGAAAATTGACAATTTAAAAAAAAAATTATTGAAATTTAATAATTACCAAATTTAAAAAATTCAAATTCTGAAAATCAACTTTTTACTTTCTTTTTTTTAAATTTAAGAGAGTAAAAGTGGTTTCGTTTTATTTAAAACTTGAAAAATACTCGTATAAAATGTCTTAAGATTTACCTACATAAGAAATTAGTCAAATTTTAAAGATTTCTTACACTTGGAAAATTTTTAAAGATTTTTAAAATTAGAGAATTAGAGAATTTCATCAAAATTACGAGAATTTTAGCTTTGAAATTTTTATAAATACGTAAGTATTCAAATGAACTTTGAAAATTTCTGAAATTTTGTTCAGTTCCACGAAATTTTTAGAAGTTTACTAAATTTTCAAGATTTTCTAGGTGTGAGTGAGTATTTGAAAAAAAACAAGTTTTCAAAGTTGCAAAAATTTATTAAACTTTTAAAATTTGACCTTCGCTATTCTCTTTTTCAAATTCTAGTGAGTAAAATTGGTCTAATTTCAATAAAAATTTTAAAATATCAAATTCTAAAGATATACTTACGATACCTACCTACCTCAGAATTCGGCCAAATTTTATAAATAGACCAATTTTTATCAGATTAAAAACTTTTCAAAATTATACATAGAAGTTTTTCCAATTCTATAAACTGACTATTAGTGAATTTTAAAAATTTCAAAATTTCAAAAAATTCAATACCTAAGTTACCTACTTAAATTTTGGGAGTAAAAAATCAACTGGAAAAAACTTCTCTTTTTTTAGAGAAAAAAACTCAAGTTTTTGTTATATTTGCATCCTCATTATTATTTTTTCATTTAATTTTTAAAATTATTATAGGTACCTACCTATTTTTTTTATTATTTTTTTTTAAAAGTAAAAATCTATTGGTTTTTGTTCTGTTATTTTTTTTCTAATTTTCAATTATTGTAAACGAATTTACTTTCAGAGAAAAAAATCACGATTTTTGGCACCACCCGAGCAGCACACTCGACAAATTATCGAAATAAAAAATCGACAGAATATCGAATTCGATAAAGTGTCGCGTTAGTTCCGCATAAATCGTGAAATTATCTTTCGATATATCGACAGATTATCGATGAATTATAGTTGGCAAAATCCATCAACAGATAAACTTTCGATAAAATCGAACGATTTTTCTTTTAAAAATCTCAAGATTATAGTTAGATACTTCATCGATAACCTATCTATAAATCGAAAGATAATTACACGATTTATGCGGAACTAACGCGACACTTTATCGAATTCGATATTCTGTCGATTTTTTATTTCGATTTAGTTTCGATATTCTATCGATTTTTTATTTCGATTTAATTTCGATATTCTATCGATTTTGTATTACGATTTTTTGTAGATTATCTAGTTTCGATATTCTATCGATTTTTTGTAGATAATTTAGCATATATGGGTATATGCGCGCGCACATTTTCAAGACCGGCTTGCGAGTTTGAAGTCGTAGTTACGCTTAAGGCTGGCGAATTTCGTTCCAAATACAGCAGTTTCTACCAAAACAAGCGTCTGTTGCGAACATCGGAGTTCGTTCGCATAATACGAATTGGATTATAATATTCAAACATCTTATGCAAAATTGGAGAAGAGGGAGGGGTCCAATTGAAATTTTTATAATAACTAAAATTATTTCTAGGAACTTAATTTACAACTTTTGTTTGAAAATTTTTTCAAATTGGCCCCTTTTTCCTCCGCTCCTCCAATTTTGAATAAGTATCAACGGAGTATTATGCAAAATTGGAGGAGAAAGAGAGGTCAAATTGAAAAAAATTTCAAACAAAAGTTGTAGCTTAAAGTTCTAAGAATAATTTTGGTCATTACAAAATTTTCGATTGGGCGCCTCCCTCCCGTTCAATTTTAAATACTAAGTATTCACATAGTAATCGTAGTATTGAACTTGGTAAAATTTTATTTAAGAACAACGATCTGGTTTCAAGTAAAATACCTAGTAAACCAAAAAAACTAGATAACTTGTTTGAAAATTTTTTCAATTTTGATTTCGCATATTACTGTTACACGTAAGTAGGTAAATGCAAAATAATAGAGGCTAGAGATGAGGTCCAATTGAAAAAACATTTCAAACAAAAGTAGTAGAATAATATTCTGGATTAAATTTTGGTTATTATAAAAATTTCGATTTGGCCCTTTCTTCCCATCCAATTTTGAATATAAAGTAGGTATTTTTTGACTAGAAAAAAATCAATATAGTTTCAACAACTATCGTTACAAAATCGTTGAAATATCGAAGTCGATAAATTTCATATAATGTGTCGATAATATAGTTTTAAATATCGTCACAAAATCGTTGAAAAATCGAATTCGAGAAATTTCATATAATCTGTCGATAATACAGTTTTAAATATCTTCAAAAAATCTTTAAAAAATCGAATTCGATAAATTTAATATTCTTTTTCGATAGTATAGTTTCAAATATCTTCACAAAATCGTTAACAAATCGAATTCGAGAAATTTCAGATTATTTGTCGATAATATAGTTGTAAATATCTGCAAAAAATCGGTGGAAAATCGGATTCGAGAAATTTCAGATTATTTGTCGATAATATAGTTGTAAATATCTTCACAAAATCGTTAAAAAATCGAATTCGAGAAATTTCAGATTATTTGTCGATAATATAGTTGTAAATATCGTCACAAAATCGTTGAAAAATCGAATTCGAGAAATTTCAGATTACGTGTCGATAATATAGTTTCAAATATCTTCACAAAATCGTTAAAAAATCGAATTCGAGAAATTTCAGATTATTTGTCGATAATATAGTTGTAAATATCGTCACAAAATCGTTGAAAAATCGAATTCGAGAAATTTCAGATTACGTGTCGATAATATAGTTTCAAATATCTTCACAAAATCGTTGAAAAATCGAATTTGAGAAATTTCAGATTATTTGTCGATAATATAGTTTCAAATATCTGCACAAAATCAGTGGAAAATCGGATTCGATAAATTTAATATTCTTTGTCGATAGTATCGTTGACGAATATCGTCCTAAAATCGTAATACTATCGAATTCGATAGTTTTTAGATTTTTTGCCTATAAAATCGTACAGCTAAATCTGTATCATATCGTAAGAACATCTTTAGAATTTTTAAACGATTTTTTATCGATACGTTTCAACTTTCGATATTATCGATCGAGTGTGCTGCTCGGGCAATTTTCTTTTTAAAAAAGTCTTTTAATTTTGGGAAGTTTACGCAGATTTTGTTTTGTTGGTTATGTGATAGGTTTATTTTTTACTTTATTAAATAATATATTTTTGGAGGGGAGAGTGGGGGGGGAGGTTAAAATCTCTCGTTTGTTGAAGAAAATATCTCCAACTTATTTGGGAAAAAACTATTTTAGAGTAAATTTTTTTAGGTTTTTGAGGAGACAAAATTTCTTTTATTTCTTTGAAGAAAAAATTTAGCGGAAAAATCTCTAAATTTTTTGAAGTATGTAGTGAAATCTCTTGATTTTCACTCTGAAAAAATTTCTGTATTTTTTGGAGAAATATTTTCACATTTGAAGAATAAAATCATGGTTTTTAATTTTTTTTTTTTTTTGAAAATAAGAATCTTTATTTTTAGATAAGTATTATTTTTATTTATTTTTTGATCAAAAAAGTCTCTGATTTTTTTGTAGACAAAATTCCTGAATTTTTCAACTTTTTTTACCTAATAAAAAAAATTCTCACTTTTATGAAGAAACAGCAATCATTTTTTCTCATACTTGTACATTTAAAAAAAAATAAAAATAAAATCTTTCAATTTTGCGGAAAATATATACAATTTTTTTTTAAATTGCCTAGATAATATTATTCTTAGAGGAAAAATCTTTTATTTTTTTTTAAAAGATTTTTTTTTAGTTTTTTTTGGAGTAAAAAATCTTCTAATATTTTTTGGAGAAAAAAAGAAAAATAATATCACCATTTTTTACCTGAACGTATGGATAATTTTAAACATAATTATAGTTTTGGAGTAAAAATCTCTTAATTTTTGTGCGAAAGAAATCTGTTACCTGATACTGTTTTTTTTTATTAAATTTTTATGTTTTATTTTATTTTTTATTTTTTGATAAGGTAAAGAAATCTTTTCTTTTAAGAGAAAAAAATATCAAGTCTAGGTGTCAATTTGTGGAGCATAAAAATTATTTTTTTGGGATTTTTTTTTTCTGAAAAAGAAATATAAAAACCATTTGGTTGGCCCTGGAGAAAAATTTAGGCTCGCTGCAAGTGCGTTTTTTGCACCGCCCCCTCCCATTTTTCGTCACTGAATATTTTACAAGTTTTCCAAAAAAAAGGTAATAATTGAGTTCTTATCATCCTTCAAAAAAAAGAGAAAAAAATCCATTTCACAGCCATTTTTTAAAAAATACGAATACTTTCACAAATTCCGAAATTTTGAAATAATAAGAAAGTTTTTGAAAGTTATTCCATTGACTCAAAATTTTATTTTGAAAAAGTTCGAAAAAAAAATCCATTCCTCTGCCTTAAATAAATTTTGACAAAAGCCTAAAAAAATAATAATAATAAAAATTGAAAAAGAATTTTCGATCAACTTGAAATAATCCAAAGATTGGAAAATAACCAACGAATCAAGAAAAAAATTGTCCTCCAAAAAAAAAGAGAAATTTAAATCACCCATTTCCAAAAAATATCATTTGTTAAATTCAAAAATTTTGAAAAAAATAAATAAATAATTTTTCAAGTTATTTTCCTGACTTGAAAATTATTCAAAAATTCTTGAAAAAAATTAAGCAACCCCTCCTCGCTTGAACCTCGAATAAATTCAAAAGTTTTGAGGGAAAAAAATCTAAAATGACTTTGAAATAATTCAAAAACTTGAACATACTTCTCAAATTGAGAGAAAATTAAGCATTCTCGTTCTTCAAAATAAATTTTAAAAATTTATAAAGTTTTACAAAATTGTAAAAAAGTTGAAAATGACGCAATATAATACTTGATATTAATTGCAAAATAAATAAATAAAGTCCTGCCTCTCAAAAGCAAATAAATAAATGACAAACAAATAAATGAATAAATCAATCGAAAAATCTAATTTACCAAACTGTACGGGGAAAAAAACGATCTCGCAATCACTGCGAGGGTCTTCTCAATACACTTACACCTATATCGCAATTCGCGCCGCCAATAAAGACCTATAACCATGGCCATATCGAAGGGCAGCTTAATAAATTAGCTATTTAATTAACTTCCAATAGGCGATAGACCAACTACACATAGTTACAGTACAAACAAGCCGCACATCGTATAGTTAGGTACACACGTTTCGGGATTGTATAATGAATGGCGAAAAAATTAGGCCACCAATACATCGTCTGCAGAGCGAGTTATTCATTGTTCCCATCAATCATCTCTGTATGAAGCTATGTATACTCGTCGCCTGTATACGATGTGTTGACTGTTGAACCTTCGATATTTACACGTATATCCGAGCATTTGGTAACATTAAATTAATATAATGATAATGAACAAACAAGGCTATAGGTAAATACACTTTTCGGACAACAACCCAAATGAAAATTGGATTCAGACAGGTATGCAGCGACAACGAAAGGGGTGCAAAAGGTGCACTTGTAACGGGCCCGAATTTTCCCCAGGGTCTGACCAAGAGATTTGTATTTTACTTTCTGAGAAGAAAACTATTTTAAAAATAATTTTTATCCTCCACAAATTGAAACTAAAACTTGAATTGTTTTTCTCTAAAAGCAAACGATTTCGTTATCAAAAAAATCTATAAAATTTGGCTAAGAAAGTAAAAAAAAATTTTAAATTATTTATAACCTATTTTTTAAAAAATTGCGTTTTTTTTTCTCCAAAAAAAAAAGATTTTTAATAAAAAAAAAAGTATACGATAAACTCTTTTTAAAAAAAATAAGGTAGGTATTTTTTCTCTAGATAAAAATATGTACAAAATTTTATTTTAAATACAGATTTCTTTCGCAAATAATCGTGAAAAATTTAGGAGTTTATATGAGTGGAAAAATTATATTTTAAATTAATTTTTCTCCAATTTTAGCTAATTTTTGCAATTTTTTCCAATTCTATCAAAATTTGCAACTTTTTCGTATTTTTGAACCCTAGAACTGTAGGGTTTCTCGAGTAATTATTACTGGAAAAATTACATTATTTTCGGGAAATTTGAATTTATAGGTACAACCTATACCTAAGTGGAAAAATATTATTGAATTAATTTTTGTTCATTTCCAACAAATTTTGCTATTTTTTCGTATTTTTTAACCCTACAACTGTAGAGGTTCTCAAGTTACACATACTTTGAAAAAAATTTCATTAATTTTGTGGAAATTTGAATTTATGAATGGAAATATTTTATTTAATCAATTTTTATTCAATTCCAGCAGTTTTTCAATTTTTCAATTTTTTTCAACCCTACAAATGTGTGTCACGGAATAAGAAAAGGGGGCTGTGGCCAAAATTTCGATTTTCATTTTTCCATCGATTTTCGTGTAAAAAAGTGTTTTTTATATGAAAATTGATGAAAAAATTTTGATAAAAATTTTAGTCACTAGCCCCCTTTTCTTATTCCCTGACACATGTAGGGTTTCTCGAGTAATAATTTATATAGGAAAATTTCATCAATTTTGTGAAAATTTTAATTTATGAGTAAAAAAGTTTTATTTAATCAATTTTTGCCCAATTTGAGCTAATTTTGCAATTTCTTTTAATTCCTGAAAATTTTGAAATTTTTTCGTATTTTTCAACACTACAACTGTAGGGCTTCTCGAGTAATGATTTCTTTTATTAATTTTGTGGAAATTTGAATTTATGAGTGGAAACATTGTATTTAATCAATTTTTGTTCAATTCCAACAGATTTTGCAATTTATTAAAAACAGGTTTTTTCTTGGGGGAAAAAAAACTGAGGTTCTTTTCTTTAAAAAAAAAAAAAAAAAAAAAAAAAAAAAAAAACTATAAGATTTTTTTTGGAAAAAAAACTGAGATTTTTTTTTGGATATGAATCAAGAAATTATATCCTGAGTAAAAATTAAGAGATTTTCATACTTCAAAAAAAGAGATTTTTCGCATGCTTGAAAGATTGTTTTTTCTTCAAAAAAGTAAGAGAAGTTTTTTCACTTCAAAAAGGTAAAAAAAATTTTACTCTAAAAAAGTTTAGGAATTTTTCCCAAATAAGTGAGAGATTGTTTCTCCAATAAAGTTGAAATACCCCCTCCCAAAAAAACACAATTAAAATATCTTTTTTCAAAAAAAAAAAAAAATCTTTCATAAAACGAAACAGAATTCTGTATAAAAACCGAAACAAATTTTTTTTTCCAAAGAAAATCAGGAACAAAAATTGTAATTTTAGTTTTTTCTAAGTAGGGAAATATAAATTTTTCAAATAAAAAAAAAATAATAAGTTTTCTCAAGTTGATTTTTTACTCCGAAAATTTAGGGATTTCTTCTTCCAAAAAAATTAGATTTTTCTGAAAAAAACATTTTTCACTTGCAGAAAATTTCAATTTAAGGAAAAAATTGAGGTTTATTTTTCTCTAAAAATAAAGAGATATAAATTTTTAAAACACAAATATTTTTTACTCCGAAAAATTGTTAGATACGTATATTAAATTTTTTTAGAGAATTTTTTGGGGTGTTTTTAATAATAAAAAAATTAATTTAAAAAAAAACATTTTTTATTATTATCGAGATAAAATGGAATACATTTCTCAATTTTTTTTTTTTTTTTTTTTTTGAAAAATACCTACGAATTTTGAAGGACTTGCAAAATTATTGCACTGGGGCCTCATTCGGCTCTCGTCGTCACTGCAGGAGTGCAGGTCCATGATTATTTTTTTTTTAAATCTATGGACCAAAAATTCGTCCACATTATTGAACTGCAGATGCATTCGTATAAAAATGCTTCTGGCCGATAAACTCTCACGACATAATGCTAACCTGTGTAAAATCCTAACCACTCGTTATGATAGCCTGCTTTAAAATACCATCGTGAGCAGTTCACCTTCGTTGAAGTCAGCAGGGTGATGAAGAGAAACGAAACTGAAAGTACATATTGCATTTTTTAACCTACGGACACAATGTAACGCCTCCAGTAAAAAACACCATACAAGTATCCAGCAGATTACAGGAAGATAGCGAGAGTACGATACGGCCACAGTACATACCTAACTACACAGTACCTAATACTTAAGCTGTACAAATACTTCGTACATATACGTTTAATTATCCAGTCTCGATTCCAATATATTCGCTAACTGGGCCACAATACACATAATCTAATCAATTTTGCCAAAATCTGCGCTCACCTAAAGACCAAGCAGCCGAGTCGTGAATCTCGTAACCGGTCGTAATTTTCGGTCGAGATTATAGGTAGTCGATTTTAAACCGATTTAGAATCACGATCGAGTTGAATCGACTCGACCGTCAATTATTCAGACGTATCGAGCCCCAAATTTGGATCTGGTGTTTCGTTCGACTCCGAGTTGCCTGGATAGGGGGATGTGGTGCCGAATACACACGTATCGAGAACCAGTTTCCCTTTTCGTATTATAATAGAGAACCATTCTGCTGTATTACGAAGTTGCAACTGCCTGGTTGTGCGATAAATATACGCGAACTTTAATGATCTACATTTACGCAACCGTTTCGCTTCTCCGCAGTGGTAATTTTAATGACCTAGTTAAAAGGCTCTGTGGTCTATTCCTGTTCCCATCGGTAGCGACGATCCTTTTCGTATCGTTTGGATGCTCTCATATGAAAATACATTTTTCAGCGATTATTCACAGTGATATTTCAGTGGTAATTTTTGATATCACCAAAAATAATTAGGTACCTAATATTATTATGTAGGTAAGTATGTAATAATTCAATATTCCTTGGTGACATAATATTATTCAGCAAAATTTTCAATAATTATTTTTTAGTGAGAAATATTTATAATTTTTGGTGATAAATTTTTCTATTACTAAATATTGTTTAATGCTCAATTTTTGATATTTTTTTTGGTGACATTTTCTGCGATGATTTTTAGTGATAATTTTTTAGTTAAAAATATTCATCATCTTTGGTGATCATTTTTCACAGAAAAATTTCCAGTACATATGTTAATATACTAATATAAGGAGACCTTATATTACTTCTTGAGCTATAAAATGACCCTCGAAGCACTTCTACATAGATACTTAATTTTCAAAATTAGATGGGAAGAAGGGGTCCAATCGAAATGTTTGTAATGACCAAAATTATTCCTAAGACTTCAAGCTACAACTTTTGTTGGAAAATTTCTTCAATTAAACCCCTTCCTCCCCAACAAATTAGGATAACACTCCGAAGATACTAATTAAAAATTGGAAGAGTGAAAGAGAAAGGCACCAATTGAAAAAAATTTTAAATAAAAGTTGTAAATTAAGATCCTAAAAATAATTTTATCTATTATAAAAATTTCGATGGGATCCCTCCCTCTCCCCCGATTTCACATTACATTAGGTAGAAACTTTAGAAAAATTGGGGGAGGGGTCCAATCGAAAAAATTTTCAAACAGAAGTTGTAGATTGAGGTCCTAGAAATAATTTTTGTTATTATAAAATTTTCAATTAAAACCTTAGCTCCCCTCGAATTTTACGTAATATGACTTAGATATTTATATATTATATTATTAAAAACTGGTGGAGGTAGGGGCCCAATTGGAAAAAAAATCAAACAAAAATTGTAAATATGTAGCTTAAAGTTTTAGAAATGATTTTGTTACTATAAAAATTTATATTGGACCTCTCACTCCCCTTCAATTTTGAATATCAAGTATCCATGTAGCCTTGGACTTGGTAACTTTTTAATGGTGCTAAAAAGGCGACCCACTCGTGTAATGACAGAAAAGATTTCTCGACTACTACTGTACCAAAAGAAAGTGCAAAATTTAAAAAAATTTGTTTTTAAGAAATTTTGGAAAAATCAGTTTGGGGGGGGGGGCACAGCACATGGTCCCTAGAGTGTCATTTATTTTAGACTTCGAGATTTTTTTGTCTCCCCTCCCCCCCTCCATGGTGTTTTTTTTTCTTGGAAAATAATTTTATTTTTTTTATTTTTGGCCGAAGTGAATAATTGTAAGTGACCCCTGCCGACCCCCTTTCTTTAAAAAAATGGTGAAAATTAGCCATTTTTCAAAATCTTTCATTTTTTTGCTTATAACTCATCAAAGATATCTCTATTTCAAATAGTATCTTAAGGTGCTCCAAATTTAAAAAATGAATAATTTTTTTTTTAAAAACGAAAAAAATTAGCAAAATTATTCAACTTACTAGGTATTTGAAAATTATTGCAATTTAATTAGAAAATATTCAAAAAATTTTATGTTTACCCAACTGAATTTTAATAGGTGTCACAAACCTCCCATTTGGAAAATTGGTAGGTAGTTTTCTATTTTTTTTATCATTTTTTTAAATTTTTTTTTTTTTTGAAAATGAAGGCTGGCATGGCACTACTTAAAATTCAGTTACCTAGATAAAAAAAATAGGGGATCCTTTTTCAATAAAATGCAACAACTTTGGAGGGAGGAAATAAGATAAAAAAAAAGCTCAAAAATTTCTCAATTTTTCATAATTTTTGTAAAGGAAGGTGCCTAGTGGAAGCATAGCATATAAAATTCAATTAGGTGAAAAATGGAAAAGGTGAAATTAAATTTTAAACCTTGAGTGAAAAAAAATTTACCAATCATTTGTTGTTAATTTTTTTTTTTTTTTTTTTTTTTTTTTTTTTTTTGAAGAATTAGGGTCATGGGGGCGTCCTAAGATACGACTTGAAATTAAGTTGAGAGAAAATAAAAAATAGGGAATTCTTTCATATGAAAAGGAACAAATTTGATGAACCACTTGAAATTCGGTTGAGGTAAAATCGGTAATTATTCTTTAATAAAATCAAACCACACCCGAAGGGGGGGAGGAGGGTAAGAAAAAAAATCATTACCTAAGTTCGAAAAATTGGTAGTTATTTATAATATTTTTAAATAGGGGATCTGGAGGGATGTGAAAAATATTCATTACTTCTTGTGATCATTTTTCAGCTTGATGATTTTAAAAAAATTTTAGAGTGATCATTTTTTAGTGAAGACGATTCACTGTTTCGGTAAAAATTTCTACTGTCAACTTTTTATTAAGATTAAAAGTAATAATTGTAGAAGTTTTTAATTTTTTTTTGTTTTTTTAAGCATAATTTTTATTTAGAAATATCCACTGTTTTTTTGGTATTAGTTTTTAATGTCAATTTTTTTCATAATTTTCAGGTAGATACGTTTAGATGATATTTTTAATGATCATTTTTTTGGAAACAAAAATTTTTGATGAATCCTGGAAATTTTTTGGAATAGTTTTTTTAGAGTATAAAATATTCGTTATTTTTTAAAATGAAAATTTCTACTGTTAATTTGTTAGGTATTAATAATTTTAGGCATTATAATTTTGGTGACATTTTCGAGGATAATTTTTTATTAATTATTTAACATATTTATTAGTTATATTTCTAATGATCATATTTTTCTATGGTGTAGATTTTTTCAGCCAAAAAATTAAAAATTTACATTTCGGGTGACGAATCGAATTTTTCAAATAATTGAACAGTGTAACTAGGTATATTTCGTTTTGGTACATACCTGGCCATGTAAGAATAATTCTCACACCTGTCTAATGACACGCGTACATCTTCGTAAAAATAATTTTTTATTCAAAAAAAAAAAAAGAAAAAAAAACACACAATATTCGTTTCTTATTTCGTAATACAAATAACAAAAAAACAAAAACAAAGAGGAAAAAATCGAGAACCAATAAATAAAAATAAATTATGCTAAAAACACGAGGAAAATTCTCTAAAAGAAGATAAGACTCAGACCACCAATCGGAGTCTGGTATTTCTCACACTGAAAGTCGGGAAAGTCTCCGTTGAAATTAAAACAGAACCAAAAAAAATATGAGGGGAAAATTACACTACATCGCAATATTAGTATGTAATACACAAAACAAACAAACAACAACAATAACAACATCATAAGTACGAAGCACAGTATAAGACACTCAAATGCCCATAGATTGCATCAGTGTCCATATTGACTTCAAAAATAATGAGGAAAAAATTGTACTCGATACATCGAGTAAGGGGAGAAAACACACAACGTACAAAAGTATAAATAATTCTTTGAGATGAGGAATGAGAATAATGAGGTCGGGGGGGAGGGGGGGGGGGAGGTTACAGTATAAAAAATTGTTTCGTCGAAAATTATTCTCGATACAAGTAGAATACAAAGTACAACGTAAAAAAGTTGGGCACTGTGAGCTGCACGCGAGAGTTGCAGATCATCTTACACGCAACTTTCTGGTCCTGGTATTGAAAATGAATTAGATAATATCAGACCGTCCGTTTCTACTTTATGACAAGTGGTTGCCGTTTCGGGCAAATGTAATTCGTTCGAACGATTTACACCCGAATGATTGCCGACGCTAGTGACGCTGACGATGCCGCCAACACCGCTATTGCTGCTGCTGCTGCCACCACCGCCGCTGCCGCGTAATACCTGAGCAATTTTTTTATTTTCGTCATCGTTTATCGTAAATTAGAGTGTTGTGATCAAACTTATCGATCGTATCGATGATTGCATTTTTTTCTATCGGTGAATTAAAGCGAGCAAAGCGGACATTTCACTAATTTATTATCAAATTGACTCGAACATGAATTTGGTAGATATTAATTTATAGTATTAATATCGATTTGAGGAAGTTTTCAAATTATGGCGACACTGCCAAATGTTGGGATATGTTAATCAAATATTGCAACTTTTTCAATGAAATATCGAAAACACCTTAAATATTTTTCAACATCAAAAATTTTAATTCGTTCAAAAATTGTTTGTGAACGAAATCGAAGATTTAAACATCTTCAACAATTCTAAATTCAAGAAACTTGAAGGAATCTTTGTTCAAACATGAGTTTTTCAATTGTTCGAAAAGATTCATATTCCTAGCAAATCGATGGCAAACGAAATCGAAAATTCAAACCTCAAGATATTCCAAAATCAGAAAATACGAGAAATCATATTTTCGATTTGTTATTTTTCAGAAAAAGCAATGTATCAAGTAAATCGTTCTCGCAAAAAAAATTAATTTTCATCTAATTCAGAAGAGTCATAATTTGGTCAACTCTTTCGCGAACGAAACCGAAAATTTGAACCTAAGGGGAATTCTGAAAATCGAGAAGTTCAAAAAATTGAATTTTCCAATGAAAATTTTCCAAATCATGCAAAAAGGATCCTATTTTGAGCAAATCGTTCGCGAACGAAATTGAAAATTCACCTCCCCCCCCCCAAAAAAAACTATAAAATTAGAAAATTCAAAAAAATTGAATATTTAAAGAATTCAAGAGAATTCTGAAAAACGGGAAAATCAAAAAAATTAATTTTCAACTCGAAATTTTTCAGATCGTGCTAAAAGGATCCTATTTTGAGCAAATCTTTCGCAAAAGAAATCGAAAATTCAAACCAAAAAAAAAAAAAAACCTATAAAATTCGAAAATTCAAAACAAAAAATTTAAATAATTCAAAAGAGTCATAATTCGGTCGAATCGTTCGCGAACGAAATCGAAAATTTGAATTTGAGAGAATTCTGAAAATCGGTAAGTTCAAAAAATTGAATTTTCCAATAAAAATTTTCCAAGTCATGCAAAAAGGATCCTATTTTGAACAAATCGTTCGCGAACAAAATCGAAAATTCGAACCAAAAAACCTATAAAATTGAAAAATTAAAAGAAAAAAAAACTAGATTAAAAAACCCCAAGAGAATTCTGAAAAACATGAAATTCAAAAAATCGAATTTTCAACTCGAAATTTTCCAAATCATTCACAGTGGTCATAATCTCATAATTTGATCAAATCGTTCGTTAATGAAATCGAAAATTTAAATTTTGAAATTTTTTTCAAAACGAGAATTGGAAAATTCGAAAAACTGAATATTTACAACTCGGAAGAAAGTCACATTTCGAGCAAATGATTCGCGAACGAAATTGAAAATTCAGATCTTGGCGAGTTTCGAAAAACTTGAAATTTGAAAAATTCTCATTGAAACATGAATTTTTCAATCATTGGAAAAAAAATCACGTTCTAATCAAATCGGTCGCGAACGAAATTAAAAATTCAAACCTCAAAAATCTCTAAAATTGGAAAATTTGAAAAAATTAAACTTACAACTCGAAAATTTTCAAAAGAGTCATATTTCCCTCAAAATCATTCGCGAACAAAATTTAAAATTCGTACTTTGGAGAATTTCGAAAATCCGGAAATTTGAAAAATCTTTATTGAAACGTGAATTTTTCAAACATTTGAAAAGATTAAAATTCCAATCAAATCGTTTGCGAACAAAATCTAAAATTCATACCTAAAAAATCTCTAAAATTCAAAAAATCAAAACAATTGAATCTTCAATTTGAAAATAAGATTTACAAATCATTCAAATGAATCATATTTCAACCAAATCGTTCGCGAACGAGGTCGAAAATTTGAAACTAATAGAAGAATTCCGAAAATCTGTAAATTCGGAAAATTTGAATTCCCAACTCAAAATTTTTCAAATCGTTCAAAGAGTGTCGTATTTCGAGCAAATCGTTCACAAACGGGATTGAAGACTTGAATCTAATAAAATTCTAGAATAATAAAAATTAAGAATTCGAAAAAATAAACTTGTATTAATTTTCAACTCAAAATTTTTCAAATCGTTCAAAGATTCATATTTTAGGCAAATTGTTCGTGAATAAAATCGAAAAAATATAAGAACTTGAAAATTATTCATTTTTCGTTCACGATGAAGTCGATAATCATTTGGAGAATAGCGTTCGCAAACGACTCATAAATGATTTTTGTTCATTAAATGCCATCATTCCTGAACGACTCTATTGATTGATGATTCGTTCGTGAATGGCATTTCAAAATTTAATCTTCGTTTTGGGCGAGTAGCTTTTTAGATGTTTTGCCAAATTTTTGAACATAGTGTTCCTCGAACGAATCGTTCATGTGATGACTCTTTGAACGATTCTGCATCGACTGATCGATATTTTCAATTCGAATGATTTATTTCTAAGTCTCTGGAGAAGATTTCTATTACACCAGGAATTCGTTCGCGAATGAATTAATGGAATAATTTCGTTCATAAGTAACATTAGATGACTGGGTTCTAAATTTTATTTATTTCATTTTTTTAATTGAACAAGTTTTAAAAATATGTTCGCAAACGATTTGCTTGTAAAATTGTGGAATCGTTCTCGACTGAATCATAAATTTACTGACAAATCAAGTTCATTAAAAAAAAAAAAAAACAACAATCTAATTCGTTTATGAAAAATTCGCTCGTAAAATAAAAAAAATTTCGTGCTGATTTCATATCACTCGAATCAAACTGAATGTCAACTCTACCCCCCCCCCCCCAAACAACAACCTCTCAAATTATAGACTATTCCTCACACATCCATAAACCTGTTTCTCCTCAAGGAAACTAAAACTATGGGCGTATTGGCACTATATTTTTCTTTCAAACTTTTTTTTTTTTAGTTAGTTAGGTATACTTCACCTAACAAGTTGGGAAATTTTTAATAAGCTCACGACAAGAATATCTATAGTAAAAACTCGATTTTAAATTAGTTTACTTTTTAAATATTTCAGTAACATGAACAACAAAAAGCTGCTCTTCACCTCCGCTGCTTATCAATTCCGAGAATACTCTATAGACCTATACGTATTCCCACAACAGAGTTTAATTACACCCCGAGCTATATTTCGCCGGCGAAATATGTTTTTTGGGAGGCTTTTTTCCGACGTTGGTATATTTTTCTTTTTCTCTCTTAGGTAGTTTTAATTAAGAAAATATAGCTGGTTTTTTTTTTTTTTGGTTGTAAATTTTGAACAAGGCTTATTATATTTACAAAATATTGATCCGGAGAATAAAATTTTTATTAAATTAGGTAGTTTTTTCTTCTTTCAGTTTCTATGGTTTATTTTTTATTTATTCGGCTCGAAGATTTGTGTGTTGTTTTTTTTATTCATCACCTCGAAGTTTGCCTATTATTTTTGATGAACAAGCACGAGACTAGAATGTCAATATTTTAATGATTAACCAAGATGGCGTGGGAAGAGTACAGTTTTTTTTAATGAAACGAGTAAAGAGAAAGAAGAAAATCAGATGGAAAAGCAAATAATAAAAAATAAAAAAATTTCAAGATGAAAACAGACACGATAATTTTGAATCGTGCTCTTTCTAGAAATCAGATTTTTCACTTCCTGCTTGTAAACTTGAACCTCTCAATTCATATTCTAAGACTTTGATCAAAGCTAAAGCAAATGCATTTAGAAAATCGATCATCTTACTTCAAATTTATTAGATTTCAGTCTACCATACGTCTCATTGGACTCAACAGCGTTGAAATCTAGTTGAGAATTTTTCATACTATGCGATTGATACTGATCAGCTGAAACTGATGAAGGAAAAATAAATTCGTTTGAGAAAATTCTCCATTGTTTTTCAGCCACGAAAAAAAAACAAAAAAAACATCTACGAAGCTTCGGTTACATCAAATAGGCGAATACTCACCCCTATTTAAAATATCGGGTTGTTTTAAATTGGGCACTATGCTATAGGCGATGGTATAATTCTGATTATCCGCTTTAACAGGTAATTGAACGTGTTTCACTTCGTTCTGTGTGCCGGCGTCGTATCGAGACGCTTCGACGTAAAATCGTTGTCATAATTTCACCAAAGCGAATACCATCAGAAGAATCACCAACATAATTATCGTAATTGTGCAAGCTAACATGGTCGATACGCCATTAGTGGAGCCATCTTTTCTCACCCATTCTGTAATTGAGAAACCAAAGTAAGGAAAAAGAAGCAAATAAAAATCGCCTATAGATACGCAGAGCTCACACATAACGATTCCATTACCTCGCACTCTTATTCTCTCTTTTATTTTTCTAATTTGAAAAAAAACCACCTCGAGCGTTTCCAGTACCTGTTCTTTTTTCGGCGTTTTCGAAATTAACATCCTTTAAAATGGTGGGCTCGCTTTTGCCTTTGTAATTGGTGGCATAAACGATGATCTGTAGAAGAGAAGTGTCCACTACGTTCAGAGCGTTCACGTCTACGTAGAAGACTGGCCAGTCGTTCGATACGTTCATAAGGATTGAATCGGATTGGTAGATTTCCAAATGGAAGATTTGTTGGAGACCGCCGTCGTATCCGGGAATGCATTCGATTTTCCTCAAACTCACCGTGACGTTTTCCATCAGGTCGAAAGAGCAGTTGTATAGACGAGATGGTCTCGCTATGGACAAATAATTATTTCATTTAAACGTGAGCCTAATCGGTTTGGAAATTTTGCCAACTTGAGTTTGCAATTATTTGAACAAAAAATAAAAACATATTAAGAGGAGTATTTGAGGAGAGCATAGCATTGTGGCAGACCTGAGTATATCAGAAAGATTTCTTGCGACAGAAGATCCACACAGATATTAATTCGGAAATACAAAAAAAAATTAACAACTTTAGTTTCAAAAAAATTGTGAAAAATTTCTCAAAAATAAAGTTGATAAATTGGTCAAAAATTTATTACTTTTCAAAAAAAGACAAATTTTTCAAAAATATGCAATATTTCAAAAACTAACAAATTTTCAATTTTTTTTTTGAAAAAATGATAAATTTGAACAATTGACTTTTGGAAAACTGACAAATTTTGAAAAACTAACAAATTTTGAAAAACTGACAAATTTTGAAAAACTGACAAATTTTAAAAAATTAAAAATTTTTAAAAAACTGTCAAATTTTGAAAAATTGACAAATTTTGAAAAATTGACAAATTTTGAAAAATTGACAAATTTTGAAAAATTGTCAAATTTTGAAAAATTGACAAATTTTGAAAAATTGACAAATTTTGAAAAATTGTCAAATTTTGAAAAATTGGCAAATTTTGAAAAATTGGCAAATTTTGAAAAATTGACAAATTTTGAAAAATTGACAAATTTTGAAAAACTGACAAACTTTAAAAATCTGACAAATTTTGAAAAATTGTCAAATTTTGAAAAATTGACAAATTTTGAAAAATTGACAAATTTTGAAAAATTGACAAATTTTGAAAAATTGACAAATTTTGAAAAACTGACAAACTTTAAAAATCTGACAAATTTTGAAAAATTGACAAATTTTGAAAAATTAACAAAATAAATTTTGAATAATTGGCAAACTTTAAAAAATTGACAAAGGCTATAGCAGGATAAGCATAGGTGAATCGGCCTCAGACGCCATTTTAGAATTTTTTTCAAAAAATCTTTTTGTAGTGGTAAAAGATGATTTTAGAACGTATCGTGAAATTCCCATCCCCCTCGAGGGGGCTGATACCTCGAAAAACATGGTTTTCACTTTTTCGGCGTTATCTCAGCCGTTTTTCGGCCGATTGAAGTGAAACTTGGTGGATGGTAGAAGGTTACGAGTACCAAAATGCACAATTTTTTTGAGATTTTTCTGACCTTGAAAATGACCTTGAAATGCGTTTTGAAAACTTTGACAGCCGTTTAAAAAAAAAAAAAAATATACACGCATACCGCGATAAAATTACCATATATTTTTAGGTGTATTTTGAACCTCTGTGAATTTTTTTGGATTTTTCCGAGTGGTGGAAATTGCCTAAAATGGCGAAAAACCGCGTTTTTTCAACATTTTACGCATGTACGCAGGGTGAAATTGAGTTTTGGTGGTACGCTCAGATTATGCAGTACAATTCATGTATTAACAACCATTTCAAGACGTATTTTGAAATTTCGCCCCTTTTTAGGGAGGTGATGCCTCAAAAACCACGATTTTCATCGTTTTCGAATATTTTTCAACCGATTGAAGTGAAATTTGGTGTACAGGGGAGGGTTCTGAGTGGAAACAACCCCAAATTTTTTCAGATTTTTTTGACCTTGAATGCGTTTTGAAAACTTTGACAGCCGTTTAAAAAAAAAAAAAATACACGCATACCGCGATAAAATTGCCATATGTTTTTAGGTGTATTCTGAATCACCATGAATTTTTTCAGATTTTTCCAAGTGGTGGAAATTGCCTAAAATGACAAAAAAAACATGTTTTTTCAACGTTTTTCGCGTGTACGCAGAATGAAATTTGGTCAAAAATTTGTTTCCTCATAGCACATTACTAAGCACTCCCTCTTACACCTTTAGCCCGAATTTCAGCTCAATTCGTTCATTTTTCACGAATTCGGTTTTTTCACTTCTTTTGCATGCATGAAATTGCAATAATCACAAGAAATGATGAAATCAAAAAACTAATCACGAATTCGGTTTCTGCGTGTCAAACTACCCCGATTTAGACCCCTTGCGCGAAAATTTTGCCCAAAATTGAAAAAATTGCATTTTTAAAAAATCGAACATGAAGAGAAAAAAAAATTTTTTAAATAAAAAGGCAATTCCAAACTACCTATTTTATCTGTGAATTTGTACATTTTTCCAATAATTGATAATTTTTTGAAATTTAATTTGATAAGTTCTACAAAAAAAAAAAAAATCATACTTTTTAAGAGTAAATTTTTTTTTTCAAATTTAGGAATCGTTTTTTAAAATTTCAATAATTTTGTAATATTTGTCAATTTTTTCAAAAATTTGTTATTTTTCGAAAAATTGGTAGGTAATTTCTCAAAAATCAATAAATTTTCAAACCTTTATAAATCAGTAAAATACCTATTTTATATTTCTCCAAAAACTAATTATTTTTCTAATTAAATGTTGTAGATAATAAATTTTACTAACGTAAGATGATCATTCTTTTGCAGATTCAAGAATAATATTTTTTTTATAGTCTCAACGGTAGGAAATTTTTCAAAAATCAATAATATCTCAACAATTGAAATTTTTTTGACAAATTCATAATTTTTCCAAGATCTCTAAATTTTCAATAATCTGTTATTTTTCAAAAATTATTGATTTCATTCAAAAGTCGTTATTTTTTCAAAATTAATAATCTCTCAAAAATTACTAGGTAGTAGGTACTAGGTACGTATATCTTTTTTTTTTCAATGTTGGTTTTTTCAAAAGTCTATCGAGTATAGTTTTTCAAAAATCAATAATTTCTCAAAAATTGATTGCATTTCAAAAATTCGTAATTTTTTAAATATTGAAAATTTTTCAAAAATTGACAAATCTGTACCTACGAGACATTTTTCTAAAAATTGATGATTTGAAAAAGGAATTAATGATATAAAAAATGCAAATCTGGTAATTTTATGAAATCAATAACTATTCAAAAATTATTTTCAAACCATGGCTCTCTCCAACGAGTACTCCTTCTACCTCTAAAAGTTCACAAGCCATGGACCCAGAGTCCAGACTCACCTGCCGGAACCAGATGAAACACACAAGGCTCCAACTGCCTTCCGACCTTATTATCAGCCTTACAGATCAACGTGCCGTAATCCAGATCCGACAAAGGCTTATAAGTCAACTCGCTGGTCGTCTTGTTGATCGTCTTGTACACCGAATTCAACACCTTTGTGCTTTCTCCGGCGCTGTTATTGAACTGCCACGTGAATTTCACGCCGTTTGGGTCGGCATCCACTTGGCACAGCACGTGCAATACCTCGCCCAGTGACGCTCCTATTATAGTTAATTCTGGTCTTTTACATCTCGGCACATCTGCAAGTACGGGGTACATCGAACAAAAAAGCGAAGGTACCGTTATATGGGAGTAAAAAAATCGTAAACACTTCGTACCTAAGTACCTACTACGTAGATATGGTATAGTATATACATATGTGGTGGCAATGTTGGTTTGGTGATCTCGTAAAAAACAACGAGAGTGGCTCGGCAGTGCCATCATGCCAAGTTATCAAATAATTTCTTATATAAATGTTCACCAAAGTATCGGCCATTATCGCAAATACCAATTTACTTTGACGTTGCCCGACTAGCTACGTGTACCCAACTCCGAAGTCGATTTTAACTCGAAATAATCGTCGTAATTGAGTCGTTAAACTGCGATAAAGTCGTCGTCTAGGCAGCTATTCTCAGCGATGATCCAAAGTCGCGTCGTATTTTTACCACGAGTACTACGAAAAGTAGCGTTCTTCGTTTCACAACGTTTTTCAAAAAGTCTTCGGTTTTTTTTTGTTTGTTTTTTTTTTGAACGAGGGATGCTTAACAAACACTAGTTAACACAACTCCTTCCAATGTTTCAAGTGAAGTACATAATTTGAAGTTAGATAATAAATTCACAATTGATGAAAATATTTTTATTGGACTACATTTTATGAAGGATAAAGCTTTTTTTTGAGAATTTTCCCTAAAATCTAGAAGGGAAGTTTTCAATAGAAAACATCCGCAAAAAACAAGAAATTCAAAAAAATTAGATGCTTTTTCAAAAAAAAAAAAAAAAAATTACCTACTTAAGATAACTACAAATTTACTTGGCTTCATAAAAATATGAGTTTTTAAACGTTTTCGGGATATTTCTGAAAGAATTTTATAGATCTTATAAACAAAAGATATTCAAGATATTCATGGAAAAAATTTTCAAACAAAATGATTTTTTCAAACTGGAGAATTTTTAAAAGAAAAACTCGAATAAAGTGAGAGAATTTTTAAAAATTGACCATTTTTTGATTTAAAAAATATAGGTATACTTTTATTCCAAAGAAAATTTAAAAAAAGATTTTCAAGTGTTTTTGGAATTTTTTTAAACGAATTTCTTAAAAGAAATTTTTCTAGAATTTTTTTTTAATGAATTCATTCCGCAATGCAATTTTTCCCAACAAAATATTTTAGTAGGAAAATGCCAATTCTCATCAAGAATTTCTATGAAGAAAATTTAAAAAAATGATTTTTCCAACAAGATTTTCATTATGGAAAAATTACTTCAAAATTTTTTTTTCAAAAAAATCAAGAAAAGGCAAGATCAAACTTAAAAAAAAACAAGAATTTTACCACTGATTTTTCCAATTTTCTTCACGAAAAAAAATTTTCAGTAAGAAAACTATAAGTAGATCTCTTCAAAAAAATTTATGAAGAAATTGAAATCCTCAACAATTTGAAAGAATGAAATTTTCAAAAGAAAATCTGAAGAAAAATGTGAAAATCGAGAAAAATTATTTTAACAAATTTTTTATCAAGTACGAGGTTTTCTGAATTTAAAAAAAAAAATAATAATTATAGGTAACTATATTTTTTGAAAGTTTTTTTTTTAGATTTTTTAGATTTTTTAGATTTTTTTTTAAGATAATATTTTTTAGCATGATGAGATTTTTACTGTGAGTATTTACATGTATATTAATGAGAAAACTTCAATTCGGATCAAGATTTTTTCTTTAGAAAACATTTATTGAAAATAATTTTGGCGATTGTTGCACGAAGTATTTTATTACTTTTCAAGATATTTGAGACATTTTCCAAGATTTCTTAAGGCATAAAAAAATAAATAAATAGCCTAAATAATGGGTACTTACCTAATATTAAATGAATAATTTTTTTTTTTTTAATTTCCAAGATATGGTATTTTTTATGGGAAAAATTATCAATTCTGAGCAAAAAAATATTTAATTCACATTATTGAAAAATGAGAAAATCCTTCTCACATTTTTTAAACTATTGTTTTGAAGAAATTAAAAATAATTGAGAATTTAAGAGAATCTTTTCAAAAAAAAAAGAAGATTTTTGACAAATAATTCCCTACAAAAACAACTTCAGAGAAGGAAATTTTCAAAAGAAAATCTGAAGAAAAATTTGAAATTTATTCATAAAATTATGCAACAAATTTTTAATTAAATACATATAAATTTGTTAAAAAATTTGTTAAAAGTGCAGGAAGGTAGGTATCATACCTATGTTTTAAAAATTATTATTGAGAATTTTTTTTTAATTAAATAATTCTTCAGTGGTGAGTAACTGTTCAATTTATTTGAGAATTTTCAAAATAAAATCTGAAGGAAAATGTAAAATTTATAAAAACATTATTTATCAGAACTTTATTCAAATTTTTTAAAAGAATTTTGCAACATATTTTCCTAAATTTTTTTTTCTAAAAAGAATTGAAATAAGAAGCATAAATTTTTTTCAATTTTTTTTTTTTTTCAAACAAATCAGTTTTTAAAATTTTTACATTCGATTTTTTTTCAAAAAGAATTAAAAAATATATTTGAGAATTTCTTTCAAGACTTTTAAAGGAAATTTTTTAAAATAAGGAATAAAGTTTTGAACGCAACTTTTCAAAAATTGAGAAAATTGAATCTTTCTAAGAGAAATTTTGGGAAATTTTTTCAAAAAATTTAATGCGTGGAATTTTTTAGTTAAACGAAAACTTTTCGAATTTCTGCCAAAAATAATTTTGAAGATTTTTATATTAATTATGATTTTGTTTTTTGAAATCTTTCCAAGAAAAATGGTATTTTTGGAAAAATATATGTTTTTGGTATTTTTAAAATAATTTTATGCTAGAAATTTTTCATAAAAATTTTTCAGTCATTTTTTTCAAAATAAATGATTTTATTCTGTCATAAAATTATTTTGAAGAATTTCTTTCAATAAGAAAACTTCGAGTCAGGCCAGAAGTTTTTATTGGAAATTGTATGGAGAATTTTTTATTTAAAAATAATTTTCTCGAAATATCATTATTAAAGAATTGAAAAAAAAGAAAAAAAAAAGAAAATATTTGAGAATTTTTTCCTAGACCACAAAGTGGAATTTTTCACAAAAAAAATCGACGAAAAATATTGGATTTAAAATAGAAATCATGAAAATTGTTTATTCAAAAAAATCTAAAAATTTTGTATCGGATTATTCTGTTTTTTTTTTTGTTTTTTTGCCATAAAACTTATAATTAAAAAATTGGAATTTTCATCATTTTTATGAATAAATCTTTGGAATTTTTTTTTTCAATCCCTAGGTAGGTATAATATTTTTCAAATTGAATTTTTTGAAAAAATATTTTTAGAAATTTCTTTCAGTGAATTTTGTTTTTATAAATAAATAAATAAAATCGAAAAGTCAAAACATGCGACTAACAATTGGCGAAGATGATTGATTATATTACCAGATTAGGGAGCGTAAAGAGTCAATTTGGCCATACTAAAGGTTTGTTACGCATTCTGCATTCGATACAAAAATAGGAGCAAATCAAAGAGAGAAAAAAAATCTTTTCATCTGATCTTTTTCTCGTGCATACAAAAGGCAAAGGTGACGTTTTTTCCTCTGCCTACACAAAGAAATAAAACGACGACGATGAAGCTACCACATCCAGGCCGTGGGAGGAGAAAAAGGGGTTAAAAATAGATTCGAATTGATCTCCACGCGTATTATTAGTAATCTCTATTATACGTACATACTTACGTTTATAATATACACGTGATATTTATTTTTATTTTTTTTCAAAAGCTAATAAATGAAAGGATACATAGGAAGGCGTGTATTAAAAATAAGGATTTTTTTTTTGAAAAAAAAAAAAAAAAGAAGGTTGGCACGTCTATGTTTTTGGCATTTTTGTATAATATTTAATACGTAAATTTACTCTGTGTGCCCTGGTTTGACACGCATGGACGTTATTTAGTCATCACCGAGTACACGACTTCAAAGAGGGCTATTGTATGGGCATTTTCGTATTGAAAACCTACACGTTAAGCGACGATATCGTCGAATCTATCTGTCTCCCTCACTCGTCGAGTAGGCAAAGAATTGTGTAGTACTATACAGCGATATTCTATCAGTTTCATAATATATTGTGTATTATAATACGCGACGAGCGACATAGCTCCTTTTTCAAACGACACAAAAGGATACCTGGCGACAAAGGTTTATGAGTTTTGTTTGAAACAGCCTTCCACTCGTCTATGTATCAATTTCAGCTTTAAATCTATACACACACGAAACGTTAAATTTACATGTGTATCATAAGTCGAGCCACATGTAGCGTAATAATGAGTAATTTTCAATACCAGACGACGAATTGTATTGTTCGTCGGTGATGAGTTGATGGCAAACTTTCCGCGCGTAATCGTGAAATTAACTTTTGGGACGAGTTTTCAAAGCAACGGGGAACTTTTCCCAACTTCAAATACCTACGTCGAGAATTTCAATTTTCGTCAATTTTTTACATTTAGCTTTCCTTTCCTCTTTATTGTATATTATGTTCATCTGATACATTTATAGATTACAGGGATTGAAATTCATCAGTTCATCACTGCTATTTATGGAATTCCAGCACCGTTCAAGTTCATTTATTCTAAAAATTAACCTAAAAACCGGTTTTGGCTCAAAAATACGTACATAAAAATAGACATGCATGAAGATTTTTTTCACTTTTTAGAAAGACCCCCTCACCTCTCTCCCATGAACCACTTTACCTCTATGACCATTTCATAGTCTTAAAAGACCCAGAAAGCGATATTGCATCACAATTTTTTTGAATTTTCAGAAAATCACCCTCCTTCCTATTATCAAAAAAGAATTTACGAATTGAGAAGCGACCAATGAATAATAAATACTTGAAATTTCCTTCCTATTTGAATAAAAACTTGAAAATTTCAAAAACTGAAAAAAATCTAAATTTGAAGAATCATGATGAATAATTCTCCAAATGCCATTTTTTTGGGGTATATTTAAATAATCACCTCCCCCCTCCCCCCTTATTCAAAACAAAATAATTTTCGCAGTTTTTTTCAATATTTAAAAAACAAAATTTGGAATTAGAAAAAAGGTTCTTGTAAGAGAAAAAATTTTCATACATAGAAAAATTGTGAATTAATTTTTAAAAAGAAGTATAAGTACGAGGTATGATCCAAAAGAACATGGACAATCTCTACAGCTCGGCTGGTAATTATCGTACGAGGGTCATCAAGGTCTCAATAGAATCGTACAACCCTCCTCTATTCAATGAGATGTCGCCGAAGTATCTGCGATCATTGGTTCCCAAACTATAGCTAATTAAACAAATACACCTCGAAGCACCTCTGCGGTTTTTTATTTTCAGTACAAAAATGTCAAAAAAAAAAAAAATTAAAAATCAACTTTGAAACAATATTCCACGCGAATCATTATCTCCTTTGAAGTATTCACAATTATTGGCCTTGCTTTGGGCTCAGAGGCCCACCCATTTTTGGAAACATTTGGCAAAGTTGACTTTCAGAAATTCGCGTGACATTGCAGTTTTTTTCCTGCAACGTTACGCGAGTTTCCGATAGTCAACTTTGCCAAATGTTTCCAAAAATGGGTGGACCTCTGAGCCCAAAGCAAGGCCAATAATTGTGAATACTTCAAAGGAGATAATGATTCGCGTGGAATATTGTTTCAAAGTTGATTTTTAATTTTTTTTTTTTTGTACTTCAGCGACATCTCATTGAATAGAGGAGGGTTGTACGATTCTATTGAGACCTTGGTGACCCTCGTACGATAATTACCAGTCGAGCTATAGAGATTGTCCATGTTCTTTTGGATCATATTTCGTAGAAATTGAATTCTTGGCAACTTCAAAATCAAAAATTGCCATACTGAAAAAAAATCAAATAAAGCACTGAGAAAACTTTTTCAAGACAACATTTGTTTGCTCGACTTAGCTTTTATTTCGAATTTGAAATGTTTCAAGTTCGAAATTCGTTAATTTCAAAGAAAATCTATATTCAAAAAACAAATATTGAAAAAAATTCTCATCGAGAATCGAATATTCAGTAAAATTTTCTCCATTTTTTCTACTCAATTCCAAGATGGAAATGTTTCACACATTGAAAAATTTAAGTTGATAAAAAAAATCTCAGAAATGAAATTCACGAGGTTAGTTTATATGTACTTTACCCTATCCTCTCCCATTCCAAAAAAAAATTTCATAAAAAAATCAAGTTTTGAACAGTACGAGTATGTTGTTTTTATTGAACATTTTCAGAAAAAGTTTCACAAAACATTAGAAAATCACATACGTAGATAAATAGTCATAAAATCGTCATTTCTTAAAATTCATACCTTTGATTTTCAGAAGTTTTGTGAAAAACATTTGTAAAAAGTACTAAAAAATCAAGTTGACGAGGAGAAAATTCTGACCCTTGTTGAAACTACAAAAACATTATCAAAACTGCTTCTCAATGAAATTTGGCTCCTGAATAGAAAATAGGTTTCGGTTTTGTCCGCCAGGTGGCACTATTAGTTTACCAAATGAATTTGAAATAGAACGTCTTTCTATGACGAAGTATATATGTTTTCCCTAATTTCTTGACAAAAACTTAAAAAATTGTTTCTAATATTAGAATCAAGATTATCAGCCAAAGTTTTCAAAAAATAAATAAATAATAATAATAATAATAATTTTGAATAAAAGTAAAAATAAATTATAAAGTATTTTAACACCTCAGAATAAGTGTGAATTACGAAGAATTTCAAATTCACATGTTCTGAAAAATTTTTGAAGAAATTGAAGTATTTTGAATTGAAAAATTTTTAGAAGAATAAAATTGGAAATCAAAAATTCAAGATTTTCAGCTAATGTTTTCAAAAAAAAATTACCTAAAAATAATTTCAAATAAAAATGAAAATTATTTATTAGAATAAGTATTTTTGTGCCTAATTACATATTATTTTAATGAAAATAATAAGTAAATACGTAAATTTGAAAAATTAAGTTACAACAAATCTCTTTAACAAAAAAAAGACAATAATTGCGAGATTTTTGTCAAAAAATCATCAAGAACTTCATCAAAAAAGTTGAGCCTTTCAAAAAAAAAAAAAAAAAAAATGAAAATTATCTGGGTTCTACTCAAAAATAATTTTTCTGATTTCTTTGGCGAAAAAGAGACATTATTGTGAGATTTTTGTCAAAAAAATCCTCATAAAATTTCACCAAAAAAATTGAGTCTTTCAAAAAAAAAAAAAAAATGAAAATTATCTAGGCCCTACCTACTCAGAAAGATTTTTTCTGGAAAAACTGAGGAATTTTCTTGCACAGAAATTTTTGAGAACAAAAGAAAAAAAATGTAAAGAAATAATTTTTTCAAATATCAAAATTTTCTTTGAAGAAAAAAAATTAAAAAATTTTCTGACTAGAAAATTGTTTTTTGACAAAAATCTCTGTCTCTTTTTCGTCATAGAAATTGATGTATTACTTTGACTAAAATCGGAGTAAGAACATGCCCGAGCACTGAATGTTTTCCTAAATGAAAGTGATTTTTCTTTTATTAAAAAAAAAAAAAAAAAAAAAAAACATAAAATTTTTTCTTTAAAAAATTCCAAAATTTTTACTTCCGCAAATTTAAAAAATATTTTTCTATCACAAAATTTGATATTTTTTTCCGAAAAATATTGAAATATTGTCATCTTCCAAGATATTAAAACTTCTTTAACCAAAAATTTAAATGACAATAACAACTCAAGAGTGAAGAAATTGGACAAAAATGAGAAAAAATGACAAATGCCCACATCCTACTTCCGAGCACATACACATTGCTGGTCTCAAATTTCCAGTACCTACTGAAAACACTACGGAAAATTTTTGGTTGAAAGCTACGCTATCGTTCCTTTCTTATTCCAACAAAACACGAACTCAAACACTTGTTTTGAAAATGAACACAACAATAAAAATAAAAATGAGCCATTTAAAAATTTTCATCGCAAATTCAACAAACAACTTGAAAACTTTTGAAGGCTGATTTGGAAGTTAATATTTGCGTATACTCCAGCGTATCATTCATAATTATGTACTTATAAGTATTTGAGAATTTATTTTAATAAAACTTTTAAATTCTTTTGAATTAATAAGTATAAAAAAATAAAATAAAAAAAAACTTGTCAAGTTATAAAGAAAAATCAAGACCAATAATTAACAACCTGAGTACAAACTTAGGTAAGTTGTTCAAATAAATAAATAAAAAAATAAAAAAATAAATAAATAGAATTGACATGCAAAAAAAAGTTCTGAAATTTTCAAGAAATATCTTTTTGGGAAGGGGGAAAGAGATTTCTAAACTTTTTTAGAGTATTTAATATTCTTCATTTTTCTGAGAAAAAAAATCTCAATTTATTGGGGATAAAAAATCTTTCAATTTTTTTATTTAAAAAAATTCTTGTTTTTTTTTTTACTTTTGATTTAATTGAGAATAAAAATACTTAATTTCCCAATTTCATTGCAGATATAATAATTTCTCATTTTTTATCTGTAAAAAAAAAGTCTTTCAATTATAAGAGGAAAAATTTCTCATTTTTTTTTTTTGGAAATGAAAACAAAAATTTCTCGAGTTTTTTTGGTGAAAATTTTTTAAAATTAAAGACTGTTTTCAATTTTATTTTTCTTGTTTTTTTAATTAAAAATTTTCAATTTTTTTTTGGATTAAGCAATTTTTTAATTATTTTGATCACTTGAAAAAAAAATGCTGGATTTTTTGAAGCGGAATAAAATAATTCTATAATTATGTACATACAATTTTTTGGATTAAAAAAAAAATGCAGAATAAAATTTCATATTTTTTAAAAATAGGTAAGTAAGTACAGATATTTTTTATTGCTAGAAAATTTCTCAAGTTTTTTTGAATAAAAAATTTCCCGATTTTTAGGTTGTGTTGATATTTCTCATGAAAATATCACTTTGACTGAAAAAATCTTTAAATCAAAAAGAAGATTTGTAAAGTGTTTTTTTTGGGGTGGGGGGGGGGGGGGGAGAGAGAGGAGGTTAAAAATAATTTTATGCAATAAAATTTTTCGGGTCATTTTTTCTCCAAAATAATTTTATTCTGTGAGGAGATTTTTTCAAGGAGAATTTTTAATGAGAAATTAATTTTAAGATTTTTTTTTGTAATTGTTTAGAAGAGAAATCATTTGTTTTAAACTAGATTCGCTCATTTCATAATCAATTTTTAGAAATTTTTTGTCGGCTCCAATGTACTCAAATTATATTTATTTTATTTTATTTTGGTTAATTTTATTTTTCATTCATACTTGTACCAACTGTAACTACATATTAATTCAATGATATAGATTATTGAAAAAATGAGTGCAATGTATTCGTTGGGGGGGGGGGGGGGGGTGAAATAAGCACGGTTTAGTGGATAAACTTCGATAGAAAGGATGAGAAAATCAAAAATGAGTCCATGTATTTTTTATTACACACCTGACAGTTCATGATCTTTTTCTTAACAGAGGAAAAAATTTTCAAGGCTTTTTTGGAGACGATTTGGTGGCCCTTTTTAAGTTCTGCAACAGTATTTTTCAAACCTCTGAACGCCGCTGTTTCCAATTCGAGGCATTCACGGTGTTCCTAGGCCAGGTTTTGTCAAACTCCAAAATTGAAGGAACTACAAGTCTACAACCAATAACCATTAAAAAAAAAAAGGAGACTCAGCCTTCTCATTTTTCAAATGGCTGTAGTTCCTTAAATTTTTGAGTTGAGCAAAACACGACTATAACCAATTTTGTAGAACATAAAAATTTCTACAAAAAAGGTCTGAACAAATTTTCTCTATCTTCATTATAAATGAAGTTACGACATTCTGAAAAAATGACTATCACGAGTACATAACTTTGCCCCTTCAAATCTTAAGATCGGAAAACATGCAGACACTTTTGTAGTTTGGGTAGCTGCATCATTCGTTTGAAGAGGGTGCACTAGTCTAGGAACTCCCTGCACGTTTATTTTTCACGATTTATTTTTTTGTTTGATTTTTCAAACTTTACTTTGTTCTTTGACCATCTATCACTCCGCAGAAAAAAATTTTCAACTTACTATATCGTGTTTCGAGAGATTTTATTCGTTTATTTTTAACACGATTTAAGCAGATTCCGAAGCATTTTCCGAAAAAGAGCTTCATTGGTCGCGAATTAGCCAGATATGCTCGCTCATTTGTACTCGTATTTCGCACATTCGTCTCGATTCGTGCGCTTTGGCCACTGGCTGAAAATAATTCCACATTACCCGTTCAATTTTCTTCCTTTTTGAAGTACTCGTTTAGGGCCATTATGGCCGCTCTCCTTTTAGCCTCCTTGATGGTCTCGGCCTTAGCGACGTACTTCTTGCCGCGTATAACGAAGGTGAAAATATGCTTGGCGAAATGCGCGGCTCCTTCTTCTTCGCAATGCATCTCCATCGGCTCGTACTTGAATATTTGGTATAGAATTTGCACCGGGTGTTTGTTGTCGAATTGCTTGACGTCGTATTCGGGCTGCGGAATATCGTTGTCCACTTCGATCATCAGGTCGGGAAATTGATCCTGTAGCACGAGCTTGGCGCATAAACGTCGAGCTTCCTTGAGACGAGTCGCCTCGGCCGTGTACGTTTTACCGTTTACTTTGTAGGTGACTCGGACCTGGCTGAAGGGACCATCGTTGATACGTTCGTATTCCATGACGAAGGCTTCCTTTCGGAATATCTGATGGAGCAGCTGGACCGGGTGCATTTTGCTGGAGATTCGTGGTCGTAGCCCGGTCCCCGATTCCGAGCTGCATTTCTCGACTAGAGAGTCACCTTTGCAGTATTGCTGCGATTCCATCATCGGATAGTACTCGTAGCCTTCGTAGTCTTTGGCGTAGTCGGACGGAGACCATCGAGAATAGCCGGCATGCTTGCTCGGTACAGTCCAGCGGTATCCTTGCACGTTGTTGATGAGCTGGTAATAGACGCAGTTCTCTTGGGAGCTGGTGGCTGCGGCGGCGGCAGCGGCCGCAGCGTTCGGCTGCACGAACGGATACGACATCGTGGAGAACATGAAACAGTTTTGTTGATTAGCGCACCCCTGGTTTTCGTAGTAGTATTCCATGGCGGTCTTCGATGGATCGGCGCATTGATCGTGAGGTACGAGCAGGCCTCCGGTTGTATATTCGTACGATGGATAGCAGCTACCGAGGCTGAGGGCCGCATTCGAATTTGACGACGATTTTAACGCGCTCACAGAGGTGGCGACCGGATTCGTTTCGTTAATATCCATTTCTTTCGAATATCATTTATTCTCGTTTCTTCTCTCGTCGTGAAAATACAACAAGCATTTGGACGCTGCGACCAGGCGCACAGGTACACGTCGATTGTATAAGTCGATTCCATGGAAATTATAATCCGACACGTGGCGTCGAGTAGGGTTCTATTATTCGCAGCCACCACCCTTGCCGACCATCCTACGATGCTATGCTCTCTCAAAAATACTCGAGTTCGACGATACGATACTTACCTGCATAATCGTCCTTCGTATTGTAGAGTTTTTCTACTTACTCGCAGCATCCAACTAACAATGTCAATGTTGTCGATAACGTTCGCCATTAAAATGGTATTTTATCAAAGGGAGAGGTCGAGTCGAAAGTTCTTTATTTCATTTTTTTTTGTCGTTCTGTAGAACCGAAGGATACAAGAAGGACATAAAGTCAACGCATTTTATTTATTTTTTTAATACGCCAACGAACCGTTTGAAGGGCTTGTTATAATTATGTAGTGCCACTGATGGATTTATTCGTGCGCGAATATCATTTTGGAAATCGTTCGGATGGAATTTTAAATGAGTCGAATATTGCAAATTTGAAAAGTAATAATTTATAACATTTTCTTGGAATATTAAATTTTTTAAGGAATGAATTTTGGAAAAAGATCGAAAATGGAATTTTTCTAGGTATTATTTAAAAAATATATATTTATTATATTATTTTTAATTTGTCAAGAAACAATAATTTTTAAACATTGCATTGAATTAATTTCTTCAAATAAATGAATTAGTTTTGAATCATGAATTTTTAAAAATTTGTAGAGAAACAATATTTTGAAACAGGGCTGGGTATTCTTATTATATTTAAAATTTTGTTCAAATCAATTTTTTAAACATTTTTTTTCAAATCAATGAATTTTGGAAAAATGTCTAAATTTACTTTGTAATTGATTTTTTTAAATTTTAATTTTTTGAGAAACAATATTATCAAACACTTCTAGGAATTTTTTTTCTTCAAATTTTGTCCAAATAAATTTTCAAAAAATGCTGGGATTATGTTTTAATTTTTTTTTTTTTTAAGAAACATGATCTTCAAAAATTGCTGGGATTTTTAAAAATTTGTTGAGAAATAATAGGTAGGTAGGTATTTTTGAACATAGTTTAATTTTTTTTTCAAATAGCGTCCAAATCAAAATTATGAATTTAAATTTTAGAAAAATAATTTTTTTAAATTGTGAAGAAATAATATTTTCAAACTTAGCTCGGAAGCAATTTTTTGTTCAAATTTTGTCAAAAGAAATTTTTAGAAAATTTTGAGGCCATAAATTTTTAAAAATTTGCCCAAAAACGTAATTTTCAGACCATTTTTTAAAATTTTGTTTGAAAAAAGCACAATTTTACTATTGACTTTTCAAAAATTTGTTGAGAAACAATGTTTTCAAACATTATTATGTTTGGAAATAATTTTTTGATCAAATTTCGTTAAAATGAATTTTTAATAATATTTATGAATTTTATTAGGTATTTTTGTCTAGAAACACAATTTTCAAACATTGCTGAGATTTAATGTTCAAATTAAAAAAATTCCGTCCCAATCCTATACTTTTAAAAAAATTTTAAGAATGATATATTTGAAAATCATTTTTTTTTCAAATTAATTAGATCCAAAATAAAATTATTGTTGAGAAAATTTTTAAAAAATGGTTCAAATATAATATATATTTTTTGCAATAATTTTGTTAAAAAATGAATTTTAGAAAAAGTTCAATATTAATTTTTTATTTCTTCAATTTTTTTGTTAAATGAATTTTTAAAAATTTTCTTGAGGAACAATATTTTTGAACATACTTAAGTAGGTAATTTAGATTTTTTTAAATGTCCAAATCAAAATTATGTTAAAAAATGAACTTTAGAAAAATTCCGAAAATTATTTAATTTTTCATTTTTTAAAAACTTCTTTAGGAAACGATTTTTTTTTCAATTTTATTTTGTAGAGAAACAATATTTTCCATTGCTCGGAATTTTTTTTTAAAAATTATTTTGTCTAAATTAATTATTTTTTTGATATTATGAATCTTTAAAAATTTATCAAGAAATAAACAAAAATGATTTTGTTAAAACTTTTCAATTTTTTTTTTTTTGAAAATTTGTCAATTATATTTTATTTTTTATACTTTTGTTCAAAAACGAACTTGGGAAAAACTATTTTAAAAAATTTATGTATCCTAGTAAATTTTTTTTTTCTTATTTAAATCAGATTTCGTCTGAATCAATTTTTCTGAAAATTTGTTGAGAAATGAACTTCAAAAACTTTTTCTTAAATTGATTTTTAAATTTTTTTTTAGAAAATAAATTTTTGGATTTAAAACAAAGTTATCCAAATTTTAATTTTGTTGAAAAATGAATTTCATGAAATTTGTTCAAAATTTATTTTGTTTTCAAATGAACTTTTGAAAATGTTATTGAGAAAAAACATTTTCCTAAGTTGTTTTGTTTTTTTATTTTTTTCGAAATGATTTTTTTTCTCAAAAGTTGTCCAGATAACGTTTTTTTCAAGTGTGTTGAGAAATGAATTTCGGAGATTTTTTTCAAAAAGCAATGTTTTTAAGAAATTATTAAAATCCTTTTTTCAAATTTTGTTCCAATCAATTTTCCTGAAATTCTGCTGAAAAATGAAATTTGTAAACTTTTTCGAAAATTGATTTTTAGATTTTTTTAAAGCGTAAATTTTTAATTATGACGTAAAAACTATTTTTTTAAATTTTTTTTCCAAGTAAATATTTATCCAGTTGAAAAATAAATTTATTAGTACGAAAAAAGTTTTAAAAAAATTTCAGAAACATGATTTTTTTTAAATGTTTTCGAGAAACAACATTTTCAAACATTGTCAGGAAAAAATATTAAAAATTTTTTTTCCAAATCAAATTTTGTTTAATTAAAAAAAAATAGATTTTTAGTTTAAAATTTGTCCAAAATACCTAGTTTGTTTTTTTTTTCAATTTTTTGGGAACACGAATTTTTTTTATTTATTTTGGACGAAATACAATATTTCAATACATGTTTTCGAAATCATTTTTTTTCAAAATCAAATTTTCTTATATTTTGAGGAAAAATTAATTTTGCTAAGATTTTACTGGAAAATGGAGTAAGTATTTTTAATTCGGTAGAGAAACAGTATTTTAAAGTGAAATATTTTTATTTTTAATTTTTAATTTAGTACCTAGGTAAGAAAATAAATTTTGCAAGATTTTATCCAAAATTGATTTTTTTTTTTAAATTGTGGTGAAAACTTGAAAAGTAGGTAAGTGATTTACTTAACAACGTCTCTATAAAAATAAATTAAAACGGATCTGGATCTCGAAGATTTTTCTTTTAATTCAAATGCAAAAATTTGAGGCTCTAAAAGGATCTCAGATCATCAAGTTGATACCCCTCGCTCAATTTTTTTTTCATCATACTGGAAATGATGAAAGGGAACAGAGAACGAAAAAAAAATCTACATGGAGAATCAACTTCATTTTTCGAATGAAAAATAATCAGTAACTTTATTTTAAAAATATTAACACTTCTAAAACGAAATTTTCTCAATTTCTATTCCACATGAAACGAAAATCACCACCATCTTCGTACCCCTCGGTTGACACATTTTTTCCAAAATTGCTCGCCAAAACAGACCAATTAAATTTCTCCGAATTACACATCCGTCAGCTTAATTTTATACATGGTAAAATACCACGTAATCGAGAACACCGTCAGCGATCCGAATAACGAGCAAATTAAATAATAGAGCATCGAAGGTGGCGCCGCAACGACACCGCCGTCGCTTAATTTATACGAATAAGCCGAGAAACAATTATCCATCTGGAGTCTCTCGGCTCGATCGTGGAATCGGCTTCCATTCCGGTATACGTTCTCGACGCAGAAGAATTTCAAGCCAACGTCGGTGCATTTTTTCTGAAATCTACTCGATAAGTATACGATACTGAAGAACAACATCAAGAAGTATACGATCAGCGGCAGAATATAGACGATTAATTTTTTCATCTCGATACGTAGATTTAAGCTCAGATATTACATAAAAATCAAGCATTCGTACGAACGTATTTGCTATTACGACACAGACACACAGATAGAGTTAGCTGCTTCGTATGGTGTTCGTGAGTTTCGCACATAAAACGCGTAAATCATCGACCAGAGCGTCACAATAATAAACCAAACACGTACTTTATTCGTATACAACTGTCTCTTATCACGTTTCCTTTTTTCATTTTTTCCTACTCTCATTCATGGTGTAAATTCACTCTCGTTTTTTAGCTGTTGCTAGCCGACAATATCTGCTCTGTGCTGGGCTATACGTATACGAATACCATCGCCAAGCCACCGCGATATTATACCACCTCGTCGCACTCCATCCGAGTTGAGATGTCGAAAGAGTTGCATAGGTTGCCTCGTATCAAGGCGAAATTCGAATTTTGTACACGTAATTTACGAGCGTGAAAAATCGCGAACATATTTCGCATTTTAATGATCGGACGACGCGATTTCACGATACTTCAGATAGTTTTATCCCATTTGAAATTTTAGGGAGGAAAAAAGGGAAAAAAACAAAGTTTAAAAAATAAAAGAATTATTGTGAAAAAAAAAATTGAAATTTTTTTTTAAAAAATTGACCGCAAATTCGAAAAGATGAGAAATATTTTACTGAGAAATAAGTTGGTCAATTTTTGAAAATTTGTAAGAAAAGTTGAGAAAAACTGTAGAAATTTTTCATTGAAAATGATAAGTGGGTACGTATTCAGAGCAGAAAATTGGTCGTCATAAATTTTTAAATTTTTTTTAAAAAATTGTAAGTATCCCGAGCAGCACAATCGACAAATTATCGAAATAAAAAATCGACAGAATATCGAATTCGATAAAGTGTCGCGTTAGTTCCGCCTAAATCGTGAAATTATCTTTCGATATATAGATAGATTATCGACGAATTATAGTTAGCAAAAATTTCGAGATTATAGTAAGATATTTTATCGATAATATATCTATAATATCGAAAGATAATTTCACGATTTAGGCGGAACTATTGCGACACTTTATCGAATTCGATATTCTGTCGATTTTTTATTCCGATTTTTCGTCTTTTACTAGCTGTTTTCTATAATTAAAAATCCTTAATTAGCATAATTAATACATTAAACTATGCCTAAACACATTATTCATGTTGCGGTAAGAGGATCATTTCAGAAAAAGTCAAAAAAAATTATAAAAAATCTGCCACCCGCGGGGCTTGAACCATCTACCTCCTGCAAGGTAATCCTTTTCCTTAACCACTATGCCATACCTTATCGCTGAGGAATTAGCAATAAAACGCTTATAATAGGCAGTTTAGTACTTCCAGACGAGTTGGACTTGAAAAAATTTTCACCAATTTTTAAAATTTGGAAATAATTTCAAATATCGTCACAAAATCGTTGAAAAATCGTTCGACAAATTTCAGATTATTTGTCGATAATGTAGTTTCAAATATCGTCATAAAATCGTTGAAAAATCGAATTCGAGAAATTTCAGATTATTTGTCGATAATATAGTTTCAAATATCGTCATAAAATCGTAAAAAAATCGAAATCGAGAAATTTCATATTACGTGTCGATAATATAGTTTCAAATATCTTTACAAAATCGGTAAAAAATCGGATTCGATAAATTTATTAATATAATCTGTCGATAATATAGTTTCAAATATCGATTTTACAAAATCGTTGAAAAATCGAATTCGATAAATTTAATATTCTTTGTCGATAATGTAGTTTCAAATATCTGCACAAAATTGGTGGAAAATCTGAATCGATATATTTAATATTCTTTGTCGATAGTATCGTTGACAAATATCGTCATAAAATCTTAATAATATCGAATTCGATAGATAGTTTTTAAATTTTTTGCCTATGAAGTTGTACCGATAAATCTTTATAATATCGTGAGAACATCTATAGATTTTCAAACGATTTTTTATCGATACGTTACATCTTCCGATATTATCGATCGAGTGTGCCGCTCGGGATACCTAGATTTGACCTAGACCTACTAGACCAGTTTTTTATATAATTATCTATGTATCTGAAAGAAAAACTTTTCAGAATTTGCGATGAATATTTTTGACAAAATTGAGGGAATTTTCTTTATGAAAAATTGAAAACGCCATTTCCACTGTAATTGAAATTAAGCAAAGATATTGAAAAATACTGAGCGAAAACTGGTAAAGAATTTTCAACACTTGAAAAACTGACGAAAAAAATGTGAAAAATAGTTCAAATAATTCTGGAAATGGTGAGAATTTAGTATCTGATAAGTAATCAAAAAATAATAATAATAATTAAAATGCAAAGAAAATTTTTTAATAAAATTGTTAGAAAATTTTACTAAAAATATACCTATCTCACTCTACTGATCTAATGTTGAGAAATTCAAGAAAAAAATTGAGATCGAGTAAGAATTTTAAAAAAGTGCAATAAAAATTTGCTCAAATTTTGATATTTTTTTTTCAAAATTTTAAAAATTTTCAGATAAAGGAAAAACAAAAATTTAAAAAAATAAAAATAGATGAAATAAAATCATCTTGCAGAGATTTTTTATGATTTAGTAAAGATTCTGTAAAAAAGAAGTGAAGGAAAATAGACTTGAAATCAATCAGAAATCCAATTTTTTTTTCAACTGTCGGAATAATTTTTTTATCAAAATAAAATAAATAAAATACTTAATTTAAAAAATTTAGAGAAATAAAATCATATAAATTTTTATACCGATTTTGTTATTCAAATTGCGAGAATTTATTTTTCAAAGCAAAAAGCAAAGAATTTTCAATGAATGCAAACAACTTTTTTAAAAGTTTTTCAATTGTAACAATTTTTTCTGTCGAATAAATTTTGAACAAATATTTTTCAAAATATACTTACATCAAAAACAAATTTATGAAAAATTCCAAGATGAACAGAATGGGGTTTTCTCAGAAAGCTGCGCATATGAAATGATAATTTTTTTATTATTATTATTTTATCATTTAGAATATTTTTGAAGTGCTGAAAATTTTTTTCCCAAATAATTGTATCTAACAAATTATTTTTTCAAATCGTGAGAAATTTTCATTGCGTTGCATCGCATGATTTTTTTTTTTTTCATTTCGGAAAAATTAAAAAAATTTAAAATATTGTAAGCAAAGTATACGAGTATTGATACTTTCCACTTATATTTTCATATTTGAAAAACTTTTTTGAAGAACTTCTTTAAAAATTCTGAATTTTTATAGAAAAAACCTTTAAACATTATTGTGATAATTTTTATTTATTCTTCAAAATGCAAGCAAATTTTTTACAACATTTTGTAAATTATTTCACTTTTAAGAACTGTAGGAATTTTTGGATTCGACTGTATCTTATGTTCCAATTTCGAGGATTTTTTTTGTTTGATTGAGAATTTTTGGAATTTTTGAAAATCTGCAAGGAGTTTTGAATTGAACTGGGTAGATTTTTCAATTTTGACAAAATTTTTCGAACTTGAATATTTTCAACTGCGAACACTGGGTTGCGTTCAGTTTGGAAATTTTTCCTTCCCTCATACGTCATTTTGACGTCACATCAAACATTTGATCATGAATTTTTCAATTTGATTGGCCAACAATTTGTTTGGTACTTGATAGTGACGTATGAGGGAAGGAAAAATTTCCAAACTGAACGCAACCCTTTATTCAACAATTGTAAAAAAATCAAATGCAAGAGTTTTTTAAATCTATTACATATTTTTTTTCATTTTTTTTTTAAATGCCACCACCCGAGCGGCACACTCGATCGATAATATCGGAAGATGTAACGTATCGATAAAAAATCGTTTGAAAATCTATAGATGTTCTCACGATATTATAAAGATTTATCGGTACAACTTCATAGGCAAAAAATCTAAAAACTATCGAATTCGATATTATTAAGATTTTATGACGATATTCGTCAACGATACTATCGACAAAGAATATTAAATTTATCGATTCCGATTTTCCACCGGTTTTGTACAGTTATTTGAAACTACATTATCGACAAAGAATATTAAATTTATCGAATTCGATTTTTTAACGATTTTGTAAAGATATTTAAAACTATATTATCGACAGATTATATGAAATTTCTCAGCTTCGATATTTTACCGATTTTTTGACGACATTTGAAACTATATTATCGACAAATTATATTAAATTTATCGAATCCGATTTTTTACCGATTTTGTAAAGATATTTGAAACTATATTATCGACACGTAATATGAAATTTCTCGATTTCGATTTTTTAACGATTTTGTGACGATATTTAAAACTATATTATCGACAAATAATCTGAAATTTCTCGAATTCGATTTTTTAACGATTTTGTGAAGATATTTAAAACTTTATTATCGACACGTAATCTGAAATTCCTCGAATTCGATTTTTCAACGATTTTGTGGCGATATTTGAAACTACATTATCGACAAATAATCTGAAATTTGTCAAACGATTTTTCAACGATTTTGTGACGATATTTGAAATTATTTCCAAATTTTAAAAATTGGTGAAAATTTTTCCAAGTCCAACACGTCTGGAAGTACTAAACTGCCTATTATAAGCGTTTTATTGCTAATTCCTCAACGATAAGGTATGGCATAGTGGTTAAGGAAGAGGATTACCATGCAGGAGGTAGAAGGTCAAGCCCCACGGGTGGTAGATTTTTTATAATTTTTTTTGACTTTTTCTGAAATGATCCTCTTACCGTAACATGAATAATGTGTTTAGGCATAGTTTAATGTATTAATTATGCTAATTAATGAGTTTTAATTATAGAAAAAAGCTAGTAAAAGACGAAAAATCGGAATAAAAAATCGATAAAAAATCGACAGAATATCGAATTCGATAAAGTTCCGCCTAAATCGTGAAATTATCTTTCGATATTATAGATATATTATCGATAAAATATCTTACTATAATCTCGAAATTTTTGCTAACTATAATTCGTCGATAATCTATCTATATATCGAAAGATAATTTCACGATTTATGCGGAACTAACGCGACACTTTATCGAATTCGATATTCTGTCGATTTTTTATTTCGATAATTTGTCGAGTGTGCTGCTCGGGAAGCTTTTTAAAAACTTAAAAAAAGAGGTTTATTTGCAATATACGGCTTGCATTCAATTTTATGAAAAACTGTAATGAATTTTGAATTTAATTTTATTTCAATTAGGTACATATTTTTCAATTTTGAAGATTTTTTTTTTTTTTGAAAAATTGTAAGATTTTTTTCAAATAAAAATTTCTTTAGTAAAAAAGTGTTAAAAATGATTGAGACAATTTTCTTTCTTTTTTCATTTCAAAATTTTGAAAACGAATTTAAATATATTTTTGATATGTTGTAAGTAACTCTGTGAGAGTGGGCATTGAAATGCATGATTTTTTTTTCTGAAAAATATCCTAACCTTTTTTTTTTTTTTTAATTTCAAAAATTAAATTTTCATGAGTTTTAAAAAAATAAAATGAAAAAATAATTTTATTTTGTACCTAAATTAAAAATGATTGGGAATATTATATATCAAGTATAGGTTTATTTCAAAAAAAAATTATTGAAATATTATAAACGAATACAAACAATGTTGCAAAAAATCCAAACGATCGTAGGTAAATAAAATTTTCAAAATATTTTTAAAAATTTCTTTCTGAAAAATTTTAATTTTTTTTCCAGAATACTACAAGAAAACTTATTTTTGATAAATTGCAAATTTTTTTTTCTGTTGAAAAATTGTAAAATTTTCCTCAGCGATTTTTTTCTGCTGAAATTATTGAATTGTTTTTTTTTCAATTTACCTAATATTTTTTTCAAAATTAGAAGATTTCTGTTTTTTAATTTTTTTAAAATAATTATTACATTTTTCTCAAAAATAGCAAACATTTCTTCAGAATTTTCATTTAAAAATTTTTGATAATAATTTTTCAACTATTGGAATTTTTAAAAATTACATAAGTAGAGTTTATTGTGAACAGTTAAATTTTTGAAAAATTATCAAGTTTTGTACGTATCAATTTGCCAGAAATTTTTCTTCATAAAATGAATACCTAGGTATATTTTTCTCTTTTCATATAATTGTGAACGGTTCATTTTATTTTAAATATCGTAAACTAATTTATTTTTTAAAAATTATTATAAAAAGTTTTCTTGCCAATTTTTTTAAATTTTTTTTCATAAGAAGAATTCATTTTGCAATGATTGACGAACAATTTGATGTCAATAATACAACGTATTTCATCAAATTTTGGAAATAATAATGTAGGTATAATTACATAAGTAAGGTACTTATTACCTCAAAATACGCGAATTTAGCATTTTATAACTCTTGTCGATTTTTCATCGATTTATAATATTTTCCAAAACGGCCATTGCACTGATCCATACAAATAAACTTAAATATATCTACTAATACCACCACCAACATTTTGTAAACCACTAGGCCACCACCACACATGCATATCCAAATACTAACGTAAGAAAAACATATCAGTAATCTACTCACATTGCACCCGTAAATGTGTAGGTTCGCTGGATGTTTCGCCTCTTTCGTTGGCAGCCTGGCAGATATATTTGCCCGAGCTCAAATACGAGACTTTTTGTAATACTAAACTCTGAGTACTTAAGATAATTCCGGAAGACACGTTCTGAGTTACGACGTTCCCCTGTAACACAGCACCAAGCGTAGTTACGAAATTAAAAAAATAAATTCTTTAACGTTGTTGCCTTCGCTTATATACCATGGTGGTTTGCTTTTTATATACATATAATACGAGTACCTACCTACGTAAGTGAGCCTATATTTTACACATAAGTATATATATTTATGAGGAAAAATTACAAATTAAAGCAGCTACAAATACATACAATATCGTATCGGGTATCTCTAACGCCTTATTATGTTCCTATGTAGACTACAAAACCAACGTAAATGTAGGTACTACGTTGGTATATATATTTTTGAGGCGCAATGCGCCTGGGTTCTCTCTCTCTCTCTCTCTCGCGAAGATTTTCTTTTCAGTACGTACGAGAAAGGGTAGGTATTTATTACATTGGTATCTTATTTTATACCATTTTCTTTCATGCTCCTCTCTCTCTCTCTCACACACATATCGAGGGTAATCGTAAAATATTCCTTAGTAAATTAACACCTTCTGCAACGTATATATGGCTCGGTTCATAAACTAATGCGAGCAGATATGTACTCTCCTGGCACGATTAATCTTTCATCGGGAACAACTACGCGGCTAATTAAAATTTACCAACTTTCGGTATCTCTTTAAGTATATTAATAATTTAAGCACACGTTTCGTTTTCGTCGAATGTACCTAGCTAGATCTTACTCTTGCTCTTTGTCGTCGTCATCATCGTATGTATTAAGTATTCGCATACGTACATACAGGGTGTCCCGGTTCAGAGTAACCAGACTTGAGATTTGGATACAACCGAGTACCACTAACAAAAAACATTACGTACACATGTTGCCTAAATTTAAAAATAAAGTAGCTACAAAGCATTGAAAATTGCTATTTTGCCAAACAAAATCGGTTGGCAACGCCGTTTTAAAAAAAAATCGACCCCGGCAGTGGATAGCACTTTGAAACGGCGAAAAACGTTATAAGTACATTCGGTTGCCTATCTCTAAAATTGAAGGAGTTATAGCAATTCGAAATTCCGGTCAAAAATATTGCCTACCTCAATTTATCACGGTGCACTGATCATGTATCGGAACGAAATTTGAAAAAAAAATACTTAGTAACATAACCTAAAGTTTCAAAAAAATAAATAATAAAAAAAAAATATATGGAAAAAAGTAACCAAAATTTTTTCATTGCCACTTAAATAATGACTCATAAACCAACAGAAAATTTTCACGCAAAAATTCTCCAAAAAAATTTTTTAACAACTTTTTCAACAGAAAAACATTTTTTCCATGTCTTTTTTTTTGTCCCGAAGTTTAACCACGCGTCCCTCCTGGAAAAAGAAGGGTGGAGCCTGAGAGAAGCAGGTGTGAACGGTAAGTAGATTTGAGAGGAATTGAGCAAGCTAGATAAATTTTCTTGCAGTTTGTCGAATTTCTAAAAAATTGAACGATTTTTTCCAAACAAACGAAAAAAAATTTTCTGGAAAAATGGCACATTTTTACTGCCAAAAAAATTATTAATTTTTTCATTCCAAAAAATTACTCCAAAAAGGTCAAGAAATTGTTACTTTAAAAAAGCGGAGATATTTTTTCTCGTTCTTGTCCCAAAAAAATTTCATTACTAGATTTTTTGGGGGAAGGGGGGGTTAGTTTCAAGATTACTACTTACACCCATCAGAAGGGGGCTTTAGATAATACGATAATACGTAAATAAATTCTTCATTTAAAAAATATTTTTTAAATTTCCTCCAAGTACACAAAATTCAGGATTTTTTGCCAACTACAAAAAAGTTGAGAAATAATTTATTTCTTTGAAAAAGGTAGTGGAGATTTTTTCCCTCAATTTGAAAAATTTCTTGTTCTAAAAAATTAAAGATTTTTTTCAGCCCAAAAAATTGAGAATTTTGAATTTCAAAAAATAAAACCTTCGTTTTCTGAAAAAAAGAACTGATAGGTACTTACCTAGATACTTTTTGGTTTAAAAAAATTTGACATTTTTTTTTATTTCAAAAAAGATTTTTAAATAACATTTCTTGAAAAAAATTTGAAAATTCCAAAATTTTGAAAAATATTTTTGTTCTGAATAAATTTTTTCATTCCAAAAAAATCATAAAATTTCTTTTTACAAAAAATTTAGAAATTTTTCTATTTAAAACAAATGAAAGATCTTTTTACACCGTGAGAATTGTTTTTTTTTCTTCTTTCTTCATTCTTTAAAAGAAGGAAAAAATGAAGAAAAAAAGTAATTTCTAAAAAATTATTAATAAATAAATAAATTATAAAAATATAACTTGAACATAATGGAACAGTATGAAAGCTTCTCGAAAAATTTTGCTAGATAACGTGTGGAAATGATGAGGCTAGATGGAAAACCAACATGAAATTGAAACTGTGCACTCTTGCATATGTCTAGAATACATTGCAAAATTTTATAAAAATTGAATCAGTAAAAGACCTGTCGAGCTTCAGATAAGAGAGCTTCGCTTGAAGGCTCCGCCCTAAACAATATTTTATTTACTTATTTATATTAATATAAGAGAAAAAATTGATCGCCAAAAAATTGAGATTTTTTTATTTCAGAAGAATTTTTTAAATTATTGTTTGAAAAAAATCCCAGTTTTTTCTCTATTTCAAAAAAATTAGGAATTTTTTTTATGTTCCAAAACAATTTTTAAAAATTTTTGAACCAAAAAATTCGTTTTCAATTTGTTTTTATTCCACGAAATTAGAATTTTTTCTCCAAAGAACAGGGAACCTCCCCCTCAAAAAAACAAAAAAAAAACAAGAATATTTCATTTTTCAGAAAATTGAAAAAAATGGCATTTTATACTCTAGAGTTCGAAAAGTATCTTAACTTCAAAACAATTAAATTCCAAAAGGATAAAAATTCAGATTTTTGATTTTTTTTTAATGAGAATTTTTTTGCGAAAGTTCAAAAAATATTTTTACTTCAAAAAAATTGAGAATTTTTTTCGACGCCTTGTACAGCAACTACCTGGAGCTAGTGGCGTGAAAATGTTTTTTATTCTAAAGACATTTTAAAATTTTTTAGTACCAAAAAATAATTTTTTTTTTAGTTCTACAAAATTCTTTTTTTTCCATTCCAAAAAAGATGTTATTTTTTCCAAAAAAAATAGAGATTTCACTCCTACTCGAAAAAAAATTCTTTAAGAAAGTTAATTATCTTCTTCAGAGAAATCACAATATATTTTTATGTTTTTTGTTTTGTTTTTTTTGAGAAGATGCAACAGTTTGAAAAAATAGGGTGTTGTTATTTCCATCCGCCTGGGTGAGTAGTTCATAGAAATGAATCAAATGAATCTCTGAACTTAGAATATTTCTTTCAAGTTTCGATTGACATTTATTTTATTCAAAATTGGAGGGGAAGGAAGGGTTAAATCAAAATTTTTGTAATATCCAAAATTATTCCTAAGTCTTCAAGCTATAACTTTTGTTTGAAGTTTTTCTAAATTGGACCCCCCTCCACACTGATTTTGCACAACACTTCGAAGATATTAGTTTAAAATCTCAGATAAATAAGCGAGGAAGGTACAGATTAAAAAAAAATTCAAATAAAAGTTGTAGAGGAAGATCCTTAAAATAATTTTTGTTATTATAAAAATTTCGATTAGATCTCTCCCTTTCCTCAAATTTCACATAATATCAGGTAGATACTTTTTCAAAATTTGTCGAAGGGGTCCAAATGAAAATTTTTTCAAACAAAAGTTGAAGATTGAGGTCCAAGAAATAATTTTTGTTATTATAAAATTTTCGATTAGACCCTTCCCACCCCTCCAATTTTGCATAATGGCTTGGATACTTAAATTATTAAAAACATGCGAAGGTAGAGGTCCAATTGAAAACATTTTCAAATAAAACTTGTAGCTTGAAGTCTTGGAAATAATTTTAGTTATTACAAAAATTTCGATTGGAGCTATCCTTCCCTTTCAATTTCGAATAAATTATATGTTAATTGAAAGAAATTTTCCAAGTTCAGAATCTGAACTGATGGAAGTAGGTGGTGTGAGCAATTTCGTTCATGTTCACTACAAATCCGAGCAACTACTCACCCAGGCGAATGGAAATAACAACACCCGAAAAAATATCACATTCATGACTTCAAAGAGTAAAATTCATGACTTTTTCATAACTTTCATGATTTTCATGACCTTTTTAACACTCTGTCATTTATTGTCTTGATGGTAATTTGAAATTATTGTATACCATCTCCCCTTCAAAATCAAGATAGGCACCTGGTGTACAACTGTACATGAAGCGGGACACCCTGTATATATGGGAGCATAACTGATACAGTATCTCTACGTACATTTGTACAAAGTGAGTACATTATTTAGCATAAAATACTACATCCACACACCAGACGACACTTTACGGTTACGCGTGTACCATTATCTCAGGTTACACACATATCCAACATTACCGATGATACTTTTCTGAGGATACGCTCAAGTTCTAAATATCTGGAGCGATTCGGCGCCAATCTCAAATCGTACAGCTCATTTCACAATTGAATTAACCCGTCGTTAAATCGACTAAGCTAGAGCGACTCTCGCGTTACCACGCCATGCAGACCGTATATTATTCTTAATACGAGCACGAAGCGGAACGCAGACCGCAAACGAGAAGTCATTCATCGATGAAATGTTTATAATTTGTTAGAAAAGTTTTCGTGTACTCAGGTAGGTACACCTACTTAACTTTCTGCTGCTTCGTTACAGCGTCTCTCATCTTATTTCGCATAAGGCGATTTCAATTATTTAGAGAATCGATTTTCATTCTCGTAATATTCCACTCTCCTTGCCAAAATACCATCTCATCTCATTTCACCTTCACCCTTCTACAACCAACGCCCCTCCCGGCATCAATTTTCGCCACCAAGGTAATTTCATCTTTTTACTTATTTTTTTTTTGCCTTCCTTGCCTTACATTTTCAATGTATATCTTTTATAAGATAAGTATTTATACTAAACCATCTCGAGTATTCTCGAGAAATAATTACATAATCACGGTTCATTTCGTATTTATACAACGGGCGACTAATGGCTTCTTCGAGTTTTTAATTTGTCTTTCGAATAATACGATTAAGTGAGTAGTTTTTTTTTGGTTTTTTTTCGTATACCTATATCGTTTCCTTTGCGCCACTGCTCGTCAATGGCAGCCCGGTTGTTCTAGTTACTAATTGAAAAGGCGGCTGGATCGACGAGACGAGTAGAATTTATCCGAGACGAAGGCATCTAGCCAAAAATTTTTAATTTTTTTTTACTTTTTTTTCAATCCTTTGAGATGACTTGAATTTTCTTCACGTGGAAAATCGTATCTAGTCAAATGGTTCGTAAAATAGCGGAAACATGGTATGGTGTCTATCTACAGGATTTTTTCCCCTTCAAAAATCGCTACTTTTTTACGACATTTTTTTAAAAGATACTACCCGCAAAATTTTCAGACCCCCTCACCCAGAAAAACTACAGAAATAAGTCGAAGACCCTTTTTTGGAGTAAAGAAATGGATCAATTTTTCAAATGTAAAACAATTTACCTATGTTTTTTGAAATATTTTTTTGTAACAAAAAAACCCTAGATATTATTTTTAGAAAGAAATCGTAATTTTAATTTTTTGATTTTTTTTAAATCTGCACTTTTTAGGAGTATAAAAAATAGAGTGAAAATTTTCTTTTTTGAACTTAAAATTACGGTTTTTTTTTAAATAATTTTTTTTTAAAACAATAATTCGAATTTTTTTAAATTTTTAGAGAGAGATAAATGAATCGTATTTTTTGCGAACATTTATTTTTAATTTTAATTTTTATTATTTTTATTAGATATTGCCTATTGCGGTTCTTTTAAATGAAAAATCTCTAGCTTTTCTTGGATTAAAAAAATTGATTTTTGAGAGTTTTTTTTTTCATTTTATTTTTTGATTTTTTAAAATAATACCCATGTTATTTTTTTAATAACTTTTTTTTTGTTGAAAAAAAAATAATATTTTTGGATTTTTAGAAAGAGAAAAAATCGTATTTTTGATGAAAATCTTAATTTTTCTTATATTTTTTCATTTTTTGATCTCGTCCATTTTCTTAGGGTAAAAAATTTCTCATTTATTTTAAGTACCTATACAGAAAAGACCTAAATTTTTTGAAGTTGAAATTTTTTGGAGATTTTTTTCACTTATCTTCAAAAGTGAAAAATCTCTCAATTTTCTGGTTTTTTTTTCAATTTTAAAATTTTTTTTTTTTTAAATCTCTACAATTTATTGAATATAAAAATGAATAAATTTCTTTTTAAGAAGAAATTTTCTCAATTTTGGCTGAAGGGAGTGGGTAGAAATAATTATTTAGAAGTATTCAATTTTTTGAGAATTTTTTCACTTTTTTAGGTAGATAAAATTTTTTAAAATTTTTCGAGGCCTTAAGCACCTGTTTTTAATATTTTTTTTTAGAGAACAAAATCAAATTTTTGGGAAAAAATTTCTCATTTTTTTCAGGAAAAAATCTTTTTAATTTTTCAATCGATACCTAGTGCATTCTCCTTTTATTCAATTTTTCCGTTAGGTAATTGAATTTCAAACCATGCCTGAGAACTAGGTACCTACTAATACATTTTTTTATTTTTTTATTTTTTTTTTTTGCAAATTCGAAAAGTAAAAGTTTTTAAAAGTAACTTTTTCCAAAATTGGTACTTAAAATTCAAGGAAAAACTGGCTATTCATTTGAAAATTCATACCTTTTTTTTTAATTGTATCGAACATTTTCCTCCAAAATTTCACGTGTTTTTTGTTTTTGAAAATTAGTAATGAATAAAATGAACAAAAAAAAAATGGATTTGTACTCAGCGGGTAAATATAATATTTTATTCGCCATTCGTTAATCTAAAATTATTGATACTCGATTTTGAGTTTTTTTGAAAAATCAAATTACGTGTAGATCCGCATTTTCGACTTCATTCACGTGTTGACAGTTCAGTTTGGAAACGTCATGTGTCGACGTTCGTTGCATTAACAACATGTATGAAAAATCCCATCGTCGAGCTATTTTGCTCGTGTACAAAGAGAGAGTGTAAGAGAGAGAGAGTTACGAGCTAGAAAATGGAGAAGGGGATGACATTGTAACGTTTTCAACTTTTAAAACATCGTACGGTATAAGCGGAGGCGCTTGTATAATTTCACTATACACATTGCAACATTACTGTTCGTATACGTTTAAACTATAGCATGGTTTTAGTTCACGACTTCACGTGGCAGTCGCTTATATTAGTATAGCAACCTGCATGTGTAAAAGTTGGACGTTAAATACTGTGAAAAAGATACTTTTGAGGTAAAACCACCAAATTTGTGGAAACTATGTTTTAAAAAAATACACACACGTAGAACATTATACCTGACAAAAATATATAAGGGAGGTGTCCTTGTTATTTCATATTTGATAATTTTTTTTTTTGGGGGGGAAGGGGGGTTCATCTTACCACTCCATATGTGTTTCTTTCTGTTATAGGATAAAACGATCTTTTATTTTTTATTTTCATCAACTGATTTTCAAGTGGTGCCTACTGCATACCTAGTGGAGTGGAGCGAAAATCAAAAATTTTCGATTTTCAAAATTTAATACCGCTGAAAAGTTGCGTCTTGGGGATATATGAAAAACAAAAAAAAAGTATTTTCAAATCAAATAATAACTTCCGATCGCGCAAGAGCTCTCAAATTTTTGAAAATTTGCAAAAAATCAAAATTTGAAAAAAATTTCAAAATGTTACAGAATGGGTTTTATGCCTTTGGTTGGCAAGTATTATCATCGTTATTAATATTTTTTGAAAAAAAATCCAGAATTCATCAGATCATTGCATTAATGAGACATTAAAAAAATGTCATATTTTACGTTTTTTTTTTAAATATTGAAAAAAATAGATTAAAAATTGCAAAAAAAAATTGGAATTAAAATGCGTTCAATATACACATTTTTGCCCGAAAAGACAATTTACAGCGATTTTTAATTTTTTTCGTACCCTTGCGAATTTTTCAAAAACTACAAAAATTGAAAAAAAATTAGGAAAATGATGGTTCCTGAAAATGGAGGTAAGGATGGTAAATCGTCGTAAATTGTCTTTTTGGGCAAAACTGTATGTATGTTAAACCCATTTTAATTACAAAAATTTTTTCCCAATTTTTAATCTATTTTTTTCAATTTAAAAAAAAAAACGTAAAATATGACATTTTTTTAATGACTCATAAATGCGATGATCTGATGAATTCTGGATTTTTTTTTCCAAAAAATATTAATAACGATGATAATACTTGCCAACCAAATGCACAAAACCCATTATGTAACATTTTGGAATTTTTTCAAATTTTGATGTTTTGCAAATTTTCAAAAATTTGAGGGCTCTTGCGCGATCAGAAGATACCTATTATTCGATTTGAATTTTTTTTTTTTTTTTGTTTTTCATGTATCCCCACGACGAAACTTTTTCGCAGTATTAAATTTTGAAAATCAAAAATTTTTGATTTTTGCTCCACCCTAATACCTAGTTCCCAATTTTTAAAAAAATTAGAAAAATTGGCAAATTTCCAAATTTTTATATTTATTGTTTTGGTTCATACTCACCAAAGTTGTTTACGAGTGGATCGTCGCAGTACTGTTCTTTTTTTGCACCATTGAAAATTTACCAAGTCCAATACTACATACAATCATACATAGATACTTGTAATTCAAAATTGGAGTGAAGGAAGGGGTCCATCACGATTTTTGTAATAATCAAAATTATTTTTAAGATTTTAAACTAAAACTTCTGTTTGAAATTTTTTCAATTAGATCCCTGCTTCCTCCACCAGTTTTTAATAATAATTATGTAATCATCAAGTTCATATTATGTAAAACTGGAGGGGATGGAGGGGTTCAATCGAAATTTTTGTTATAACAAAAATGATTACTAGGACCTCAATCTAAAACTTTTGTTTAAAAACTTTTTTAATTTGACCCCTCCCCAATCTTTGAAAACGTATCTATCTGATATTATGTGAAATCAGAGGAGAGGGAGGGATCCAGTAGGCATTTTTGTAACAACCAAAATTATTCCTAGGACTTCACCTTCCTCACTCCTCTAATTTTTAATTAGTATTTTCGGAGCGTTATGCAAAATTGGTGGGGAGGGAGGGGTCCAAATGAAAAAATTTTCAAGCAAAACTTGTACCTTGAAGTTCTTGGAATAATTTTAATTATTACAAAAATTTCGATTGAACCTCTCCCTCCCCTCCAATTTTGAATATCAAGTATCAATGTAGTACGTATTGGGCTTGGTAAATTTTTGATGGTGCCAAAAAAAAAAAAACAATACCTGCAGCGATCCACTTATAGTTGTTTCACTAGGGTCTAGTTTACTCAACTTGTTTACATGGACGTGGATCGTTGTTTGCTGACTTTTACTAATTGTAAAGTCCAATACTACAGAGACACATGATATTCAACATTTAAGAGGAGGGAGGGGTCAAATCGAAGTTTTTGTAATTATCAAAATTATTCTTTGAACTTCAAGCTACAATTTTTGTTTAAACATTTTTTCAATTAAACCCCTACCTCTACCAGTTTTTAGTAATATAATTGTCTCAGTCATATTTTGCAAAATTTGAGGGGAGATAAGGGTTTAATCGAAAATTTTATAATATCTAACATTATTTCTAGCTCCTCAATCAGTCAATCTACAACTTTTGTTTGAAATTTTTTTCAATTTGACCCCTTTCCTAATTTTGAAAAAGTATCTACCTGATGTTATGTGAAATCGGAGGAAAGAGAGAGAGATCCCATCGAAATTTTTATAATAACCAAAATTATTTTTAGAATCCTAATCTACAACTTTTGTTTGAAAATTTTTTCAATTGGACCCTTCCACCTTCACCCCTCCAATTTTCAATCAGTATTTTCGTAGTGTTATGCGAAATCGGTGGGGAGGGAGGCATCCAATTGAAAAAATTTTCAAACAAAGATTGTAGCTTGAAATCATAGGAATAATTTTGGTCTTTACAAAAATTTCGAATGGATCTCTCCTTCCCCTTCAGTTTTGAATATCAATTAGTATCTTATCTAATAGCCCGAGCGGCACACTCGATCGATAATATCGGAAGATGTAACGTATCGATAAAAAATCGTTTGAAAATCTATAGATGTTCTCACGATATTATAAAGATTTATCGGTACAAATTCATAGGCAAAAAATCTAAAAACTATCGAATTCGATATTATTAAGATTTTATGACGATATTCGTCAACGATACTATCGACAAAGAATATTAAATTTATCGATTCCGATTTTCCACCGATTTTGTGCAGATATTTGAAACTACATTATCGACAAAGAATATTAAATTTATCGAATTCGATTTTTTAACGATTTTGTAAAGATATTTAAAACTATATTATCGACAGATTATATGAAATTTCTCGACTTCGATATTTTACCGATTTTTTGACGACATTTGAAACTATATTATCGACAAATTATATTAAATTTATCGAATCCGATTTTTTACCGATTTTGTAAAGATATTTGAAACTATATTATCGACACATAATATGCAATTTCTCGAATTCGATTTTCTAACGATTGCGTGCAGATATTTGAAACTACATTATCGACAAAGAATATTAAATTTATCAAATTCGATTTTTTAACGATTTTGTAAAGATATTTAAAACTATATTATCGACAGATTATATGAAATTTCTCGACTTCGATATTTTACCGATTTTTTGACGACATTTGAAACTATATTATCGACAGATTATATTAAATTTATCGAATCCGATTTTTTACCGATTTTGTAAAGATATTTGAAACTATATTATCGACACATAATATGCAATTTCTCGAATTCGATTTTCTAACGATTGCGTGAAGATATTTGAAACTATATTATCGACACGTAATATGAAATTTCTCGAATTCGATTTTTTAACGATTTTTTAACGATTTTGTGACGATATTTGAAACTATATTATCGACAAATAATCTGAAATTTCTCGAATTCGATTTTTCAACGATTTTATAACGATATTTGAAAATATATTATCGACACGTAATATGAAATTCCTCGAATTCGATTTTTCAACGATTTTGTGGCGATATTTGAAACTACATTATCGACAAATAATCTGAAATTTGTCGAACGATTTTTCAACGATTTTGTGACGATATTTGAAACTATTTCCAAATTGGTGAAAATTTTTCCACCGATTTTGTGCAGATATTTGAAACTACATTATCGACAAAGAATATTAAATTTATCGAATTCGATTTTTTAACGATTTTGTAAAGATATTTAAAACTATATTATCGACAGCTTATATGAAATTTCTCGACTTCGATATTTTACCGATTTTTTGACGACATTTGAAACTATATTATCGACAGATTATATTATATTTATCGAATCCGATTTTTTACTGATTTTGTAAAGATATTTGAAACTATATTATCAACACATAATATGCAATTTCTCGATTTCGATTTTTTAACGATTTTGTGACGATATTTGAAACTATATTATCGACAAATAATCTGAAATTTCTCGAATTCGATTTTTTAACGATTTTGTGAAGATATTTAAAACTTTATTATCGACACGTAATCTGAAATTTCTCGAATTCGATTTTTCAACGATTTTATGACGATATTTGAAACTATATTATCGACACGTGATATGAAATTCCTCAAATTCGATTTTTCAACGATTTTGTGGCGATATTTGAAACTACATTATCGACAAATAATCTGAAATTTGTCGAACGATTTTTCAACGATTTGGTGACGATATTTGAAATTATTTCCAAATTGGTGAAAATTTTTCTAAGTCCAACACATCTGGAAGTACTAAACTGCCTATTATAAGCGTTTTATTGCTAATTTCTCAACGATAAGGTATGGCATAGTGGTTAAGGAAGAGGATTACCATGCAGGAGGTGGATGGTTCAAGCCCCACGGGTGGCAGATTTTTTATAATTTTTTTTGACTTTTTCTGAAATGATCCTCTTACCGTAACATGAATAATGTGTTTAGGCATAGTTTAATGTATTAATTATGCTAATTAATGATTTTTAATTATAGAAAGAAGCTAGTAAAAGAAGAAAAATCGGAATAAAAAATCGATAAAAAATCGACAGAATATCGAATTCTATAAAGTGTCGCGAAAGTTCCGCCTAAATCGTGAAATTATCTTTCGATATTATAGATATATTATCGATAAAATATCTTACTATAATCTCGAAATTTTTGCTAACTATAATTCGTCGATAATCTATCTATATATCGAAAGATAATTTCACGATTTATGCGGAACTAACGCGACACTTTATCGAATTCGATATTCTGTCGATTTTTTATTTCGATAATTTGTCGATTGTGCTGCTCGGGAGGTAATCAATAATTTCAACTGATGCCTAACCAGTCCTCATTTCTAAAATTGGCATTTTAAACTTCTACATTTTTTTATTCTGACCCATCGACGTTGTTTCTTTTCAAGTGAAAAGTATTCCAAATTTTATTCTTTTTAACTGAATTTTAAGTGAAAATTTGTCAATTTTGATATATTGGCGGGGAGGGGGAGAAGGCTAATAAGCACCATTTAAAATTCAGTCGAGGAGAAGTGAAATACCGAGGATCATTTTTTAATCAAAAGAAACAACATTGGGGATGGGGTAAACAAAAATCACCAAATTATGTAAGTATAGATGCTTGAAAGTTTTACAAGAATACGACGAAAATTAATAAACGGCGCGAGAGCTTCGCGACTGCGGCTAAAAAGGGACCCGGTTGTCGTAGGCGGTTTTAACTTTTCCAGGGGCATAGCACAATGCATCGATCATATTAGGAAAGAGAGGGTCGAGGACATTGGCATCGGCATCGGTGGCATGGCATAGGCAGCTCTTACATAAGATTTAGGATACACGCAGAAGCGAGTTACTAGTTTAAATGCATAAACGCTAATGATTTTACAAAAGTTATTGAAGGGATAGATAACGGATTTGCTTTTAAACGGTATTAAGATTTACGGTGTAAGATAAAACCCTATTTTAGCTTATTACGCGTCCCTGCGGGGTATTCATTTTGCAAATATATTCGTCGCTGGTATACTATACGTACGCTGTACCTTACCGCCGCCGCGCCCCCTCGCCGCCGTTTTCCTCTTTTCGGCATCTCGACTCGGGCTTTTGGCATAGCGTCCATATAGTACTTAGTACTTACATACATAGACACCGACACCATTATGTACGCCACTGCTTCGTAAATTGTATACCAACCTACGACTACGACGATCCCTTATTGCCGTTTAATGTATTAACCTATCGCGTGGATACATGCACGTGAAAGATTTGGCATGCGTGAAATATTGTCCTCGACGGTTGATAATCGTCGTAGTGCTGGTGGATATAACGAGGAAATGAACACAGGGTGGAGGCAGAACGATTAAATTACTTCTAGGTCGTGTACTCTATAAATACTGTTCATCATGATGAGCCAGAAGTCAATCCAGGGTGTCTACATTAATTTTTTTTTGTTGAAAATTCATGACTTTTTCATGATCTTTTTCATGAACAATAAGTATTTCAACATTTTCAGCGGCCCCCTTCCAACATAAGTGTAACTTGAAATGACTATGGGGGCGCAAAAAATGTTTCATTGTTTCCCTATATTTTGTGGTAAATATAAATACTAAATAGCTATTAAAAAAATTATTGAGGGAGGGGCGAATGCCCCTTGAACCCCCAAGTTATATGCATATGCCCTCCAAGACCCCCTATTTTGTAACTTAAAAAATCTACACAATTTTTAAAACGTTTTATGAATACTTAGAATTTTCAAGGGTGTAATTCGATTTCTTCCTTAAAAGGTGGATTCTTGAAATTGTAGAATGATTTTTTTACTGGAAATGAAACAAAATATTTTCACGCAAAAAATTCTCCTATAAAAAATTTTAAACAACTTTTTCAACAGAAAAACCTATTTTTTTTCTTCTTCTCAAAGGAAGTTTAAAAATATTTTATTTATTTACTTCACAATGAAAGAAAAAAAAATTGATTCCCAAAAAATTGAGATTTTTTTATTTCAGAAGAATTTTTAAAATTATTGTTCGAAAAAAATCTCAGTTTTTTTTTCGAAAATGAAACGAATTTTTTTCTTCACAAAGAAAAAATTAAGAAACTTTTCCACCGAAACTTTAAGAAATACCTTCACATAAAACTATTTTAGGAACATTTTTTCACCAAAAAAAAAAAGATTTTTGGATGTTTTTTATTCTAAAAAATCCTGAAATTTCTTCCTTCGAAAAAATTTGTACTCCAGAAGATTTGAGATTTCTCTATTTCAAAAAAATGAGATTTTTTTTTTTATTCCAAAACAATTTTAAAAAAATTTTAAACCAAAAAATTTGTTTTTAGTTTTTTTTTTCTTCAAAAAATCAGATTTTTTCTCCAAAAAACAGAGACCCTCCTCCCAAAATAGAAAATTGAAAAAAAAAGGTCTGAAAAGTTGAGTTCGAAAAATATTTATACCTACTTCAAAACAATTCAATTCCAAAATGATAAAATTCAGATTTTTGATTTTAAAAAAATAAGAATTTTTACCGAAGGTTTAAAAAATATTTTTATTTCAAAAAAATGAGATTTTTTACGCCTTGTACAGCAACTAGGTAACTAAATCTACTGGCGTGAAGATATTTTTTATTCCAAAACAACTTTTAAAATTTTTTGTAATAAAAAATTATTTTTTTTTCATTCCAAGAAATGAGGATTCCCCCCTTCAAAGAACAGAGATTTTCAAACCCCTCAAAAAAAAAATCTTCGAGAAAACTACTTAATTTTCTTTTTCAGAGAAATCAATATCTTAATTATGCGTTTTTTTAGCAAAGTACGTATATGCTTTTACGATGACCAAAATGGAAAAAAACGAGACCAAAATCCGAGACTGAAATCCTAGACTTAAATCCGACCCTATTGGGTTAGGTTAGGTTAGGTTACATTAGGTTAGGTTTGGTTGACATAAAAAAACAGAAAATTTTCAATAAATTCGACTTTTTAGACATTAGGTCAGACATTTTGAAACTTGTGAATTTTTTGAAATTTTATGACTTTTAGACATTTTCTAGACATTTTGTCAGACATTCTGGAACTTGAAATTTTTTTTAAATATTTAAATAAATTTTATGACTTTTAGACATTTTGTCAGACATTGTGAAAATTAGATAAATTTTTAAAAATTTCATGACTTTTAGGCTTTTTTTTTAGAAAGATGACTTTCAGACATTATGTCAGACATTTTGAAACTTGTAAATTTTTTTGAAATTTTATGATTTTTAGACATTTTGTCAAACATTCTGAAACTTAGAAATTAGCATAGTATATGCTTTTACGGAGACCAAAATAGAAAAAAACGACAGGAAAATCCAATGTATTTCATCGAGAAGGGCGAACCATATTTTTCTAAATAGATAATATACTTCACTAAATTGAATTTCTGAAAAAAAAAAAAAAAAAAAAAAAAAAAACTAAAGAACTTACAAAAGAACTCTGTTTTATTGAAGAAAAAATGTAGCACTCGCAAAATATTAGGGTTCCTTCAGGGAAATGAATTAAATTCAAAAAATATTGAAATTCAAGCAAGAAAACATTTTTGAGATTTTTCAAGAGAAACAATTTAATAAAATTTTTACACTAACAATTTTTAAAAATGCGCCAAATTTTTTTTAATGTTGGATATGAATTTATTCGAAATAAATTCATATGCATTCCTGGTCGTCCTACATAGATGATATTACTTCCCATGAATTTTCAAGAGAAAGTTTCCACTTTTTTTCTTAAACTAGAATAATTAACTACCTACCTATTCATTAATGAAATGAATTTTTGCACAATTTAAAAAAAATTTACAGAACAATATTTTGAAAGTTTTTCTAAGAAACATAGTGCAAATCATCATTATTTTTTTATTTGTTTGTTTTTTTGTTTGTTTTTAATATTTGTTGATTTATTTTCATAATGTCTATTGGCATCCCCTCCTCAAAAATCAATAATTTTTTACCTCTTTTTTTTCACAATTTTACTTCAAATTTTCATAAAAAGGCTCGCCCACCCACATGACCGATAATTGAGAACTACCCACGTTCTCAAAGAAATCAGAATCCAAAATTTAACGAAGAAAAATTTTCAAATACCTAGCAAAAAAATCTTTATTAAGTAGGTATTAGATAGTAATAAATTTTACTTTTAAAATTCGAAATAGGTTCAAAAAACTATTCAAAATATTTTTGAAAAAGTATGCAAACAAACAATATCTGAAAAAATTACCTACTTACATAAAAAAGTAAATCCTATCGTTGAAAAAATTCTATTCAAAGAATTCTAGAAGCTGACAAGAATTTTAAAGATGAAAAAAATGATGCGAATGATTCAAAACTTTTACACTGTAATTTTTTAAATTTTAAAAATAATTTTGAGTTTTATAGAAACATTTTTATTCAATTTATTATTCACAAATTTTCAGTAACGTGTAACAAAATTCTGAAAAAATGTTGGACAACAATTTTTCAGGTTTATTTTTCATTTTTTTTTCAGACGATTTTTTTTTTCAATTTTAGAATTAGGTAGCTACTTACTCTAATTTTAATATTGAATTTTAAACAGCACGTTCAATTTTTTTCAAAATACTTATTTTGATTTTTTTAGAGGCAACTTTATAAATTTTATAGCTATAATTTTCTAAAAAATTAGTGCAATTTTTCAAAAAAAAGTCAAGAAACAATTTTTTAATTTGAAATTATCTGCTTTAGAATTATTCTAATAAGAAATTCAATGTCAAAAAAAAAATTCAAAAAATGGAATAAAAAAATAATAATTTAAAAAAACTTATTCAACAAAAAAAATTGAAAAATATTTCAAATTTGAAAAAATTACTGAATGAGTTTTTCAGAGAATGAAAATTTTTTAGGTTATTTGCAAATTCCAAATACTCTGTGTCTATCTGGACTCATTTTTTTTTTTTTTTTTTCATTTTATTCATTAGGTACGAATTAAAAAAAAAAAAAACACGCGCAATTTTGAGGAAAAAATGTTCGATACAATAATTTAAAAAAAAAAGATATGAATTTTCAAATGAGAATAGCAAATTTTTTCCTTGAATTTCAAGTACCAATTTTGGAAAAAGTTACTTTAAAAATTTTTTACTATAAATGCGAATTTGCAAAAAAAAATGAATCCAATTTCGAATATTAAGTAGATAGATTATCAATTGCAAAAAAATAAAAAATAAAAAATTGAAAATTGGTATTTTTTATTGGATGCTCCTTCAATAATGGAGTTAGGCAAGCATATCCACCCACTGCTGAACAAGTTGCCAGTATTATCACGTCAAAGGAGGATATTCTTGACTGAGACACCCTGTATATAGTGAAAACCTACGCAATGTCACGACAACAAATACCTTTGATGGCGTACCCTGCGTGAAATCGTTTCAATCGACTATTTATGGCAAAAAATTGTCAACATTCGGTACCATCGAATGAAACAAATAACTTTTTATGAGCAGTGACTACACATACGCCAGCTTTGCCATCGTTTCGACCACATTATGCTGGCAATTTCTTAAAACGACATTCTCCCTCCTGCGTTGCTCTTCATCTTGACGATAGTTGGGGTAATATAGGAAACGCGAATAAACGACTATTTTCCAATATACCGAGTCACGATACGCGTCAAAATCTACATCCATAGTTTGCCAACGCCGACGTGTACTCGTAGGTTGAACGTCGAAACACCGAGCGAGTAATTTTTAACCATCGTCGATGAAGTTATCATTTGTCACGCTATCGTTATCGTCGCAATACGAGTAGTACTTTATGTACACCCTAGTTCGAGCATCGTAGCTGTATTTGAAACACACCGCGTGACAAGTCATCAAAACACAACACGAGCGTAAAAAAAAAATCATACTTGGGCTTTGCTTGGTTGATTCTTCAGAGAGACAACGCAGTCTCAAAATATAAACAAGCCAGCTGATTTTCTCACACTCGCCGAGAAAATATTAAAAGTTTGCTAATTCGAGGATGGAAAAAAATTTCAACTCTACGAGGAACCATAAATAACGTGTCTGATTATTCTCGTTCGAATTATTATACGTACGCTGTAAATGAGCCTACGCTCCGGCCATGGCAACTTTTAGGTAGTACTGAAAGTAAATTGCGAAAATGCCAAAGTTCACCTAATTTAACGCGTTTACCCGGAGAAAAAATTAATTGGTTCGAATTAACGTCGACAAGCCCAGGCCCAAACGCCAACTGTAGCTGGAAAAATTGACATCTCAAAGTACGTATATTCCTTTTACTTGGGTATTTTTTCCCAGCGAGAGAGAAAAAAAACACGATACGATTTTCTGACATCGTCGAACACTAATAAACTTATTACACTCGATATTTTTTTTCTTTTTAGGTTTTTTTTTTTTATGTGTGTGTCAAACACTTTGTACTACCTTTTGACGTTCGTGTATCGTTTCTCGAGACAAAACGAGCTTTCATCCTATAACCGGAGTAAAAATACCCTTAACTTGACTCGACAAGAAACACTCTCTCGATCGGGGTGAAATTAATAATTATCGGTAATCCTTTCAATGTACTAACGACCGAATGCAATATCCTTTAACGTGTTTTCCACCCTTCTATGTACCATAACCGTTTACTCGCAGGGTAAAAAAAAACGCATTACGCCATATTGCCTCCGAGCTGCGCGTACGAGTAATCCTCACTTAAGGCTACTTTTTTGAGAACCACTGAGCTTAACGGGCGTTCGAAAAAAAAAGAAGCAAGACTCGAGCTTCGCAGATTTTCCTTTCCAGCCGAAATGAAGATGGCGAAGAGGCAGGAGGTGACGCGCATTTTTCCCAAATGGCCAGTTTTTATGTTGGCTTTTATGGTACATTAACTAATAATCCTCAATTCGGGCCAAGATTAAAAGCTAATAAATATAATATTTTAATGGGGGGTTCGGGTCCGATTCGAACAGCGTACCTAAGCTTACACACACGCCTCTCGTACGTCAATTCCACTGTAGCTCTCTATCTCTCGTATGATTTCGCATCCCACTCTATTACGACCCCGGCAGAGTTGCCCTGAAATTACAAAATCGAGAAAAGTTCTATAGTCGATGCATTTTTCTTCTCCTAAAAAAGCAATGAAAGTAACAATTTTTTTTTGAGATTTTTTTTTCGATATTTTAAAGAAAAATTTTCAACAAAAAAAATCCAGGAATTTTTGCAAAAAAAAAACACACAAAACGATCTTCTATTAAATTTTGTTTTATTTTAGGATTTTTTTTTCAATTTAAAAAAAAATAGTATTTTATTAAAATGATTTAATTCAAATTGCAGCTTTCAGAGAATTATTCTGGAATATTTACAAAAAAATTAAAAAAACATCATCGAAAAAAAAAATCAAAAAAATTTCAAAATCAAAAAAGATTTTAGATAGGTAATAAAAAATATTACCGCCAATTTTTAACACATAATTAAGTAAGTACAATTGTTTTCATATAAATAAAAGAAAGAGGGAATTTTTTAAAACTTTTTTTGTAATTTTTTTTCTTCAAAACCATTCTATTTTAGAATGAATAGGTAATTATTTCCAAACAAATTTTCAATGAAAAAATTTCAACTTTTAAGGACAATTTTTCTGATAAACTTCTGGAAGAACTCTTTTTTTTTTTTTTTTTTTTTTTATAGATACCTGCGGGTAATTTTTATCAACAATATTTTAAAACAAATTGTTTATAAATGAGAAAATCTTTTGTTTTTTTTTCAAAAAAAAAAACTTTAAAATATCAACTTAAAATTACAACAAAAAGAAGAGTAAAAGGGAACTGTTTTATTTTTTTATTTAGCATTTTTTAAATAAAACAATTACTAAGGCGTGTTTTCAACAAAAGATATTTATAAAAAAATTTTAAACAAAAGAAAATTTAAAAAAAGGAAATTTCTTCAACACAAAAATTTAGGAACTTTTTAAAAAAAAAAAAAAAATTCTCCAGGAAAGGGCAAGATTTTTTTTGGAAAAAAATTCAATGAGAAAATTTTACTTACCAATTACTCATTACGTATATTTTTTTGAAAAAATTGATGAATTATTTTGAAAATTTATTCAAGAATTTTGAGAAATTTTCCAAAAATTCCAAATGGGTAACTATAAAAATTCTTAAAAAATACTAAATTTTGAAAGTCTGCTTTGGCATTTCTTTAAAAAATGGAACGCAAAAATTTTTCATTATAATCTTTTTCTTATTTTTTTTTCCAAAATACCTACCTACGTTATTTTTTTCTGCAAAATGAGAATTTTTCAGGAAAAATTTTTCAAAGATACAGAAAATTTTTTGAAAATAATTTTTGCAACAAATTTTTTCAAGATATTTTTTTATAAATGAATTTTTAAAAGAAACATTCCAACACATTTTATAATTTTTTCATAAATTTTGAACGGAAATTTGAAAAAAATAAGAATTTTTCAATGAATTTTAGAATTCTTTTTAAAAGAATTTTTTTAAAGAGCGAATTTCAATTATTACTAAAAAATTTTATGGAGATTTTTTTCGAAAAAATTTCAGTTTTAATAAAAAACTTCCAAGAAAATAGAATGTTTTTCAGAATAATTTTTTTCGACTAAAATGCCCAAAATTTAAAAAATATAAAATACAATTAGAAGAAAAATTACATACCTACAAATAATTTTAATACATTTTTTTAAAGAATTTCATTTGTTGCCATGGAAAAAATCGAGGAAAGGGTATTTTCTCCAAAGTGTTTTTGAGGATTTAAAAAAAAGGAAATTTATAAAAAAGATTTCTTGTAGGTAAAACTAAATTTAAGCCGTACTATCATTTTGTCAATAAAATCTCTCAAATAAAGAAGTAAAGATGGCATTTTCAAGTTTTTTATAGAATTTTTCTCAAAAAAGCTCGATTCTTTCTCACTACATACTTATTTTTATTATTTATTATTTTTTTTCAAAACAATTTCATTCTGCAATAAAAATTTTTGGAGGAGAATTTTTTCGAGAGAAAATCTCAATTCTCGTCAAGAATTTTTGTATTATACTATTTATATACATTTTATTTTTTTTTAATACCAATATTTTCCTTATTCAATGAAAAAATACGCTTTCACAGACGTGCTTAGACTTATCCTCGTGTACCCTTCCCTTTTACATCATCTTTGCAAATGTTTTTATTTTTTCCAGCATCCTGCCCCTGCTACAGCAATTATAGAAAGATATTTCCATTTTCGCCCCTCTCGTATCATTCCACCCGAAGAATCTGCGAATCTCGCTTTGGCACCTTCAATCCCCTTTTCACTTGCACGATTCTTTGTCCAACACACAAAGTTACCCAAGGTATTCCACAAAAACATCTCCAATCTTCATCTACTGTTTTGCGACGTACTACACGTCAAAAGACGAAAACGAAAAAACAATCGAAATAACAGATCTCAATTCTCGCCAACGTCGCGAATACCACCGAGTCGATGAAATTCGCGAGAAATATTACATTGAAGCGAAATTGAAACGGGAGTCGAGGGGCAGACAGAAGTTCAACGCTTTCTCGAATATTTCATCAAACGTTGTGCCTTACAAAGCGCCAAGCCATCAGGCTCGAGGGGAAAAAACAATTTAGCGAGGTTTCTGACACGAAAATCCATAAAAAGGCTGAGGAAATTGCCCCAATACAACCTATAAATTTATTATAAATGTTAAAGAAATTTTTTCTGCCGTGTTATTACTTCTTTTCTTGTGTTTTTGCGTTTTTCGTACGTATATCTGCGTTGCTGTTTAGTCGTTTCTCTCTTTTTCAAAAAGTTAAGTAAGAATTATACAAAATATCGTAGGATTTGAAGAAAAATAACTAATGTGAGTGCTTGTGTTTCTTTGGGAGACGATGTAAAGGTCGTTCAAATCATTTTTTCTCCTTAAGGTATTATTATAAGTAGGTACCTATTGTCTTAAAATTTAAATAAAATAGCAACTACGAGTATATGTAACAACACAGGATTGGAAAAAAAAAATACAAGACAATATTTTACCAAAAAGAGTTCCTACCTTCATTTTTATCAAAATTACATTTTTTTTCTCAATTTTAATAAGCAACAAAATTTTAAAATTCACTCCAATTTTACAAACACAAAGGGCATATACCAAGATTTGACAAATTTACAAAATTAAAAATCATATTGAACTATCAATGTACCTGCCAAAAAAAATTGAAAAATTGATAACTACAAATAATTGAACTTGAAAAATGTCTAATAGTCATAAAAAAATTAATTTTCATGGAAATGTAAAAATTGAAAAAAAAATGTTATTAAGTTATCGAATTTTGAAAAAAAAATCCAAGTTTTAAGATGTTTGACAAAATATTAAACGATTGAAAAAATTGTTATGAAAAAAGAAAGTTCATCCAAAAAAATCATATGAGAAGAATAGTTTTAAATAAACTCTGTCTTAGTATCAAAGACGTTCTGCAAAAAAAAAAAAAATCAATGTCCAAATCCCTCGTCCAAACCATCATTAAATGATTTTTCTTTAAAGAAATCTAAAAAAAAAAATTCAATAAACTTTTCTTTAGCAAAACAATTTCAGATGTAAAATGGTCTTGAGAAGGAATGTCCTAATCAAGAAATCTTCAAAAAAAAATCTCCTAATGAGAAAAACCCATTTAAAAAGTCGTCCAGCAATAAAAAATCAGCAAAATTTTTTTTCAGATGAATGATGGTCTCGGGAGGGAAACTCCTCAATCAAAAATTTTTCAAACTAATAATGTAGGTACCAACAAATTCGAGAAAAAAAATCATAAATTTTGAAGAAATTTGGAATTATGAGTTAGAATTTTTTTAAAAACCAGTTTAATCAATTTAAATCAGATTTGGAATTTTTTTCATGTGCAGGGAAGAACCGAAGTCGGAATATTGGAGGGGCAAACTCTTGAAAATTTACAACTTTTGTCGATTTTCTGACTTTTGACCCATCAAAAAAACACAATTTCCCAACTTTTCCCAACTCGAACTGAAAATTCCCAACTAAAACAGAAAATTTTCAAATATTGGAGGGGCCATTTGCCTCCCTTGCCCCCCTTTCGGAGCGACCCTGTTCATGTGATTCAAACCTAAAACTAATAGGGCTTTCGGAGTAATAATTCGAGGGAAAAAAATGAACAATTCTGTGGAAAATTTCAAATCATGAGTTGAAAATATTTTGTTTTGAAACAATTTTTTCAATTTTCAGCAGATTTAAAATTCATTGTATGATTCAATCCTACAAATTTAGAACTTCACGTGTACACTCTACACGTAATAAAAATTCCATCATTTTGTGAAAATTGACATTATTTTGAACTAGTTTCGTCAACTTTCATCAGATTTGACATTTTTAACTCTACAACTTTAGGACTTCTGATGTAAATTTTTTTAGAAAAAATTACTTAATTTTGTGGAAATTAAAATTTATGAATTTTAACATTTTTTCTGATCCATTTTTTTCAACTTTCAAGGAATTTTATGATTGATTCGTAATCTAGGACATATTTAAAAAAAAATCTGGGGTACAATTTTTTTGAGGTGCCCCCTTTCACAGGATCCACCCTCCTTTCCAAAAAATCTCTCTATCTCAGTATCTAAGTCTTGAATTCAAAAAATTTTTCAACAAAAGTTGTAGATTGAGGTTCTTGAAATAATTTTGGTCATGACAAAAATTTCAATTGGACCCCTCCCTCCCCTCCAAATTTGAATAAAACGTAAGAAAATAATCCGGTGATACTCATACGTTTTATGCAAAATTGCAGGGAAGGGAGAGATTCAATTGAAATTTTTGTTATGACCAAAATTATTCCAAGCATGGCCGGCATTAGCCCAGTTGCTCTCGTGCTCGAGCACCAAGTGAGAAATCCCAAGCTGCGCAAAAAATTGTAAGAATTATTTTGTTAGGTAGAATGGAATGCGCGTTTTCTCGATTAGCTACGGCATGTAGGGTAAGTTGGTTTACGAGGCTGTGCGACAGTTTACATATGGTAACTGGTTGCTGATGCAGTGGCCACCGCGGATGTCTTTGTTTCACACAAGGGTCGTTTTGTGTGCAACGGCTAAGAGTGTGAATGGACAGCGGCGGGCATACTGAAGTCGTTAAACTGATCCCAATGCGTAGATTTTGAGAGTATTTTGCATGGAACGTGCTAGTTGACGTTCAGCCGAATGCATGTGTTAATTTTACGACAGCTTTCAAACCGAGGGATCGAAGGGATCTCTCAACCTCTTATTTAGTCTGTCGCCTGTGCTGTTCGCTTGCGTGTCGTATATTCGTATTGTATTATTTCGCTCTGAACTGTCTTACGCGAAGTTACCTGAGTACGTGTAGTGATTGTGCTATTGTGCTATTTGGATTGTACCTGCTTTACATATTTGGTGAGTTTATCAATGGATTTGATTTCTCACTGGGCATGACCCTGGTTTATATGATATACTATTGGCTTTTTGATTATGATATGCTTTCAGTGAAATAGTGTTATTGTGAAACTTCTTGCCAACGGGTGTCGTCCGGATTTGGAGACACTGGTGGCCACTATGCTGGGTGCTGAGTAGGTATCCTAGCGATTATGTGGTCACCTACCGGGCTAGTCTTTTGTAGACGGTAAACCTGGTACGGAGGTTGGCGCTAGGTGAGGGGTATACCTGTCTGTTTGTCATTCAGGCCCCCTAGGCAAATTCCTAGCTGGTACAGGAGTGGCTACCTGTGCCTGAGAAGGTACCTATCTAGTTAGTGTAGATTAGGTGTATGTAGTTTTTAGGGTGTGCTTACCCGTGTGTATTTTTTTTAGGTGTCTGACGGGAGTTCTGTGTCTAGCCAGTGATCCAACAGCCCAGATGCCGACTGTATTATAGTATAGATTTAATGCTGACATTAGTGTAGATATTTGCTTCAATATAGGCATATTCCAGGCATCCCTATCATGTGTTTGTTTTTAGGGTAGGGTTCTTATTTTTCAGGCTCTAATATTTTTTTGGGGCGTCTTACATTTCAGAAGTGGGATCACACTGAGCTTTGACCGGAACTACCTACTTAATACTACGTATTTAAATATTATGTATTTCTTGGTTTAGGTTTTTTTTATTATGCGTTTTTTTTTCTTATCTATTTGAACATCAGGTATGGAATTTTCAGGTCATATTTTTGTGCATTTTTTTTGTTGACTTATGTAGGTCTGAAAATGTTGTAAATTTCTTCCCCTATTTAATAGGTAGATTTATTATTTTTTTATGAAGGCTGGTTAGATTTTCATTTTCCCCTCGTTTTGTTTTATTATTTCGCTTTTAGAAAAATGAGTCAAGGACGTGGTACTCGAGGACGACGAGGAAGAAGTGGGGGTTCAATGTCAAATAATCCACCTCCTCCTACCTCTCCCCCTCTCACCCCTCAACCGAGCATCGATATTAAACAGCTAGCCGAAGCGATTCGTTCTCTCGCCGTGCCCCAGCCGCGATACTATCCTAATGCGGGTGACGCGATACCTATTTTTGATCCTTCCACGAAAGGACAATCAATTTTTAAATGGTGTCATAAAGTGGATGAGTTGCAAACCATTTACAAGTGGAATGATGAGGAGATCGTAAGCCATGCGTTGCCCAAGTTGAAAGGGTATGCTGAGATTTGGTATCAGAGTCTCCCTTCCATTAAGCTTACGTGGGAGCAGTGGAAGACCAAACTCTTTGAAAATTTCCCAACTAGTGAGGATTACTATGAACTCTTCTCGCAACTGATCGCCCGGAAAAAGAGGTCAAACGAGTCTTATACTCAATACTACTACGAAAAATTAGCTCTAATTCACGAATGTGAGTTAATGGGCAAGAAAGCTGTGTCCTTCATTATTGGAGGTATTGAAGACCCAGTGGTACATAATGGGGCTAAGGCTGGTAACTATGCTACACCAGAGGCTCTGTTTCGATTTCTTAGTACCTGCACCTCCAGTCATCCATACAAGCGGCCCAATAATTGGTCTTCTGGTAAACCCGACCAGAAAAAGTTCAAAACAGAGGAGCAAGGCAATTCAAAGGGTGTGACCTGTTTCAGGTGTAAGCAAACAGGACACTATAAGAAGGATTGCCCTTCAAGTACCCCACAGTCTGAGGGCAAGAATGGGAAGGAAGGTGAAGGTAACCCCAACCGCAAGGCTGCCAGGAAATGCACTTTCTGTAAAAAGGATGGTCATGTGGAGTCCTATTGCTACACCAAACAGAATCTGGAGAAGAAAGCTGCTGCTGGTAGTGGTGGAACTGGGTATGACAAACCATCCTTCGCCAAACCTGAGCCGCGAGTCAAGTGACTAGCTGCAGCCCACACTGTTGATACTTCTGGAGAAAAATACCACAAATCAGTCCAAGTCAACAGTGTGAATAGTCATGCTTTCATCGATTTTGGCAGTACTTGTTCCATCATCAAATCCTCAGAGGCCAAACGTCTGAACTTAATCTGCGATTTTTCCAATAAGATAGTGTTGACAGGCTATGGCAATCATCGGGTCACTGGTCTAGGTGTGACGGAAGAGTTCGACCTGAGGATTGACCATGTTTCTGCCAGCATAGTTGCTTATGTTGTAGCCGATGAGGTTCAGAAGGAACCACTTCTCATTGGGCGCAACTTTACCGAATTACCACACGTCAACGTTATCAAAACCGCAGATAGTCTGACGTTTTACCAACAAGTACCCGATAATGGAATTTCTCAAATTGAAGTACCAGACTGTGAGAAATTTCCATTGCATGCAGTCAATGATGTTGTCATTTCCATTGGGCATTTGGCTCATGTTCCTGTGGAATGTGAATACAAAGGCAACCTGTTCATTCTATCCTGTAATCGTATCTATGACTCTTGCAAAAGCGCAATTCCCTGTGTTGTTATTCGCTGTGAGTCAGAGGTATATCCGGTAATTCCTGTCATGAATCTGGGGAAGACTGAAGTTATACTGAAGAAAGGCCAAATTGTGGCTCGAGGATTCCCATGTGTTGAGGAGCCCCCTTCCCACCAAAAAGTCATGACAGTGGATCATTCCATCAGTAAGCCAATTGAACTTAGAGATCTCATCGTTGGGGATGATGTCCCTGAGGAAACCAAGCTCAAACTATTACAACTGCTCAACAATTACCGTGATTGCGTTGCCATGACGCTGAATGAGGTTGGTTGTGCACCCAATGCGAGTATGACCATCAAGTTAACTGATGAGCAGGCTTTTTCTTATCGACCTTATCGGATGGCGCCGAGTGAACAAGAGGCTCTCAAAAGCATCATTGATGAGCTACTCCAAGGCAATATTGTGCAACCGTCCAACTCAGAATACGCTTCACCTGTTCTTCTAGTGAAGAAGAAGGACTCTGAGTGGAGACTATGCATTGACTACCGGAAGCTCAACTCCAAGACAGTCAAGGATTGTCATCCCCTACCACGGATTGATGACCAGGTGGACAAGTTAGCATTTGGAATCTTCTTCACCAGCATGGACTTGAAGTCTGGCTATTATCAGATCCAAATGGCTGAAGATTCCAGGAAATATACAGCTTTTGTCACACCACAAGGCCAATACGAGTTCTTGCGGATGCCCTTTGGCCTTGCTAATGCACCAAGGGTGTTCCAACGGTTCATGAATCGGGCACTATCACCTGTAATGGACATCGCTCAAATTTACCTAGATGATATACTTCTCTATGCACTGACTTTGGAGAGTGCAATAGAGGGTATAGAGCGGGTCTTGAAGGTCCTTAGAGAAGAAAAACTGACTCTCAATCTCAAGAAATGTTCTTTTCTGATGACTACAATTACTTTCCTGGGTTATGAGATCAGCAAAGGAACAGTGAGACCAGGAAGCGAGAAAATTGAGGCCGTTGTGAAGTTCCCAACACCTGAGTCGGTACACAACATCCGTCAATTTCTGGGACTTACAGGTTTCTTCCGTCACTTTGTCCAAGATTACGCCAATATTGCTCGACCTCTGAATATTCTGACGCGGAAAGATGCTAAGTGGTTTTGGAACAACGAGCAGGAGGCAGCTTTTCAACACCTCAAGGACAAGCTGTGTAATCGACCAATACTAGCCATCTACAATCCGCAGGCATATACTGAAGTCCATACTGATGCGAGTGCCTTGGGATTAGGTGGAATACTCCTTCAGCAATTCGGTGGAAAACTACATCCCGTATCATATTTCAGCCGTCAGACTCATGGTGCTGAGTCTCGATACCATTCCTTTGAATTGGAGACTTTGGCTGTTGTAGAGTCCCTGAAGAAATTTCGATCTTATCTTCTTGGAATCCAGTTCACGGTTGTTACAGATTGTAATTCACTGAAGATGTCTGCCAACAAGAAGGATCTACATCCCCGTATGGCGCGCTGGTGGCTTCAACTACAGGAATTCACTTTCGATGTAACTTATCGCCCTGGTGAACGAATGAAGCACGTGGATGCACTTAGCCGTAATCCAGTGGTGATGAGGATAACTACTGATGACCTGTTACTGTCTTGTCAACTGACAGACTCATCATTGAAGGATATTCGAAAGATCTTGGCTTCAACACCAAAGACTGCCTATGAGAAGACTGTACATAAGGACTATGTATTAAAATCAAATAGGTTGTTTCGTAAATTGCCTCAAGGCTTGGTATGGGTAGTACCAAAAGGCATGAGACATGACGTTGTCAGAATTGCACATCAAAACACCGGGCACTGCGCTGCTGAAAAGACTATACAAAAACTTTGGGAGGCTTACTGGTTCCCAAAAATGAACGAGTATGTGGATAAATTTGTCAAGTGTTGCATCCCATGCCTGTTCAACCGCCGGAAAATGGGAAAACCGGAGGGATTTTTACACCCGATCCCAAAAGGTGATCGTCCACTGGTAGCGTTTCATGTGGATCACCTTGGTCCTTTTCCGAGATCAAAGCGGGGAAATACTCATCTAATTGTCGGTATTGATGCATTCACCAAGTTTGCATTCCTGAAGGCTGTCAGGAGCACCAATACCAATTCAGTCATTGAGTATCTTCGTGACATCTTTGCTACCTATGGTTGTCCGAAAATGTTGATAGCTGATCGTGGGAGTGCATTTACTGCTATTCGGGTCAAACATTGTGTTCAAACAGTTTTGTGTTCAGAATGGAGTACAGTTAGTCCTGAATGCGTTGGCAACACCCAGGGCTAATGGCCAAGTAGAACGCTTGAACAGAACAGTTATGCACGCTCTGTTAACCACCAGCGAAAATGAAAACAGCTGGGATGAGCACATACACAACATTAAATTCTGCATTAACACCACCATCAACAAAACAACAGGAAAGAGTCCAGCCATGTTATTATTAGGCTACCAACCACGGGGTGGTGAAGATGCTTTGCTGAGAGATGCTGTGGTGGAATGCTCTACTGCCCTTTGTGATTTTGTCACCCTGCGTGAGGAGGCAGCAAAAGCCACAGAGAAAGCCCAAGCGTCTCAGAAGAAATACTATGACAAGGATCGTAAACCCAGTCATAAGTACCAAATTGATGACATAGTTGTCATTGAAAAGGCAGCTGCTGCACCTACAGGTCCCAGTAGGAGCAGAAAAACATTACCTCCATTTCAGGGCCTATTCGTTGTTGAGGAGGTCCTACCTAATGATAGATATCGGGTAGTGGATATCTCTGGCTGCCATCGCACCACTAGATCTGGCAGATATTCCCAAGTCGTCACACCTGACAAGATGAAACCCTTTGGTGGTGGTCTCTCAGATGATGAGGATGATGATGGGTCTTATGCTGATGAGTAGCACTTTGATGCTGTTATTCTATTTGGTGAGTGGCGTCGGGACGACTTTTCGTCAGAACGGCCGAATGTAAGAATTATTTTGTTAGGTAGAATGGAATGCGCGTTTTCTCGATTAGCTACGGCATGTAGGGTAAGTTGGTTTACGAGGCTGTGCGACAGTTTACATATGGTAACTGGTTGCTGATGCAGTGGCCACCGCGGATGTCTTTGTTTCACACAAGGGTCGTTTTGTGTGCAACGGCTAAGAGTGTGAATGGACAGCGGCGGGCATACTGAAGTCGTTAAACTGATCCCAATGCGTAGATTTTGAGAGTATTTTGCATGGAACGTGCTAGTTGACGTTCAGCCGAATGCATGTGTTAATTTTACGACAGCTTTCAAACCGAGGGATCGAAGGGATCTCTCAACCTCTTATTTAGTCTGTCGCCTGTGCTGTTCGCTTGCGTGTCGTATATTCGTATTGTATTATTTCGCTCTGAACTGTCTTACGCGAAGTTACCTGAGTACGTGTAGTGATTGTGCTATTGTGCTATTTGGATTGTACCTGCTTTACATATTTGGTGAGTTTATCAATGGATTTGATTTCTCACTGGGCATGACCCTGGTTTATATGATATACTATTGGCTTTTTGATTATGATATGCTTTCAGTGAAATAGTGTTATTGTGAAACTTCTTGCCAACGGGTGTCGTCCGGATTTGGAGACACTGGTGGCCACTATGCTGGGTGCTGAGTAGGTATCCTAGCGATTATGTGGTCACCTACCGGGCTAGTCTTTTGTAGACGGTAAACCTGGTACGGAGGTTGGCGCTAGGTGAGGGGTATACCTGTCTGTTTGTCATTCAGGCCCCCTAGGCAAATTCCTAGCTGGTACAGGAGTGGCTACCTGTGCCTGAGAAGGTACCTATCTAGTTAGTGTAGATTAGGTGTATGTAGTTTTTAGGGTGTGCTTACCCGTGTGTATTTTTTTTAGGTGTCTGACGGGAGTTCTGTGTCTAGCCAGTGATCCAACAGCCCAGATGCCGACTGTATTATAGTATAGATTTAATGCTGACATTAGTGTAGATATTTGCTTCAATATAGGCATATTCCAGGCATCCCTATCATGTGTTTGTTTTTAGGGTAGGGTTCTTATTTTTCAGGCTCTAATATTTTTTTGGGGCGTCTTACAAAATTTAAACTCAATGTGAAAAAAAATTTACTGGGACCTTGTTAAATTTTTTAGAATAAATTTTTTTTACAATTTTTATAGAACGATTTTTTTAAAATTTTTTAATTTTTTCGAATGATTTTTTAAAAATTTTTAGAATGAACATTTTTTTAAAAATTTTGTAAAATGAAAATTTTTTAAAAATTATTTCTTGTAATGAAATTTTTTTCATATTTTTTAAAATAACATTTTTTAAAAATTTTAAATTAATTTTTTTCAAATTTTTTAGAATGATTTTTTTTTTAAATTTTTAGAATGAAATTTTTTTTTAAATTTTGTAGAATGAAATTATTTTAAAAGAAGTTTAGAATGAAATTTTTTTTTAAAATTTTAGAATGAAATTTTTTTCAAACTTTTTAAAATAACATTTTTTTTAAATTTTAAATTAATTTTTTTCAAATTTTTTAGAATGATTTTTTTTTTAATTTTTAGAATGAAAATTTTTTTAAAATTTTTTAGAATGAAATTTTAAACATAAATTTTAGAACGAAAATTTTTTTAAATTTTGTAGAATGGAAATTTAAAAAAAATTAGAATGAAAATTTTTCAAATTTTTTTAGAATGAAATTTTTTAAAAGTATTTTAGAATGAAAATTTTAAAATATTTTTTAGAATGAAATTTTTAAAAAAATTTTTAAAATAAAAATTTAAAAAATATTTTAGAATGAAAATTATTCAATTTTTTAGAATGAAATAAGATTTTGCAATTTTTAGGGATGAAAATAAAATCTAATTTTTTGGAATATAATTTTCAAGTTCCTAATTTTGTTTGAAATAAGTAAGTGAATAAGTAATTTCTCATTTTAAAATAATAATTTTTCCACATTTTTTCAATATTATTTTTTAGGTATTATGAAGTTTTTTTTTTGTGAAAACCACTTGATAAAATGATGATCAGCCAGCTATGATTCCAAGGACCTCTATGTACAACTTTTGTTTGAAAAACTTTTCAGGCACAAAAATGTGAAACAAATTTTGAAAGGGGGTAGACTTTGAGAAAAGGGGTGCCTCAAACGAATGGAACCCCAGCTCATTTTTTAAAAAATACGTCCTAGATTACTAAAAAAAAAAAAAGAAGAAAAAAAGAACTCTCGATGGCACGGAGGCCTTTTTTTGCCGTTAAGAGACTAGATTATCAAAAAAGATACCCCTCGTGAAAAGTTTTCGAATAAAACCTCATCTTATAAGAATATCATCGACTCACCCTCAGAATTCGAATGTGCATATTTTACACAATGCTGAAATTAGTAAGACACGTGATATCATAATAAGAAATGAATTTCCCATGCATTTTCCTTACTTACGAATGAGATCATATTATAAGACCCTACAGCTCCCTTCGCGAATGAAAATCATAATAAAATTTACGACGTATCGAAGAAGGAATATTATTCACATTCGTACAACATCTCAGCTTCATGCACGTGTTCATTAAAAGGGTTCCCAGTCCTACAGGCTTTACAGCCACGTCCATTAGCAGTGCATTCGTATCGTAGGTTACGTACCTATACGTATTCGTACTTACTCGAAACACAGCATATTTCAAACTTTTCGCAGCCCAAGTGCGATAAGTAAGTAAATTGCATATGCTAGCTGGGCTAGGCTGTGATGGGGTGGTGGTGGTGGGGTTACGGCGTGAAATCTCGAAAGTACCTTAGCGTTTCAATAAGCTCATATACAGTATCATACTATCATACCTATACGACTACGTAGAACGTACTGTACGTGTATTTGTACGCCATATATGGACGATATACAGGGGTGTGTAATCGAGAAGCTTATTTGTTTAGCTTTTATTTCGCTCGTCGAGAGTAATTTAGTTGGAAATGAATAAGAAAATATGAGGCTATAGGGAAAAATTAATGCGCGACATGAACGAATGCGTATTAAACGGGGCGACGCAGGTCCCTTAAGTGAAGTTCAGATTTAGAAACGAGCTTAACGGTAAATACACGATATCGCTATTTATGTAAAATAAGATCACCGCTCTCTTTTCGGGTTATACGTATACAGGGCGTATTTCGGCTCGTACGAAACAGCAAAGCGAGCCAGATCAAAACTAGGTGATCGGAAAGGTTCATCGTCGAGTTAAAAGGGTACATAGGTAATTCGATAGTTCGGTTCGTGTGAACTGAGCGAAAAACACGTTCGTAAAAATTATTAAAATTTTCCACTCGAATTCGCCTCCATCTAATACAATCCTCCAAGCAAGGCCAAAAGGTTACAAAAACAGGTAGGTACCTTACGTATTAACGTATTCTTATTCGCGTATTGTTTTCAACCCCGGTTCAATATCTATACAATTTCCCATAAAATGTAAGTCTCACCTCTCTCGTAAGGTCACAGAAACTCGTAGGTACTAAAAATTTCCATGTTTTCCCTCTTGCACTTTTTTCCTGCAGCTTCTTTTTCTCGGGGTTTATTATTATTTAAAAGACGTCTCGAATAAACACCCCTGCCACGATCTCACGTCGATGTTATTCAATTTGACAAAATCGTCGTAACACTCTGCTACTTCTGGCGAACTATTACGAGGGCACAGACAACGACGAACGCGACGAATTGAAAAAAAAGAAACGTAGTTTTACGCTCGTACGGATTTCCCATCCATGTGATGGCGACGTCTCGTCCACGGTGGAGGAGGTTTCCAGGCTAACGATGGTTTCCCTCTCTCTGCTTTCTTTCCAGACTTTAAAGAGTTCGTATTTTTACGCGTGAAATGATCACTGAGCTGGTTTTTGTTTTAGGAAGGAGATATGAAGAGAAGAGTAGATGAGACGAGCGGATTCGCTTTAATTGCTTGATTGAGTAGTTAATCCGGTCTTCTTGTGTCTTTTTTTTTCGTGTCGAGATTATCGACGAGTGGAGTAAATTATCGCGAAAAACATTTAACAATTTTATAAAAAAAAGACTGACCAGGGTAGTGTTCGAATAAACATTCCCAACAAAAAATTTTGAACTGAAAATTTTTTCCATATTAATTTCAAAATTAATTACAAATTCATGATTTAAAAAATCAAAATTAAGTTGAAAATTTCTGAAAATCAAATGTCATTACCTTAAACATGTCATCAGCTGATTTGAAAAAAAAAATGTAGAAATTGAAAAATTTCAAACAATGAAAATTAATTATATTAAATTAAATTTAAAAAATGACCCAATTTCAAATTTTTATGCAAATGTTGAATTTTTTCTCAACTTCGAATTTTCCCAAATTTTAAAAATCGAATGAATTTTGTAAAATATCTAGGCTTTTAAATTTTTTGAAATTTTTAGTAAATTTTAAAAATTTAAATAAAATTAGAAAATTGTCAACTTTTGAAAATATAACTTCACTTAGGTATGTACTTGGAAATTTAAAAAAATTGTAAGTAAGTTTTTTCCATTTTGAAATTTTTCCAACCTAAAAATTTTTCCCAATTTCCAAAAAAAAAAAAAAAAAAAAAAACTAATTACCTATCTGTTGAATTTTGTGAACATGGTTCTTTTCGAAAATGTAGGCGATACCTATTTAAAAAATAATTCAATGTGAAAAAGGCTCTGAAGTGGTAAAAGGGACAACAAATTTTGGCAATCGACGGTCAACTTTTATATGAAATCTTTAAATTTTTCCAAATTTTGAATTTTTACCCAATTTTATAAATCTATAAAAAATTTGTATTATTTTAGTAATTAAGCTTTTAATTTTTTTGAATATTTAGCTGATTTTTAAAAAATGTTTAATATCAAAAATTTAATAAAAACTCGTCAGGGGGCTTCGTCCCATGGACCCCCTCGTTGGTCCTATTTCATATAATAAGTATATAAATGCTTTCACTCTGTGAGAAAAGGCTTAAAAGTCTTTTTTTTCAACAAAAAAAAAAATCTTTCACATGACAAAACAAAATTCTGTATATAAACTCTCAAAAAATGAGACTTTTTCACAGGATTAGAAGATTTTTTCGGTTTTTCTTTCCGAAAAGAAATTGAAAGATTTTCATTTTCAGTTTTAAAAAGAAAGTACAAAAAAATTGAGATTTTTGAAAAACCTCAGAAATGCAGAAGATTTTTTTTTAATTCGAAAATCTGAATTTTTTAGAGTATAAAAATATATTTACTCATGATTTCAGAAATTAGATAAAATTATAATAGCCTTCGAATTTGGTATTTTAAATCCACAAATTCCTCAAAATCTGGATTTGGATTTTGGACTTTTTCAAGTTATCTTATGAAACGGAATTAAAATTCAAAATCTTTCTCTTTTTTTGGTTTGGTTGTTGCACTAGTTGTTGTGCTTGCTCCATAAGATTTTTTAAAATTACGCTTCAAAACAATCGATTTCGTATTATTACAAGAAAACTCAGAAATTTTTCTTACTAAAAAAATATATTCGATAAAATTGAAAAATATTACCTACTCATTTTTTTACTTCGAAAAAATTGAAAATTTTACTATACTGACTTCAAAAAAATATATATATAAAAGCATTTTTTATTGTAAAAAAATCAGATTTTTTTGCAATAAAATTCAATTTTTGTTTTATCCAAAAATTAATTGTGAAAAGTTCTTACTTATCTATTGTAAAAATAGAAAACAATTCACTCAAAAAAAATAGAGAAATCATTAAATTCAGAAAAAATCAAGAGATTTTCTTCTACAAAAAATTTTAAATGAAAAAATTTTAAATTGCTATTTTTAAAACAAATTGAAAGACAGACGGATAGAAGTTTTTTTCTCAAAAAAAAAAAAAAAAAATCACACCTATTCAATAGAGATCTTCTCAAGAAAGTTGAGTAGTTTTTTAGCTTGGTTCGAGAAAAATCTTTTTTTTTTTATTTCGAGATACCTAATTTAGAAATTTTTAAACAAAAAATTAAAATGTTTTTTTCAACTGAGAACAACCTAAAAATTCGGTTTTTGTGGAAATTTGATTTTTTTTAAATGCCTAATTTCAAAAAATGAGTAAGAAAATTTTGTAATACATACAAATGGAATGAAGTTAAAAATTTAAATTCCTACCAATAAAAAAATTAAAAGTTAGAATTTATAACTAAAAGTTTTAAAAATTGAAAAATTATGTACCTATAGGTAGATAGGTTGGTGAAAAATAAATTTGAAAAAAAAAACACTTCAAAAAGGAAAATAAGAATAAAGGTATCGAGTAAATAAAACAAATCAATTTTTAAAAAATTACTAAAAAAAAAAAATTAAGCTTGAAAAAGAACTAGGTAGGTACTCTAGTTTGAAAGTTGAAAAATCAAAGCAACAATTAGGAATTTTGTTAATCAAAATTTCACAATTATCGAAGACAGATTCATAATAATTTTCGATAATTTCTCACAAGTAATTACAATCACACAAACACATTTTCTCGTCCAAAACTCGCCCTCGAACCATCCAAACGTCAATTTCCGTCCTCAAACGTAAAATTTCCATTCGTCCAACGCAAAACGAAACACACACGATGGATACACAGAATAGTAAAGGACACGAACGACAAAACCCAGGCACCATTTGGAATTGGATTTTTCCAACCACGCCATGCCATACGTACGACACGAGCCGCCATTAATTAACCTAACGATTACAGCCGATTCCCAATTTCGCAGCCAATACCAAATACGTAAAACTTGGGCTCGGGAAAAAAAAAGTCGAGACGCGAATAAACAAACAGAAGTGAGGGGGGCAGGTGAGCGAGCGAGAAAAAACCAACCAGCATCACATCGAGCGGAAAATACACCGGATAAAAATGTTATTAAATATTTTCCACCAGTCAATACGAATAAATCAATTCGTTTTCGTTTTAACGCTCGGGTAATTTTTTCTAGTGCCATGGGTATTATTTTTTCCTCGTACATTTCTTTGTTTGAAATTCCTCGCGAATTAGTACGTGTGTGGGCTCTCTTTTTTTTATTGCTCGTCTCCTTGACCATAGGTTCATGTTATGTCAATGTGGATACGTTTTGACCATCGGTCTTCCGATTTTGCTTAAAAGTTTGCGCTGTCACACGAAGTAAGAAAACCATCGTTGTTCGATCCCAACATCCTTGATTTTTTTTGGGGTGGGGAAGACAATTTTGTGATCATATTTTGCAGATTTCTTGTTATAGTACCCAACTTTGGCGAAGTGTATGTGAAGATCATAAATAAGTGGAAACAACTGTATTAGGGTTTTATAAAGCATCGAAAGGAGATTCATAATCAGTAATCACTTATGAAAGTTTCGAAAGTTGAAAGCACAACTTTTTTTAAAAAAAGCTCAACTTCAAAAGAAGAACCAAATTCGAACACTATTTAATTTTATTCAATTCCTGAAATCCTGAGTAAGTATTTTTATACTATAAAAAATTCAGATTTTCGAATTTGAAAAAAAAATTTCTGCATTTCTAAGTTTTTTCAAAAATATCAATTTTTTTGTACTTTCTTTTTAAAACTGAAAATGAAAATCTTTCAATTTCTTTTCAAAAAAAAAACGAATTCTTTTGCAGAAATAATTTTAATTTTTCTTGGGATAAAACATTATTTTCTTATCAGGTAATTAAATAATTAATTTTTTTGGAGTCAGCGTAATAAAATTCATTTAAAAGGTTCTCAATTTTTTTGAAACATAAAATACTTCTCAAATTTTGAGAAAATTTTGAGAAAAAAAAAACTCGAATTTCCAAAAAAATTGGCTTGGTCTTCGTTAAAAAAATCTTTCAATCTTTTGTAAAAAAAATTCTGAATTTTCTCTAAATAAAAAATCGATTTTTCTCAAGTCAAGCTAAAACAATACTCATTTATTTTTGAGAAGGTCTCTATTAAGTACACATTGTAATCTTTATTTGTTTTGAAAGAAAAAAAATCTCAATTTTTTCTGAATTAAAATATGCTTTTTCTGTTTTTTGGAGTGACTAATTTCTGTTTGCAATAAGAATTTTTCTCACTTGAAATTTTGGAGAAATACTTGTTACCTGTTATCAGGTATTTCTGAATTGAATTCTGTTGAAAAAAAATCTGTTTTTTTGTTGTTGTTTTTTTATAATAAGAAATGCTTCTATAATTTTTTTGAAGTCAGTATAGTGAAATTTTCAATTTTTTCGAAGTAAAAGAATGAGTAATTTATTTAAACTTTATCGGAGAAAAAAATTTATATTTAGTTGGAAAAAATTTCTGAGTTTTCTTGGAACAATACGATATCAATTGCTTTGAAGTTGTAAAGATTGAGGTTAGGCTTCCTTGTAAGAAAAGCACTACCTATCTTCAGCTACGGAGTGCTTTAAACTCCACACGAATACTCAAATAAAAATACCGTGTTGACCAAATTAACTTTTAATAAACACTTTGACAATATTATACACATTTACTCGCGAACTTGATGATATACAAATTAACTAAAAATACCAAATTAACTGGCTACGAATAACGCCGAACTCACCTTTCGGCTCAAACATTCAAACGCTATTAATCTCGTAAGAATTACGTACGTACGATGTACGTATGTACAAAGATAATTTCATCAAATCAGTGTAACCACGTTAGCAAATTGGGCCACGTATACCTATCACAAAGTCTAATTTTAAAAAATCTCATCGAGCAAACACGAAAAATCCGATAGATTTTTCCGACACCAGATTTCAGTTTATGTTACATTAGGTTAGGTTTGGATGACATAATAAAAATTGAATTTTTTTTTAATTTGATGAATTTTAGACATTTTGTCAGAAATTCTAAAACTTGAAACTTTTTTCAATCATTTAAATTTTTCTATATTTTGTCAGACTTTTTTGGTTTTTTAGATGACTTTTATACATTTTGTCAAATTTTATTAAATTTTTGATATTAAACAATTTTTAAAAAACAGCTAAATTTTCAACAAAAAAAAAAAAATTAAATAAAAGCTTAATAAATACGAAATTTTTATATATATATATTTTTTTTATAACGCCATGTACAGCTACTAAAGGCTAGAGGCGGTTTATAGATTTTTGAAATTAGGTAAAAATTCAAAATTTGGAAAAAATTCAAAATTTTATACAAAAGTTAACCCTTGAATGTCAAAATTTGTTGTCCCTTTTACCACTTCAGAGCCTTTTTCACATTGAATAATTTTTCAAAGGTAGATATCAGCAAAAAAAAAAGTGAGTCTTGATATTTATTTTTTTTTTTTTGGAAATTGGGAAAATTTTTCAAGTTGGAAAAATTTTAAATTAAAAAAAAAATTACTCACAATTTTAAAAATTTCCCAAGTACATGCCGTAACATGGGGTTACTTTTGGACTACTTTTTGAGACTTTTTTTTTGAAAAGTCATCCTGCTTCTTTCAAAATCGAAGTAAGGGGCTCGGTTTTCACTCTAAATAGTGTCGGACACTTGTAGGAAGCTATGTAAATTTTTTCAAATTTTTTGTCAAACCCCCTCCCTCTTCTGTGGTTAGTCAAAGTCATGGGCCAAAGTTACCCGGCTCTTGGGTTACTTTGGCCCACCTTTTTTTCCCGCAATAAATCGATTTCTAGGCATAATAATAACTCACCAAAGGCATGAAACTTCAAAAAAAAAAATTTGTTCAGTTGAAACCATATGATCAAACATCGGTATTTTAGAGATTTCCTGATGATATTTATGCTTGGGCCAAAATAACTCCAAAAACGACGAAAAACGGTACTCTGACGGGTAACTTCAATTTTATTTTACAACCGCTTCACCAAACTGGTATTTTTATGATAGATTCTGACTACGTTAAATTTTCGATTAATTTTCATAAGAAAATTTTTTTTCTCGATTTTTGATAATATTTATGCGTGGGCCAAAGTAACCCCAAAAACGACGAAAACGGTTCTGTGACCAGTGAGTAATTTCAATTAATTTCACAACCGCTTTACAAAATCGATTTTTCTATGCGAGGTTCTGAATCTACATAAAATTTTCGATCTGTTTCCATAAGAAAAATTTTTTTTGGACCATTCGTTATACTTCGTTTAAATAAAAGTTTTGGAGATAAAAAAAATCACATGAACAACGTACTAATAAACAAAAAATCAGGTTTACCAAACTTGCGGCACAAGAATTTTGACAATCGCATAGAAGTGAAGTATGAAGGCCCCTCTATCGTTGACATTCATTACAAACTCCCTCCACTTCATACAGTTGTGGTTGGACAGACAAATATCCTTTTTCCGAGAGTGGGCCAAAGTTACCCTCTAGGGCCAAAGTAACCCATCTTACGGTACCTACCTATATTTTCAAAATTTATTCAAACTCAAATTTTCATTGTTTTTTTCAGAACATTTTTTTCTTCAGAATTTCATTCGAACGTGGATTCTTTAAAAATATTCTTCTGAAAATAATATAATTTCAACATTTTCAAAATTTTGTTTAAAAATAATTTTTTGATTTTTTTTTCTTTAATACCGAGTTTCTGATGGTTTCCGTATCAGAATTTTAAAATATCAAATTTTGAAGAAACATTAATTTGAAATTTTTTTTGAAATTTCCAGAATTATTATAAAAATTGATTTATTTTCAAAATTGGTCAAATTTTGAAAATTTATTAAAATTTAAAAATTTTCTAAATTTTGATTTTTTAACCAATTATGAAAAATTAACCAGTTTTAAATTTTTACGGGATTGTAAAAATTCATCAACATCAATGAGTCGAATTTTGAAAATTCATGATAGGATTTTTAAATTACAAAGATATAAATTTTTATAAAATTTTGAACTTTTCATTTCTACCAAATTTTAGTAATTCTTCAAGATTTAAAAAATTCTCAATCTCCAAAAATTTATCAAAATTTTAAAATGCCGAATTTTAAAGAAATACACAACTGGAAAATTTTCCAAATTTCCAATATTTATATAAAAACTAATTGTTTATTTTAAAAAATTCCTTTTTGAATTTTCACTCATTTTGAAGAAATTGTCAATTTTAAATTTTTACTGAATTCCAAAAATTCATGTAACTGCATCAATCAATCCAATTTTGAAAATTTGCTACGATTTTAAAACGACCAAGATTTTAATTTTTATCGAATTTTAAACTTTTCATTAAATTGTGACAATCACATAGAAGTGAAGTATGAAGGCCCCTCTATCGTTGACACTCATTACAAACTCCCTCCACTTCATACAGTTGTGGTTGGACAGGGAAAAATATATTTTTCCTAGAGTGGGCCAAAGTTACCCCATCTTATGGTACCTAAATGAATTTATATTTTAAAAATTTGGCAATTTTACAATTTTAATTGAATCTTAAAAATTCAGTAAAAATTTAAAAAAATTTAAAAACCTATTTTACAAAACTTATTTGATTTTTAAAATTTAGGAAAAGTTAAAGTTGAGAGAAAATTCAACATTTAAGTACTTGAAATTGGATCATTTTTAAATTTAATTTAATTTAAAAAGAAATTTGGTAAAAATTCGAAATTTTGTATTGTTTTTTATGCATTAAAAAAAAATCTTTCAATGTTGAGGGAAAAAAATCTGTAATTTTTTCAATTATTTATTTTTAGAAAAAAATTAAAATCCCTTGTTTTTAAAAAAAAATAATCTTATAGATTTTTTGGTGTAAAAAATCTCCTAATTTCTTTGGAGAAAAAAAAATCAAAATTTTCTAAAGAATAAATAATTTAAAAATTGTTTTGGTGTAAAAATCTCTCAATTTTCATGCTAAAGAAATAAGTTTCAGTTTTTTTTGTTTTCTTTTTGGATAAAGAAATCTTTCACTTTTATAGAAAAATATCAAGTTTTGGTCTCAAGTTGTGTAATAGAAAAATTATATATTTTTTTCCTAAGAAAAAGTAATATAAAAATCTCTTGGTCGGACCCTGGGAAGAAATACGGGCTCGGTTGCATCCCTTTCTCGCCACCGCCCCTCCTTGCCACCACTCAATTGATATAGCTGCCTTATCTAGGTATCGATACGAAATTGATGTCTATCTAGATTAGTTACTTACGTTATGAAACCACGTGATCCTATGCTGTGGTGGATTCGACCTGACCTTACATTCAAAGTACACGTCGTCTCCTTCCTTGATATTCCTTGGATTAAGCGAGTTTCCAAAATGTAACGTTACAATTGGCGGATCTAGATACGAAACAACAAAAGCAAGTAAAAAAATAAAAGTCAAACTCAACTTAACTTTTCATCGATATCAAAAAAAAAAAAAAAAAAAAAAAAGGCAAAAGAAAACCTTACAATCTGGGAAAAAAGGGCTAGACAGGTGCACGGTCGCTTTATAATTACGCACCTTGGTCTCGGCTCTACGTGCCGAATGAGGCAGCAGGTGAAGTCAGGAGAGTACAGAACGCACGACACTTCGTTTTCATTAACGGGCCTTTCCGTCAGCCAAATTGAAGTTTAAGGGGCGTGTGGTTGATCGTCTCGGGGCACAGGAGGTGGGGAGGTGTAGGACATACAGAACTAAAGATAATTGGCAAGGCGAGAAAACTTTTATAACTACAAACGCGGCGCGGCGCGAATGAATCGAAAAGCGGTGGTGCCAGGCGGTGCGGGGGGGGGGGGTTACTCGCGAAACGGTACAAGAACAACACTGGCACTATACTATACGCTGCCTTGGCCCCGTGCGGCGTATTGGCGTTATAATGATAACGTCACCTGTCACGGCTGCCAACTTAGTACAATGCACAACACGCTACCTTTAAATGTGATGTCTCAATTAGTGCCAAGAAAAGCCCGAGCTGCAGAATAGGACATTTAACGGGTCTCGAAGCTGTTTTCAAAAACTTTTACCCAGGCGAAACTTTTAATTTAGTTATAACCTTCCCTCAGCCTCGTCCCTAACCCCATTGCCAACATTTTCCTTTTTTCCCGTTCCCTTCCCTAGATAACCTCCACTCCCTCCGGCCGCTTATCTCACCGCCAAACACTAATGTATGCTAATAACTAATATTTATTATTTCACCAAATTTTACCCTACCCCACCACTCCACCTCTTCGGCTCGCCTCGCTCGCAAGAGCTAACTTGTGGATTTGAAATTTGATTTATTTTCGTTGACGTGATTTCTTCACATTAACTTCCTCCTTTTTACATTTTACACAAACTTCGAAACCCCCTCACATCTCACCCCGTCATAGACAGCTTGCAACGTTTCACCTTTAAGGCTCAATCAGCGCAAACAACACTATACTTCGAGTTCGAGTTTCTTCCATATACAAAAAATCACGATACACCAACCGTCATTTCATCGCCCATATATACACTTTTACAACCTTACTCGTCAACGTTGCCATCTCACCCCCTTCTCCCTCCCTTTCTTCTTCATGTACGAATTTCCGAGGAAAATTATTCACGTATTTTATACTCGTACAACTCGCCGGGCTCATTTAATAATACATCGATACCTCCCTGCCATGCCAGCTCATTTCACGTGCAAGATTTATTCCACATCGATGGGTAGGTAATGTGGAAACGTAGGTAGTCGTCGTAGTCATCACTACCACCACAACGCTATATTTAGATTAAAAAATCTACACCTAGTCCTATCTGGAGGGTCTCTACACTCTAATTTATTGCCAAATAAGGGTTTTACCAGATTTTCACAATAAGTGTATTTTAATACATTCGTCATGGCGTTGTTTTGAATTCCTTCGTATTCATACACACACTTATCAAAAAAATAATAATTCATAATAGGTAGACAATAATTTTTGGGTATGACACAAATAATAATTATTGTACTTTCGATCCGAAATATTTTTTGATTATTTGAGGCACCTTGCTTTATGCGGGAGACTTGGTCGCATGCGAGGATGTTAGAGGGATTGCATAATGCGGAGCCGTCATAATGTAAAAAATTGAATTCAGTCTGGTGATGAATAAGTTGCATAAGCGATTCGCCGCAAATACGTGAATAGGAGTTTGACGAAGGGATGTGAGGTGGCTTTTTGGCAGTATTTCAGAATGACCATGTACGCGGAGTATTTGTAATGAAACTATATTCTGTTAGGTGAAGAATCAAAGGAAAATATTCCCTTCTGTAAAACTCCGCTCTGAAGAAAACTTCTTTCAAATTAAATAAAAATAAAAATTTTCATTAAATATATATATATATACCCGAGCGGCACACTCGATCGATAATATCGGAAGATGTAACGTATCGATAAAAAATCGTTTGAAAATCTATAGATGTTCTCACGATATTATAAAGATTTATCGGTACAATTTCATAGGCAAAAAATCTAAAAACTATCGAATTCGATATTATTACGATTTTATGACGATATTTGTCAACGATACTATCCACAAAGAATATTGAATTTATCGATTCCGATTTTCCACCGATTTGGTGCAGATATTTGAAACTACATTATCGAAAAAGAATATTAAATTTATCGAATTCGATTTTTTAACGATTTTGTAAAGATATTTAAAACTATATTATCGACAGATTATATGAAATTTCTCGACTCCGATATTTTACCGATTTTTTGACGATATTTGAAACTATATTATCGACAGATTATATGAAATTTCTCGACTCCGATATTTTACCGATTTTTTGACGATATTTGAAACTATATTATCGACAGATTATATGAAATTTCTCGACTCCGATATTTTACCGATTTTGTGACGATATTTGAAACTATATTATCGACAGATTATATTAAATTTATCGAATCCGATTTTTTACCGATTTTGTAAAGATATTTGAAACTATATTATCGGCACATAATATGCAATTTCTCGAATTCGATTTTTCAACGATTTTATGACGATATTTGAAACTATATTATCGACACGTAATATGAAATTTCTCGAATTCGATTTTTTAACGATTTTGTGAAGAAATTTAAAACTTTATTATCGACACGTTATCTGAAATTTCTCGAATTCGATTTTTCAATGATTTTGTGACGATATTTGAAATTATTTCCAAATTTTAAAAATTGGTGAAAATTTTTTTAAGTCCAACTCGTCTGGAAGTACTAAACTGCCTATTATAAGCGTTTTATTTCTAATTCCTCAACGATAAGGTATGGCATAGTGGTTAAGGAAGAGGATTACCATGCAGGAGGTAGATGGTTCAAGCCCCACGGGTGGCAGATTTTTTATAATTTTTTTTTACTTTTTCTGAAATGATCCTCTTACCGCAACATGAATAATGTGTTTAGGCATAGTTTAATGTATTAATTATGGTAATTAAGGATTTATAATTATCGAAAAAAGCTAGTAAAAGACGAAAAATCGGAATAAAAAATCGATAAAAAATCGACAGAATATCGAATTCGATAAAGTGTCGCGTTAGTTCCGCATAAATCGTGAAATTATCTTTCGATATATAGATAGATTATCGACGAATTATAGTTAGCAAAAATTTCGAGATTATAGTAAGATATTTTATCGATAATATATCTATAATATCGAAAGATAATTTCACGATTTAGGCGGAACTTTTGCGACACTTTATCGAATTCGATATTCTGTCGATTTTTTATCGATTTTTTATTCCGATTTTTCGTCTTTTACTAGCTTCTTTCTATAATTAAAAATCATTAATTAGCATAATTAATACATTAAACTATGCCTAAACACATTATTCATGTTACGGTAAGAGGATCATTTCAGAAAAATTCAAAAAAAATTATAAAAAATCTGCCACCCGTGGGGCTTGAACCATCTACCTCCTGCATGGTAATCCTCTTCCTTAACCACTATGCCATACCTTATCGTTGAGGAACTAGCAATAAAACGCTTATAATAGGCAGTTTAGTACTTCCAGACGTGTTGGACTTAGAAAAATTTTCACCAATTTGGAAATAATTTCAAATATCGTCACAAAATCGTTGAAAAATCGTTCGACAAATTTCAGATTATTTGTCGATAATGTAGTTTCAAATATCGCCACAAAATCGTTGAAAAATCGAATTCGAGGAATTTCATATCACGTGTCGATAATATAGTTTCAAAAACCGTCATAAAATCGTTGAAAAATCGAATTCGAGAAATTTCAGATTATTTGTCGATAATATAGTTTCAAATATCGTCACAAAATCGTTAAAAAATCGAAATCGAGAAATTTCATATTACGTGTCGATAATATAGTTTCAAATATCTTTACAAAATCGGTAAAAAATCGGATTCGATAAATTTAATATAATTTGTCGATAATATAGTTTCAAATGTCGTCAAAAAATCGGTAAAATATCGAAGTCGAGAAATTTCATATAATCTGTCGATAATATAGTTTTAAATATCTTTACAAAATCGTTAAAAAATCGAATTCGATAAATTTAATATTCTTTTTCGATAATGTAGTTTCAAATATCTGCACAAAATCGGTGGAAAATCGGAATCGATAAATTTAATATTCTTTGTCGATAGTATCGTTGACGAATATCGTCATAAAATCTTAATAATATCGAATTCGATAGTTTTTAGATTTTTTGCCTATGAAGTTGTACCGATAAATCTTTATAATATCGTGAGAACATCTATAGATTTTCAAACGATTTTTTATCGATACGTTACATCTTCCGATATTATTGATCGAGTGTGCCGCTCGGGCTCGAAATTTTTGCTAAGTATAATTCGTCGATAATCTATCTATATATCGAAAGATAATTTCACGATTTAGGCGGAACTAACGCGACACTTTATCGAATTCGATATTCTGTCGATTTTTTATTTCGATAATTTTTCGATTGTGCTGCTCGGGTGTATATATATATATAGATTTATCTATGGATAAAGTGGCTTCATTTTTAGATGTCTAACAGTAATCATGCTTCGTTTTGGTAAAGTGGCTTCATTTTACTGAAGTCAGATTACCAACTTTTGTCAGTCAACTCAGCAAGGTGCCAGAATGCTAGAAATGTGGTTATTTTGGTGATGCCACTTTACCACTTATACAAGTGTAGAATAAAATTTCGGTCTAAGGTCGTACTGACATCGTTTTTTAGATGTTTACGGATAAACTTGCATCGTTTTGTAGAATAGCTTTTTGATGTCTAAAATTGAATAATAAGCCATGGGAATCATAATACTTTCGATAATTTCAAGTTTGAAGCCATTTTATTGAACATACAAATTGAAGTCACTTTGACCCTAGATCGATATATACAGGGTGGCCCGGATGTCACCCGACAAAAAAACCATGTATTCTACACATGAATACAAGTTGAAAAGTTATGTACAAAAAATTTGTCAAGTCCTTAGTTGAGGAGATATTTGCTCCTCAAAATGGAGTTTTTCCACCTTAATTTCCCTATCTTGGCGTCTGTTTGAAAAATTATTTTTTTCTGATAATTTCCTTTGATCACTTATCATTTCAGAAAACGTTTTTGAGCCAAATTATTATTGTGAACCGAAAATTTAAAGATGCAATACAGCATCATTTTATAAGCGGCAACGCTGTAAGGGACTCGTACTTTAGTCACTGTTCAACGTTTCAAAACGCAACGTTAATTTTGCGAGCGCCAACGCGCGACGTTGTCACTTTTCTACACTCTTCAAATGCCCATATCTCCTCAACTAAGGACTTACGAACTTTTTTGTACATAGCTTTTCAACTTGTATTCATGTGTAGAATACGTGGTTTTTTTTTGTCGGGTGACATCCGGGCCACCCTGTATATATATATTTTTTTTTTGCAAACAAATCCTGTTTAAAAAATCACGGACATTTAGAGGCATTTATAGGACTTTGAAGGAAATTACAAATATTTATTAAAGTTTGAAATGGTTAAATCAAATTTTGAATTTTTACCTAATTCTATAGATTAACTTTAGTCCCTAAGTACTTGCAAATTGAAAAAATTCTCCAAATTTAAATTTTCTTATAAATTTTAAAATTCTATCATACATTGCAAATTGACTTTTTAAAAATCAGCCAAAAATGTTCCAAACTTGAGCTGAACTGAATTTTCAAAATCATCTAAATTTCAAAAAAAAAAATATATCAAAATTTGAAAATTGACAAACTTTGAGAATGTAAAAAATCTACTAAATTTTTAATTCACTTTAATACTTGAAAATGGAGGGAATTCTAAAATTTTACATAATTTTCTCGTAAATTTTTAAATGTATCAATTATCAAACGTTGCAAATTGGCCTTTTAAAAATGTTTGAAACTTGAGCTGAATTGAATTTGCAAAATTATCTCAACTTGAAAAAAATTGTTCAAATTTGAAGATTGACAAATTTTGAGAATGTAAAAAACCTAGGTACTTAAAAAAAAATTAATTGTATAGATTGATCACACTTCGAAATTTTATTTAAATATTATAATTAATTATTTAAAATTGACGAAAATTAAAATTTTTACGTTTATGGAAATTCTCATTTTTTAATTTCGTAACTCAAGATTTTCCCAAATTTCAGGGTTTAATTATACCTACAAAAACTCAAGCAATTATCGAACTTTAAAAATTGATTAAAATTTTCAAAATTTTCAAAATTACAATTTTTAATAAAATTTACATGTTTATTATACTGAATTTGATATTTTTCAAAATGTATCAAACTTCAAAAGGTGACGTTATTTCAAAAATTTATTAATACATACTAAAAAAATACTGAAATTTATATTTGTATCAAATTTTGAAGATTTAATAAATTAAAAAAATATATTATCCATAAGAAACTGGTGCGAATTCCATGATTCATCAAAATTATCAAAATCATTAAATTTTAAAAGCGTACTAAATTTTCAAAAATTTCAAAATCTATAAAACCTCAAAAATTGGCCCAATCTCAGAAATGTGTTAAAATGAGTAAATTACCAAAATTTCCATTTTAACCAATTATGAAAATATTTTCCAAATTTTTGTCATTTGCTGGACTTGAAAAATTTGACAAAATTGATACAATTTCCAAAATCTATCAAAATTTAAGATTTCCATAGTTCCAATAATTATTAAAATAAGATAAATTGAAAAAAAATTAGTATTAAAATTTAAATATCAACCTATCAAGGTTAAAAAATATAAACAAATTCCATAATTTATTAAAATTTGAAAATCACCAAATTTTAGGAACATTTTGAATTTTTTTAAATTTCAAAATCGATTGTCGATAACTGACCCAATTTAAAAACTTATTGTAACTAAAAAAAAAACTCCATAATTCATATTCCCATAAATTTACTGAATTTTCAAGATTTACAGAATTTAAAAAATTTACCAAACTTCAAAAGTTGACGAAAAAAAAATTGCACTTAAAAATCACTTGCATCCGAATTCTACGAGTTTTGAATTTTCCCAAAAATTTTCAAGATACTTAATGAATTCAGAAATTATTAAAAATTCATCAAAATAACAAAACAATTAAGGAATAGAATTCCAATTTGTTTTTAAATTCAAAATTTTTAAAAATTTTACCAAACTTCAACAACTTCTCCAATTTCAAAATTACTCAAAATCTAATTTAGAAAATTTCAAAGATTTTGGTATCAAATTAAAAAAAGGTAGAAAATTGATGCACAGTCCATATAAATTATTATTTAAAATTTTAGAAGTTAAAAACCTGTTTTTTTAGTTTGAAAAACGCAAACTCCAAAAAAATGAAATTAGTTAATACGAGAAAACTGAAATAAAAGAAATTCGACTCCGGGCCGATTGGCCCCCTTATCACACCAGAGTCTTTGGACTTGGAGAAATTCCTACACAAAACATCAACTTTGCTGATTCTCGTCGTCGGATAAAAATTCCTGGCAAAAATACGTAATCTCTCTTCGATGTAATGAAGAGCTTGGAAACCGCATTCAGCTGTCACCCAGAACCGCTTAAATTTAGGTCAGTTGTATCCTTTGGGCAAGATGGAGGTAGAAGGGGAGGGGGTGATAGGACGGCACGAGACCGGGCTACGATACAAAACTATTATCGTCATTATCGATACTTCTCGACGTACTTTCTAAGTAATTAGTATTTCGATCTTCTCGGTCTCGGGTCTCAGCGGTGTGGCATTGGTGGTCTCGAACTTTTCCAAAAGAACCCTTTTCTCAACCTCGTATAAAAATACACCCCTCCCTCCTCGAGCATTCCCTTCGCACAGCAATGAATAAGTAAACCGATCTTATCGTTTCATTGTCGACAACTGCGATCTACGACCTGACGAGAAATTTTTACCACGTAGCGTAGAAAATTTTCTCTGCTCGTCTCATCATCCATATCTGTGCGAAGAAAACTTGACGAACGAGAATGTTTCTTCAACGACGAGCGCGAGAGCTCGTAACTTTGGCAAAGTGTTGCTGAAAATTTACTACAACAAAACGAAATTACGACGCAATTAATACTGAGTCACAGTCTTTTGAATTTATTTTTGCCATTTTAACGGCTCGGTTTAGCGTTCGTTACCGTAGCTTTTGTTTCAACTTTAGAAAATTAACATTAAACCGTGTACCCCTCCGAGCCTCCCGCCTTGACTTGGGTAAAACGTCGCGCGCGCTATTTTCTTTCGTCTTTGCTTTGTGTGTCCTGTGCTCTTATACTACCTTCGCTCGTTGCATCTGGATGCCACCTTATACAAACCGAACCCCTCTCTTGCCCTCTGTTCGTTTACGATGCCAGATCGAGTACTCCGAGACGAAATATTCAATTAAGTACTTTTTTTTGTTACTGTATATTTCGAATTCGCGCAGTTCAAGAGTGTTTTTTGCTCCGCAATGTGGGCAAAGTGCGAGGGAAGGGAGCACTGAACGAGAAACGTAATCGCGATAATTGGTGAATTTTCGTTATTAGGGACAACACGTAAAGGAAAAAATTATTTCTACTTTACGGTTTTAATTAAATTGTCGCCGCAACTGTAGGTACTCTCTACATAGCCGAACCTGACTGCCTTCGCTTAGGTTAGGTTAAGGTACGTCGAAATCTAACGTCAGGCTAAAAAAACGAGAAGCAGTCAAGATGCCACTCGAGAGCCGAATTTTTTTTCCAAGTTAGTGTGCTCCTTTAAAAACTTCTTCATTTGTGGTATTTCAGTTTCAGTTTTAAAACGTCAGTTTTAAAACGTCAGTTTTAAAACGTCAGTTTTTGTCTTCAGTTTTAGTTCCTATCTTTTAGGGGGGGGAGGGTCATAAGAAATTTTTTTGTTGAATGCATAGCGTTGACAAGCGGAATTTTCCAAGACCTATGCATTACGTCATTTTGATTTTTCATCTACGAAGTTTTGAAGAAAAATTGGAAACTAATTTCATCTTGTTTTTTTTTTTTTACAAAAAAAATTTATTTTTGATTTTTGAAAAATAAAATGCATGGAGTTTTCAAAAAAAGAAAATTATATTTATTTTGCATTTTGATTATGTCATTTTGTAGAAATTATTGATAGATTTTTTGGAAAATGAAAAATTTTTAGGGGGGGGGGGCTATAAATTTTTTTTTTTTTTTGTTGAATGCATAGAGTTGACAAGCGGAATTTTCTAAGACCTTTGCATGACGTCAATTTGATTTTTCATCTATGAAGTTTTGAAGAAAAATTGAAAACTAATTTCATCTCGCGTTTTTTTTACAAAAAAAATTAATTTTAGATTTTTGAAAAATAAAATGCATGGAGTTTTCAAAAAAAAAAAAATTATATTCATTTTGCATTTTAATGATGTCATTTTGTAGAAATTATTGATAAATTTTTTGGAAAATGAAAAATTTTAAGCGTTGAAATTGGAGAAAAACACGACTTTTTCTTAATGCCCCGTTTCCAGAAAAACTATGCAACCCACGAGGTTTTTCCTCAGAATGTTTTTTATTCAGTACAGTCTGGTCTGTAGTCTGACGAGAGGGTTTTGCGAAATTCCTACTTTTTCCCCTGATTTTATCTAACTTTCTTATGAATTTCATCTTAGTATTCCATTCAACTCGAAAGAAGTCGTCGGAAAATTATAATTTCGCGAAACCCTCTCGTCAGACTACAGACCAAACTGTACTGAATAAAAAACATTCTGAGGAAAAACCTCGTGGGTTGCATAGTTTTTCTGGAAACGGGGCATTAAGAAAAAGTCGTGTTTATCTCCAATTTTGATGCTTAAAATTTTTGATTTTCCAAAAAATTTATCAATAATTTCTACAAAATGACATCATTAAAATGCAAAATGAATATAATTTTTTTTTTTTTGAAAACTCCATGCATTTTATTTTTCAAAAATCAAAAATTATTTTTTTTGTAAAAAAAAGAGAGATGAAATTAGTTTCCAATTTTTCTTCAAAACTTCATAGATGAAAAATCAAATTGACGTCATGCAAAGGTCTTAGAAAATTCCGCTTGTCAACTCTATGCATTCAACAAAAAAAAAAAAAAAATTATAGCCCCCCCCCCCTTAAGTGTTAAAATTTAATAAAAACACGATTTTTGCTTAATGCTGCGTTTCCAGAGAAACTATGCGACCCACAAGATTTTTCCAGGAATATTTTTTATTCGGTAGAGTCTGGTCTGTAGTCTGACCGAGAGAGTTTTGTAAAATTTCAATTTATTGACGATTTCTTTCAAGTTGATTGGAATACTACGATGAAAATTATGAGAAAGTCGTCAGACTACAGACCAGACTCTACTGAATAAAAAACTTCTAAGAAAACGTTTGGTGGGTTGCATAGTTTTTCTGGAAACGGGGCATTGAGCAAAAAGCGTGTTTTTCTTCAATTTTGACACTAAAAATTTTTCATTTTCCAAAAAATCTATCAATAATATTCTACAAAATGACATCATCAAAATGCAAAATAAATATAATTTTCTTTTTTTGAAAACTTCATGCATTTTATTTTTCAAAAATCAAAAATTATTATTTTTTTTTTGTAAAAAAAAAACAAGATGAAATTAGTTTCCAATTTTTCTTCAAAACTTCATAGATGAAAAATCAAAATGACGTCATGCATAGGTCTTGGAAAATTCCGCTTGTCAACGCTATGCATTCAACAAACTTTTTTTAATGCTTCCCCCTCCCCCTTAAATCAATGGAGCAAAAATTGACAAACTGAATAAAAACAATACGATGAATACAAATCACAAAAAAGTGGGTTTAAGCATTGAAGATTTTATCTTAAGATAGGGGCTGTGCTCCCAAGCTCCTTCGCCACTTTCAGCTTTTTAATCCATGAGAGGGGGCTTCGTCCCAAGTGCCCTCGTCACTTTTGACTCTTCATGTCATTTGGTTCGGGCAATATGCTGTTCAATGCACTAAAAAGGCAAGTTGAAACCGGTCCAGTATGAAAATATCAAGCTGAATTCCACTTTTTGGGTTCGGGAATAACCTAGAAAGCTTAAATTTGTATTTGGAGCTAATGTCAAAAAAATTTCATCATTTTGAGGCTCCCTCACAGCTCTCCCCAAAAAAGGGTCATCTCAAATTTGGGCTTCAAAAGTCAAAAACACATCTGTGAGCTATACCGACTCCGCATACAAAAAGGTGACCCCCTAGGTCATTTGGTTTGGGCTGTAGGCTGATCAACACACCAAACAGGGAATTAAAACGTGAAAATTCCTGATTTTTCACCCTAAACGGTAATCAAATGGGGCTCATAAGTCGAAAACCCCAAAAGGCACATCATTGACCTTTACTGACTCTACATACGAAATTTCGACCTTCTAGGCCTTTTGGAGGCTTTAGGCTGATCAACGCATTAATTTTTGACCCTGCACAGAGGTCAAAAGGGGTCCAAAATTCAAAATCTACAAAAGGCACATCAGGAACATGGACCTAATCTACTATGAAATTTTGGACTCCCTATTCCCATTTGCAGGGACTGCAGCCTGACCAATGCGAAGAAATTACCCCAAAATTCATTTTTTGGACCCTAATATGAGGTGGGTATGACTTAAGAAGCTGAAATTTGGATATTATGAAGACAATGTGAGTCACTATCGCTGGTACAAATTTGAAACAATTTTGTCACATTGCATCCCCCTTCAGAGCACTAGGCAAAAAGGGGCCACCTTCAATTTTAAGGCTCGAGGGTCGAAAACCTCAAAAAACACATCAGTGACCCCTACCGACCTTAAATACCAAATTTTGGTCTACAAGGTCATTTGGTTTGGGCTGTAGGCTGGTCAACGTGCCGGGAAGCAGGAAACGTAAAAAAATCTTGATTTTTGACCCTAAACCAGGGTCAAAAGGGGTCCAAAAGTTGAAACCTACAAAAGGCACATTAGGGGCACGAACTTGATCAATTATGAAATTTTGGGTCACCTATCCCCATTCGGATGCCTGTAGCCAGATCAACGTTAAAAAAGGACCCCAAAATCCACATTTTGGGCCCTAAAATGGGGTGGGGATGGCTTAGGGGCTGAAATTTGAATATGTTAGGAGGTAATTAGGGTTCTCATCGCTGGTGTCAATTTCAAAAAATTGCATGGTTTTGAGGCTCCCCTGCGCCTCTTTAAAAAGGGATAATATCCCCAATTTCAAGTTAGGGCCCTAAAAATTTTATGACATCATTACTACTCTGAGAGGACCCCCACATAACAAATTTGACATCATTCGACCCATTGGACTTTCCGGCAGAGCCCCAAAAGTAGCAAGAAAATTATAAATATTTAAATATATATATTATATAAGCACATTAATTTATATAAATATGTGACATGTGACAGATCGTCATCTTTTGGTCCCAAACGTCGAAAAATATGGTCAAAACTCCCCCCCCCCCCACCCGTCCATCTAAATCAGGGTTAGACGCAATAGCCATCATTTTTTTTTTTTAAATTCGGCTAAAAAGCTCGGGACTGTGGCGAGGAAGGAAGCAAGGGGCGTGATAACATTTTTCTTTTCTCGCTTTTTTCTTCCTTTCTTTCTCCTTTTTTTTTTTTTTTTGGTAAATAATCGTAATAATCATAACAATAAAAATTAGAAAGGAAGAAAAAAAAATACTAGAAAAAAGTCCACTTACATAATACGTTCAACATGATGAAGTCTTCCAACGTGGCGTTTGTGAGCATTGGATTTTCGGCGCGACATTTTAACAAACGACCGTTGTCTTCCGGTCTGGGCGCGAACGTAATTGAAGTGTACGACACGGTCTCGTTTTTCCTTTCCACGATCTGTAATATCGGAATAAATGTATAATTAACGCCCAGCGCAAGCACAGAAAGGCCAGTCCAAATGAAATACCAGTAATTTCGCTCTTGTATACGCAATCGAGCTACAAATGCGGCCCGGATCGTTCGTACTTTTCGTGTATACACGAAATATCCATTTCTCAAATTTACACCCCTCGTAACTTCCTCCAGTCCTCGCCGCAGCTCCCCTTATTTATGTACAAAGGTCGAATCGTTGTACCTACTCGTAGCTACTTGGTATGTCAATTTAAAGTCGAAATCGCACATTGTGGCGTTTCACCTGTGTACATTTGTGTATATGATAAATTTCAAATTATTCCGTTCGGGGTTTCCTGCCGCACGTTGTCTTATCAAAGGTGACCGCCTAAGTAATATGCGAGTATCCCTGGATTATACTTCTGGTTGCCAGGGCATCCGTTGGATAACGAATGTACGTACACAAGTATTTCACAATTTGTCGAGCATCTGTGGCCAATGGATTTTATTTTAATAAATTATTAGATTTCTTTTTTCGAGCCAATTTTGCGCTCGAGTGAAATTTTTGCAACGAATAGTATCTAGAATTTTGTCCCATAATTCAATTTTTTTTTCGAAATGACAAGGTCAAGATCCCCTAATAATGATTCTTTTGGTGTAGGTAGTAAAATCAACTCGTCTTCGAAAAATTATTTTGAATGGTGGTGCAGAGCCCCTTTTAAAGAAATTGAAAAAAATCAAAAAATAGAAATTGAATTTGTTCAAAATTTTCAAACAAAAAATGGTCATTACATAAATAGGTACTTTTACCCAACAACACCATTTTCGGGGATTTTTCATCATTATCCATGTTTCAGACATAAAATCCACTATTCTGATTTTTTTTAGTGACTTTAATGACCAAAAAATGTTAAAAAAGTGATTAAAAATCAAACCAACCAAGATGAAATTTGAGCGGGTCGAATAAGAATAATTTTACGACTTTTTTTAACGAGCAAATTTTTTGTCAGGGACGAGCACGCTGAATTTTTCAGTCATTAAAAAAACAAACATAAATTTTTGATTTTTTAGTTTTTGAAAAAAACTAGGCACACTAAAAAATCTCTTGACGTTTACCCAGAATTTCGTTTTGATGTGTTTTAGGAAAGAAAACTAAGAAAAAATAGTAATAAAATCTTTCAATTTTTTGGAGGGGGGGGGAGGAGGAGGATCTCTAAATGTTTTGACGGAGCAGAAAAACATTCCTGGATTTTTAAAGAATTTTTTCCTCCTATTTTTAAAGAAAAAAAATCTCAAGTTCTGCTCTTTTCTGAAAAAAATCAACTTGTTTGGAGCAGAAGAAATCTCTCAATTTATTTTAGAGTAAAATACTTTACAAATTTTTGGAGTAAAAAAACCTTATATTTTGACAGGAAAAAATTTTTTGTCCTATAATAAAATTTTTCAATTTTTCTGGAGAAATCTCTAAAAATTTTACGTACCTACCTATAGTAACAGAAAAAACCTCTGTTTTTTTTTTTTTTTTTTTTTTTCATTTAAAAAAAAAATCAATTTTTGGTCTTCATTATTTTTGAAAAAAAAACTTGGAAATTTTTTTGGTGTAAAATATCTATTATTTTTTTGAAGACAAATATTTTCCAAATTTTTTAAAGTAAAAATTGTTTGGTAAAAAGCCTTACGTAGGTACCTATTGTTTTTAGAAAAAAATCATTGCATTGAAAAAAAAAAAAATCTCAAGTAGTTACCAATTATTTCTAATTTTTTTTTTAACATTTTGGAGTGCGTAGAAAAAAATCTATTTTTTTTTCGATGAAAGAATTCCACAATTTTTTGAAGGAGAAAAACTTATAATGTTTTTGAAGTAAAAAGTTTTCTATTATTCTGAGTAAAACCATAAAAAAATCTTTCACCTTTTTTTATTGAGAAATAAAAAAAAAGAATACCTAAGTATTTGTCACATCACAATATCATTGAAAAAATCAATTTGTGGAGTAAGAAAATCTTCTTTCAAATTGTTCAATTTTTCATTTCATTGTGGGTTTCAAAAATACATCAACGAAAAAACTGAAAAAAGTGACTCAAGTGACCACTTTGGTCAAATAGTGATAAAAAGTGACACAAGAGAACATAAAAAATACCTTTTTAAAAATCTTTTTTGAGAAAAAAAAAATTAAAAATCAGGTAGAATGAATACAATTTTTTTTGGATCAAAGTGATCTTAACATACATTCAGAAAATGTAAATCCACAAATTACAATTTTTCGTTCGATTAAAAATCAAGCACTTATGAACGATTTTGATGAGAGAGTGATTCAGTCGTTCTGCAACGATTCAGATGTCTGTGAGAAACTTTGCACCAAATAAAAATCCAAAAAACGTTCAATTTTCGTGAAATATAAGTACCTACTGTGATGCATGAGAAAGACAAAGAGGTACTCAAATGAACAAAGTTGAATCGTAATGTATGAGAAAGACAAAGAGGTTTAACTGACCAAAGTTAACAGGATGTAACAATATTTTTCAGACGCCATATTACAATTTCATAGTCGATACTCCATCGATTATTGACCCAATTTAATCCCAAACATTTCAACTCCATGTTACAGTAAATTTCCTATACGTTTATATACGAAATATGACTTACACAGGAAGTTCCTGTGTAATGCACTTTGTACACTCTTTGGTTCTCCTACCTTATATTTTTATTATATATACTCTGTAGAATTATATTAAGACACCAGAAGCCTGATCGTGAGTTGATCAAGTATTAGCTAACTTATGCCATAGGCTGATATTTCATAGTCGTTTATGTGTAATGTTTAAAAGCTCAAAGCTTATTATTATTTTATATTGGTGATGTGGTGTTATTTAAAATATTAAATATTTAAAAGTGATCACAGTGTTAATCATTTAAAATCAAGCACGAACTCGTCATCACACTACATACCTATAAGATTATTTTGTCAAATTGAAAAAAAAAATGATTCAGTCGTTCGTAAATGATCTAAGTATGTTCGCGAGAAACTATCTACTTTTCAGTACCTACCTAAATAAAATCCAAAAATCGGAAATTTTTGAAAAATAGAAAATTATTCGTCCACGAATGATTTTAAATTTCAAAAAAATAATCAGTCGTTTGCGAACGATTCAGATGTCGACGAGAAAATTTACAGCAAAACAAAAAATCAAAAATAGTAAATTTTCGTGAAATATAAAATTATTCGTTTCCTAATTTTTCTCAAAAAGTAGATAGGTATGTATTTTCTGTCAAAACAATTTTCATGAGATTTTCTGTGAATGTTGTTGAGAAAAATTTTGAGAAATTTTCAGTAAAAAAAACAAATTTTGGACGATTTCTTGTCAAATTTTTCCTAAATTTTTTTATGGAATTTTGTAGGATAAACATTTTTCCCCCCGCTGTCTTAGAAAGCATTTTTTTTTTATCATTCATTATTTAATTTCTTTGTCGGCGATAGAAAGAAATAAGAAAAATTGATAATTATTTAAAAGAAAAAACTCTATAACGGACAGAAAAAAATTAGAATCTCAAAGAAAATAATAAAAACTCGAGCTAATATTGATAAAATGAAGCAGAACCAACGTCGTTAATTATTTCGAAAAATAAAACCCTAAAAAATAATTCGAACCAAGTAAAAGTAAAGTAATAAATTTTTGAGATTAATTTCAGAATAAACGAGCCCCAGATGATATCCGAATCACTTCGTAATACTCGATGGAAGATTAATCCAAGTAATCGAGAATCCATCGAGTCAAAAATTTAGTCATTTTGTTCCTTTAATTAACTTCAAACACGAAATTTTCAACTCTGCGAAAATCCCATGCTGATCGATAAAAACTACCGAGGAACAAAAAACCGTCACAAATTCAACTTCTAATTCTACTAATTTCCTTTCGAAAATCCTCATCTTCCCTGTGGACTTGAATAACAGGAGAGGCGGGTATAGGCACATCTACTAGATCTAGGTCAAAACGTTCTCGTCGACCGAGTAAAACAAAAAAAAAAATAAAGGGAAAAAGAAGCGAGCGAGACGATTAGAAAAGGTGCGTATAAATCGTCGTTTCTTTCCAAATTATATACATCGACTTGCCCTCTACCTTTTTCTTTAAGCGGAAAATGTAACAAAAAAAGGAGGAGGATGAGGAGGAAGAATGAAAAAAGAGAAGAAAACCGCCTCGACATAATTAGCGTAAAAACGCGCCGTTATTAACGAATAGAATATCCAAACAAACGAGTTATTTACAATACGTTAAGACAACAAGCATCGCGATTAAGCCGAACAAACGAAAATACAATAGAGGAATTATATTTAAACAATAAATCACCGGCAACGAAACGAGCAAAAGCTGTCTACGGTCGTGTTTTTAAAACCAGAAAAACACCCCGTCACCGCCCCCGCGAACCAGAAACGAAACAAATACACAGCTAAAAGTATACGTAGCGGTGTACCGAAAAAAAAAAAAAAAAAAAAAAAAAAAAAAATACCATATAAGCCGCAAGGAAGAGGAAAAAAACTAAAAATGTATTCTTTCCTGTTCGCTCTTTTTTTTCCTCTACTCGTTTTATGCAAAAAAGACACATTCGAAGTGGAGATTTATATTTAATAATGCGCTTTCGATTTTAACGTACCTACGTACTTTTTTCTAATTTCCAAGTATCTACAATTCTGCATTGTATCTTCAAACCAAAATACGTACGAATGGATGAGGTAGAACAATATGTAGAATATTGTCATCTTCGATAGACGACGACGACGACGACGATGAGAACGTCGAGTAAGTTTTTAATCGGCTTATCGAAGGTTTATTTCGATGACGCGTCGAATTCGATAAAATATAGTACGAGTAACAACGAAACGTGCACTTGCACAGGTATCCTATTTTAATATTTAATATTCGTTCGTTAATTATAGCTCAGATGCGGAATTTTCTAATGCCACCAAAGCTAAGGTACTTTTATCAGGTAGAACTTTGCCTCTCGAAATTATAACCTTCGTACCACATTTTCAACAAACCTTCCAAAATTTACGCATCAATTAAAAATCTTCTAAAATGTGTGCCTGAGACTGTATCTTTGTATTTTGCACCAAATACGATTCGATCGTATCTCTCAGCCGTGTTTAAACTTTCATTCAACCAAGTATGAAAATGGCGAGAGAAAACCGCAGTAAAATGTCCTTGTGAATATGAGTAAGAGTACACAATTAAATATGCATATTTTCTCGTATAAATACCTTGGTTCTATTATATTGGATCTCCGCTTTCCACCACGATAATCTGGCACGAGGTCGAGATCCGGTTACTTCGCAAGTCAAAGTGTACTCGTCGTTGGTCACCATGTATAATGGTTTGTCTATGATTTTCACCGTTAATGGTCGCACTGCAATCAAGAAATAAACACATTTATTGTTTCGTAATTTTTTTTCCTCAAATTTTTACAATAGAATTATCAATTTTTATTAACGTTTTAAAAAACTTTGCATGATTTCAAAAAACTGTCCTTCCCAAGCGGCACACTCGATCGATAATATCGGAAGATGTAACGTATCAATAAAAAATCGTTTGAAAATCTATAGATATTCTCACGATATTATAAAGATTTATCGGTACAATTTCATAGGCAAAAAATCTAAAACTATCGAATTCGATATTATTAAGATTTTATGACGATATTTGTCAACGATACTATCGACAAAGAATAAAAAATTTATCGATTCCGATTTTCCACCGATTTTGTGCAGATATTTGAAACTACCCGTGTAGCAATTGTCGACATCGACATTTATGTCGACAAAATTCAGACATATTTTTTTCTCGGTTAACGATGAATTAAAAATGATATTTGAGATTTAAAGTAATGTTCTATGTTAAACATAACTGTTCAATCAAAATTTTTGAATTTTTCTCAGTATTTTCCTATAATTTAGAAAACGTTGTTTTTCTACATAGACAAGTCGATGTAAAAATCGATACTCGATAAACGCATCGACATTTATGTCGACAATTTCTGCCAATTAAATTTACAAATTTTATATCTAAAAAGAACTAAAAACAATTAATAAGAACATTTTAAGCTCAGGAATAAATAATTTTTGAAAGAATCACAAAATTTTCTTATTTTTCAAAGTTTTGAATAATACAACTACTTGTCGAGTTATTGTCGACATAATTGTCGATGGTTGAATAATGCATCGACTTCACTGTCGACAGTGTCGACCAGAGGAATTTTAAGTCGAGATAGTGTCGATGTGATTGTCGAGGGTCGAATAATGCATCGACTTAACTGTCGACAGTGTTGACCAGAGGAATTTTAAGTCGAGTTAATGTCGATCTAATTGTCGAGGGTCGAATAATGCATCGACTTGACTGTCGACGTCTTGAGGGTGATTGTGATACTCACAGATAAAGTGTGTTGTGAATTAGTACATAAGGTCTAAGAATCATCTCTATGTTAGTTGGACACTTGCATGTGTCCAGCTACAAAGGTGGCCTCAATGCCGCATATTTGACAAAAAATGTCGAAATGTTGGCTTGAACACTATTTTTGGTGTAATTTTAATATATACTTATATTGAATATTTGAACTTAACATATTTTTCAAAATCTCACCATTGCAAATGTTGATGTGGATGTCGATATAAATGTCGACACATCGAAATCGGTCACTTTTCGATCGTACATGTCTACGCGATTGTGGATGGTTTGTCGAGCTTATTATCGACATGTTGGACGGTCGACAAACATGTCGATAATAAGCTCGACAAACCATCCACAATCGTGTCGACATGTACGATCGAAAAGTGACCGATTTCGATGTGTCGACATTTATATCGAAATTAGCATCGACGTTGCTACACGGGTACATTATCGACAAAGAATATTAAATTTATCGAATTCGATTTTTTAACGATTTTGTAAAGATATTTAAAACTGTATTATCGACAGATTATATGAAATTTCTCGACTCCGATATTTTACCGATTTTTTGACGATATTTGAAACTATATTATCGACAGATTATATTAAATTTCTCGAATCCGATTTTTTACCGATTTTGTAAAGATATTTGAAACTATATTATCGGCACATAATATGCAATTTCTCGAATTCGATTTACTAACGATTGCGTGAAGATATTTGAAACTGTATTATCGACACGTAATATGAAATTTCTTGAATTCGATTTTTCAACGATATATATCGAAAGATAATTTCACGATTTAGGCGACACTTTATCGAATTCGATATTCTGTCGATTTTTATTTCGATAATTTGTCGACTGTGCTGCTCGGGTTAACATGGAAGTTTTGCTATTTTTAGGTGACTAGGTAAACAATATTGAATTTGGAAAAAATCATGTTTTTTTTTACACAAAAATAATCTTGGATTTTGAAAATATATATATATATTTGCCCGTTTCCGTACATCTCGGCCACTTTTCATATATATTTGTCCAATTTACGAAAAATGTCAAAATTGAAAAAAATTTCTTGACTCTGTTCTAATTAATTTATAAAAATTTCAATCACAGATTCGATCTAATATACAAGAAATACGCCTTGGAAAAAAATAATGAGACTCTTAGGATGAAGTTTGCGGAAAAAAATTGCAAAATTGGCCTAACTAATTCAAATTTTAAATAGGTCTTAAGATTAAATATAAGCCTGCAGTGTACTAAAAATGTTGGTATCAATAACTTTTCTGTCCGTCAATAAAATGCTGAAAAATTATGAGTCAAATTTGAAGTCGTGTATATCTAGTTTCGGTATATTTCCGTACATCTCGGCCAGTGTTTGTGATTCTACACACTGTGCATTGATTATATAGCCCGCGTTCATCCCTGTGACTTGATTTCTAAGGGTTGCGCGGAGTTTGTGAAACCCTGCAGTCGAGGTGGCTGAAATAACCCGTATGCGCCAAACCATGGCTGAGATGTACGGTGGCTGACTTGTAATGTAAGAATAACCCGCAAAGTGGCCGACATGTCTGGAAACCTATACCTATATATATATATTATATATTGAACATTATTTTTTCAAGTGACTAGGTAAACAATATCGAATTTGAAAAAAATCTTGGATTTTTTTACACAAAGATAATCTTGGATTTTGAGACAAAAAATATTGAACATTGAAAATCAAAAATTTTGAATTTTTTAGGCAAAAAGAAAAACTGAATTTTTCGAGACAAAACAGATATTGAACTTTGTGACAAAAGAATCTTGATTTTTTTTTTTTTTGAATTTTTCGGGTGGAGACTTTTTTAAAAACCAAACTTTTTAAATTTTTCAGTTCTAAAATCAAAGATTTTGAAAAATTAAAAATGTTTTTACACAAAAAATTTTACCAATATTTTTTCCACAAAAAAACTTTTTTTAAACATAATACCTTACTTACCTTGATTTTTCTCACACTAAAAAATTTTGAATTTTTTACGGAAAAAATTGACGAAAGTTCCTCAATTTTGAAAAACCAAAAATATCCTACAAACAGAAATTATTTAAAAGTTGAATTTTTATACCTTTTATTTTTCACAAAAACCTCAATTTTTTTGTAGAATAAAAATTTTTTTGACGAAAAATTCCTGATTTGAAAAAAATTGAAAATCTTAAATAATTCTGGACAAAAAAAATCTTCAAATTTTTGGGAAGATTTTTTTGCAAACTACAAAATTTCGAATTTTTTCACACAAAGAGATTCTTGAAACTTCTTGCAAAAAATAATACTTAATGATACTTTTTTTAACGAAAACTCGTTAATTTTGAATTAGCGAAATGAACACTAAAAGAAGTTGAATTTCTGCATAAAATACCCTGTACTTTTTTCACGTCATAGAAAATTGCATTTTTTCACACGTGAGTATCTTGAATTTTGTTGGAAAAAACATAATATTACTTGATGAAAAATCACCAATTTTGAAAGCTTGGATTTTTTGATACGACAATGCTTGAATTATTTTAGATGAGAAAATCTTTTATTTCTTTATACTTAATAATAGGAAAAATTTTGGAGAAAAAAGAGATCAACTTTTAAAAAAAACTGAGAATTTTTTACGGAAATTGGCTTTTGAAAAAAATTGAACTTGATACCTATCATATCAGAGCAAATATTAAATTAGGTAAGTATGCAAAACCTCTTTTTATTTTTTTTTATTTTTATTTTTTTTAAGGAAGCTTTATACCTTGGTATATTATGATTCTAAAAAGAAGAAAAAAATCTGTAAATAGGTATAAATTTTTGTGGAAAATATTTGGCCTCAATAAATGGTTTCAAACTTAAAAAAACTATTTTTCTAAAAGAAATCGTAGGAACTTGTTAATAGATATTTTGAAAAAAAATTAAATACATCAAATAACTGATTTCAAAGCATGAAAAAAAAATCACTGACCCAGATTAAAGATTTCTTTGAAGCAATGCTTCCCTCAAAAAATACGCAACAATGTAATAATAATCCCCTCCCCCCCCCAAAAAAAAAGGTAAACATATTGTCTTAAAAATTTTCAGAACTGTCATATTTGATTTTTTTGTTCTTTTCGAAACGTATAGAAGACAAAAAAAAATTGGAAAATGTTTCAGAAAAACTGAAATAAATATATTTTCAAAAATTATTTTTATTTTTAAAAAGTTTTGGAAAAATTTGATAAAAACATGTTTTTATGTATAAAAGGTTGAGAAAAAAGTTCTTCGAAAAAATTGAAAAATGTATGAACTCACTTTTATAATTTAAAAAAATGAATTCAAAAAACTTTTTAAAAATTTTAACAACTCGTTTATTAAAAATTGAAAAAAAATTAAAGAACGTTATTGTGAAAAAAATGAATAAAAATTATGCATTAAAAGTTAAAACTATTTGAAAACCTCTTTTTCAAATATTTCATTACAAATCGAGAAAAACTGAAAAACATAATATCACCTTTTTTTTATAATCAAAAAATAAATAAAAACTTTCAATAATTAACAATTTTTTCAACTTCATTTTAAAAAAATCATTTTGATGAGAAAGAAATCTTTTATTTTTAGAGAAAAAGATGAGTGGTCTCAAATTTTTCAGAATTTTTTTTCAAATTTTCTAGAAAATACCTTCTGTACCTTCTTCAAAAAAAAAAAAAAAATTGGAAATCCCCCTGCCCAAAAAAATATATATATATATAAGTGAAAAAAATACCTAAGTAATTTCTTTCCTCAAAAACAATTCTAAAAAAAAAAAAAAAAAAAAAAAAAATCCCAAAAGCAAGTGATACATTTTTTCTGCTTCATTAATTTGAAAATTCAAAGAATGTAAAGTTCATTAGCAAAAAAATTGTTTATTATTAAAAATTAAAAAAAAAAATTATCTCTGCTTCTTTGTAAAATTGAAAAAATTGAATCAGTCAATTTTTGATAAATGAACTAAACTATACTTGAATAATTTGAACACTCCATCCTCAAAAAATCAAAAAAAAAAAAGTTTTTGTGAAAAACTTTTTTTGTTTTCTCAATAAAATAAGCTCTGCACCACCACTCAAAATAGTTTTTTGAAGGAAAATTATCGTATATTCTATTTCTTTAATTAAGGGAACTTACGATGCAATTCGACTCGAACAGTTCGATAATACGGTTGAATCAAATCGGTATTGGTCGCCTGGCACGTGTAGGTTCGATTCAAATACGATCTGGATACGTTCGGAATGTCTATTTTACTAATTACCACTTTTCCATCCGAAGACGTCGAGTGGCTATCGATTACTGTGTTCTCCATGTACCAGCTAACCATCGGTATTGGTTTACCTAGATGGGCAAAATCAATATTAGATATAGATAAATTGAATTGAACCTTCTAATAAAATATTTCATTGAAAATATATAGACGGTAATAATAATTATATAGTTTATTGGTGGTGCATACATTTTACGTATAAAATCAATACTTGAATTAATTCAAACGTGAATATCTAATTTTTCTAATCCCAAAAACGCGATATTTCCAATTCTCCAAAAAGTCGACCTTTCGCATTTATTCGCCTCCCATTTCCAAACTACAATCGAGACAAACTGCCCCATCAACAAGGTCGATTAACGATTATGAATTCGGTACACTTCATTAATAGGAACAATAATCCGCTGTAAATTTATCTCCCCTGTGCAAACCCTCCCTTTACACCTGGCTCGATCAACGATGAGTCGAATATCAAACCTACAACGGTTTCCAGATGATTGCTTAATATTTAATCGGCATATTTAGCTCTTAAGTTTCATAAGAATGTCCATGAGACATCTGTTTTGAAGGGGAAATCCGAGACTGAATTTAATAACATCTGGAGAGGCGAAAGCGATTAATTTCTTCTTTAGGGGTCGCGACGAGGGACGACTTCTTCAACAGGCGATTCGATACCTACTTTATAACTACTCGAGCTTCGAATTCGCTGCTTCCTTCTGGCGAGAATCCTTCTTATACGCCCGAGAAGGTATTTTAACACTCTTACTCGATCTCGAGCACCTCGCACTCGCGATCCAATAGAATGCTTCGAACAAACATTCAAATTTAACCAATTTCCTCGCGAATTCTACGTAGGTACATTCTTCTCGATACGAATAATAATACAAATTTCGAATAAAATGAAATGAAAACTCGTATGGGAGGTACCACGTGTATCGTGATCGAGTTTCCGCACACACGAGTGAAAATCATCTCGTCGAATACACAACAAATCACGCGTGAAGAAAAAACATATCCTTCAAATTTCATTACTTTGTTTTACCCGTGGAAGAAAATTACCTCGTTCGGAGACGGTTCGACGAAAAGTGCAAAATGAAACGCTGATGTGGTAGTTTTGATTTCATTTATTGCATAAACAAATACGCTTATGTATTCAACGAGAGCACCTTCGTACATATAAGAAGGTATAAGGTATGCTCGAGTAATACGAGAATTATCCTCGTATAACGAATTTCTCAATTCTTTTTTCACTCCTCGGTATTATTTTCACCTCGCGTATCGAATTTATTTACGTATTTACGTTTCCGAGTCGTTGAATAAAAAATTCATCGAGATACACCCACAGGCACAGCAGCCAAGTAAGGCGCAAGAAGTATCCGAGGGTAGTTTCTTTAATGACGCCTCCAATTCGTAAACGAGTAATGAATTAGCAGGCGAAAGCCGCAAGTTGAAAGTCAGTTTGACGTGATATGATAAGTCGTCTAGATGTCTCGAATTTTCAATTACACGCACAGAGGGGATTACTTAGGTTCTACACCACTGTGGGACGATAAATATTTTACGAATGTGCTTTGATGCTATTTTGAAAAATTTTCACATTTTCGGAGAATAATTTTTTTTTTTGAAAATTTAGTACGATTGAAGACTGTTAAAATTTATCAAAGTCGAAAAATGACACGTTCCTTTATTTTTTTTATTTTTTTTAATTCAGTGACCCCAGAGCTTTCTAAGAAATAAAAAAATGAGGAGATGGTCATTTTTTTTTAGTTTTTGTTTCTAACCTATAAATGAGGCCGGGAGAGAATAAGGTCCTATCCGCGAAAAGTTCGTTTTGAGTAAATCGCATTTGAAATTTTAGTTTGATTATAACTCAGCGGTAAAAAATTCAACAATGTTGCTCTTTGTCTCATTAGAAAGAGCAACTCTTTCGCTACAATTCGATAGTATAACATTGAAAAAAACTTCATTCCTTCCCCCCTCTATATTCACTTGAAAAAGTTGCTTTGAAGGCCCTTTTTCAATATCCAAATTTTAAAAAAAATTCACTTCTAATCGAGTCTGAAAATGGCGAAATGTCAAAAATATCGCCGTTTCGCTTTTGATAAAGTTGTTCTGAAGGCCCTTTTTCAATATCGATATTTAAAAAAAATTTTTGCTTCTAATTGAATCTGAAAATGGTAACAATCGAAATGTTACACAAAACCAAAATTTTATGAAAAATACGTTCAACTAATCGATTATTATAATTATTTACCACATGAGAAAGTACAATTTATGATCAAAAAAGATCGCGGATGCAATGATAACAACATCAGCAACAAGTATTCATATTTAAGTGCCTTAAAATTTTTGGGAAACCGAAATCTTAATCCCATAAAATCAATGTCTTAGTCCGTTAAAAACTCACTAGCGACCTCTACACGTCGAGTTGGGAACTACCACCACTTTTAATGAACAGTCGAAGATTGAAGGAATCTGAAACGCGATTCTAGATAAAAAGGGCCTTCCCGCCCGCGAAGGCCCTTATTCTCCTCCCGCCCTCAAATGTTGAGTACTTATTTTCATGAGAAGTAAATTTCAATCGTTCATTATCTGAATTTTAAGAGGTATCATGAAGCCCTTTCTTACATTTCTCAAAAAAACTAAAACTAAAAAAAAATTGAAATTTTTTAGGGTGTAGCTCGATTTTAAGCAGAATTAGTAAAAAGTTGAAATTTTGATATTTTTCTAAAAAAAAATTTACTCGAAAAAATAATACCTAGATTATTTCATTCAAAAAAATTGATTTTTTTTTTATTCCAAATACCTAATTCAATTAAAAATTTTTTGTTCCAAAAAAAAGGATTTTCTTCTCCAAAAATTTTCAAAAAACTGAAAGTTTTTTTTTCTTTGAGTATGTATAAATAGGTAAAAAATTTCTTTTAATTAAAAAAAACATCACTAAAAATGAATATTTTTCTGAAAAAAATTTAGAGTTTTTTTTTCAAAAAAATTGAGAAATTTTTTACACTACGGTTCCAAAAAATGAGCGGAAATTTATTGAAGGATTATTTTCAAGTGAGACAAAAAAAATTTGATTTTTTTTCTATAAAATAATAAGATAGGTATCTATTTTGTTTTCTCTCCAAAACTTCATACATGTTTTCTTGGAAATTTGGTAAAAAATACCTATATTGCACTTCGAAATTTTTTTTTAAAAAATGGGTCATTTTTCCAAGAAAATTGGCAGTGACAGCGATAGCCATGTGCGACCCTGATGATTTTTTTTTTTAATTTACTTGATTTGAAACTTGCCTGTGGTGGACGATAACCAATTTTTTTTACACCTCCGAAAAATCTTTCATTCTGAATTTTCTTTGATTAAAAAAATACTTAGCCTATCATAATATTTTTTAAAATAAGAAAAATTGCTAAAAAATTCTTATTTCTTAAAAATCTTTCAATTTTTTTGTAAGAAGAAATATTTGAGGGAAAATTTCAATTTTTTTGGAGAAAAAGTCGCTCACCTGTGGAGAAATAAATCTGCCTGAATTTCTTCGAAAAAATATTAAGTAGGTACAACTTTTTGAGAAATAAATGACAATTTTTTTAAATAAAAAATTATCTTATTTTTTTGGAGTGAAAATCTCTGTTTTTTTTATTTTTATTTTTTATATATTTATAAAGAAATTCCTTATTTTTAAACAAAAACAAAGAAAACTCGTCCTTATGGAGAAAAAAATCCCCAATCATTTTGGATTCAATTTTTTTTTCAGTAATATGAGGTAAAAAACTTCCCAAGTTAAATGGAGAAAAGAACAATTATTATTAATTTTTTTTCAATTATTTTGAAAAAATAAAATCAATAACTTTCCAATATTTTTTTGGAGAAAAATTTTTTTCAACTTCATGATTTTTTTTCTTCAAATTTTCCAGAAAATAATTTCTGTACCTTCTTCAAAAGAAAATTTGAAATTCAATTCCTCCCCCCCCCCCCCTCCAAAAAAAAAATATACCTAAATGAAAAAATTAAGTAATTTCTTTCCTCAAAAACAGATTCTAAAAAAAGAAAAATTGAAAGATTTTTCAAAAAAAAAAAAAAACTGAATTAAATTGAATTTTTTTACTCTATTTTTTTTAAATCGAAGAAATTGGTACAAAAATAGATTTATTCCCCCTTCCCCCAAAAAATTAAAACATTTTTTTTCTCTACAAATAGATTGGTAGTAAGTATATTTCCTCTTTCCAAAACAAAAAAAACTACCTACCTAGAAAGTTTTCTTTTTTAAAAAAAATGATTTTTCCCCCCCAAAAAACCGACATTTTTTACTCCTTTTGTTTAAATCGGAAAAATTGGTTCAAAAATAAATTCATTCTAGAAACAAATGTAACAATTTTTCCCCAACAAAATACGAATTTCTTCTTTCCAAATAAAAAAAAGTAGGTACTATAGTTTTCATTTTTTTAAAAATACCTAATAATTGAAAGATTTTTTTGCTCCATTTTTTTTCGTCGAAAAAATATGTAGTAGTAGCTACAAAATTAATTTACTCACAAAAAAATTAAAACTTTTTTCTCAGCAAAATAAGTAATTTTTATTTTTTCCAAAACAAAAAAAAGTATAGTTTTCATTTTTTTTTAAATTAATTTTTTTCAGGAAAAATTGAAAAATTTTTTCTACGAAACTTTGAAAAAAGTTTCAATCCAAAAAAAATTAATTCAATGATTTTTTTTCTTTAGAACACTGAAAAATATTTGAAAGTTTTCAAAAGTGTTGAAAACCTAACTATTACGTTTAAGAACAGCAAAATTTGATCAAATTCAAAATTACAACGTATGTGTGCACTTGGACAAAATACAATTTCACGAAAAATTATAAAAAATTAATGATGCATCGAATCAGAGATGTACTTACCACCTCGAACTTCGCAGGTCAGAAATACATCCGTTCCTTCGGTCAATGGTCCCACAACAGTGGTAAGCTCACGTCCTGAACTATCGTAAATGATAACTTGATGAGGAGGCACTGAAAAAAGTAAAACATAAATCATTAATTTTTTTTAAAAATTGTAAAACACTCGAGCATAATTTTTATATTTCTACCCCCTCTCCCCGCAACATTGGTATGATTCGATCGACACAGGAACCAACACATATGTAATATGATTCAATCTACCTATCATCTACATTTTTTTCAACTTCCTCGATCATAAACGCCAAAAGTAAATTTAAACACACCAAATCTGGGACTTATTTACATTCAAGGATACCTCTGTAGTATAAGACCAGCGAGTAAAGAGGGAAGAACGTTGCTCTTAAATAAAATAAAAACCGGCTAAACGTTGTCGTAATGTTTACATTGCGAACTGATAAAATACATAAATTATGAATATATAACGCGTTCTACGACTGCCTCAACCGTTCGCGAAATACGCCTGCATGGTACGACGATTCCCGAACGAGCTCCAGCTTCATCATAAGTACACTCGCAATCGCATTTCTTGCTTTCCTCCTCCATTCCACCCCTCACCCTCTAACAGAGAGAAGTTGAAATTTCAACATAGATGTAAAATAAACGCTAAATAAAAATGTGATATTTAAATTAATAAAATTTCCCTTCGTCTCTTTCCATCTTTCGCAAACTAGCTGTGCAGAATGCGAGAATTTGTATTTTAACGTTTTTTCTCCTCTCGTCAGCTCTTCTCGCGTAATTTAAACTTTATTCGCAGAGATAACAAGTTCAGCTTTTGGTATAAATAAGGTATATTTTTTAAACGTTCGTTGCTCCTTTTTAAACACAGTACTTCGTCTTGGTGAAAGTACGTAAGTAGGCATTCTTTGTGAAAAGCTGAGCCTACGTTTATTTCAAACCTCTTTTTGAGGAATCGAGATAGAAATTTGCAGCCAAAATCAATTTTCGAAGCAGTATTTAGCAGATACGAATGCGACTTATAAAAAAATATTTTAAAATTAATAATTAGTAAAATATAGGCCTACTAAGTTTTAATGCGATTAAATGATCATTAACCGACTATTGAAGCGAACAAAATCGCGAATATTGTTAGTTAAATTACGTTTCTAAAAATCAAATCCGATTAATTTACAATCATTTGGTAATGCGGATATTTACCAGTTTGAGGGCAAAAAAATCGAACAAAAGAAATATCTATAATTATAGATTGCGATGAAACGCTTGGAATTTATCATTCAGTTGGGGATTTCCAGGCTAACCCAGCTTCAAAAAAATAAAAAATAAAATAAAAAATAAAAATAAAAGAATTAAAAAATTTATATCACTAATGTCAACTTTTCTGAAGACTTTGCACAATCTTAACGACTATAGCGACTACTTTCAGAAATTATAGCATCTTTTAATGCCCTTTGACAATGTTCAGAATGAAACTGCGTCGCTGATATAGAGCAATTAAATCCAGAGTTTGCAAATAATATTATACCTACTCTGCTTTTAACGAAAATCATGACTGAATAAATATAAAAAATGAGGAATAATTATTGATTTGGACGAAAAAGAGAGATTTTTTTTATTGACAAATCGTAGGTATATTATTTTGAAAATTAAAATGTAGGTATGACTAATTGACTATTTCTTTTTAAAAAAGTTATTTCAAGTAGGTCCGTAAGAAACGCTATTTCGTGATCACTCTTCACAGCAAAATTCTAGGCAAACAATGCTTTTGGCGAAAATTTTTTCTCAAAAAGTGACTTCTGTAAAAAATTACCCGTATTTTTAATTGAGAAAATTCAACATTTTTTTAGAGCTAAGGGTATCATTTGATCCAATGCAAAATCCTACCCTAAGCGAATTTCTAGAAATTTTAATTTTCAGAAAATTTAAAAAAATGACAATTTGAATTTTTTGAATTTATAAGGCTACCATTTGATCGAATGCAAAATCCTACCCTAAGCAAATTTTTAAAAATTTTAATTTTCCAAAAATTTCAAATAATGACAATTTGCATTTTTTGAATTGATAAGGCTACCATTTGATGCAATGCAAAATCCTACCCAAGTACCCAACTACCCATACAAGCGAATTAAAAAAATATATATTTTCAGTAAATTTAAAAAAATGAGAAATTGCATTTAATCAATGAAAAAATCTACCCAACGATCCAATGCAAAATCTTTCTCTGGCTGAATTTCTAAAAATTTTATATTTTCAGAAAACTTTGAAAAATGACAGTTTGCATTTTTTGAATTGATAAGGCTACCATTTGATGCAATGCAAAATCCTACCCCAAGCAAATTTTCCAAAATTTTAATTTTCCAAAAATTTCAAATAATGACAATTTGCATTTTTTGAATTGATAAGGATACCTTTAAGTGCAATGTAAAATCCTACCCTAAGCAAAATTGTAGAAATTTTAATTTTCAAAAAATTTAAAAAAATGACATTTTGCATTTTTTGAATTACCTAGGATTTTTTCAGGATAATTTTTTAATATATATATTTTTTTTACTAAAGAAAATTAATTTGTTTTTCACAAACATTTTCACTTTTTTCAAAAAAATTGTTGAAATGAGGTTTTTTCAATGTTCAAGAATTTTTGAATTTTTTGAAAAATATCATCATAAATAGCATCAGTACCTATTTTGGATTGAACTCCTAAAATATTTGTTTACGAATTCTTTTCAAAAAAAATTTTAGGGGAAAAATTTTAGAAACGATTTTGTGGATACCAAAAATTTTTTTGTAATTTCTTAATTTTTTTTTGAAATATTTTTCAAAATGATTTTTTTAAAACACTTATAATTTTTTTGATAAAATTTTACTCAAGAATTTTTTCAAATTTTGAAGATATTATTTTAAAACAATTTTTTTACTAACGCAAAGTAATGATTTATTATTATTGTTTTTTTTTTAATTTTTCTTTTTTTTCTTTCAGAGGATTTATTAAGAATAATTCTCTGGTGAAATGTATTTCACTGGAAAGAAATTTTTTGTTTTTACAATTTTGTATCATATTCAATTTTTTTCAAAAAATTAATTATCTTTTCTGCCTGTTCTTAGAAAAATAAATCCAACTATTTTTTACTGTTCTTTTTTTTTTTTTTTTTTTTTTAGTATAATTTTTCTGCATATTTTAAAAAAAAATTCTTATGCGAAAAGAAATTCAACATGATTGGAAAAAACTGTTTTTTGGCTAAAATGTAAAAAATTTTCGTTAGATAAAAATTTGTTTATTTAACTTTTGATCAAATTCTGTGGAATCCTCATTTTTTTGAAATTAAATAAATGTTTTCTCATACATACCTATCTTGTTTCGTTCAAAAAACATTTTCATAAAAAATTCTCCCTCCGCCTTTCATGCTTGATTTAATTTATTGGATAATATGACCCAGGGACGTGTTCAAGGGAGGTTGAGGGTGGGTCGTACCCCTTTATTTATCGAGAAAAAAATACGGAAGTGATGTTTTGAAAAGAAGTTTTGTACAGAGGAAAAAATTTTCAGAATCATTTTTTCTGAATATTAATTTTTTAAAACAAATTAGGTATTCCTCGAAAGATTTCCTCAGTGCAATTTTTCTATCAATTTTTTTATATTGAAGGCATTTTTTTGAAAAATTTCTGGATCAATACTCTTTTTACAATTTTTTTCTCAAGAAATTTGCAAAGTCCCCCCCCCCCATTCTTCAATTTTTAATTGATTAAAATTTTTAAAAGCGAACGTCCTAGAAATTGTTTGAATTTCCATTATTAAACACTTTTTCGCAATTAAAAAAATTGTAAGCATTTTTTTTCCTTATTCACCCCTAATTTTACTTGGAAATAGAATTTTGTACAAAAAAAAAAAAAAAAAAAATTTCAAAAATAATTAGGCCTAAGTAAGTATAATTTTTTTTGACACAATTTTATTTTTAGGTACTTCACTTTAGGAATTCAAGGATAATTTTTCCAAGGAAATTTTTTTGAAGACGTTTCTCACCATTTTTTCCAAAAAATTTCCAGAGAACAATTCTTTAAAAAATTTTGGATAAGCTCTTTTTTTTGGAAAAACATAAACTCATTAGGTATTAAATTCACAAAAAAGTATTCCTTGAGAGATTTAAAAAAAAAACCGAATAACTTCTTTAAAATAAATTTTTTACATTTTTTTCACAGGGTGGTTCAAGAGTCATTTCTCCATTCTTCTCGGAACTTCTTACGAGAAACAGCAGTGAACAATTTTTTTACACAAAACTTTGAATAAAAAGAATAAAAAACAAAATGGCGAAAAAGTGACTACAAATTGCTAGGTACTTTTGAATCCTACAAATTAATCGCATTCTGATCTGAATTACACTCGCTTGAAAGAGAACTACTCGCATCATCTAATAAATTCAACCATACCCTATCACTTAATCGAAATTCTATTCGCGGCACATTTGACCCACATTATAAAATCGTAACTGTACCAATTCTATTTCTTTATTCGATGGAAAAAAAAACGCATAAATTTGAAAATACACAACGTTGCTCGCGTATTCAGCTCTGCTCGTTACGGAATACACAATAAAGTCTAATATTTGGCTACGAATCAACTTAACCACGTAGTACCTATAGTATTTTTTTTTCTTTCTTTGGTACCGACATTTAAATCCTGCGAGAGATGCGAGCGAACCCGCGAAAAAATCGAATTATCGGTTAACCTGTGCGAAATGTTACAGGTAATTTCGTTTCGATTGATTTGAACCTTTTTCGCTTAGGTACGCGTGCATTTACCCACATAAACATTCAATACAGATAGAAACAATCTACGATGGACGAGGGGGCAATAAAAGCCAAATTCGACTTTTAAATACCTTCGCAGATCTCTAAGAATGATTTTACGATTTTTATCGCCTTCAAGAACCCCTATTTGTACATTCCGATCACGTCTTATTTTTAAAACATAGCAAATTTTTTTGCTACTCTCAAAATTTGCAAGTAGGTATATAATTCTCTATTGAAAACCACCCTTTCGTCAATTTTCACCAAAATCAGCGACGAGAAAAAAATTTCTTCGAGAATTTTTCTGCAAAGAGAGAGAGAGCTGTTTTTACGCGCCAAGTGAAATTTCGTATTCATTTCGTAACAGTCAACTCGACTCAACTCGCTAGCATCCAGCGAAAGCTCGTATGCGATAAAACTGTGCCAACAACTTTGGCGTAAACTTTTCCACATCTAGCTATATATATATATATATATATATATATATATATATAATACGAGTATAAGTATACAAGTTCCAAGTATACGGTACACTAGCGTTGCTTTATTTTAGATGCAAAACAGCATCTTGGGGGAATGACTTTCGGTACGGTAACGAAAAAAATGAGAGAAAAAAAAAGAAGAGAAAAAAATCGCTAAAAATCTAATTCGCTGATTTACGAGCTTTCGAGAGTAACGTACTATAATACAGACTAGAAACCACTTAACGATAACGATCTTATGTTTTATATTAATTAATTGAGGATTATATCCAACTGGTGCGAAATCTGCAGCCTTGCCCTATAAAACCGTATATACTGCTAGGAATGTCATTAAAAAAGTTTATATTTTTTTCTCTTCTTTTTTTTAGTCGAATTTTCCTTGATGGGAAGATGCGAGTAAATGGATGGAAAAATTCAAACTCTCTCATGTTGAGGGGCGGGGGGAGGGAGGGAAGGATGAGAAAATTTTTATTTTAAATAAAAATTGAAATAAAAAATTTTCGCTCTTCTTTCGTTTAATGTGAGGGGAGGTGGTACCAATTTTAAAAATTTAGGTATGTTCTAGAAAAATTTCAATAAGTAATTAATCCTCAAAAGAAAACTTGGAAAATTATTTTTGAGAGAAAAAAAAATTAAAAATTACCTGTTTGCTTATTTATGAGCAAAATTTTAAAAAAATCAATAGGTACTTTATACTGTGAATTTTCTTTTATAAAAATAATTAGTTTTCGAAAAAAAATATTTTTTAAAGGAAAATTTTGAAAAAAAAAACAGTTCGAATAAATTTTAAGAATTTATTTCATTTATGAAATTTTTTTCATAAATTCCATTGTTGAACAAGATGATGAAAATCTTGAAAATAATTTAAAAAAAAAAAAAAATCAAAAATCTACCCATTTTGTAACATTTCGTAAAAAAATTTTAAAAATTGTTTTGGAAAGAAATAATTTCCTGAACTGGATTTAAAAAAAAAATTAATTTTTTTGGGGAAAAATTTTAAAAACTTGTACAACACAATTTCAAGATTTTAAATTTGAACAGAATTTAAAAAATATTGTGGAAATCTTTTTAGAAAATAAAAATAAAATTGATTTTCGAAGAAAATTTTAAAAACTCGAAAAATTTATTTTTGAAGATTTTGAAAAAAATGTTTCAAAGTGAAATACTCAACAAATACATGAATTTAAACAACGTCAAAAAATTAATTTTGAATTTTTGAATTAAAATTCAAAAGTTAAATTACAGGGGAAAATCCTGAAAATTTTAAAAACTCAATTTTGAGCACAAAACTCCCAAATCTTGAATTCTTTCTCAAGTAAGTTGCAAACTATTTTTTGAAGAAATTTCAAACTTTTTTTTTCAAAAAATTTTGTAGCAAGATTATTAAAAAGCTGTTTTGTGAACAATGTGTAGAAAAATAATTTTGTTAAAAAACCTAAAAAATTTATGTTTCTACTAAATTTTTAAAACTCAATGTTTAACAAAATTTCAGAATGAAATTAAACGACCACTTCTTGAAAAAAAGCTCAAAGTAGGGCTAATTTTCAAAATGTTCTCACATTATTTTCCAGGTTTAAAAAAAAACAATGGATTGGATTGGAACGGAATACTTACAAAAAACGAGTTCAGACACACTACACTACAGAGAATTTTTTCATTCATTACATTTTTGCAAATTCTCATTATTTAATTTTTTAGGTACCTATTTTAATTTATTAGGAATTTTGCAAAAAAAAATTAATTTGTTCACTTTCTACAAATTTTTGATTTATTAAATTTTTTGTAATTTTTGCAACTTGAGTATCTTCTTTTATGAATTTTTATTTTATTGATTTTTTTTTGTTTTTAGAACTTGTCTTCTTTTCACTTATTCTAACTCAATGGATTTTCTACAAGTTTTTATTTATTAAGCAATGAATTTTTGTAAATACAATCAGTTTTTCAATTTCGTTAATTTATTGATTTTTTTTTTCTAATTTTGGAGAATTTTTCAATTTTTTAAAATTGAGTTTCTGGGAAATTCTGTATTAAATTCTTGTAGGTAAATGTTAGGTAGGTATATCAAATTCCCAAAACTAATTATTATTTGAGTAGGTCGTTCAATTACATATTTTTAAAATCGCATTAAAGAAAAAATCAAAATGTTACTGTTTCGTATTTCTTCAAAATTTGATATTTTAAAATTTTGAAAAATGTTTAAAATTGGGTAAATTTTTTTAAATCCAAAAAACTTGAAAAATTACTAAAATTAGGTAAAAATGAAAAGTTTAAAATTCGATAAAAATTAAAATCTTGGTCGTTTTAAAATCGTAGCAAATTTTCAAAATTGGATTAATTGATGCAGTTACATGAATTTTTGGAACTCAGTAAAAATTTAAAATTGACAATTTCTTCAAAATGAGTGAAAATTCAAAATTTAGGAATTTTTTAAAATAAACAATTAGTTTTTATATAAATATTGGAAATTTGGAAAATTTTCTAGTTGTGTATTTCTTTAAAATTCGGCATTTTAAAATTTTGATAAATTTTTGGAGATTGAGAATTTTTTTAAAATTTTTATAAATTTTTTAAATCTTGAAGAATTACTAAAAATGAAAAGTTCAAAATTTTATAAAAATTTAAAAATCCTATCATGAATTTTCAAAATTCGACTCATTGATGTTGATGAATTTTTACAATCCCGTAAAAATTTAAAACTGGTTAATTTTTCATAATTGGTTAAAAAATCAAAATTTAGAAAAATTTTAAATTTCAATAAATTTTCAATCAATTTTTTTATAATAATTCTGGAAATTTCAAAAAAATTTCAAATTAATGTTTCTTCAAAACTTGATATTTTAAAATTATGATACGGAAACCATCAGAAACTCGGTATTAAAGAAAAAAAATCAAAAAACTATTTTTAAACAAAATTTTGAAAATGTTGAAATTATATTATTTTCAGAAGGATATTTTTAAAGAATCCACGTTCGAATGAAATTCTGAAGAAAAAAATGTTCTGAAAAAAACAATGAAAATTTGAGTTTGAATAAATTTTGAAAATATAGGTAGGTACCGTAAGATGGGGTTACTTTGGCCCTAGGGGGTAACTTTGGTCCACTCTCGGAAAAAAGATATTTGTCTGCCCAACCACATCTGTATGAAGTGGAGGGAGTTTGTAATGAGTGTCAACGATAGAGGGGCCTTCATACTTCACTTCTATGCGATTGTCACAATTTTTGTGCCGCAAGTTTGGTAAACCTGATTTTTTGTTTATTAGTACGTTGTTCATGTGATTTTTTTTATCTCCAAAACTTTTATTTAAACGAAGTATAACGAATGGTCCAAAAAAAATTTTTCTTATGGAAACAGATCGAAAATTTTGTGGAGATTCAGAATCTCGCATAGAAAAATCGATTTTGTAAAGCGGTTGTGAGATAAATTGAAATTACAGGTCAGAGGACCGTTTTCGTCGTTTTTGGGGTTACTTTGGCCCACGCATAAATATTATCAAAAATCTAGAAAAAAATTTTGTTCCTATGAAAATCGATCAAAAATTTAACGTAGAGTCAGAATCTATCATGAAAATACCGGTTTGGTGAAGGGGTTGTCAAATAAATTCAAGTTACCCTTCTGAGTACCATTTTTCGTCGTTTTTAGAGTTACTTTGGCCCTTGCATAAATATAATCTGGAAATCTCTAAAATACCGATGTTTGATCATATGGTTTAAACTGAACAAATTTTTTTTTTGAAGTTTCATGCCTTTGGTGAGTTATTATTATGCCTAGAAATCGATTTATTGCGAAAAAAAAGAAGTGGGCCAAAGTAACCCAAGAGCCGGGTAACTTTGGCCCATAACTTTGACTAACCACGGAAGAGGGAGGGGGTTTGACGAAAAATTTGAAAAAATTCACAGAGCTTCTTCCTACAAGTGTCCGACACTATTTAAAGTGAAAACCGAGCCCCTTACTTCCATTTTGAAAGAAGCAGGATGAATTTTCCAAAAAAAAAGTCTCAAAAAGTGGGCCAAAGTAACCCCATGTTAACGGTATTTCAAGTTTTAATAAAATTTCAAACTTTGAAATTTAATAAAATTTCAGAAATTTTAGAAATTCATTGTTGAAAAATAAAGTTCAAGATTTCGGTTTTTGACAAAATTTTACTCAATCATTCTTTTTAAAATTTTTTGTGCGTGGACAATTTTTTGAAATTCTGTCTAAAGCGAATTTTCTTCAAAAAATAAGCGATGATTAAAAATAAATTTTATGAACTTTTGGAAATTGGACAATTTTACTGAATTTTTATTTTATTAAAAAAATAAAATTACCTATGTTTTAAAATGTTTTTGTTTTTAAATAGTTTTTTTTAGTTGTTTTCAGAATCAATTTTATAGTTCATTATAAATTTTAACAAAACTTCAAATCAAAAAAAGTAATTTATTTTCAAATAACCGACATTTTATTGGCCAATTACACTCATATCCTAATCTAACACGAGGAAACTTTTCAAGAAAGAGGTAAATCCGACTATTATGTTCGGATCCGCTACAAAGGCGCTTTCTTTTCTTTTTCTCATTTTTCGAAAATCTTTTTATCTGCGCCTTTTTAAAACACTTTTTATTCCTCGCAGTGTCGCTCTCTCGCCGCCGCCGAACGAGGGACACCCGGCCCAGCTCGACGTCGACATCGCATCGTTTAAACGATACAATAGAAATTCGTGATTTCTGATAATGCCATCAACCAACGAGAGAGAGAGACGGGTTCGTAACGAACCAGGAACCAGTGTACGCGGCTGCTGTTGCCCACTCCTTCGCGACAACAATCGTGTATAGGCAATTCAAACGCAAAGAAGCCGAAAGAATTACGCCGCAGGGCACGAAAGCTCGCGAGCTCGGAGAAGCGGGCATTCAGGGGGACCAAAGGGGGGGGGGTACCTTTTGTTAAATACGAAACAGACCTCAGTTGTATTCGAATCGGGGGTAAAACCTTCAACGTTTCCGAGTTTCCACACAAATTTACAACCCCTAAACTTAACCTCTCTTTTAAAACCACAAACCAAACCGACAATCGCCCTCGCCGCCGTTATTATGATAATTCTATTTCTTCTTTCCTATACACCGCACACCCCGCACCTCACACTTCGACTCTATCTAGCTTTCTAATTCTTTTTTCTTCTTTACTTTTTTTTATTTCCCTACATCTCGACGGTGCGGCGGTGTCAGGCGGGGTCTCGTGTATTAAAACGGAAAATTTCTTATTCCTGTTGAAAGCTTTCCATTCGTGCCCGGTACACATACAAAAGAAAGATTTCCATTCTGTTTTTTAACTTTCCATTTAACAATTTCCATCCTCCATCTTCTCGATGCCTTCCTTCTCGACCCCTCCTTCTCGCACAGACCAACTTTCATCATTGTCGTTCTTATCCAAAGAGTAAGTATATTTCGGTACATATACTTTCTCGAGCCCATTCAAATCGAGAATCACCAACAGTGATAAGGAGTGAAGGGGGGGGGGGGGTTAAACGACGAAACTCTACACTATTTAAACAAGATTTCGTCAACTTCCCAGCACACAGCTGAAGTACATAAACGTAGCATGGTAAAAGGGATATAGCAAGGGGGAAAAAATTCAATTTCACTTATACACTTATGCGAGTAAGTATATTTTTGTCGTACGTAAAACACGCGTCAAATAAAAAGAGTTATTTTTTGCATTTAGTTTTGCTGCTGGTTCAGCACTGAACAGGGTTTTTTCTCTCTTTATTTTTGGCTGTTAGTGTGCTCGAGAGTTAATCTTATTTCTACTGCCATTTTCAATAAGTTTATTATAAAACAACTTGGCGAAATCTCACGTATTGTATTGAATTTTTGTGTTCGCGGCGACGAGCATGGCGCGGCGAGAAAATCTAATATGTCTTTTTGTAACCCCCGCTCCGCTTTCGTCGGCTGCTCCAAGGTTGAAGAATTTATTGGCACGCGACAAACTTTCTCGAGCTTTTGAAAGTGAATTTTTATTCTTATGTTTTGGAATTACCTGTCTTTGTTTTTTTCTACTTATGAAATTATTATATTTCTTTTTCTTGAATTTTTGAAAGCGAAAGAGAATCGTCAACTTGAATTTTTACATACATTTAACTGAAGAGCTAATGTTTCCTAATTCTATAAAAATTAAAAGTTAAGCAACCTACTTAACAGAAAATTAAATTTAAAAAATTTATTTTAGGCAAATTTTTAAAAAATAATGCTGCAACAAAATTTGAAAAATTCATTTCAAAAAAATTCAAAAAAAGAATAATAATAAATCAAAAAAAAAAAAAAAAAAAAAAAAAAAAAAATTCAAACATTAAATTCTACACCAAACATTAAAACTTTTGTTTCAAATTCTTGAACAAAGTTTCAAAAATGCAATCTCTCACAAAATATTTCAAATAATTTCAAAACAAAACATAAAAATAAATTTCTTATAAAAATTGCAAAATTTCAAGAAAATTGGTTTTGAAAAAGTCCAAAAATTTAAATATTTTTTAAAAATCAAAAAATTGCAAAAACTTATTTTTGGGCACAATTTTGAACAAAATATTAATAGGTAATTTAATTTTAAGCAAGATTCAAGAAACAGACGAATAAAAATCAAATTGTAACACGAATAATATATTGAAAACTAAAATTTTGATTTTGATAATGTAAAAATATTACAACGTTTTCGTACTAATAATACTAAAAGAAAAATGATTGAATCACTCCATATTTAAAAAAATAAAAATTCTATCAACGACAAAACAGATATTGCTGGCTTAGAAATTTATAAACATGTAGTTTTAAATTCATAATTTTACCTTTTCGTTTGTTGTTATTTTCGTTTCCAATATGCTTGATAATGATCTACGTTGTAGATCGAAACGTCGCTCGTATTTTTTTAGTTTTCAATATATTATTCGTGTTACAATTTGATTTTTATTCGTCTGTTTCTAATGTATTTCACACGAATTTTTATTATTTTCTCAAGATTCAAGAAACTCTTTTTTGATCCTTTGAAGAAATTTTTGAACAAATAAGTTTCGAATCATCAAAATTTTTTTCAGATAAATTCATTTTAATTTCAAATAAACTTAATTAATTTTTTTTTTTAGTTAACAAAATTTCATCATTATTTTTAGAAAAAAAGGCGATTTTAAGCTGAATTTTAAAAATCTTTTTTGTAGGTAAATTATCAAAAAAAAAAAAAAAACAGAACAAAATCTTAAAACACAGTTTTCGATCAAAAGTGAAAAATTAAAGCTATATTCGAAATACAAATACTTATTTAAAAAGAAATTGTTTTTTGAATGATACATTGAACACCTTTTTTAACAGAATTTAAAATAAAATCGAGTACGAAATTCCATGAATTTATTCTTGGACTAAGTAAATTCCAAGATTTCAATTTTGTACAAACTTTCAAAAAAATCAAAACTTAAATTAGGTAAGTACTTTACCTATGTCTTGATAAAATTTTCAAAAATTCATTTTTTATACAAAATTTCAAAACAAATTTTTTCATCAATAAGATAAAAAAAATTAATAATGATAAATAGGGGAAAATGCTCTCAAATGAAGCACCAAAAATTTCCATTCACTAAAATTCAAAATTTATTTTTCAACAGAATTTCAAAACAAATTATTAGTCCAAATTCTAATGAACCCGAGCAGCACAATCGAAAAATTATCGAAATAAAAAATCGACAGAATATCGAATTCGATAAAGTGTCGCGTTAGTTCCGCATAAATCGTGAAATTATCTTTCGATATATAGATAGATTATCGACGAATTATAGTTAGTAAAAATTTCGAGATTATAGTAAGATATTTTATCGATAATCTATCTATATAATCGAAAGATAATTTCACAATTTAGGCGGAACTTTCGCGACACTTTATCGAATTCGATATTCTGTCGATTTTTTATCGATTTTTTATTCCGATTTTTCGTCTTTTACTAGCTTTTTTCTATAATTAAAAATCATTATTTAGCATAATTAATACATTAAACTATGCCTAAACACATTATTCATGTTACGGTAAGAGGATCATTTCAGAAAAAGTCAAAAAAAATTATAAAAAATCGGCCACCCGTGGGGCTTGAACCATCTACACCCTGCATGGTAATCCTCTTCCTTAACCACTATGCCATACCTTATCGTTGAGGAATTAGCAATAAAACGCTTATAATAGGCAGTTTAGTACTTCCAGACGTGTTGGACTTGAAAAAATTTTCACCAATTTGGAAATAATTTCAAATATCGTCACAAAATCGTTGAAAAATCGTTCGACAAATTTCAGATTATTTGTCGATAATGTAGTTTCAAATATCGCCACAAAATCGTTGAAAAATCGAATTCGAGGAATTTCATATTACGTGTCGATAATATAGTTTCAAATATCGTCATATAATCGTTGAAAAATCGAATTCGAGAAATTTCAGATTACGTGTCGATAATAAAGTTTTAAATATCTTCACAAAATCGTTAAAAAATCGAATTCGAGAAATTTCAGATTATTTGTCGATAATATAGTCTCAAATATCGTCACAAAATCGTTAAAAAATCGAAATCGAGAAATTTCATATTACGTGTCGATAATATAGTTTCAAATATCTTCACGCAATCGTTAGAAAATCGAATTCGAGAAATTGCATATTATGTGTCGATAATATAGTTTCAAATATTGTCACAAAATCGGTAAAAAATCGGATTCGATAAATTTAATATAATCTGTCGATAATATAGTTTCAAATGTCGTCAAAAAATCGGTAAAATATCGAAGTCGAGAAATTTCATATAATCTGTCGATAATATAGTTTTAAATATCTTTACAAAATCGTTAAAAAATCGAATTCGATAAATTTAATATTCTTTGTCGATAATGTAGTTTCAAATATCTGCACAAAATCGGTGGAAAATCGGTATCGATAAATTTAATGTTCTTTGTCGATAGTATCGTTGACGAATATCGTCATAAAATCTTAATAATATCGAATTCGATAGTTTTTAGATTTTTTGCCTATAAAGTTGTACCGATAAATCTTTATAATATCGTGAGAACATCTATAGATTTTCAAACGATTTTTTATCGATACGTTACATCTACCGATATTATCGATCGAGTGTGCCGCTCGGGAAGTGAATATTTTCAAAACATAATTTGTATAAGGTTTTAAAATATATTTCCAGATAAAAGTTTACACAAAAATTAAATACCTATAAGTTTTTGAAAATATTTTAATAAAATTCTGTTTTTAATAATTTTTTTTTGAGCGAAATTCAAAAAAAAAGAAAAAGATTTTTTTCAAACAATAGGTCGTATACAAATTGAAAAAAATCTGTATTCAAACAAAATTAACCAATAATAATCATTTTTATCATTTTTAGGTGCCTATTTAAATAAAATTTTAATAAATCCATTCGAACCCAGAATTTTAGAACAAGATTTTTATATAAAATTCTATTTTTTTTAATCAACAATCAAAAAGAACAAAACTATAAAAGATTACTTTTGAATATAATTTCGAAATTTGATTTCACACAAAATTACAAAGATCAATTAAAAAAAAAAATTCAAGTCAATTTTTGAACAAAACTTCTGAAAATAGATTTTAGAATAAATTTTAGAATTTCGTTCAACAAATTTTCTATTCAGAATAAAATTTGAAAAAAATAAATAAAATTTCAGAGAATGGTTTTTGGATAAAATTTTACAAAAACTTCTTAATAAAAAAAATCTCAAAAATTTATTTTCAAACAAAAAGTTCTGAATTCATTTTTGAAAAACAATTTTAAAAATTTATTTCAAAACAAAAATTCGGAATTTTAATTGGATTGAAATTTCAAAAATTTGTATGAAATTATTTTCATCAATTGGACAAAATTTCCAAAGGATGAAAATTTTTTTTTAAAAAACTCAAATAGAAAATTAACAGATCTTTCAAGCAAAATTTTAAGTCAACATTTTAGAAAAATATTGCAGATAAGTATACGTAGATTATATTTTTTAAATATTTCAATAAATCATATTTTTTTCAATTTTATTGTTTGAACAACATTTATAAAAATTAAAAAAATGTTTTTGAACAAAATCTATAAGTAAAATTCATTTTTCAAAAAAAAATTTAAGTAATATTCTCTATAAAAATTTTCAGAATAGAAATCGAAAGAAATAGATTGGAGAGAGGAAATCTACCTATAATCATAACGTTTTTCAAATAAAAATTTGAAAAAAGTGAAATTTCTGTATGAAGAATATTTTAGAAAAAAAACTATATCAAGCAAAATTTTTACAGTTAGATCTTCTAAAAAATTTTCATTTTTTAAAACTTGAAATTTCGTGGGCGATTATCTAATAAAAAATTTTTTGAACAAATTTTCAAAATACGAGTAATATTCCCTACGAATAAAAATCTAAAAAAATAATATAGACCAGGTGATGAAATCTATGATAATAACATTTTTCAAATAAAAATTTGAAAAAATATTTTTTCATTAGGAAAATTTTAGAAAAAGTTACCAAAGCAAAACTTTCACAGTTGAAAAATTATCTATTTTTTTTTTTTTTTTTTTTTTTTTTTCATTTTTCCAATTTTGTACAAATTTAAGGAGCCATGTACCTAGCTCTAAATTGTACACATCAGGTTACAAAACTTTTTTACTGGTCAAACGGTTCGGTATAAGCATCTTCTTCTGAACGTTTTTTTCGCACTCCCTCCCTCAAAAAATGCTTCATACCTCTAGGAAGTTTGTAATTTCTTTATACCCGGACAAGTTTTCACTTTAAACCACTACATGCGCCGGCTATTCTGATACCTTAGAAAAATATAAAGTAGAAAAAATACCATTTTTGGGATTTTCCTTCTAAAACTCGCTCTCCCTACCTCATCGTTGCCTTTCATTTTGAAAAAATAAGAAGTAACGAAAGTATAGTAGCTTTGCTGCGTTATTTCTAAAGCGCTGAAATACCATATTAAGGGTGAAATTATTTCTTTAAATGGACGTAAAACTAGCTACGAGAGATGTTCAAATATGGAGAAAAATTTTTACGATAAACGAACAATGCAGCTGGTTAGTTTTTTCTTTGAAATATCCAAGTTTGAAGCTTTTTCTCGTTTCGAAAGTACAATATCGAGTAGTTTTTTATTTCTAGCTGCTTTTTCTCTCTCTCTCTCTCGCTCTCTTAAGTACCTACTTACTCGAAAATAAATTTTTAATTGAAATATTTTGTCGAAATAAACACCTGAGTTAGTATTTCCTAACGTTTCTGTTTTTCCAAGAGTATCTTTTTTTTGGAATTTTAAAATAAATTAGGTAGGTATGTACCTACTTAATTGGTATTATTTTTTGAATTCATATTAAATATTCAAAATGCGAATAAATGAATCTATCTTTGAAGTTTCCATCCATTCTTTAATTTCAAGTCACGAAAATTAAAGTTCACCACATCAAATAAACCCTCGATCAATTTTTAAAAAAAATCAGAATCGCAAATAACCACTTGATTCTTTGAAAAACGTATCAAAACTATACAAAACTTCCACTACATCTTCTTCTATACTTTATCTATACAAAAATAAGGTAGCTATAGGTCTAGGGTACCCACTTCTGCATCACTAACATCAGCTTAAAAACAATAAAACCAATTACCAAGACTGGGTCATTTTTACGATACACTGAGATGATTTTGAACCATCGAAAAAGGCAAGAGTAAAGATTACGCTTTGGGCAATGTAATAAACGATAAAAGGTATCTATCGTACAGTTAAGTACAACATATGTACATACATGCGAGAAAGGGAGAGAATTTCCACTGCACTGGCATCATCACCACCACTATCGATACACACTCGCGAGTATGGTGAACTAAAACGAGCACCCAAAATTCGTATGATAGTCGACTTGATTTAATTGCTATACCAAAAGTAGAAAACTGTTTATAGTTGGGAACAAAACCACATACAAGATTCGTGGTATCAATAAAACCCTTTGGCTGTTCGCCTCGTAATAGAAATACTTAATTTTCGCACAGCGTAGAATGTAGGTAGGTTTTACCAATACGTTATGTAGATCTAGGTATACCCTCGATCGGGCATAGGATTGAAATTCACTCGTCTATACTCCTCTCCCTCGACTCGGTTATTTCTAAATTAATGTCGGTTTCGAAAATTCGAATATTCGAATTGTACGAGTAATACGTATTTTATATTATCAAGATACGAGATGGAAAAATCATCCAAATAGACTTACCAATTACAGTCAAGTTGATTTGATAATTGCGAGTGGGAGCGTTTCGAAAGTCCACTCTGCAACGGTAGACTCCTTCGTCATCCAGTTGGACATTCTCCACTTGTAAACTGGCCGGATGCTTGACAGTGACGAAATTTGCCCTGGGTCCAAAAGTGTTCCGATCCGACCATCGGATTGCTTTTTCGAATGGCCTACCTCTGACGTCGAAGCTGCAACAAATTCAGAGAAAAATTCCATTCCTGTTAATTGCCATAGGAATGAAATACATAGATAATTATCATCATTTAGGTACATAAATATCTAAGTTTGAATAAAAATTCTTGACGCAGAAACATCAGAAAATCGAATTTTTATAATTAACTTCATCAAAAGTCATAAAAAAAAATGTAATTTTCAAAATCTGTAAATTTTGATTAAACTTGATAAAATGGAAAGTTTAAAATTTGTACAGTGCTAAATTTTAATGAATTTTTCAAGTTGGGACAGTTTTTGAAATTTAGCTGCATATAAATACGTATTTCAAAATGTTAAAAACACAAGTTTTCAAATTTCAGTTCCTTAATAATTAGAAAAATTATTTAAAGTGGGTAAAATTTGGACCTCATCTATTTTTTTTTTCAATTTTCTGAATTTTTGTAATTTAATAAAACATTGAAATTGTATCACTTTTAAATTTTTTGTTAATTTTTGAGATTGGGATATTTTATTAAAATTTGATAAATTTTCAAATTTTGATGAAGATTTTGATTTTAAATTTTAAAAAGTTTAAGCACATCAATTTTTCAAACCGTGGCATAACATTGATGATTTGGCCAAATTTTCTAAATTTTTGAAAAGTCCTTATCCCCAGTTTCATAAATTTTATAATTATTTTAAAAAAGTAAAAATTACAAAAAAAACTGAAATTTTTTCAAACATATGTGAGTGTGGACGAGAAAACGTGCCTAGTCTGGAAAAAATATAGATTTTGGGGTTTTGGCTGTTTTTGATCAATTTCGACCTGTACTTTCATTTAAAAATGGTTTCATGGACCTAGGAGGAATATTTAGCCTTCTAGGGGGGAAAGACTTACCCAAAATCAATAAAAATCAAAAATCAATTTCTTTAAATTTTTCAAAAATTTTTTGATTAAAAATGGTTTTATGAACCTAGGAACAATATTCAGCCTCCCAGCGGGCAAGATTAATTCAAAATAAAAAATAACAATTTTTTTTTATTTTTTAAAATTCTTTTTGAAATTTTTTTTTGTTGAAATTTTATGTTTTATTTTTTTACTCTTATTTTTTTGTTCAAAATTGTCGAGAACGTCATGAAACACAAAAAAGTTGACTTTATGAGTATGATATTCGTAATCAGCATGGTTGAAAATATTTTTTGGAATTTTTTATTTTTTTATTTTTAGCAACCCTGATTTCGCTCAAAACTGCCTCCTTTTGTAAAATAGGCTATAAAAACATGAGAGGTCAAAATTATTAGGGAATAAATCTTCCACTAGGTCCCCTCTGATTGTACAAAGTTTCAATGTTATCAGTTATTGCATTACGGAGATACAGACTTGCAAAGTTTGAAACTTTCATTAGGTACCAAAAAAAAAAAATGCATATCCTGACTAGGCACGTTTTCTCATCCACATTCACATATATTTCTAAAATTGAATGAAAATTTTGAAAATTTTAAATTTTATAAATTTTCAAAATTAGATCACATTTTAAAATTCAGATGAAATTTTGTCACATTTAAATTTTGAATCAATTTTAAAAATTGGATGAATTCTTAAAACATTGAGGCAAGTCAATTTTATAAGTTCAAAAAATTCTTGTACTTCTAAAAAAACTATCAATTTCGGAATTGTATAAAATTTATGGTGAAAATTCAAAATTTTAAAAATTTGAATAACTTAAAAAATTTATGAAATTCTTAAATTTGAATATTTTAGGGTTATCTATAATACAACTTCGGAGGTATATGATTTAAAAAAAATTAGATCACCAATTAAAAGTTTTGACATATTGAATCCATTTTTCATCTTCTGTAAATTTTAGCATAAAATTTGATCAAAATTTAAAATTAAGAAATTTGTGATAAAATTTCTTAAAAGTTAAAAATTTAAGAAACACTGAAATTTTACTATTTTTTACTTAAAATTAATTTTTAAAATTAGGTAGATATAAATTTTTGAAAGGTGACTCAACTTGGAAACTTCGCTTATACCTATGTTCTAAAATTTTCAAAGGGCCAAATTTTGCAGGGTTCAAAATTTCTTTCACTTCATTAGAATTTGGAAAATCTATAAAATTTGGACAATTCTTAAAACTTTGTAAAAATTCAAAATAGGTATTTATAATTTTCATGATTTTTAGAATTCATAATGAATTATTATATAAATTTACACATTTTTAATTATTCCTAAATTTTTAAAAAGAAATCAACTTTTAAAATTCAGATGAACATTGAAAAATTATGAAAAGTCAATTTTAATAAATTTTCAAAATCTTGGAAATTATTAAAATTTTAAAATTTAAAAACAGTTCTAGTAAACGTTCGAAATTTGAAAAATATTCAAAATTATTAAAAATTTTCAATGTGATATGTACACGGCGTCACTTACAAACAACAACAACAACAAAAGCAAAAAAATGATTAATTTGGCAATTTCCAATGACAGTAAAATTCCACAATTATTGTGTCACCTCTCTACTTTCAACTGGAATACTAAATTTTCTGTCTGGTTGAGAAGGAGCAAAATTACCTATATGAAAATGATACCCAACCTAATAAAATTTTTCTAAATTTTTCTGATATTTCCAAAAAGTCAATTTAATAAGATTCACAAATTTTTATACTTTCAAAAAGGCTTTAAAACAGGTAAGAAATCAAAATTTAGAGGTTTTCTGTAGTCTTCAAAATTTAATGAATCATTTAAATTTAAACATTCTCAATTTTTGATAAATTTTTGGAAATAAACCAATTTTTGAAAATTCAGACAAATATTTAAGAATTTACAAAAGCTCAATTTCAAAATTTAGTGAGTCGTCAAAATTTAATGAAGTTGAAAAATAATTACTTGAATTAATTTCTAAAAACATGGCATAATTTTCAAAAATTGACAACTTTTTCAAAAAATTTTAAAAGGTTCAATTTTCCAAGTTTTAATACAATCTTGAAACATTATTGGTAAATTTTTCAGATTTAGAAATTTTTCAAAATTCGTTAAAACTTTGAAATTATCACATTTTAGATTTAAATAGATTCCTGAAGGTAAATTTTGAAATTTAGCAAATTTTCAAAATTTAATGAATTTAAAAAATAATAATTTTTCAAAAATTTTAAAACTTCAATTTTCAAAGTTTTAGTACAACCTTAAAAATTTTGTAAAATTTAATAAAACTTTGAAATTTCAACATTTTAGATTCAAATAGATTCCTGAAGATCAATTTTAAAATTTAGTAAATCTTTAAAATTTATAATGAAGTTAAAAAATAATTAAATCAACTTTTAAAAACTGACACAATTTCGGAAATTTGACAAATTTTTCAAAAACTTCAAAGACCAAATTTCCAAGTTTTAATATAAAATCTTGAAAATTTACCAACTTTCAAGATTTGGAAAATTTGTAAAATTATAAAACGTTGAAAATTCAACTTCTTAGATTTAAATAGATTTCCGAAGTTAAAATGTCAAGTTTTCGTTTTTTATAAATTTTACCCTATTTTATAAAATGCAAATCTAATAAATCTTGAAAATTTCGTAAAAATTCAATTTTATTTTTGAAGGAGTCATAAAAGTTCCAAAAAATTCACAGGAGCTGAAAAGTGTACATTTTTGAAAAAGTCAACTTTTCCTTTGGCCTTTTTGTAGTGGTAACCTTGAAACTTCGAATAATTTTCATGATTACCACTCGAAAAATATAAACCCACCGTCGGTTCAAATTCACTAGGTACCTAAATTTATAGAAAATCAGACGTACGACAAAAAAAAAATTTCGTCGCTGGGTTTTTCTCTGCAAACCGACCACATTCACATATCTATCGATACGTTGACCCGATCAGGTTAAAGTATCGTCAAAGGCGCGTTTTTACGCACGCTATAAAAAATGTAGGTAAGTGCCAACCCCGCCGAATACGTGTGCTCAATTTTAAGGTTCGTTAAGTAAAGCAAAATTGCCGGAATAGTCGAAACTTGTTAGAAAAGTTGTTAGCAATCCCCATGACTTGTGAAATAGGCTGTATCGACAATCCGATCTCGCATTGAAAAGCCCCGGAGCCCATCTCAAATACACTCTCTACGCTTTATATTCTGACATTCAAACGCCCAACAGCTGCGAGTATATCTTCTTTAATTTGTAATCACCGCGCGAACGATTTAAAAACTTTTCTACACTGAGTTTTCCTCCTTCCTCGCCGTATCACAACTTCTATCTTCCTTTCTCGCCAGCATTTTCTCTATACTTAGATGATTTTCGTTCTCGTGCAGGTCTCCCCCGTCTCATTTCGATATCTTCTTCTTTTTCATTCCTGCTCGCCTGTCAATCGTTAATTTTTTCAATTGGCACCTCAGTTATCGGCAAATTTGAAAACACGTTTCGTTCCGTTTTATCGTTTTTTTTCTTACCTATTATTTTTCTTCGTCGGATATTTTTTTTCTTCGAGCTATATTTTTGATTTTTTTTTTTTGTAACGAGCTATACTTTTCTGTCAGTTTTTCCTCTCAAGAAAAAAATAAAGAAGAAAAATAACTGAAATTTTTCATGATAAGTCACGTTGAAAATTAGATAAAATAATTTTAAAAATCAAATTAGAAAATTTTGCATCATACAAAACAATTAAGTATTAAAGAATTTCCCTTAAAAATAATTTACATCAAAAAGTTTAATGGCATAATTATTTGAAAAAAATTATACCTACTATAATATCCTAGGTATGTATTATTGCATATATTTGTAAATAAAAACTAGTTCTTCAACACTCATATTTAATTTTTTCTCATCTAAAAAATCGGTCACCAAAATATTTTACATTTCAATAAAAATTTAAGAAGAAAAAAAAACTGTGTGTGTAACTGTGTATGTGTCTCATACATTATCCACATGAGTAGTATATGGGTCACTTTAGGACACTTTTTAAGGCAGTATGTTTTAGGTGGTCCAAATGTGTTGTTGATGTTGTAGGACTGTCCTAAGACATGTGTATTAAAAAATTGTCCTAAAGTGACCCAATAAAAAAGGTGATTAGGGCACTTTTCAAAGGTGTGTGAGTTTTCAATATTTTTCCTGATGTGTCTATAATGGACTTGTGACGGGTCGTATCGAAAAAGTTATTTTTAAAATTTTTTCGGTACTAAGACATGTGTATTAAAAAATTGTCCTAAAGTGACCCAATAAAAAAAGGATTAGGACACTTTTCAAAGGTGGGTAAGATTTCAATATTTTTCCTGATGTGCCTATAATGGACTTGCGACGCGACGTATTGAAAAAGTTATTTTTAAATTTTTTAAATTTTTTTATTTTATAAAACCAAAATAATACTTACTTGTTTGGTACAACCATGTTGATGGAGATTGTTGTACCTTTAATTCCTTGGTACACTAAATGTAGATTTTCAGTCCTATTCCAATCATCAATTTTTTCTTGGGTATCGAAAAGTTTGACGAATCGATTAGGTATGTGGAAGAGATGTTCATCGGTCTCAACCACAACAGATTTTCCAAATTTAGTGGTACACGTGAATAATTTAACAACTTTGAAGTTGGTGTTTTCAGGAAAGTCTTTGAAGTGAGCAAAGTGCTTTCCTTTATTAATTTCATTAAAGATGTTGGTCAGATGAGCCATTGTGAAGTAATGACTCCTAGAGACTAGGGTACCTGTATTTATACCTTTTTCTCGGTCACCCTCCCCAACAATGTTATCAACGAGTCATTTTGCTAACAATGTTCTTTAGCCCAATTATCTACATAATACACAAGACCTTCAAAAATGCAAAAACCAGCAGGGGCACTGTAATATAATAACTCATCCAAGTCAATTGTTTCATCCTCGTCCTCAAGGTTATGTATCAATTTTTCAATGTTGGGTATAAAAATTTTCTCACGAACCCGATCGTCATCAACTTCGTGTAAGTCACAACAAATACTCAAACTTTTGTTGATGTCTTCTATATTGTAGTCTAAAAGATCCTGTTTCTCTGTATGATAGTACTCAAATTCACATTCTGGAGATTCCACTTTACAGAGTAACCTATGCAGTGTTCTTATTTCTTCTTCAGTAAAATTCGAAACATTGAAAAAACAAGTAGAGTAATATGTATTACCACTAAGGTAACCTCTATATGTCATCAATAGCACAGTATCATCGTAATTTCTCGATATCCGACACTTGCATTCATGTAACAATTTTAGTGCTTCAAGAAAATTTTCAGAGGATACTAAATCCTCAAAATTCTTTAAAGCAGCTTCCATGTTGAACAAGAGGAAGATAAGTATAATACCCCATGTATTTATACTTTTCTATGTAAGTAAAATAGTGTTGGAGTTAAAAACATCACTTTTACAACATTGTAAAAGTGTCATTAAGCTCCAAATTAAGTACATCGTAAACAGCTTCATCAATTGGTCTTGGAAGTTGATCATAAGACATGATGAGAACCATCTTGATTCAGTGAGCGTTCAAAGTACAATGACCAAATGATGTACATGCAACTGCTTATATAGATTTTCGACGTTGGCATCTACAGTTTGGAAATGAACCCATGAAAGCGTAATGGTAAAATGACTGTTTATACTCCCCCTGAAGGTGGAACCTCTTTCAAAAAAGTGGAACCCAAAGTGGATCCACCTTAAAAAACGCAGCATTAGCAGAACCAAAGTGGAACCAAAGTGGAACCCAAAGTGGATCCACCTTCAAAAACGCAGGAAAGTAGAACCAAAGTGGAACCAACGTGGAATCCAAAGTGGAACCACCTTCAAAAATGCAGCAGCGCAGAACCTAAGTGGAACCCAAAGTGGAACCACCTCCAAAAATGCAGCAGAGCATAACCAAAGTGGAACCCAAAGTGGAACCACCTTCAGAAAAGTTGAACCCAAAGTGGAACCATGTTGGGTAAAGTGGAGCACCCATAGGGTAATATGGACCATACATCATGTAATATGGACCTAGTAAGGGTAATGTTGACCAACAGTCATGTAATATGGTCTATTTATTGGGTAATATGAACCACCTATAGGGTAATGTGGACTACCTTTTGGCTAACAAGGTGTTTAGACAGTTTGCAAAACACCTGTGTTGATACAAGCCTTTACAAGAGAGATATGAAGCAATGTAGTGTAGTACATGGGTTTATATAACCATGTCTACTGCACATCTACTACTGTCATGTAGTGGGCGGAGCCTAAATATCATCCCCACTGCTATTGTGACTATTGTGACTACCTAAAAAGTATAAATACAGCAGCACAACCAGCTACACTCTCACTCTTACAATGGCTGGCTTGGTGGCAACATCTAATATGGCTATATGTAATGCTTCTGTAAACGGTTCTTTTCCGAGCTACACTGTGCTACAGCTTAAAGCTGTAGCGAAGCAACGTAACCTCAAGGGTTACTCGAGGATGAAAAAAGCTGAGTTAATCTCACTTTTATCATCCAATGAGGTAAGTATTAATTGTACATATAGGTTAGGGGATATATTCCCATTTAATTATAGTTTATTTAGTAAGAAGGTTAGGAATGGTTGGAAACAACCAGGATTGGCCGTGTATATATCTAGTTTAGATAATTTTAAGGTAGTTGATACCGCAGGGCCAAAAAAAAGTACTAAAAGTAAAATGTCTCATATTGTTAAGTTAGGGGAAATCTTCCCTTTTAGTAGTAGTTTATTTAGTAAGAAGAAGGTTAGGAATGGTTGGCAACAACCAGGACTGGCTTCTTATATGGATAGTTTATGTAATGTAGATAAAGTAAAGTAAAGTATATATTTTCAAATATAAGTACAGCAGCTTAGAGTTCTACAATTACAAATACCCAGCTCGTGCCCATAATTGGGCGAGTGAGCATTAGGTAGACAACTATCACTACAATTAATACGAGTTGAACAGACAAGAGTAAATATTAAAAGATTAAGCCGATATGCAATGACCAAGAAATAAGAATGACAAAAGAAAAAAGAAAGACTAGAAAATACAAAATATGAAATATATAAAATACATAAGCCAGCACATCAGTATAACAACAAAGAAATTTGCCAACTATTAATGAATTAATGAATCACAAAGGGTGCATGACAAAGGGTGCACGAGCGAAGAAGGAACTTTAGAGAGCCAGTAAGAAAGCAACAGACCATACCCAATGAAGGAGATCCATTCAGGGAGGCACTAAGATGAATTACAGAGGCTGCAAAAGCGAAGCTGGAGTCAATTTATGAAAACAATTTATGAACTCGACAACTGAAGTAGGTGCAAAAGGGAAATACATCAATCTCTAGAGCCTGTAGAGCGCCATTAAGAAGGCAGCAGACAATAGCCAGACAAGAAGACACATTCGGGGAGGTAATAAAAATCAAAATCAAGTCCCACTAAGCAACCACTGTTTCACAGCTCTCTTAAAGCTTGGCATACAAACTCCCCTTCTGATTGTTAGTGGTAACATATTGAAACAGGTGGGTGCCGCCCAAAGAGCCTGCCTATTAATATAATTTAGGTCCTTTTCAGGGGCTATAACTTTCCAAGGGTCTTCCAATGCCTCACCAAAACCAAATTTACTTCTTTTTTTTCCCACATATGTTATCGCCGCATAATTGTATAATTTCACTACGTCTAGGAGGCCTAAATTTTTAAAAACCACGTCGACATTATCCCTTGGCTTTGCCCCCACTATTCGTCTGATTGCTCTGTTCTGCATAACCTTTACCCTGTTTAGATGCCAATCAGATGTTTTCCCCCAAATTATAATTGCAAACTTGAGCACTGACTCAAACAGCATAAGGTAAATTCGTCTGAGATGATATTTTTTGAAATTTTTACTAAGATGGTACATTAGGTAGTTCAGCTTTTTTAACTTTCCCTCCAGGTATTTAACATGATTTTCCCACGTCAACTTCGTATCAACTATCACACCTAGATATTTAATTTCGTCTACTTGCTCAAGCGGAGTACAGGCGCAATTTTCTGGACAATCAGGTCTTAGGTGAAGAATAACTCTCTCACGAATCGAACAATTTACTTTATTTGCAAAACAGACTATCTTCGACTTGCCTAAGTTAGGACAAAGTCGATGATCATACAAGAATTTGGATAATTTCTTCATATCCCTGTTTATAAAATCAATAAGTTCTTCCTCTGAACCTGCTCCATAAACTAATGCAGTGTCATCAGCAAACGAAAATATCATACCAGACAGTTTCAACCGAAGCATGTCATTGACATAAATTAGAAAAAGTAAGGGGCCTAAGATACTACCTTGAGGTACTCCACAGCAAACTTCCTCAAAATCCCCAACAATCCCATTTAGCCTGACTGCCTGCCGCCTCCCTGAAAGATATGAAGAAAGCCATAAGTGAACATGCCCCCTCAATCCAATATTCCACAACTTTCTAAGCAATATTTTATGGTTAACTGTATCAAAGGCCTTCATCAAATCTAGATAGACTGCCGCCACTTTGGCTCTCCTCCTCATTCCCCCCGCGATTTCGGCAACATGACCTATCAGAGCATCTTCAACCGACCTATTAGGCATAAATCCAAACTGCCTATCACTCAAGGTGTTATTTTTCATTAGGAAATCCATGAAGCGTTTTTTCATTATTTTCTCAAAAATCTTTGCAAAGGTGGAGAGGAGGGATATTGGACGATAGTTATCACAAAGATTTTTGGCTCCAGCTTTATATATAGGAACAACTACAGCACTCTTGAGCAGCATAGGAAATTTTCCCTTATCCAAAGACTTGTTGAACAAGAAGTGGAGAGGTCCTAGCAGGCTTTCCTCATTTTCTTTGACCATCCTAGCTGTTACCCCATCAGCGCCATAGCTTGTCTTATTAGGTAAATCACCAATTGCCCCCCGTATCTCACACTCTGTTACCTCAAACACAGCAAAGGTGCTAGGCAATACCTCCCCATCAGGCACTGTAGGACACACATCAAGGCTACCAGCTACTTTTTCACCTATCTGTACAAAATAATTATTAAATGCATTAGCTGTTCTAGCCTCATTACCACTAACTAGTATTTGCTCTCCTCCCACTTCAAGTTCTTTGATAACATCAGTCTCTTTCCCCACTACTGTCCTAACATACCTCCAGTACTTTCTAGGGTCACTACCATACTCATCTAGCAATTTTGACTGGTAATCAATCTGGTCAGTCCTAGCCTTATTTCTTACTAACTTTGAGATCAACTTGAATTCATTTTTATAAATAGAATTACAGGGGAATTTTTTTGTAAGTTTGTATAGCTCACTCTTCCTTTTGGCCAAAGTTGCAAGCTCACCAGAGGCCCATGGGACCCTTTTTCGGATATTCTCTCTGACTTTGTAAACTGAGGTGGAACTTTCAACATCACATCCGATCAAACAGGTAAACCTCTCAAATGCCACATCAACATCATCACATTCATACACCTCAGCCCACGTCCTAACACTTAGTAACTGGTTCAATCTGTTGTATCTAACATATTTGAAGGATTTTTCCTCTGTATTTGGCAAATGCACTCCAATCATTGTAAACTCCAAAGCAGAGTGATCGGAATATGGCACATCAACAACCTTTAAATTCACCCCCTCGAGTACACCATTAGTAAATAGATCTCTACCAAAGAGATGATCAAGACAAGTCGAACTGCTGCCCACCACTCGTGTCGGAGCATTATTATAAGAGCAAAATCCATACGACTCCAACATTGATACATAACCATCACTATCACTCTGACTCAATAAATTTATATTCACGTCACCTGTGACAATGACTGGGCCACTAATCTCTGCAATTTCACTCTCAATTTCATTTGTAAAGTTACTCCTTGCCACAGCAGTAGTAACACAAAATCTATATATCGCCAGAAGGGTAATGGAAAGGGCATCTGAGATTTTTAGGCTCACTTTTAAACCATTATACGTTACACCCTTGAGTTGGACAGCCTGACTATCAAGCTTCACTCGTACATATACCAACACCCCCCCGCTCCTTTTACCTGACCTAGATTGCAGGGCAACAGAATAACCAGGAATTGCATAGTAGGCCACTTCTCTCTCTGTGATCCACGTTTCCGTCAGAACCATAATATCAAATTCTCCCCCCCTGGTATCCAACCATACCTTAAATTCCTGATTGTTCTTCCTCAGAGACCTAACATTTGTAACGAGTACCTTTATATTAGCCATAAACGAGCGAATTTTCCCCCATTTTGAGACCAAGTAGTGAAGTCGAACAGCACACCCGATAAATAACACAGCACCGCATCAACCATCTCAAAAAAAATGAAAATTATATCAATCGTAGCCTTATCTCTACTCGAGACTACAGCACCTTGGCACAAGTATCTCAACTTCATCTTATGCACCCCCGCCGAGTCCCCTGCATTTTCACAAATTCGCTCCAAAGACTTCAGTAGAAAAGTTAATACATAAAGCAACTTAATCCTAAAAAAATAATCACAGAACATAAATAGAATTAACCACGAAATATAATAAAACGTAACAAATATTTGCAGAGGACAAAAAACATTCGAATGGAACCATGAAGTAATACAGACTTGTAATAAGAAGGCAGAAAATTTCATGAAACAAGGACCTCGTATTTGCAAACACCCAGCCTGTGGCCAAAAATGATTTTTCACATACGAATTCCAATTAAATAATATAATCAGTCGCACCGAGGTCATGTTATTTTTTATACTGGGTGGAAATAAAGCCCTAATCAGTAGTAAATTAAACCCATAATTTTTGCCTATCCAACTTGCTGAATTTAGACCCGCCACTACAAGTCCAGCACACAATCTAGTAAACCCATAATAGTAGTAGTAGTAGTAGTGTAAATAATAGTATGTGTATAGGGGAAATATTCCCCTTTAATCATACCTTATTTAGTAAGAAGAAGGCTAGGAATGGTTGGCAACAACCAGGATTGGCCTTGTATATATCTAGTTTAAGTAATATTAATGTAGGTAGCACTGTAAATAGTATGTGTATAGGGGAAATATTCCCTTTTCACCACACGTTATTTAATAAGAAGAAGGCTAGGAACGGTTGGGTAAGACCTGGACTAGCCATGTATATAGCTAGCTTAGATAATTTTAGGTTGGATGATGCTGATGACAACAAAGATGTTGTTGTCAACAAATCATCAGTAGATAGTAAAATTAAGTTAGTGGATTATTCGGATGACGAAGACGATGATGAAGCACCTGTTACAGGAAGGCAGTTGGTCGATTATACTATTCACACCGATAGTGAAGACGACAGTGTAGAAGATCATGTAGCGGTACACATTGCCAATGAAGTGGTAAGCAATATTGGTAGTTACATGCTGGATTTTGATGATTTGGTCGATTCACTGGAAGAAAGCTGCACCATTGACACCCGTGAAGAGAACAATGGAAGACCACGAGACATACTTCAAGAGATCGTGGATGAATTGGAAATCGAGGATTCTCAAACATTGAAGCAGGATCCTGTACAACAGTTGATGGAAGAACTGGAACACATCATGGACCATCAACAATCCATTGAAGAGGATGTTGACGAATTTATAAGGAAGCTGATTGATGATGCCCTAATCAGCAATGACAACAACATCAGTCATCATGATTTGGTGGAAGAAACGCCTGTACCTCTTTTGGAAGCAGTTAACGAGGTAAACAACGAAGAAGTTGCAACTCAGTTGCTATCAAGAGGAAGCAACAAGGATGCAGACCACCATGAGGATAAAGGTAAGGATGAAGAAGAACACCAGGAGGATGCTGACGACAACGCCGAGGATGATGATGACGAAGAGGATTACGACGACGACGACAGCGATTATGGCTATGATGATACGGACAACGAAGACAATGACGACGACGATGATACCTGCAACAACATGGCTTCCAATGGTGATGAAGACAGCAGCAGCAACAACGATCCAGACTCTGGAAGTAGCAGCAGCAGCAGCAGCAACGAGGACAAGGATGAAACAGGTAAGGTGTATATTGGCAGTGGCCTATGCACTACTTCTTTACAATATATTAATGTTACCGAGTGCAAGAGAGTCTTTTTAAAGAAATTCAATCATCACGATTACGAGTATATGATAACGTTGAAAAAGAACGTTGATAAATTACCTATATTGGATTTGATTACAAAGGCTCTCGAGGAAATGTTTGAATATGCGAAGAAGATGACGAATTTCCGGCCAGGCGACCAAATAGACCTGAGTGTTACGAATCCAGGTTTTTTTGCCGGTCGAGAGTATGTCTCCACAGGGTATGATAAGAAAAACCATGTGGAAACATTGAAGGAATTACTGGCCGCTGTACTCACTTCTGACGAAACTGTAGATATGATGAAGTGTAAATTTAATGTTAAGTGTGTAAATATACCTAGGGGTAGTCGTAGACGTCGGATTTTCAATCTTAAGGCCAACCGTCATACGAAGAAGAGCATCAACGTCATAAAGAATGACGACAATTTGTGTGCTTTACGTGCTGTTATTGTTGCACTAACACATGTGACTCCTACACATAATTTTCTTGATCGTGGTTACTCACGCTCGCAAATTACATACATTCGTAAGGGCCGTAAACTTCAAGATTTGCTAGCCAAAGAGCTAGAAGGTCGTTTGAAGGCTAAATACGAAGACTTTAATTGTGAGCACGGTATAACCATTAACGATTTGAAGTATGTGGAGGACTTGCTCAACATACAAATACGTGTTGTTGAAGCTGTTGTAGATAATCCTGTTATACGTAAAGGTACAGAGAAAGATGTTAAAGTGTGCCTTTACAAAGATGGTGAACATTACGATGTCATCAACAGTATGACAGGTTTCTACGGTAGTGTGTATGTGTGCGACAAGTGCTGTAAAGGTTACAATAATAAGGACGCACACGTATGTAAGGTTGATGCTCTGGGAAATTGTTTCTTATGTCTTGGTGCAGAACACAGTGATGCAAGTATAAGACTTATACTTTGTGAAAATTGTGATCGTTACTGTGACAACACCGAGTGCTTTGAGAAACACAAGAAGACGGTCTGTGTAAATTGGAAAAAGTGTAAAGACTGTGGTAGTATTGTGTCTCGTAAAAAAGAGGACGAACACATGTGCGGATACGGTGAGTGTCAGAACTGCAAAAAGTTTGTACACATGGATACGCACAAGTGCTACATGTTGAGAAAAGAAGCTATGGGCGGTAGATGTGATGGAAATTGTAGGATACATGGACCTGCTTGTAAGAGACGTTTCCTAAAGAAAAAGTGTACATATACGGAAAAGTACATCTTTATTTCTGTCGCAAAGCTCTTCCACTTTCCAAATAGTCTTTGATATTTCTATCCATAGTAGATGTGATTAGTACGACATTAGGTCTTATTTATACTTACACGGTTCAAAACCCAAAGTTATAGCAATCTGTTCACCTCTGAAATCAATAAGATTATCATCTTGATCAACTATCTTGAGATTTATAAGAAAAATTCTATCCATCTTGGTAATGGGATAATGACATAGTGTTTGAGGTCTTTCAATAATTTTCTCACCAGGTTCCACTTTCAAAGGAAATTCGTACAATGTGTTGTCGTTTTGTTTCAGATTACTCACATTACATTTTATTAGATTGCATTTAACTTTGATCGTGTGAACTGTGAATACTTTCACAGGTAAGTCAGACTGATGAAGTTCGTTAGGTGGTAGAACTTTAGCACTAAAACCCAGAGTTTCACCTAAGGACGAGGATTTGAATTCAATTTGCCAACGACTGCTAATCTCAATTTGAAATGTAACCTTATTAAGGTGTATATTAGTTGAAGATGGTTTTATCTCATCTTGGTATTCAATGTATCTAATAAGATCATCAAGTTCATAAGTCCCTGTAGGTATAACCAATGCAGTTTCTTTTCCTTCTTTCACATCAATAAACCAAATTTTATTATTTTTCTCAGTTATGTTGGGTATATTATTGTAGGTTACAAAACTTTTAAGACAGACTTGGTAATTATCATTTAAAGGTATGCCTTCAGCATATTCAAAATCAAATACCGATGAAGTACTAGTGAGAGATACTTGAAAAGCCATTTTTCAAAAACAACAATTTAAAAAAAAGTTTATGGTTATTTATACTTTTTCTCAAGTAATAACTTGATTACTCAACGGATTGTATGTAACTTTACGATCCATAATCATGAGCATGTGCAGAACTCCTCTTTCAGGAAACCCTTCTCTAAAATTAAAATGAATTTTCGTGTTTATCAAAGAGTCTTTGATTACCTCTGGTTGGTGAGAACAGTCAACAACAATGATGGGAAATTCTTCCATGAATGTTGGAAAATCAAGTAAAGGGTTTTCTTCGTCGTGACCATAAAAAGATTTTTGGAATGCTTTATACATTTCGTAAAGATTACCACACTTGTTTTCACTAAGCTTCAGATTTAACCTGTCTTTTGGATACATGAAGTAGCTATTTATCTCTACTTGTAAGTTTACTAGTGCATGTAACACAAATCGACTCATTCTCTTGTTCAACTTATTTACAACATCACCTTGGAAACCAAAAATCACATTCTTAACTCTGGAGTGTGAAACAGCCACATCAACAGTGTGCTCAGTGACTCCTTGCGGAATTGGTATACATTGGTATAACCAATGACGGAAGAACAGAGGGTAATCCTTATTGGTTAGCATGTCTTTACGTAATTTTGCTTCTTTATCCATACGTAATTTTAAATGTCTCATACGCCAAATGATATCAGTAAACTTCAAAGTTACATGATAGTTTTCTTCTGAATAGAAGCAATTAAGTTCCGGACCAGTGGTCCTATGAAAAGTCAACGTTTGTGGTACACGAACAAGACATTTCTTATTATCTTCAAAACAACCCATTACCTCTGAAAGTGGTTTGATCACTGTAAAGTAACCTTTTTTATTAATCAGACTCTTGGCACCGCTGTACTGATTCCAACCAGAGAGACTACGAGCCATGTTTGGTTTGAATGAAGCCAAACCTTTCATGGTTGTAGCAATACCAGGTTTCCTAATATCATCTACTTTTTGGTCACCCAATTTATACTCGATACATTCAAACTGATGCATCAAACCATTCAAATCAAAATCAAGTTTACTTGTGTCAATTTCTTCTATTCTTTCAGTAACATTTGCATTCATTTTCCATACAAGAATTTGACCAGTAAAAACAAGTACACTTTCACTTGGTAATGTAACAATGTCCTCATTGTAACATGTTATGGAAAATTCACCACCTGGAGTGTTGATATCCTCAGAAGGAGGTGGTCTATAATCATAGTAATCATAACGTTCAATAAAACTATCATAATCCATTATTCAAGCATTAATCCTAAACCTGTTAGGTACTGCTATTTATACTTTTTCGTATAAAGTCGTCACAAACGTCCTGCATTTGTTGCAAAGTTTTCAAATTTGTCACAATAACCTTTCCAGATCTAAACAATGTAACACTACTGTTACCTACATCACTAGTGTAGTACATACCTGGAAACGTTTCAGGGTTATAAAATACACGTTTTATATTATCGTAGTAAAATTTTTCAAAATTTGGTTTGAAATTCAAATCAAAACTTCCAACAATATTTACAATACGGTATGCACTAAAATTTATATTAAAACCAAGTTTTTGAATAATTCTTGCAAACCTTCGAGTTGCGATCTTTGCAGAATGCAGGTCTGAAGTACCTAAACACACCATTTTACCCGTAGGGAAAATGTTTGCACATGCACGAGGATTATGGAGTCTCATTGTAAGAGCTTTAAAAATAGAAGGATCGTATACTACATTATAGCTGTTTGAAGCAATGTGTTGTAAATCCAATTTACATTTCAAGTCTGCTGTAGTTACAATATTTCCAACTACAGGCCCTTTTATCGTATATGTACAGAAATTTTCAAATTTTACATCGTAACCCAAATTTTCAATATTTGAAGCAACCTGTTTGAGTGTAAGATAGGCTGTTGAAGTATCTTTCATATCTTCACCCAAAAGCTTACCTGTGCTATATACAGTGACTATACAAGAATTTACACATAGAGTAACACTACAAGTATCACAACTAACCACATCACAAAAAACAAAGTTTGCAACAAAATCAATGTTTATGCAGCAATTCAACAGCACTGTTGCATATAACTTCATAGCAACTAAAGTACAAGTTTACAACTATCTCAAGTACCTATTTATACAAGTTTCAAACTTTTTCTTATATTTACAACTGCCATTCTCCACATCAATGACAAGAAAACCATAAGGTTCATTCCAACAACTGTTACACATTGCACAAAACTTCTCAAAAGTCACATCTGTCACGTATTCGGTAAATATTTGACGTAAATTTACACGATCTTGCCGAAACAGAATTACATAGTTGAAATTTTCACGTATACCTGTCTTTTTAGGTATTTTTGTGTATGCTTGACTAAGATAGAAACAGGAAATATTTCGATGTCTACCACGAAGGAAGAAATTTGCCACCTTATCCTGCTTCTCTGTTAGCACATCGTCAAAAATGATGATAGAATCCATCTCTAAATCCTCAGGTTCAGGAAGTGTTTCAATAAGCACTTCATGAATATTGATCATTTGCGCTTTACTTCTTTTACCCTTGTTATGGTCAGCGATCAAATCTCGTAATGTACTATACTTCTCCTGGTAACTGGTTTTAGAACACAAGTACAGATTTTTAAACTGTTTAACGTGTACCAGCATTGTAAGTAGTAAATTCGACTTTCCGGCACCACTAGGACCAAACATACCACAACGAATTACATCAGGAAACATCTCAACTTTACGAAGCTTCTTCATGACTTTGTTATCGAAATTGATTACAGTTATACTGTTCTTAAGTTGATTCATATTTCCATTAACCAAGAACTCTATCCTACCATCTATTTATAGATTACCAAAGACTCATGTACATTTTACATGACTTACCTAAAAAAGGGTGTTTACACAAAAATTCAAAAATTTCCAATTTAAAACAGTGTGATGTAAAAAAAACATAGGTAAAGAGAGCTGCAGACTCTCTTAATAGGAACTTGATACATTTTAAATAGTCAATACAAGTGGTGTAGAAATTTTCGCCAAACACAGTAACTATACAAAAATTTACATGTACTACATTATATACAGTAACTATACAAAAATTTACATGTACTATATACTATATACAGTAACTATACAAAAATTTACATGCACTACACTATACATATACAGTAACTATACAAAAATTTACATAACCTACGACTCAACAAATCCATAAGGAATAGTATCACAATTATTGCAAATCAAACGTTTATCAAAACCAAAGGTTAGTGTTTCTTTTCCTGAACCTTTTTCAACAAGTTCTTGGTTTTGACATCGCGTACAATAGTATCATTTTCCGTTGTGATTTCCTTTACAAGTCCATGGATCATTTTTTCCATGTTGGCACCGTTAATTTTCTTAGCATTTGCATAGTCCAGTGTGAAACCTTTAATTTTCATTTGCCGCTTCTTCATATTCGTCTGGTAGTAGTAGGACTTTGGACCAGTTGACATAAACTTCTTTATGTGTTCCCCTTTTTTCAACTCGTCAGTCCATTCACCAAGCAAATCACCGGTTTTCACAGTGTTGGTACCATCATCAACATAAATTATAGAATCTGTATCACAATACAGTACAGATTCTCCTAATTTCGATAACAAGTCATAAAGCCTTAGTCGAGCGTTTGCCGTAGTGTATGCTGCTACAAAGATGTTGGTACTGAAATTATTTTCCACATACTGATCCTTGTACTTGTAGTTTACCTGGATCATTTCTTCAGACAGTATGACAGTATGTTTATCTGTCAATGTGTCATCGTCCAACAGTTCACAGAGGCGAGGAAGCGTCGTTACATACTCGGTACAACCCATATTGCTACGTTGTCCAAATTTACCCCATAGGGAATTTAGACAGAGCTTAGCAACTGCTCTTTTACCAGGATTTATAGCAATCTGGTCTTTATCCAGGGTAATGTTGTACGCTTCCTTGTTCGCTTCAATGTAGGCCTCCTTAGTAGGGTAAGAGTGCTTACTGGTTTCCAACTTAATTTTTAGGAAATCAGCAATGTAGCCTTTCCATAAATCTTTTGATTTTTCAAAAGTCCACACTTCATAAGTTTCCAACACTTTGTACCCTACTTCGATAGCCTTATTTACCTCGACTGTGGACCAAGTACCAACAAATTCGCGTTCAGCATCAGTGTGAGTGCATTCTTCTTGGTTTTCCTTAGCACAAGTCACACACAAAGGGAACAACAATTTCTCGTTCTTACTCATCTGTACACGGACAGGGAGCACCGGTATGTACAGGTTTTGAGGTGCCAAAACTTTACACTTTACAAAACCAAACCAAGAAGAATCATAGCATGCAGGCTTAAAGATCTTAGTAGGGTGTCCTACAGGGTAATCATCATAGTACATTACAGTGGGGTATAAAGAGCAAACATCAACATACCTAATTTTCTCACCATTACGAGCAACTCTCTTTAACTTGAACGCTTCAGTGCGTCCACCAAAGAAAGCTTCTCTAGGGTTCAGAGGATCAGCGGATCTTACAAGTTTCTTACTCTGACGGTATGCCACAGTCTTCTCCCATTCGCACTGCCACATTTCCACAACATTATAGCCAGCGTTCCGAAGTAGTTGTGTACGATCGAGAGTCTTCTGATACAAGTCGCACATGAGTTGGCGATTTTTCTTGTTCCTTGTATCAGGATGGAAGCAGTTGGGACAACCGTGGAAGTAACAACCGTGGAACTGGTACACAGTGTTTGTGCCAGCATCGAACCCATCAACTTTGGCATTACAAATTTTTACTTCCCCACCATTTAGAGCGTGAGTGATGTTGGCCCCTTCTACAGACTCCAACCAAGAAATCGAAATGTTGGAGAACTGTTCTTTAGAGAACTCTTTTTTCTGTACAGAAATCGTGTTCTCTTTCAAGTACTTACTACGATAGGTTGCCATACAAACACTAGCAATGGTGATGTACTGGAACGGATCAATGTTGGCCACATTCAAAAAGTCTTCTCGCAACTTTAAACAACCACGACGAAGGATATCTACATCAGACCTGCAATATTCATAGAGTTCCTTTTTCATATCAAAAACATACTTTTCAGCAACTCTAGCTTTATGCCACTTTATAAATTCTTTCCTCTTATCCTTTTTCATATGGTTGTAGTTGTAGTACTTCTTAGCAGGTATGCAACCAACATAGTTCTCGTTCTTCTTCGTATTGAAGTAGTGGGGGAAGTAACCTTTCTTCAGTTCAGTAAGTCCAAAAGTTTCAGGGAAAGCAGCCAAGGGTGAATTTACAAAGTTATTACTATCGATTACCCTGAAGTTAAGGTTGCTAATTTTCATTTCCATAACCTTGCTTCCAGAATAGATTACCTCAGGCTTCATGGTATTTTTCACACAGTACTGTATGATAAAGTGAGTGTCGTAACCACGAGCATAGTGAGCGATAGCTGTATGGTCAGCATGACGCGGGTGAATGAGCCATTCGCAAAACTCTTCGTTATTATTGAAACGATGCTCATTACCCTGGAAATCGTGTGCAACAATTAAATTAGGTACATGGACTCCTGTTTCCTGCTGGCACTCGTAATCAAAAAAGATGTACTTTTCCGTATATGTACACTTTTTCTTTAGGAAACGTCTCTTACAAGCAGGTCCATGTATCCTACAATTTCCATCACATCTACCGCCCATAGCTTCTTTTCTCAACATGTAGCACTTGTGCGTATCCATGTGTACAAACTTTTTGCAGTTCTGACACTCACCGTATCCGCACATGTGTTCGTCCTCTTTTTTACGAGACACAATACTACCACAGTCTTTACACTTTTTCCAATTTACACAGACCGTCTTCTTGTGTTTCTCAAAGCACTCGGTGTTGTCACAGTAACGATCACAATTTTCACAAAGTATAAGTCTTATACTTGCATCACTGTGTTCTGCACCAAGACATAAGAAACAATTTCCCAGAGCATCAACCTTACATACGTGTGCGTCCTTATTATTGTAACCTTTACAGCACTTGTCGCACACATACACACTACCGTAGAAACCTGTCATACTGTTGATGACATCGTAATGTTCACCATCTTTGTAAAGGCACACTTTAACATCTTTCTCTGTACCTTTACGTATAACAGGATTATCTACAACAGCTTCAACAACACGTATTTGTATGTTGAGCAAGTCCTCCACATACTTCAAATCGTTAATGGTTATACCGTGCTCACAATTAAAGTCTTCGTATTTAGCCTTCAAACGACCTTCTAGCTCTTTGGCTAGCAAATCTTGAAGTTTACGGCCCTTACGAATGTATGTAATTTGCGAGCGTGAGTAACCACGATCAAGAAAATTATGTGTAGGAGTCACATGTGTTAGTGCAACAATAACAGCACGTAAAGCACACAAATTGTCGTCATTCTTTATGACGTTGATGCTCTTCTTCGTATGACGGTTGGCCTTAAGATTGAAAATCCGACGTCTACGACTACCCCTAGGTATATTTACACACTTAACATTAAATTTACACTTCATCATATCTACAGTTTCGTCAGAAGTGAGTACAGCGGCCAGTAATTCCTTCAATGTTTCCACATGGTTTTTCTTATCATACCCTGTGGAGACATACTCTCGACCGGCAAAAAAACCTGGATTCGTAACACTCAGGTCTATTTGGTCGCCTGGCCGGAAATTCGTCATCTTCTTCGCATATTCAAACATTTCCTCGAGAGCCTTTGTAATCAAATCCAATATAGGTAATTTATCAACGTTCTTTTTCAACGTTATCATATACTCGTAATCGTGATGATTGAATTTCTTTAAAAAGACTCTCTTGCACTCGGTAACATTAATATATTGTAAAGAAGTAGTGCATAGGCCACTGCCAATATACACCTTACCTGTTTCATCCTTGTCCTCGTTGCTGCTGCTGCTGCTGCTACTTCCAGAGTCTGGATCGTTGTTGCTGCTGCTGTCTTCATCACCATTGGAAGCCATGTTGTTGCAGGTATCATCGTCGTCGTCATTGTCTTCGTTGTCCGTATCATCATAGCCATAATCGCTGTCGTCGTCGTCGTAATCCTCTTCGTCATCATCATCCTCGGCGTTGTCGTCAGCATCCTCCTGGTGTTCTTCTTCATCCTTACCTTTATCCTCATGGTGGTCTGCATCCTTGTTGCTTCCTCTTGATAGCAACTGAGTTGCAACTTCTTCGTTGTTTACCTCGTTAACTGCTTCCAAAAGAGGTACAGGCGTTTCTTCCACCAAATCATGATGACTGATGTTGTTGTCATTGCTGATTAGGGCATCATCAATCAGCTTCCTTATAAATTCGTCAACATCCTCTTCAATGGATTGTTGATGGTCCATGATGTGTTCCAGTTCTTCCATCAACTGTTGTACAGGATCCTGCTTCAATGTTTGAGAATCCTCGATTTCCAATTCATCCACGATCTCTTGAAGTATGTCTCGTGGTCTTCCATTGTTCTCTTCACGGGTGTCAATGGTGCAGCTTTCTTCCAGTGAATCGACCAAATCATCAAAATCCAGCATGTAACTACCAATATTGCTTACCACTTCATTGGCAATGTGTACCGCTACATGATCTTCTACACTGTCGTCTTCACTATCGGTGTGAATAGTATAATCGACCAACTGCCTTCCTGTAACAGGTGCTTCATCATCGTCTTCGTCATCCGAATAATCCACTAACTTAATTTTACTATCTACTGATGATTTGTTGACAACAACATCTTTGTTGTCATCAGCATCATCCAACCTAAAATTATCTAAGCTAGCTATATACATGGCTAGTCCAGGTCTTACCCAACCGTTCCTAGCCTTCTTCTTATTAAATAACGTGTGGTGAAAAGGGAATATTTCCCCTATACACATACTATTTACAGTGCTACCTACATTAATATTACTTAAACTAGATATATACAAGGCCAATCCTGGTTGTTGCCAACCATTCCTAGCCTTCTTCTTACTAAATAAGGTATGATTAAAGGGGAATATTTCCCCTATACACATACTATTATTTACACTACTACTACTACTACTATTATCTACATTACATAAACTATCCATATAAGAAGCCAGTCCTGGTTGTTGCCAACCATTCCTAACCTTCTTCTTACTAAATAAACTACTACTAAAAGGGAAGATTTCCCCTAACTTAACAATATGAGACATTTTACTTTTAGTACTTTTTTTTGGCCCTGCGGTATCAACTACCTTAAAATTATCTAAACTAGATATATACACGGCCAATCCTGGTTGTTTCCAACCATTCCTAACCTTCTTACTAAATAAACTATAATTAAATGGGAATATATCCCCTAACCTATATGTACAATTAATACTTACCTCATTGGATGATAAAAGTGAGATTAACTCAGCTTTTTTCATCCTCGAGTAACCCTTGAGGTTACGTTGCTTCGCTACAGCTTTAAGCTGTAGCACAGTGTAGCTCGGAAAAGAACCGTTTACAGAAGCATTACATATAGCCATATTAGATGTTGCCACCAAGCCAGCCATTGTAAGAGTGAGAGTGTAGCTGGTTGTGCTGCTGTATTTATACTTTTTAGGTAGTCACAATAGTCACAATAGCAGTGGGGATGATATTTAGGCTCCGCCCACTACATGACAGTAGTAGATGTGCAGTAGACATGGTTATATAAACCCATGTACTACACTACATTGCTTCATATCTCTCTTGTAAAGGCTTGTATCAACACAGGTGTTTTGCAAACTGTCTAAACACCTTGTTAGCCAAAAGGTAGTCCACATTACCCTATAGGTGGTTCATATTACCCAATAAATAGACCATATTACATGACTGTTGGTCAACATTACCCTTACTAGGTCCATATTACATGATGTATGGTCCATATTACCCTATGGGTGCTCCACTTTACCCAACATGGTTCCACTTTGGGTTCAACTTTTCTGAAGGTGGTTCCACTTTGGGTTCCACTTTGGTTATGCTCTGCTGCATTTTTGGAGGTGGTTCCACTTTGGGTTCCACTTAGGTTCTGCTCTGCTGCATTTTTGAAGGTGGTTCCACTTTGGATTCCACGTTGGTTCCACTTTGGTTCTACTTTCCTGCGTTTTTGAAGGTGGATCCACTTTGGGTTCCACTTTGGTTCCACTTTGGTTCTGCTAATGCTGCGTTTTTTAAGGTGGATCCACTTTGGGTTCCACTTTTTTGAAAGAGGTTCCACCTTCAGGGGGAGTATAAACAGTCATTTTACCATTACGCTTTCATGGGTTCATTTCCAAACTGTAGATGCCAACGTCGAAAATCTATATAAGCAGTTGCATGTACATCATTTGGTCATTGTACTTTGAACGCTCACTGAATCAAGATGGTTCTCATCATGTCTTATGATCAACTTCCAAGACCAATTGATGAAGCTGTTTACGATGTACTTAATTTGGAGCTTAATGACACTTTTACAATGTTGTAAAAGTGATGTTTTTAACTCCAACACTATTTTACTTACATAGAAAAGTATAAATACATGGGGTATTATACTTATCTTCCTCTTGTTCAACATGGAAGCTGCTTTAAAGAATTTTGAGGATTTAGTATCCTCTGAAAATTTTCTTGAAGCACTAAAATTGTTACATGAATGCAAGTGTCGGATATCGAGAAATTACGATGATACTGTGCTATTGATGACATATAGAGGTTACCTTAGTGGTAATACATATTACTCTACTTGTTTTTTCAATGTTTCGAATTTTACTGAAGAAGAAATAAGAACACTGCATAGGTTACTCTGTAAAGTGGAATCTCCAGAATGTGAATTTGAGTACTATCATACAGAGAAACAGGATCTTTTAGACTACAATATAGAAGACATCAACAAAAGTTTGAGTATTTGTTGTGACTTACACGAAGTTGATGACGATCGGGTTCGTGAGAAAATTTTTATACCCAACATTGAAAAATTGATACATAACCTTGAGGACGAGGATGAAACAATTGACTTGGATGAGTTATTATATTACAGTGCCCCTGCTGGTTTTTGCATTTTTGAAGGTCTTGTGTATTATGTAGATAATTGGGCTAAAGAACATTGTTAGCAAAATGACTCGTTGATAACATTGTTGGGGAGGGTGACCGAGAAAAAGGTATAAATACAGGTACCCTAGTCTCTAGGAGTCATTACTTCACAATGGCTCATCTGACCAACATCTTTAATGAAATTAATAAAGGAAAGCACTTTGCTCACTTCAAAGACTTTCCTGAAAACACCAACTTCAAAGTTGTTAAATTATTCACGTGTACCACTAAATTTGGAAAATCTGTTGTGGTTGAGACCGATGAACATCTCTTCCACATACCTAATCGATTCGTCAAACTTTTCGATACCCAAGAAAAAATTGATGATTGGAATAGGACTGAAAATCTACATTTAGTGTACCAAGGAATTAAAGGTACAACAATCTCCATCAACATGGTTGTACCAAACAAGTAAGTATTATTTTGGTTTTATAAAATAAAAAAATTTAAAAAATTTAAAAATAACTTTTTCAATACGTCGCGTCGCAAGTCCATTATAGGCACATCAGGAAAAATATTGAAATCTTACCCACCTTTGAAAAGTGTCCTAATCCTTTTTTTATTGGGTCACTTTAGGACAATTTTTTAATACACATGTCTTAGTACCGAAAAAATTTTAAAAATAACTTTTTCGATACGACCCGTCACAAGTCCATTATAGACACATCAGGAAAAATATTGAAAACTCACACACCTTTGAAAAGTGCCCTAATCACCTTTTTTATTGGGTCACTTTAGGACAATTTTTTAATACACATGTCTTAGGACAGTCCTACAACATCAACAACACATTTGGACCACCTAAAACATACTGCCTTAAAAAGTGTCCTAAAGTGACCCATATACTACTCACATGGCATTTTTTCCTCTCTCATTCGAGACACCCTGTTGAGAATTTCTTAAAAATTATATCAAAAATGGATTTGGAAGGTATGAAAACGTAGATTTCCATATCCCACATGACTTTTTTGGTCATTTAGAATTTTTGTACCTCCCCCATGAAGCCTCCGTTGAGAATTTCTTAAAAATGATATCGAAAATGGATTTGGGAGGTAAGAAAACGTCGATTTCCATATCCAACATGACTTTTTTGGCTATTTAGAATTTTGGTACCCCCCCCCCCCCCCCGGGAAGACACTGTTGATAATTTCTCAAAAATGATATCAGAAACAAATTTTGGAGGTATGAAAACGTCGATTTCCATATCCCACATGACTTTTTTGGTAATTTAGAATTTTGGTACCCCCCCCCCCCCCTCCCGAAGACTCTGTTGATAATTTCTCAAAAATGATATCAGAAACAAATTTTGGAGGTATGAAAACGTCGATTTCCATATCCCACATGACTTTTTTGGTAATTTAGAATTTTGGTACCCCCCCTCCCGAAAACTCTGTTGACAATTTCTCAAAAATGATATCAGAAACAAATTTTGGAGGTATGAAATAGTATATTACTCAACTAGGGGCGAAAGTGAGCGATTTCATGGCGAGTGAAGTAAAGATACATATGCCATGAAATCTCACTTCGCCCCTGTTGAGTAAAATGTTTTTTATTACGAATACTTGCATGGTCATCAAAAACTTACAACGCTTTAGTTTTACCCATGTAAGAAGGGGTTTAAGGGTATATGTCGCTTAACCCTTTTTTCTTGTGTCAAGTCCTAGTTTAAGTTCAACAAAATGTTGAAATTTGGTCATAGCATATTGTCACAAGGAAAGGGGGTTAAGGGTCTTTGGCGCTTGACCCCCTTTTCTTGTGTCAGGTCCTAGTTCATCAAAATGTTGAAATTTGGTCAAAAAACGTTGTCACGAGGAAAGGGGGTTAAGGGTCTATGGCACTTGACCCCTTTTTCTTTTTTGACCAAATTTAAACATTTTAATGAATTAGGACATGACACAAGAAAAAGGGGTTAAGAGCCACAGACCCTTAGCCCCATTTATTTGTGACAGTGTCCAGTTGACCCTGTTTCAATTATGAGAGATTAAAACAAGATTTACTTTCGACCCCCGTTTGCGGGTCGAAAAATGTCGGGATAAAAACGTTAATTTTCGACCCACGTTTGCGGGTCGAAAAAATGTACTTTCATACCATGAGTAATGAAAACGTAGATTTCCATGCCCCACATGACTTTTACAGAAGGTAATTAAGAATTTTGGTACCTACCTTCCCTCTGTTGAGATCTTCTCAAAAATGGATCTGGGAGGTAAGAACACCAATATTTCCATACCTCACATGACTTTTTTGACAATTTAGAACTTTGGTACCTCCCCAGTGAAGCCTCTGTTGAGAATTTCTCAAAAATGATATAAAAAATCATTTTGAGAGGTAAGAAGACAGATTTCTAAACCCTACATGAATTTTTTGTTAATTTAGAATTTTGGTACCTCCCTCATGAAGCCTCTGTTGAGAATTTCTCAAAAATAATATCAAAAATGGATTTGAGAGGTAAGAAGCCCTAGGTCTCTATATTCGCATGACTTTTTCAGCAATTTCAATTTTGGGGTCTTCCCCCTGGGTCTCGAATTCCATTGAAAATTTTTCAAATATGATAAGAAAAACTGATTTGAGGTAAGAAAACCTATATTCCTATTGATGTTGCAAGAGGTGGTGGCGCGCTGCAGTCGTTCTCATATTGAAAAAGTGATCAATGAATTTTTTACATGGGGAAATTTTCATTTTCGTAAATATCTCCGGAGTAGTGATGGCTCGCGCAATTGCGCGAGCATTTGCGCGCATGCTCGCTCGCCAAAAAATGAGCATTTGCGCGCTTTTAAAAAATCGTGTGACATATCAAAACACTCGTCTGGTAACACTGAATGATAAGGTAGTTGTATTACACCCATTTCTCATGAAAAATAAAAATCGACTTTTCTGGGTTTTATTCTGCATTATTTTCTCTAAAAAGCAGAGATTTCTATTGAAGATTGGACCTCAATTCCTTTTTTGAAAAATTCTTGCGCGCAACCAAAAATTCAGATGCGCGAATTGAGCCATCACTACTCCGGAGTTATTGGTCATAGAAATTTGGTAAAAGCATTTTTGAAAAGAGCGTGAAATTTGACATAAGATATGTTCTGAAAAAGTAATATTTGCCCCTCTTTTATTTGAAAAAAATTATAAAAATGAAAATTTCTCATGGAAAAAATGCAAATGATCACTTTTTCAATTATAGTTTCGTGGGCGTTGCGGGCGGTTGCGGGTGTATGCGGAGTTTGTTTACATTTTTAGTTCCGAGATTTTGCAACGTCGATATCTCACATGACTTTTTCAGCAATTTGGATTTTGGCCCCTTCCTTCCTGGGACTCCATTGAAAATTTCTCAAATGTGATAAGAAAAACGGATTTGGGAGATAAGAAAACCTACCTATGTTCAGGCCCTTAGAGAAGGGGCAGAGGGGGCATTTTGCCTCGGGCCCGGAGCCGGGAGCCCGGAGGTTTGCCTAGGGGGGCCCGAACTGAATTCTTTCAAAAAATTACATAGTTTTTGGTCAACAATGCCCTTAAAAGAGGGCCAAAAATGATTTTTGCCCCGGGCCCGCATTGGCTCTTGACGGGCCTGCCTATGTTTCCATAACCCACATAGCATTTTTTATAATTTTTAATATTAGCCCTTCCTTGTTGAAGACCCTGTTGAAAATTTTTTAAAATTAATTTTGCATGGGATGTAAAAATACTAAAATTTCCTTATTTTCCCTTCACCCTGAGTTCCAAAATAGATTCAACATCCTCGAAAACCCCCTGAAATCAATTTTCAGAATTTTGGAACACTAATTTTATTTTTTACATTTTTTTTTGCAGTTGGTTTTTCGTTATTTGTGAATGGTATCTCTGGTCCATGGCGTCACCACGAAAATACTAAATGGGTTTGTAATCGAGCTGTTTGGCACCTACATAAATTATGATCAATATTTTATACAAAATCTGCCCAAACATTTCTATTTGAAATCTGAAAAACATCTTCCCTCACAAAGCATGTGCTCCCAAATCACTCCCTTCAATTCTAACTCTTAACCAGGACCATCGTCAAGAACCCAACTCATTAAAAAGAAACATTTTAATTAATTGGCTGTATCAATTTTTCATACCGGACTGTGAAAAATAACTCGCTTCGTCGTCGTATACACGGAGCTAATTTTTAATAAATTTATCAAATTCTTTGTGTAAAACACTCGAGCATTTCGAAGAAAGCCCTGCTTTAAAATAATTAATTATCATTAAGTACGATAAACTCGTCGCTTGACAACGTCTAGCTCAATGTACTTACTTAAAATTTACACACAAAACACATCAATTAGATCTGGCGAGCAATGTAGGAAGTGATCTCATTATAATATTACATATTCAGTTGAAAGCTTTCTTCTTTTTTTTTCATCGACACAATACATACACAAAGAAAATCTCCAAGCTCGACAGAAACATGGTGCGCGTGTTAACAACCAAAAGCATTAAAATTTTCGATACCTTTTGAACCAATAAAAACGCCAACTTGGAATAAATTACCTCATTCCGGGTTGACTATAAACTTACGCAGTTTGCCCCCGCGCACTGTGGAAGTATAGGCGAAAAACACGCGTTAACGATTTACGATTAGGTAAGAAACGAGCGCGAGAAGATCGTGGCTGGCGAACCTAAGTGGTTTTAATTATTACGCGGAAATCATTTAAATCGCGATAAAGATTAATAGAAAACAAAGCGCGAGCTCCAGGGGGGGTTAATCACGACCACTAAAAACTTTCAACCACCGGCGAGTCGATAAATTCACCTTGATTTAGTGGCGAACCCTGAAAGAGAAAATAAAGAGTCAGAAGTCGTTATTGGAGACATTGCATTGTATACGCTCTGACAGCGGTATTTGTGTAAGGTTTCGCATTTTAAAGTGGCCAGTAATGTATTTCGCGCCGGTGATTCTGTTCTTTCCTTACACCATCGCACGTACCAGTACATGGTAAGGAGTCCAGTCTGCGCCATGTGCGCTAGTGTGCTATTCTTTTCGCAAAACCGTCCGCTTTGCCAATACCATAGACCACTGTATGGGGATGGGAATGCAACCAAGCAGCCTTTACACCATTCCAAACCTATTCAACAATATGTGTGGAAAACCATCGCCTCGTAATGTAGTAACAGGCTACCTCCTTATATTACTGATATGGAGATAAACCCTCATTACTGTGGACGTGTTCAGGATACTCAAAAGTACTTTATTCTTTTGATATGTGTTACAATAAGTGGTTATTAAAGTGCGCTCGTGTATTGAAATTTTACATTTTTGCATTAAACTTTTCAACTTTCAAGTATATTTGGTGGGAATATTCTGTAAGAGCGATATCGATGAGTTTCATCAGTTTTCTTGTTAGTGATGTAAAATTGCGAGAGTAAAAAAAAATTGAAAAAAGAATAATGTAATTCTGTCGAAATCAACTCTATAATCCTAACTGACTTGTTAGGCCTGAAATCATTATGATGATTGTCGGAGTATTCTCTACATGGAACTGAATAAACATATCATTAAAATTTCCATTACTGTTCATCCAGTCTAAGAAGAAAGAAAAAAAAACATTTAAAACTCAATCATTTAAAAATGAAACTCCCATCAGACTGGTTTATCACCCACGATTACGTTGAAAACCAGCAACGTTAGGATTAAAAACTCGTCAAACGGGTTTTTTACTCAAGGTCACGGGGAATAACCAGTCACATTTGGATGAAAAAACCCGTCTGACTGGTTTTTTATTCAGCTTACGTTGAATTACCAGCGACCTTGCAACGTTAGGATTGGAAACCAATCAGGGATTATTTTTCCAACATTTCATCAACGCCCCAATCATCGTCAATGAGTAAAATATTAAATATATAAATATAGGCCTACGTCTAATATGAAAATCTTTAGATAAGAAGCCCGTATTGCAACATTCAAAATTTGCTTTAAAAAATTACAAAAGAATAATTCCATCGCCCTTTTGCAACTTGTTTGCCAACCACTGAAAAAAGAAAGTAAGCTATAAAATAAGAACTTCACTTGTTCGCTTCCCCACACAGTTACTAACTCCATATTGCTACGTGTAACAATGTAAATCGGGCCATATAATTTTATTAACGATCGAATTCCAAAATACGCGGTTAAAATACAAATTCCCATTGCCGCGTTTCTTCCATCGAGTAATATTTTATTAGGGAAGTTTACTCTTTTTTTTCATTATACTATTTCGGTCCAATTAAAATTAACCCTTAAATAACAACTTATTCGTGACTGCTTTTCCGAAATCCGATTATAATTTTAAAATCCACGCTACGACAGATTTTTAATAAATTTCTCATTAAAATAACACTCTTTTGCCACCGCACTAGTAACAGAGTGAAAAAATTATCCTCGTTAAAGGCGACACGCTTCGATGTTTATTTCTACCCATCAAAATTATCGACTAGGGAGGCTGTGAAAATTTTGTTATATTTTTTTGGTTGGGGAGGCGCTAGTATGGGCACGTTTCTCTCGTAATAATTTCTTTCTATTTTCTCTTTGAATCTTCTGCAACTGAAAGTTACATAGTTTCGCGCGATTTAAAACTATTCTCGCGTAAAGTTCAATGGAACTGTATGAAATTATTATACAATTGTTACCGCGTATAAAACTCGCCACCGTGCTCAAACAAGCAGAGGATCTATTTTTATTACAGACTACCGAGGGGATGATGGTGGAGATACCGGGCACGGCGGTGGCGTGGCTTTATTTTGCCAAAGCTCTCTATTGTACTCTTTAGCGAAGCAAAACTTAACAGGGCTCCAGGGCGCGATTTCAAATTCTTACCATTAAACTTGGCATAAATATTTGTAACTTTGTAATAATATAACCTAACGATACTTCACTAAGTAGGTGCACGTAGAGAATTATGCATTCATTCGATAAACAGCAATTAAATTTTGACATAAGTTGAGCATCGTCGGTCGCATCTACTCACCCGAACATTTCATCGTGAGGGAAAACAATACCTTTGTCAATTTGTACGTCACATGTGTTTGCGTACGAATTGGCAGTTTAAATATTCGTTCGATGACCTCGTCATTTCAATATTCATGACCAGAACACGATGCCAATATAAGGTATTAATTTGAAGCGTTCAAACAGGAAATTTGAACAGCTTACACCTCCTTTCTGAGTGTTAGTATATTCAAATCATAACCATTAATTATCGCTATTAAAAAAAAAAAAACACTTCTCCGGCAATGGCAACAATTACACCATACTCGACTCGAAAGCACTTGTGCTTTTTTACTAAAACGTCTTAATTCTTTATCATTTCCATGTCGATTCATTAAATTGCCATCGACAAGCTTTCAGCAGAACCACTCGACATTCAACGTACCATCAAACTTTTGCCCATTATTCAACTACAACCGAAGGGGTGTGTAGAAGAGTCTATAGGGTTCGCAAAAAGCAACAGATATTTGTCTCGAAGGGTCTGTGTGCCACATCACGCTCGCTTGGGGTGCCTCCTAATACGCTTGACGCGTTCAAGATGAAAATATTCTCTATTTACCGAACGAGCAGAAATTCGAGCAGAAATTTCGCACGGTTAGGATAGTAATTTAAACCAATTGTTTCTTGAATAATTAAAACGTTTAATCCAATAATGGCACATTCTACCTGACACAATTTACCAACGAGAATATAACCCTGAGGAATTACATTAGGGCTGCCGTTACCACGCCACCATGCCCCAGTGCCCCACCCACACCGCAAACTAGGAAATCGTTATCTCGTGCTGTACTGTTAGGTCGCTGATGTGCCAGTGCCACTGTTGTGGATTGCCATCGTCTCATCGCTGTTTCTCATTGGTAATTTTCATGATGACGACGACGATGATGATGATAGTATTGATAATGATTGAGATGAGTTTCATTAAGTATTTATTTCGAATTTCGTGATTTTTTTTTCTGATTGAGCGATGTGCCCAAATCCCTCAAGTCAAATTATTTAAATTACTTAACAGTAATAAAATGAATAAAAGTATGAGAAATGCAGAATTTGCAGAATTTTCAAAATTTTCAAAAATTGTTAATTCTGGGGCTTTAGAATGATGCATCGATTTTTTTTTTTTAATGAACTGAATAATTTTTTGGTTTCGAATTCGATGAATAGATAACTAGACTATTAAAAAACAGTTCTCAAATTTTGTTGATCATAATCGAGTTTATAACCATAATTTTCGATTACATTTCATTTTTTCAACATCATATGTACCTACACCTACTTATGTTTTTTCATTTTAATTCTAGAATTTTTATTATTTTTAGAGTCTTTAATAATTTTTTCATTTAAATTTAAATTTTTATATTTTTGTTTTATTAATTGGGTTTTCATTTGGCAGAAGAAGGTAGCCTACTTTCTCATAAAAACCCAACAATTCTCAAAAAATCTCAACAAAATTGAAAAAAAAAAAAAAAAAACATTTTGAAGTAGATTTTGAAATTTAAAAAAAATGTTCTCAATATCAAAGATTTTAAACTTTTAAAACGTACCAGATTTTAAAAATGAATTTCAAAATTTAAATACCAATTTTTATTCTTTGAAAATTTAGGTAATAAATTTAAAAATTATCTACTTCATCTTAAATCTTCACTAGAATGTTGACAAAATTTCAACTTTATTATTTTAAAATTGACTTTTTATTTTTTTTAATGTTCTTGAAAATTCACCCGATTTTTAAAAACTAAATTACTAGGTATCTATTATGAAAATAATCAGACGGATATAATAAAATGCTAAAAAATTGTAGAAATTCATCAAAGTTCTCCAATTTAAAAAATTTATTCAATTTAAAAATTAAGCAGTACCTAGATATAAAAATTTAAATTTTTTTTAAATTTTTTAAATTTTGAGTTTTTATTCAATTTAAAATTTTGAGTTTTTATTCAATTTAAAATTTATTTAAAACTTTATATATTTACTGAGATAAAAACATTAAAAAAATTAATAAACATCAAAAATTTGTTAAAACTCAACAAGTTTTGAACTTTTGTTGAATTTTATAATAACAAATACGTACCACATTTTCAAAATTTTTAATATTGTAGTCAAACTTCAAAAACTTTCGAAAATATTGTGTAACTTAAGAACTTAACAAAGCTCAAATTTGTAATCAAATTTTGAAAAATTTGAATTTCAATTATAATTTACTCAACTAAATTTTCAAAATGGTGAAAATTGAATCAATTTAGAAAGCATAAATCAGATCTGAAAATTGAAGAAATTTCTATCAAATATTATCATTGCTACCAAATTTTCCCAAATTTCAAAGATTTACTTTATTTGAAAAAATTGAAAAATCTTAAAGAATTTTGAAAATTTTTAAAATCATATCAAATATTGAATTTTACCATACCTACCTAAAGAGATATTCCTATTTTCACAAAAAAATTTCAAATTTGAAAAATGTGTTATTAAAACTTTAAAAGTTGATCAAACGTTCAAAATTATTTCAAATTTAAAAAATTTACTCAAACTTCAATTTTGATCGTATTATTTTGAAAATTTTAAATTTCAATGTTGACGATTTACTGAATTATAATTTTTTTAACCTTTTAAAATTTATCAAAATAAAAAAATAAATAATCCAATTTTTACAATTTATTCAGGTTTTAAAACTACAAAATTTCAAGGAAGTATTGGCTAAATTAATAAAATTTTCCGAACAATAAAATTTATATTCTAATTTTTATCAGAATATTGAAAATTCACCAAATGTTGAATTTTTATTAAATGTTAAAAAATTTATAAAACTTTAAAAATTGGTAGGTATTTTAATTTTTTCCAAAAATTTTCTGAATTAAAAAAATAACTCATCAAGTAGGTAAATTTAAAAATTATAAAAATTCCCATTTTCATCAAATTTTGAATTTTTTTTCCTTTGAATTTTGGAGGTTTTACCAAATTGAAAATTGTACATTAAAAAATTAAAAAAAATTAAAAATTTGTAATAAAATTTCAAAAATGCATCAACAGTTTTAAAACTTTTCAAATTTTGAATTTAAATGACTGGCTTACCAAATTTTAGAGATTTATTTGTCAAATTTTGAAAATTTATCAAAATTTAAAAATCAAGTGTGAAATCCTGATTTCTATAAAATTTTAAAAATATTCATTAAATCTTTGAAATTTTTGAAATGTTTAATAATCCATTGAATTTAAAACACGAATTAAAATAAAAATAGTGATGAAATCAAAAAAGATTACCATCAATTTTCCAATTTTTCGATCTTATTTTTGGATTTATCAACTCAAAACACAATTATTTTCTATTTTTTGGGACGCCAGTTGCTTCTTCACAAAATCTCAATGACCTTTCTGCGATCTCAATAACCAATCTTCTGCTACCTTTCATCATTCCAAGCAACTCTGAGGCTCAATTTTGTAACACAAAATTTTCCGCTTGAAATCACGACCGGTGTACCCCCCCCCCCCAAAAAAAAAAAAAAACCAAAAATATCTGACCATCCACTCCAAATACACACACGTTATATGAAAACTTCGGCGAACTTTACGTTTCTTCTTCGCTTTCACAAAACATCGAATGAGATCCGGTACGGTTAACAGATTTTTATCAAATTAGGTTGAAAAAAAAATAGATACAGGACACAGAACCGTTGTAAATTTAATCTTATAGCATACGTCTGCGTCTATTCTAATAAAAACTTACTCAATACAAAGTACACAAACTAAACTACGCCACGCAGCTCACTCTCTTCGCCTCCTACAAAATCTCGTTCGCATAAAAAAAAGTTTATTTGTGTACATGGCGAAGAGAGGCATACGAAGGGGAAGAGCCATTTATAAAAATAGAATAATTGTAATGTTCGTTCGCTTTGAAATGAACTAAGCAAAAGTTTAGTTGCCTGCAATGCATTAAATATGCAAACAGTGCTGGTTGAGCTCGCTTGCTTCGTATCAAATAGGAATTCGCTGCGAATAAATTTAAGAACAGGGAGAAAGCTAATTTTAAAAAACACGTATGGTATGCGGAGTATACGAATGGAAAGTTTACCTACGTATGAGCTGATGTATGAAAAAAAAAAGAGCAAGAAAAAATACGAATCTTACTCGTAATGCACTCTAACCCACTTCATGTACGTACAAACACACAGAGCATTGGAAAAATTTACTAGGTGCGCAAAATAAATAGGAATAGTTGCCATCAAAGTTCAAAATGTGATATTAAATTTGCTCCAAATTATGTCGACCATACTTTGAAGCGACAAAAGGAGGCTTTATACGGCAGGCTACGCATAGAATACCCCGCTCGTCAGAGAGCTACGTAATAGAACACCTGATGGTTTCAACAGTTTGCCCCCTAAACTTGTTTATTGTTTAAATACTTCTACGTGTAGTAGGTTCCATTAAACGCAGCTTAACCACTTTCCCACTCTCGTTCTCTTGTTTCCAACGTCTTTCCAAAAACACTCCCTCTACCCTGCTTCATCTCCTCTTCCCAAATCGCACAAAAAGTATACCTTCGCGATCGTCCAATTTTCTTCTTTCACTTCACGTGCACAGCGCGCAAGCCATCGCATTCACCCCTTTACAGCCACCGTTGTCTCCGCATCAATATTATACCCAACCTTATTCCTCCAAACATTACTGCTAATTCAATTTATAACGCTAATAATACCTTTAATGAGGGTCGAAGCCTACAACGTGAAATTCCTTTTCGATACACACCAACGAATTGTTTCGAAACTTATAACGCCCGCCTCGTCGTAAACCAGCCCCTTCCCTCTTCGTACAATAAACAAAAAGTCTCTTTTAAACTGTATACTTAGACTTACTACAAATAAATACCTACTACGTCTATTACCACACTCATACTCACACTACACATCTTCATAATAAATATCAAGTCGAAAGAATACTTCCGTTTGTCTTGGTAACTACTTCGCCTTCAAAATAGGAATATAAGGCCCGTATTTTAAAAATTTCCTTATACTTAAGGCGAAGCGTTCTCACACATACCAAGTAGTTTTGTTTATTTTATCCATACAAATAAATGGCTGCTCGATGTAAATTGACACGATACGTGTGAAATCGCCTCGCCTTAAGGACAATGTTTGCTTAAGCAAAGTTTTAAAATACGGGCCTAAGTTTTACCAACCAGGGTACAACTTATAATTACAGTAATTTTCGAATATTAATAGTAGTTTTGCAATTCTGTGTATCTTTCAAGACGCAAGTATTTTTTATTTATTAGTATATTTTTTTCCAGTTAGTAAAACAAAAATTATCTTTAAATTTTGTGGGTTCAAATTAGGTAAATATGTAAGTGTGACTGAAATAAAAATGTAAAAAATTTTTTAAAAACCACGCTTTTATTTAAAGTTGGTCACTTTGTAAAATGTTATTCATAGGGAAAGAGTAATGCCTTAAAAAACAAAAAATAAAATTTACTTGAATACAAAAATGTGTCATGAAAATTTTTTTTTCAAAAATTTTAATGATGAAAATCGTGGTGGGGCGTTAATCGAAAAGGTATTCGTTTGCTCCTCGCACACCCCACCACGCTTTTCATCATTAAAATTTTTGAAAAAAAAATTTTCATGACACATTTTTGTATTCAAGTAAATTTTATTTTTTGTTTTTTAAGGCATTACTCTTTCCCTATGAATAACATTTTACAAAGTGACCAACTTTAAATAAAAGCGTGGTTTTTAAAAATTTTTTTACATTTTTATTTAACTCTTTTTGTCGTTGAAAATATTTTAATTTCACAGTTTTACTCCTCGAAAACTAACATTTTGATATCAATGTGGGGAATTTTGAAATTTTAAAAATGGAACCCCTCATAGGGGTTCAATTTGGGGTCAAGGGAAAATTTAAGTCCGAAAATCGAATTCAGCGACCTCGAAAACTTACATTTCGATATCAATGTGGGGAATTTTGAAATTTTAAAAATGGAACCCCCTCATAGGGGTTCAATTTGGGGTCAAGGGAAAATTTAAGTCCGAAAATCGAATTCAGCGACCTCGAAAACTTACATTTCGATACCAATGTTGTGATTTTCTGAAATTTTCAAAATTGAACCCCCTCATAGAGGCTCAATTTGGGGTCGGGGGTAAATTTGAGTTCGAAAATCGAATTCAGCGACCTCGAAAACCTACATTTCGATACCAATGTTGTGATTTTCTGAAATTTTCAAAATTGAACCCCCTCATAGGGGCTCAATTTGGGATCGGGGGTAAATTTGAGTTCGAAAATCGAATTCAGCGACCTTGAAAACCTACATTTCGATACCAATGTTGTGATTTTCTAAAATTTTCAAAATTGAACCCCCTCATAGGGGCTCAATTTGGGGTCGGGGATAAATTTGAGTTCGAAAATCGAATTCAGCGACCTCGAAAACCACTAATGTGAGCACTATGTTCTTTCAATTCCAGTAAAATATTAAATGAGAGAGGATTGGTTGAAAACATACTTTTGGTTCCATGAGACATACAAACAAACAAACAAACATACATACCAAGCTAATAAAAGCGTGGTAAAAAGGAACCTAATTTCTAAAAATTAAATTTTACAGGAGAAGAATTTTAAAAAAAAATTGAATTTCTTTCTGAAATATGGGGAAAAAATTAAAAATTCAAGGTATGAGCCTAGAACCCCTTTATCCGAGTCATGAGGATTTTTTCTTCTTCATAAAGGTCACAAAAGCGAACATTGAAATTTTGGCCTAAGGTATTTTTATTCAATCGCCCTTGAAATATACACGAATTTTCAATTTTTATAGCAAAAAAGAAACACTCAAGTATATTTTTTTTTTTTTAAATGATTTTTTCAATTTCTTGAAACCGATTGCTCAAAACTTTAAAAATGAAAAAAAAATGAATCCTGTTTGAAAACATTTTGAAACACCATTTAAAAAAGAATTACTTATTTCTGTTATAAATATTCGTAATGTACCAACTGTGATTATTTATTAAATCAAATGTTTATTTAAAATAATTATACCTACGTGGCACTTAATTTTTTTTTTCAAAAATATAATTCAATTTTTTTATTGCATTTTTTAATAATTTTTATTAAGTATATTTCATTCTTTTGAAATGAATTTGAAATCAGTGTAGAGGAATTGCTTTGAGCACAGATTTAAAAATTTTACTTATATCGGTACTTACTTATTTGCAGAAATGTCTGTTTTTTTTTTTTTTAACGTGAGATTTCCGATTTTTTCGAACAAATTCATTTATGAACAAATTTTTAAAAAAAATACCTAGCCTAAAAATATAAATCGATTTTTTTTTCTCAAAAATGAATCATTTCAATTTGGGATGACAAGCCAGTATTTCAAGATATCTGCGTATATTTCTTCAATTCCGTTCAAAACCCAATTTTTCAACTTTACTTTAATTTTCAGAAAGGGTCAAAAACGGTCATTTTTGATGATTTTTTCACATTTTTGATAGTTTTTGAAAAATTCTCACCGGTACCTCAATGGTGAAAAATCACCGTAAATGGTCTTTTTGGGTGGTAATGTGTAGGTGCTGTGTAGGTATGTTAACGATTTTATCAATTATGACCTTTTTCCGATTTTTAATAATTTTTTTACGATTTTTCTCAAAAATCGTAAAAAATGACGTTTTTTTATGTCCCATGAAAACGGGGGTAAAGATGAAAAATCATCGAAAATGGTATTATTATATCATTATACCCATCTTATGACGATTTTTCAACAAAAAAAAAAATTAAAATTTTTAAAATCGTCTATTTTTCAATTTTTTTCAATTTTTTTTGAAATTGGGGGCCGACGGCACGACTCAAAATTCAGTTGGGGAAAAAATAAAAATAGGGAATTATTTTCTCCATATATGTCACCAATTTACGCCTGATATTTAAAACATTCCCAAAATTTCCAAAATAAGGGTCACCCTAGTGAACAGATATTAAATTTTTTTGGAAGAAAAAATATCATTTTTTTTTTCAAAATTTTTTCAGAGTATAAAATATTTTTCATAAATTATTTGAAAAAAAGAAATCTCAATTTTCTTTGAATAAAAATATACGCAGGTGAAGAAATCTATAAATTTTTCGAAAAAATGAAATCTGCGTTTTATTCCATACAAAAATTTATTATTTATACCATATGTGCAAGAACAAAACGCAATTTTTTGAAAAAAAAAGTCCAAATCATTAGCTTTACATTTTTTAAAAACAAAAACAAAAATCTTACAATTTTTTGGAATCATTTTTTTTTTCAACGCATTTTAAACGTTTTTTTTCTTTTGATCTACCTAGGTAAAAAGACTTCGGGGTTTTCAGAATAATGAGTAATAAAAAAATTAAAAAAACAACAACAACAAAATTTCATTTCATTTCCTCTAAGAACAAAATTCGGATTTCCAATTCTTTGTTTTAGAAGTAGAAAAATTTCATTTTTCGAAATGAAATTTTTTCGATTTTTTGAGTAAAAGAAACATTTATTTCCTCGGAGAATTTTTTCATTGTCTTATTTTCATTATTTATTTTTTGAGAAAAAAAAATCTCAATTTTTTGGGTAAAAAGTTTTAGAATTTTTTTGAGAAGAAAATCGTTTCATTCTCCCTCTAAGAAATGAAAAATTATATACCAAAATATCCCATTCTTGGAGATAATTTCAATTCTTTTTCTAATTTTTTTTAGTTGTAATACTAGTAATAGCTCATTATTTGGATTAAAAATATTTCTCATTTTTTGGAATAAGTAATTTTTTTTTAATTTTTAAAAATAAAAAAAATTTTAGGGAATTTTTTTTCTGTTTTTTTTTGGAGTAGAAAAATAATTTTACTTCCTCGAATGCATTTTTTTTTTTTCGACAAAAAATCGCAATCTAATTCTTTGTCCTAATATTTAAAAAAAAAAACAATTGATTTTTTGGAATTATTGTTTTCTACCCGAGCGGCACACTCGATCGATAATATCGGAAGATGTAACGTATCGATAAAAAATCGTTTGAAAATCTATAGATGTTCTCACGATATTATAAAGATTTATCGGTACAACTTCATAGGCAAAAAATCTAAAAACTATCGAATTCGATATTATTAAGATTTTATGACGATATTCGTCAACGATACTATCGACAAAGAATATTAAATTTATCGATTCCGATTTTCCACCGATTTTGGGCAGATATTTGAAACTACATTATCGACAAAGAATATTAAATTTATCGAATTCGATTTTTTAACGATTTTGTAAAGATATTTAAAACTATATTATCGACAGATTATATGAAATTTCTCGACTTCGATATTTTACCGATTTTTTGACGACATTTAAAACTATATTATCGACAGATTATATTAAATTTATCGAATTCGATTTTTTACCGATTTTGTAAAGATATTTGAAACTATATTATCGACACGTAATATGAAATTTCTCGATTTCGATTTTTTAACGATTTTGTGACGATATTTGAAACTATATTATCGACAAATAATCTGAAATTTCTCGAATTCGATTTTTTAACGATTTTGTGAAGATATTTAAAACTTTATTATCGACACGTAATCTGAAATTTCTTGAATTCGATTTTTCAACGATTTTATGACGATATTTGAAACTATATTATCGACACGTGATATGAAATTCCTCGAATTCGATTTTTCAACGATTTTGTGTCGATATTTGAAACTACATTATCGACAAATAATCTGAAATTTGTCGAACGATTTTTCAACGATTTTGTGACGATATTTGAAATTATTTCCAAATTGGTGAAAATTTTTCCAAGTCCAACACGTCTGGAAGTACCAAACTGCCTATTATAAGCGTTTTATTGCTAATTCCTCAACGATAAGGTATGGCATAGTGGTTAAGGAAGAGGATTACCATGCAGGAGGTAGAAGGTTCAAGCCCCACGGGTGGCAGATTTTTTATAATTTTTTTTGACTTTGTCTGAAATGATCCTCTTACCGTAACATGAATAATGTTTTTAGGCATAGTTTAATGTATTAATTATGCTAATTAATGATTTTTAATTATAGAAAAAAGCTAGTAAAAGACGAAAAATCGGAATAAAAAAAATCGATAAAAAATCGACAGAATATCGAATTCGATAAAGTGTCGCAAAAGTTCCGCCTAAATCGTGAAATTATCTTTCGATATTATAGATATATTATCGATAAAATATCTTACTATAATCTCGAAATTTTTGCTAACTATAATTCGTCGATAATCTATCTATATATCGAAAGATAATTTCACGATTTATGCGGAACTAACGCGACACTTTATCGAATTCGATATTCTGTCGATTTTTTATTTCGATAATTTGTCGAGTGTGCTGCTCGGGTACTTTTCGAAATAAAATAATTCTGGATACAAAGTTTTTGAACTTCTTGGAGTAAAATAAATGTTTCATTTATCTAATTTATAGGTACTCCTCTGCAAAAAAAAAGGAGACAATAAATCTATTTTTTTTTTAGAAATATTGCAATTCTTTGTCTCCCTTTTCAGTAATAAAAAAATATAATTATCACTTTTTTCTACTGAAAAAATTCTCAATTTGTTTTAAATAATTTTACAATTTTTTAGAATTAATTGAGTGAATTTTTGGAGTTAGGAAAAAATCACTCAATTTTTTTGGAGCAGAGAAATCTTTTAATTTTTTTAGGTGAAGTGAATCTCAATTTTTTGAAGAATAGTCTTAATTATTCATTGTATCAAGTTTTTATGAGAAAAATATCTCATTTTTTATATACTTAGGTATTTTATTTTTTTTTAATTTCTCAAAATAAAAAAAAATGTGTGTAAATTTTTTTGAGTTTTTGGTGTAAGAAATCTCTCAATTCTTGGCCAGAAAATTCTTTTCGTCTCAATTTTTCAGAAGTAAAAAAATTTCTTATTTTTGGGAATAAAGAAATTATTTAATTTTTCGGAGAAAAATAAAAACTTAACTCTCAAATACTGCAAAATTTTCAACTCGATCAGGATACTTTCAAAAATTAGTTTTTTTATTTAAAAAAAAAAAAAAATTCAAGATAATTATTCTTATAAGAATAATTATCTTGAATTTTTTTTTTTAGACATGCATTTTACATCGGAGAGGAAATGATTCGAATAAGGTAATTAGCACATGTATGCCAGTCTGAAAAATGCTCGCTGTTAGAATATTTGATTTATAAACTCGTCTGCAAGAAAACCACTCACTCAAGACGAAAAAGGAAACAATAAAAACCATCTCAACGGCCCCAGAAAATGATTACAAACAAGAAGGCTGACATAGTGGCGTTTATTTTTACGACCTGAGGGGGGAAAAGCACCTCGTCGAATGCTTACGTAGCGGTTTAACGAGAAAGTGGCTCTGGTCGTTGAAAGAAAAACGGCAATAATTCCTTATTTGTCACCTCGTAATTTCGGCTAATTTGACGAAATTTTCCATTGTACTATACGCGAAATTGTCATACGTATTATCCTCAACAACATCACCATACACTCGAAAATACTTTTCGCTTGGCGCGAGTAGGTATGTTTCGCAGCTGTATAAACCTCGTAGGTACTCTCCTCGAGGTAAACTTTCGAAATCACTTCTTTTCCTTATTCTTTTACCACTCTTATCTTGTCGTTATAATAAAGAAAATTGTAAATTTAAAAAGTACTTATGGTACACGCTATACGGCGCGCACCGGGCCACCGGAGACGGAGACTAGAGCGCGTAAATTTCACAAAAGAAAAATTCACCGGTAATTTCTCCAAACTAGGTAATTTACTCGCTGATAAAAGCCCAATAAAAGCCATTTTTATGCAATAACGTCGAGCCAACTTTCTTCTCGGTTTCAATATTTTACCATATAGATATAATTCGTGTTATTTCGTTCAAACTACTCGTACTACGACGCGTGCTATCTGCACCTTTTCCTCTTGTTAACTATCTTCGTTTTCTTTTACTCTTTACCCCGGTTATCGGAATTTTTCCTTCCTTATTCTATTTGTTTCCTTATTTTCTTTCTTTGTACGTAAAAAGAAAAACACGTTGGTAAAACAAAACAAAACACGTTTCCAAAACTAGCAGTTTTTTCTTCTCGCTCTGTGTTATTGCGTTATTAAATAAAAAAGAAATGATGTTTTTATCAGGGAATATTAAACAATATTTTCACGTACTTAGAGTTAGGCGAGGCTACGCGTCAGCGACAGGTAAAAATGAATATTGCGAAAGAAAAACATCATTAATTTTACGCTCAAAAACCTACGAGAATACCGAATTGGCCATTATGATTTTTTTTTCGTTCATTGGAACGCAATTCATTCGTGTTAAGTTATAAGACTGTTTTTATTGTTCGATAAAGTCAAATGGAAATTTTTCGACGATTTTTCATTTTCTTTTTTAGTGACGTTTGAGGAAAATTTGTTCCATTTCTTTACGAAATTTTGAAATTTTTTTCGAGCCAAGATCACACAAAATGATGATATTTACTATTGGGGGGAGGGGGGGGGGGGTTGAAAATCATTGAAGAAATATTAGAAAGTAAACAATTAAAGAAATTAGAGAGTCGTATTTTTTTTTAATTTTCAAAACTCCGATTATATAAATATACTTATATAGGTACATATTTTTAGAACTTGAATCAAAACCAAATTTTGAAGAAAAAATTAAGGCAATAGAGGCCATGATTGCTTTAATTCTTCATGAAAGTAAAGTAAATAGAATTTTCAATTTATTTTCAAATCTTGGTTAAAAATCGATCTTTTTCTTTCAATTTTGTTTTGGAAACTATTTTTTAACATTTGGTCATAAACATTTTTTTTTCAATTTTTTTTTTTTTTTTGCAATATTGTTCATAAATTATTTTAAAAGTGTGACTCAAAAAACCTTTGTTTTGTAGTTAGATGAAATTTTTTCTCAGTTCCCTTAAAATTATCACTTTTTAAAATTTCGTTTAAAGAAAATTTCTTCATTGATTTCTTTTTTTAAATTCTGCAAATGATAATTTTTCGAAATATCGATTACAAAAGTTTTTTAAAACTTCACTCAAAACTTTTTCTGCAAATTGTGCAGTTTTTTTCAAATTTTCTCTGAGTAAATTGAAAAAATTTCGTTCTAAAACAATTTATTCAAAATTCTCGGCAATTTAAAAAATATATATATTTTGCCAAATGACATTAGTTTTTCAGAATTTTGATCGAAAATCTATATTTTTTTTACAATTTGCTAGATTTTCTTTTTCAATTTTCTTGGAGTATTTTTTTTTTTTTTTAAATATAGTTTGAAATCAACATTAGGTACCTAATAATGTTTGCATAAGAAACGTTCTTCGCCTAAAAATCCTTCAAATAACTTTTTTTTTCGAATTTCGTTCAAAACAAAAATCCGAGTTCGACTAGAAAACTATTTTATTTTTAATTTTTTGAAAGTAATTTCTTGAAATTTCGTTTTAAAACAGTTTTTTCAGTATCTTTAGAAACCTTTTCAAAAACATTCAATAAATGATTACTTTAAATTTCATTCAAAGAAAGTTTCACTCAAAAAACACATTTTTTTTACATTGCTATACAATTATTATTTTTCAAAATTTTCTTCAAAACTTTTTTTTCCAAAACCTTGACAACAAATAATGGGTTTTCTCAACAAAAGATTTCTTAAAAATTCCCATCCAGTGAATTTTTAAAATTTCATTTGAAAACAATTTTTCCAAAATTTCAGTTGAACATAAATATAAGAATCCCGAGCAGCACAATCGACAAATCATCGAAATAAAAAATCGACAGAATATCGAATTCGATAAAGTGTCGCGTTAGTTCCGCCTAAATTGTGAAATTATCTTTCGGTATATAGATAGATTATCAACGAATTATAGTTAGTAAAAATTTCGAGATTATAGTAAGATATTTTATCGATAATCTACCTATAATATCGAAAGATAATTTCACGATTTAGGCGGAACTTTCGCGACACTTTATAGAATTCGATATTCTGACGATTTTTTATTCCGATTTTTCGTCTTTTACTAGCTTTTTTCTATAATTAAAAATCCTTAATTAGCATAATTAATACATTAAACTATGCCTAAACACATTATTCATGTTACGGTAAGAGGATCATTTCAGAAAAAGTAAAAAAAAATTATAAAAAATCGGCCACCCGTGGGGCTTGAACCATCTACACCCTGCATGGTAATCCTCTTCCTTAACCACTATGCCATACCTTATCGTTGAGGAATTAGCAATAAAACGCTTATAATAGGCAGTTTAGTACTTCCAGACGTGTTGGACTTGGAAAAATTTTCACCAATTTGGAAATAATTTCAAATATCGTCACAAAATCGTTGAAAAATCGTTCGACAAATTTCAGATTATTTGTCGATAATGTAGTTTCAAATATCGACACAAAATCGTTGAAAAATCGAATTCGAGGAATTTTATATTACGTGTCGATAATATAGTTTCAAATATCGTCATAAAATCGTTGAAAAATCGAATTCGAGAAATTTCAGATTACGTGTCGATAATATAGTTTCAAATATCTTCACGCAATCGTTAGAAAATCGAATTCGAGATATTACATATTATGTGTCGATAATATAGTTTCAAATATCTTTACAAAATCGATAAAAAATCGGATTCGATAAATTTAATATAATCTGTCGATAATATAGTTTTAAATATCTTTACAAAATCGTTAAAAAATCGAATTCGATAAATTTAATATTCTTTGTCGATAATGTAGTTTCAAATATCTGCACAAAATCGGTGGAAAATCGGAATCGATAAATTTAATATTCTTTGTCGATAGTATCGTTGACGAATATCGTCATAAAATCTTAATAATATCGAATTCGATAGTTTTTAGATTTTTTGCCTATGAAATTGTACCGATAAATCTTTATAATATCGTGAGAACATCTATAGATTTTCAAACGATTTTTTATCGATACGTTACATCTTCCGATATTATCGATCGAGTGTGCCGCTCGTTAATTATTTTGTTAGGCACAATGGAATGTGCGTTTGCTCGATTAGCTACGGCATGTAGGGCGAGTTGGTTGACGAGGCTGTGCGACAGTTTACATAATTATGGTAACTGGTTGCGGATGCAGTAGCCACCGTGGATGTCTTGGTTTCACACAAGCGTCGGCTGAGTATGCGACGGCTGGGGGTGTGAATGGACAGCGGCGGGCGTACTGGAGTCGTTAAACTGATCCCGATGCGTAGATTTCAAGTGTATTTAGTATGGAACGATGTTACCAATGTAGTTATTAGAAAAACAGACGTGAAAAAAGACGAATCAGGACAAATTATAAGCAGAAGATCGTATAAGGTGGCCTTGCCTCTCTTCTATGTATACCTTGCACCGCGTGAAAACAACAAATCAATTTTTGAAACGGTTTTCATGCTACACACCAAAGTAAAGGTAGAACCTCCAACAAAAAAGAGAGAGCTACCTCAATGCAAAAATTGCCAGCAAATTGGTAAAACCAAAACTTACTGTGCAAGAAAACCAAAATGTGTCAAGTGTGGAGCAGACCATGATACAAACGGATGTAATAAGAAGAAGGCCGACCCAGCCAGGTGTGCCAACTGTAATGGTGCACACACAGCCAATTGGAAAGGGTGTCCAGTCTATCAAGCCAAAGTAGCAGCTCTAACCAAACCAAGGATGACAGCGACAGACCGTGTTAAACAGAAGGCACCCCACAGCCAAGTGCAGAAAACAACGGGTGCACAGCCAGCCAAAAAGGACACAGCAAAAACTCCGGACAACAAACCTGTAGACGAGCAGCCAACCATGACTGACATCTGGAACCTGCTCCAAAAAATGGACAAGAGAATTTCTCAACTAGAAAACTCACCCAAAATCAACAAGCCCAAAAGCAAGAAAAAATGACAGACACTTCAATAAGGGTACTAACGTGGAATGCGGATGGACTAGTCAGAAGGAAGGACGAGCTCGAAACTTTCCTCAGCCAAGAAAACATCGATGTTGCATTGATATCAGAGACACAGGCATATAAATTCAGAAGTTATCCAATTATTGGATAATAGTGTACAAATCAGACGCCTTAAACGTCAAAAACCACACGATTTAGTCATAAGTATTTAAGAATTTAAATAGCAGAGAACTCTCAATGGTAAGTTACTGTGCACATGTCATATAGAATTAACTATATGTATAGTAGTTGATTGTCAGATATATTACTCATTTAAGATACTCTTAAGATTGTAATAAACTTATGTCAAAAAAAAAAAATTTAAAAAAAAATAATGAATTCAAAAACAACTCTTACAATTTTAAGTAGGTACCTTTTTGAAACCATTTTTTTATTATTCGAAATTCGTAGGTATTTAAAGCAAAATATTTTTTGCTCAAATTTTTAAAATTTTCTTCAAACATTAAATTTCCTTTCGAAGAAAATCCTAAAACATGGGTCAGAAAAACCTCGCCAGATTGAAACAAAACCTAAATTCACAATCCTCCTTATATTCGACTCGAAAATAAAGGTCACCCCGAATACACCTTCGCAATAAAAAAAAAAAGAGAATGGAAAAGTCGTCTCAATCAATCGTTACCAAGTTCCGAGCACCTTATTGTTTTCTCAACAATACCAAAACTTTTTAAACTTGTTTATTGACATAAAAATTTCCACAGGCAAACATACGACCAAGGCTTTATTGCGTATAGGTATAAAGTTTAGACTTTCGACAAAAAACTTATACCATGGCTGGCGTGTTTTTTCCTCTAGAACGGTCTTAAAATAACATTCGACTCGAGTCGAGGAGAAAAAAAAGAACACAAACTAACAAAAGATAAAATCAATAGGGGAGCTCGTACGATGACGTTAATTGTCAAAATATTAAGTACCTAAATACTTGGGTAAATAGTTCGTCGCTTTGGGTATTCGCGACGAGCCTTCAACCCTGCCCGTACTCCTGGCGCACAACCCCCCCCCCCACGTCAGCTTTTCGCGCATTTTCATAATATCGTCCCTTCATTGTAACTCCAACTAACGATATTTTCCTGCCTGTGAGCAGATTTCGACTGGGAAATTTTTTAAAGCTTTTTGTCCGAATTCTTTTTATAAGCTTAGTTAATATAATAACGTTTCAAATATCGAGCTATAAGTCGTCGTCGTCGTCGTCGTCGTGCAGAACTGGGCCAGAAAAAAAGGAAAACAACGACTCTGTCCTTGTTTATATAGGTACTTAGACGTCTACTCTGGTACTCGTTGTGCATGTACACATGAGCTATGTCTAATGATTTTCTTATATATAAAAAAAGCATCATAAAGGCTATATATCGAGACTATACGCTTATATGGTGCCCTCCTTCGAATAAGTATACCTAATACAATTTCCGAATAACGCTGAAGAGGGGGGGGGGGGGGGGCTTTAAAATACCGTTTTCATCAGCCAACCGTGAAATTGGAAATTCTTATTGTATTCTCGTCCATTTTGTAAATTATAAAAAATAAATTATTACTTTAATAATAATTTATTTCTCGCGCGCGCACGTCTTATAGGCGAAAAAAATAAGCACGAGGAACCCCCTTCGACTTCGTAGGTCTTATAAAACTTGCCTACCTCTTCTTAACCGCTTTGCACCGTCCTTCTTATGTACGATTCTGTTTAACTTGGCAAAATATATTCGACAAGAATTTTATTCCCTCGAATGGAATGGAAATCGCATATCGACCGGTAACCTATTTCCGCAACCGCCCCCGAAGATTGTAAATTTCATATTAAATCATTTCGAATAATTATTACGCTTGTACGATTTGAGAAATAACGCTCTATAAAGGAGAAAAAAGTTTAAAGGCGTTTTATGAAAGTATTTTCTCGTTTTTTAATTTTTTTTCACCTTATAAAACTTCCTTATTTTATCCGCATTCTTTCTTATTCGCATAGATTATTCAACCTGTATTGCCGAGGAGGAGATAATCGAAGTGTGGGGTAACCTGATGTTTCAAATCTACTTAGTTATTTTTATTGGTGATAAAACGTGTAGGTGGATTTCTTTTTATAATGAAAAGTTGACTGTCATCATAACAAAGTTTCAAAAAATTTCAACAAAAAAAGTTACAATAGGTATACGTTTAATAGGCGTTAAAAAAAAATTGAAATGAACAAAAACAAAACATTAAAAAAAAACAAGTCTAAAAATTTTTTCAATGACGATTTGAAAAAAAATCAAATAAAAAATTGTTGAGAATTTTCGCAAAATTTTTCATATAATTCCAAAATTTGGGGAAAAAATTAATTAATTAAAAACTGTCATCAAATATTGCTTCAATTTCCAAAAGAAATATAACTATAGGTATTCAAAAATTTTCCAACTACACTCAATTTAAAAAAAAAAAAAAAACTTGAGCGAGTAAAGAAATTTGTGAAATTTTTTTAATGAGACAAATTTATTTCAAAAATGTAGGTACAACTGGACATCAGAAATTTTCAAAAAATTTAATTAAGATGAAAAAAAAATGAAACAATATTGAAAGAAACCAAAACCATCGAAAAGTATGTGAGTACATAACTTTAATAAGTTGCCTACTTGGTTTTCCGTAAATATGATGATATGATGTACATTAATTTGCATACTCAGTTTGCCGTAAATATGTTATTATGATGTATGATAATTTGCCTACTAGGTTTGCCGTAAATATGGGCTAATGAAATGAAAAAAATTAGGTTTCAGAATAAATAAAAAATTTTGACGTTCTGTTCAACTTTGAATCCTTAAAAAAAGTAGGTATAATTTCGGATTTGTTTTATTTTTTACTTTTATTACAATTTTTATTGAATTCTCTTTAGTTTTCTTATTTTTTCAAAAAAATGAACTAATCAAATATTCAATTAATAAATTAACTGAAACACATGTGAATCTTTTTTCGTTCTTCTTTTCCTTTTTCTTTTTAATTATAATTTTTTTTGAACATTTTATAAAACTTGATACAATTTGATAAAACGTGTAATTTTTTTTTACAATAACTAAGTATTCAATTTTTAATTTTGAAAAATGACGTGATCAAAATTTTCAGTAAGAAGAGCAATAATGATGTAAAATAAATTCACTGTACGAAAGTTCGAAAATTCCAAGTGGAAAAAATGTTTATTTTTTCTAAAAATCAATTTGGTAAAAAATTAAACACTTTTTATAAGCTCAAAATTTGCATACTTATTTCATTTTTTTTTTAAATAAAAAAAAATAAAAAACAGTAAGTACCTAGTTTAAAATCTTTTGAAAATACTGGAAAGCCAAGAATTTTTTTTCAAAATACGATTTAATTTGTCCAACTGAAGTGAATAATTTTATTAGCATTTTTTCAAAACTTGCGAAAGAGAAAAACTCGAAACCTCAAAGGGAACATTTTTCCAAATTGGAAAAATTTAAAACTATTGAAAACGAATTTGAACATTCTAAAAAAATATCTGAATGAATTAAAATACCTACTTATTAATATTTCAATTTCCACAATTAATTTTTCCAATTTTTTCTACATTTTTGTTGAAGAAATGTTGAGTCATTTTATTAACTTTCAAAATAATAATTTTTTTTTTCAAAAACTCGAAATGAAAGAAATCAAAATATCTTTCAAATGCTCAAAACTGATTGCACAAAAAATTCCAAAATTATGGTAGCATAATGTTTTATATTTCTCATCAACAAAAAAAAAATCAAAAAACTCTTGATTACATTTTTTTGATGAAATTTTGTAACTTTTTGTTGATTTAAGAATTTTTGAATTTCATTATAGATGAAAAAAGGCGTCAATTTTTTTTTTTTTTTTTTAAGAGCCTCATTGATCTAATAACTTCAAAAATCATCACAAATAACCTCAAGGTTGAGCGACATTGAATAAACATAATGAAAAAAAAAATTAAAATTGAATAAAATTTTTAAAATTTAAAAGAAAAAGCAAGATTTTTTTATTTAGGAAATCGATGTGAAAAACATCACAATTCTTTAAGTAGGTATACTTACGGACAAAATTTTCTCAAAATTCTGAAAAAATTGAAAAATAATTTCGAAAATATGTATAAATTGATCATAAAACCAACGCACTGAGGGGTGAAAGGTGTCCGATTGAAATTTTTGTAGTGAGAAAATCAATGAAATATTTTTCGATTGGTGGTCTTTGGTAGAGAGATAGGGAGATTTATGAAGAGGCGATCCCTCGAAAAAAAGAAAAATTGGAAATGATTTTCCATTGTGATTTTTAAAATGACTATTTTTCACAAATAACTGATGAATTTTACTTCAGAACGAATAATGCACGCGACTAAACCACAATCGTAAGAAAAAATATAATTTTTTTGTACCTGATGGTAAAAAATTTATTATTATGGAAAATGGTCAAAAAAATTACTTATTCAGTTTTTTTCTAGCTTCACGAGGTTGGAAGTTACATCCAAAAGTAAACTTGGGGTAAAATAACTGACAAGGGAACCTCGCCAACTCGCCGCCTTCGATTTCGCTGAAATTTGGCTCACTGAAAGAGCATGCCACCCACACCTCACAACCAAATTTTTAGCTACCCAAGTTGATTTTTCGAGTTTTGGCGAATTTTTGAAAATGGCTAAAATCACCCCCAAAAACCAATTTTTGGAATAAAAATCGCAAATTTTGAGATAGAATCCTGGAAATCGGTTTGTACATTAAAGTCGACTGCCCGAGTCGATTGGCAGCATTTGCGAAGCGATCTGGAGCCTCCAGAAAAAGTTGACTTTTCTCCAGCACACTGGAATGGCTCCAGACGGCGGTGTAATTAAATTGAGCGGCTGGAAATTTAATCCTAGCGTTAGTATGATGTCATCTATCGATTGGCATGGTTGAATCCAAAATCCGAGGCGGCGAGTTCGCACGTTTTTTTTCATGACAAGTTGAAAATTTCGCATTTTTTAAAAATTTCCAAAAAATCCATTTCCCCAGCATATCGTCCGGAACTTCGCCTACCCCCTAAAATCGACCCCCCGAATCGATTGCCACCATTTTCGAAGCGATCTGGAGCCTCCAGGAAATGTTGTCTTTTACCGTATGGTGAGATTCCAGTGTGCTGGAGAAAAGTCAACTTTTTCTGAAGGCTCCAGATCGCTTCGAAAATGATGCCAATCGACTCGGGAGGTCGACTTTAGTGTACAACCCGATTTTCAGGGTTCTATCTCAAAATTTGCGATTTTTATTCCAAAAATTGGTTTTTGGTGGTGATTTTAGCCATTTTCAAAAATTCGCCAAAAATCGAAAAATCAACTTGGGCAGCTAAAAATTTGGTTGTGAGGTGTGGGTTGTATGCTCTTTTAGTGAGCCAAATTTCAGCGAATTCAGAGGCGGCGAGTTGGCGAGGTTCCCTTTGTGAGCCATTATTCTCAAGAGAAAATTCAAAATTTTAAAAAATTTTGAAAATAAAAAAAAAGGTGTTGTATTACAAATAATAATTATGTATTTAGACACAAAACGATGAGAAATATCACTCCAACCCTCACTCTTATCTAAAAATTCCAATGCCCAAAGATTCTCAAAAAAATTGTTAAAACTTTTCAAACGAAAATTTAAGAACTTCGTGAAACCCAATTTGAGAAAATTAACAACTACTTTGAAAAAGGAAAAAAAAACTCACCTATAAATTGGTTTTCCAGCGCTCTCCTTGAACCACAGCACCATATAGACGCGATGATCCTTATTAGAAGAATCTATATCACATTCTAGATTAGCCACACGTCCCAGGACAGATTCCACATGTTTCAACGCTCCTGTAATCAAAACCATACACATTTTATAATGATTCACGACACCATAGGATAATAACTTTAGCAAAACTAAAACTAAATATACTTTACGACTATCTCTAAACCAATGCGTTTATCTCAGCATTATTCTTAACCTAACGCGACAAACTTATGGAATTCGTAAAAGGTGCAAGGTACCTTACCCAAACATCCTATCCAATTTCCACATTTACAATATAGATTATTCATACAGCACCTAAGTATACTATAATAATACCAAATAGATAGGTAACTATTCTTATTAAGAATACTACTTCCAAAACTTATAGAAGAGTTCAACTTGGCCCCAGCAGCTTCCATTTTTACCCCAGTTCGGAGGAAAAAATTCCACCCAGAGCGTCTGAGTAAAATTTCAAAGTAGTGGCCGTTCGTTCGTTGCACATTACACGCACGTATTAGATTCGCAGCAGAGATAGAAAAATCGACATTGGAGCACGAAAAAAAAAACCACCAAACCAAACCATAGGATGGTATAACTCGGTCTGCATGTCTCTCTGTGTATATTGGGTTATCCCATAGTATACTTGTAATTACATCCGGTAATACCTTATTACCAGTCGTATCACAAACGCTGGTTCCATTTAAGCGAGCGCAGAAAAAAACAATTCGACCTTGCGAATGATTGGAAAAACTTACACAACGGCGTACTTCTAATATAGAAATCCGATAGCTTGGAAAATACCATTTTATTCTGGTCGACTGGTCGATTATATGGAAAGACTACGACATCGCAGAAGAGATGCTGCCATTGAGAGCAAAACGTTTTCAGAATGTATCAAAATTAAAAAAAATTTTGACGTTTAAAAATGTATATAACGGATGGCCGATGGAAGAATTTTCAATTACGAGCTCGATTTTGCGATTGGTGCAGGGCCTGGGAGGGGGGGGGCTTTTTTCGATACAAAATACCGAACTAAAAAAAGACTGGCTGTGGGAAGGAGGCTGTAAAATTTCGCAGCGCGGTACAGATTTATGAGCTGGACTGAAATAAAAATCAATTTCCTTCTATAATAGGTTACAATGAAAAGGCGTTTGAAAAAAGAAATAATTATGTCATCTTGGTGATATACGAGCCTACGTTAGTCAAGCCTCCCACCTCCATGGGCCCCCCACCTGGCTGAATATTCCATAGAGAGCGAATCGTGTCACGTATATACGTGATTAAAAAAAAAAAAAAAGAGACTCAATTAATTAATTGAGAGTCATCGTATATACACAGAAAGAGAGAGCCAGCTCATCGTCGCCATTAACACGATACGAAGTAGTACGGTTTGTTAAACACGATGAATTATTCTAAAGGCGCTCAGGCAATTTCGCCCGGCTAACTCTCTATGCAAACTTACTACGTACCAGTCCAGAGTATAGAACTTCTAACTTGTCGGCAGTAGCGAGGACACTCCGCGAGCTCCTCTCTCTTTAATACCATGAATTAACCTTTATAAAGTAACCGAGTCCGCGATGTAATCACCTAATTGTCATCACCCTGTTCACTTTGTATTCAATCAAAGTAAAGGTAAACATTTACTTTGGAATATTCTTATATATGATGGCAAGCGCAACACCATCATCGTATCGTCCAACTGTATAGATATTATTTTTGTAAACAATGCTGTCTCGCATAAAACCAATTCTGTGGCAGACTGGATCCATAAATAGACGCTTTCTCGAGGCACTCTGGTTCTACTCATCGCCCCAATACTTAATCTTATTAAGTATGTTGTACATAAACTTACACCGTATTACCTGCCTACTTTACTATATAGCGAGTGTAAGTATAAAATCATAAACTAAAAAGGGATTCCATCAAGGGATCAGCATATTATACAACCTGGTTAAAGTTATACTTCTTCTTAAGTTTATCACATTTTGCCCTTCGTAGTATATTTTCTCTTTCACACGATCTCTCATTTTAGACATAGGCACAGAGGCTAATTTCATCAAAAACCCAGGCCATTGCAGAGCCATAGCGAAACGGTTTTTATTCTAAATTAAAATTGACACCTTTTTGAAAATTCTCGCCGTGCGTAATGTAGGACACACGTATTTACATACGTGGTCACGTGCGTCCCGACATTACTTAACATTATATGATAATATCGCGAATTAACTCGCCCCTGGTATGCTAACACGCATCAACTTGGATCGTAATTTCTATATTTTTACAACTCGCCAAAAACGTGTATGTATAATGAAGGCGATATACAACTTCCTGGATGTTAATTCCAAAAACACTTTTTCAAACGGTACCTTGTGTTCGAAATTTGACAGGTTAATTTCTCATCGCTGATTTGCCGTTGGGTAATTCTCCGAAAATCGGCAAATTTGAGTAACGGGCTGATTTCTCAACTCCTGTACTATGCCCAACTTTCATTTTTTGGTTATTTGTACATTATAACGTCCTTAATACATCATGCCCAATTTGATGAATACCACCCCCCTCCCCTTGAGTACAAGTTAGTCTAAACCTCGAAATGTCCTTCGTCGTGGCCTGTAGCACAACATGTTTTTGAAAACAGATTTCAAAAATTATGGAAATCACCATGTTTTTCTGAAAAAAAAATATAAGTACACGTCATTAGGAAGTGCAGGGTATAGGCTAGTGTGAATGATGATCACAAAAAGTGTTTAGTACAACTACACCTGATCATTGAAAACTGTAGCAAAGATTTATGTCCATCGTCGTGGATAATTTTTAAAAATTTGTCTCAGCTCGCTGAGTGAATATTTTTTTCTGCTGAATGGCTACACTGATTTGTTACTTATATAATAATACTATCCGCATTTGAAATTTCGAATGGCAATGCACAGAGCGATTTTTTACGTAATCATCTGTAAAAATTTCAATTTTTACAAAAATAGTGTCCATCGTCGTGGCTTATCATTCCTCCGGTATAAAATGTCCCATCTTCCTGAAAACTGAGAAAATTTATTCTAATTAGTAAGTATCCTATTATAGCTTATTAACACCCGGGAAAAAATCTCATGGATCAAGTCATATCTATTTGGATAAAATCTGATCAGATTTGATCCAAATGTTGATCTGATTGGATAAAATTTAGTCAAATTGGATCTAGTTATATCAGAGAAAATCCACTGATATCTAAAATGATTATATCAAAATAGATCAAAACATATCAACTAGATCAAGTCATATCAGTGAAAATCCAGTTATATAGAAATGCTTATATCCGAATGGATCAAATTGGATCAAATTAGATTCTCTCATATATAATTTGATATTATTGGATCAAGTTGAATCTGTAAAACTCCAGTTTTATCCAAAATGGTTGTATCAAAATAGATCAAATCATATCAACCAGATCTCCTCATATCTACTTTGATATAATTAGATCAAGTCATATCAGTGAAAATTCAGTTATATAGAAATGGTTAGATCCGAATGGATCAAATTGGATCAAATTAGATTCTCTCATATATAATTTGATATTATTGGATCAAGTTATATCTGTGAAATCAAAATGAGTCAACCCAGATTCATTTCAAAATTTTAGGGGCTACGAGCAGTGCCAGAATAGGGTTCCATCAAAAAAGTAAGGCAAAATTCGGAGTAGGCATTATTAAAAATGTAACAAACGACATGCTACATGCTTTTTTACATTTTTTTTTGGATTTGGTCAAAAATTTTGGGGCGCAGTGCCCCCATGGGGTCCTGAAGGTATCACGACAAAAATCATTTCTGAATTTAAGTTGAAATTATCTACTCACAGGAATTTTTCCTGATACTTTTAGTTATACAACCTTGAGTAATTGTTATCTTTGATTGTGTGTCACATAAATACAATTAAACTGTCTTATTATATATGAAATGGTTCGTACCAAGTTGAGTGCACCATCATTGATCTGATTGGAAAAGTTAAGCAGCTTCGGGTTTAGTTACTACTTGGATGGGTGACCGTTGAGAAAAATTTGGGATGGGTATGGTCAGATCTAACCATAATAAATGGGAAATGTACCTATCAAATATGATCCAATCATATTTAATTTTATCTCATCATACATCATTGGATCAAATTGTGTATAGTTTGATCAAATTAAATATGATTAGATCAAATTTGATAGGTATAAAATTCATATATGGTTAGATCTGACCACTTCATATATGGTTAGATCCAACAGATTTTTTCCCGGGCAATTAATAAAATATCAGTATTATAGCTTATAGAATAACTAATTGTCGAATTGTCCATCGTCGTGGATCACAAGTGTTTGTCTTTCGTCGTGGCAATGATGAATTTTTACAGCCACGACGATGGACAATTCGACAATTAGTTATTCTATAAGCTATAATACTGATATTTTATTAATTATTAATAAGCTATAATAAGATACTCACTAATTAGAATAAATTTTCTCAGTTTTCAGGAAGGTGGGACATTTTATACCGGAGGAATGATAAGCCACGACGATGTGAGCAAAAAAATCAAATTTTCTCAATTTCATGAAAATTTCTGTTTATGACAAATATCGGTTTGAAACATGTCCAAACATGAATTTTAGGCTCTCCAGACACCTCGAGGGACACTGAGTGTTCCCAAAATGGCGTCACTCAGTTAATTTAAATGAAAATTTTAAAAAATAGAAAAAATTAACGAATTTCATCCAAACTCGGGTTGATGTTGTATAACTACGTATTTAGTGATATACTACGACGACAATTTTTTTCGACCAAAAATGACTGTTTTTTGTGCGAAAAATGATAAAAAAATCAGTTTTTTGCATTTTTGAAGGCCTTCCACCTATATAAAAAATTCTGAAAAAATATATGTTGTACATCCAGACTAGGTGTATAATATATATTTTTTCCATTATTGCACCTCTGAAAGAACTTGTCGAAATAGCCGTTAGAAAACTTAAAACGCGCATTTCACAATGAAGATAGATTTGAAATTTTTTTTTTTAATTTCCATGGATGACCCTTGAGTATACCTAACATCTACCCGAGTTTGAAAAAATTTGGTTAAAAACTGTCAAAATCAAAAATTATAATCGAAAAATCACATTTTTCGCTCTAGGAGGGGGTGGGGGTGAGGTAGCGACCTAAAAATTTGTTCACGGGGGTTTTAGACCATAAGGACCAACTTCCACTAGTTGGTTTAAAAATTCGCTCTGGGGGCCAAATCACCCTTTTTGAATCGTCCTCCCCCCTCCCTTTTGGGAAATGAATTGACCCCAACACCATAAAAGTACTCAGGGGCATATATATTTTCAATTACCTTAAGAAAATTTTTTTAAAAACCTGTCAAATTTCTGAACTTTTACAGTAGTGAAATTTGCCGATTTTCTGAGAATTACCCCGTTACAGTTTGTGGCAGAAATATGAAACCTCTTACCTAGCTGATGAATTAATGGAGTAGTTATACTGGAAAGTTATGTTCCAAATGAACTTCCAAAGAAAACATTTTCAAAGATTTTGTAGATTTTTTTGGCAGTAAATTTCATAAAAAATATTAATTTACCTACTATTTTAAAAAAAACTTTTTTTTTTTTGGAAAAATGTTGAGTAATCTTGATTTTAACAATTTCAAGCCGAACTGTTTTCAGGCTAGAAAAAAAATTCTAAAAGGAGAAAAAAGTTGAAAATTTTTCTGAAATAAATTCAAAAATTCTCTCAAAAAATGATTGAATTTTTTTTTATGAAATTGATTTTTTTTTCAATTTTCATTTTTTTGGTGACTTTTAATTTTTTTTAGCATTCAAGTGGTTTTTTTTCAAATTTAAATAACGATATTTTGTCAAGCCCTTTAAAACTTGAATTTTTTTGAAAATTTGGTAACTTTGATATTTTACTTAAAACTTGAATTAGAAAAAAAAAAAAAAAAAAAAAAACTGAATAGTTTTGAGACATTTAAAAATGGTTTTTATTTTATTTTTCATATTTACGTGGGAATTTTTCTTTTGTTATTTTTATTTCAATTATTTTACTGAACCTTTTAAATTTTTACATTTCCATAAAAATTAATTATTTTGTTACTTTTAGACATTTTTTTTTTTTTTTGGAAATTTTTTTGAAATTGGTGAGTATTTCTTTTTATGTTTCTTGAAAAAAATCTAAATTGATTTTGAAATAAAAAAAAAATACTTATTAATTTTAGAAACATTCACAAAAAAAAATCAAAAATTATGCATAAAAATACGTTGAAAAATTTTACTGAAAATTCTGTGCATTGGGGTAGTGTTAATAATCTTTTACAAAATACAAATCCTAAAGAGCCTAATAATGTTTTAGGAGAGATTTAGCTCTGAGAGCACCAAATTTAAAGTTATCCCGTGATAGTTGATCCTTGTGATTTAAAACCGCTGTGATAAAATTTTTATCTCGATATTTCACCCGTAACCCCTCTTTTAAAATCCGGTGCTTAGTACCAAATTATCCATAAAACCTCGATAAGCTTTTTTTTCGAAAAATAAATCGAAAATTATTTCAAAACATTAAAAAAAAATTTGACACAAAAAAATTTATGAAAGGAAATTGACAAAAATTGAATTGATTTGTTTTTTTAACTTTTCCTAAATAAAACTCTAATTTTTTCTCAAAAAAAAAAAAAAAAAAAAAAAAATTGAAAAACTCTCGGATAGGAATCTGAACAGTTAAGAAAATATGTTTATAGAAAAATATTCAAAATACTGCAAAAAATACAAAAAATAATTCTCTCGAAAAATTCTGTGCATTTTTTGGGTAGAGATATTTTTTAAAAATTACAAAAAAAAATACTAAATTTATTTTGAAAAATGATAGACAGGTACAAAACATTTTTGTGAAAATGAAGTTTTAGAAAATATTTTAGAAATGTTTGTACGTAGAAAAGATTTAGGAATCCCGCCGAAAAATATTAAAAGCATATTTCGGGGGGGGGGGGGGGTTCAAAATCCTTTTAGAAAACTTACAAAAAAAGTTCGTTTTTTTTTCGAAGAAGGAAGAATAGACTAATAAGAAGAAGTTTTCAGAAATTAATTATTTAAAAATTTCAGTTGAAATTTTTTTGAGAAAAGTTCAAGAATCTTCTCAGAAAATACAAAAAATGCTGTTGGAAAAGACATGAGACGAGACGTGTGCGTTGCATATTATTATTTTCTCTGTGTTTCGTGAAACACGACACTAAACCGGACAACAACGTTTCACCATCAGCTTTTAGCACCTTTTTACGAAGCTTATGATGAGGCAAAAAAAAAACTTTGCCCTAAGGTAATACAAGAAATAAAAGAATCATCAATGTGAAACAACACTAACCCTCGCTTAATTTCTTGATATTCTCTCACTACGAGCACACAATATGAAGGTAGAAAACAACATAAAACACTTTTCCTTATTTGTATTGTATTTTTAAAAAAAAAAAAATTCAAAAAAATTTACAACAAAATAAAAATTCTGTTGGACGCCAAAATTCAAATAAACCCATTTGAAAAATTGTAAATTCGAAAAAAAATAAGTCATTTAAAATTGAAAAAAAAAAATAGAAAATTCTCAGAAAATTAGAAAAAAGTAAATTCCCGAGCAGCACACTCGATCGATAATATCGAAAGTTGAAACGTATCGATAAAAAATCGTTTAAAAATCTAAAGATGTTCTCACGATATGATACAGATTTAGCTGTACGATTTTATAGGCAAAAAATCTAAAAACTATCGAATTCGATAGTATTACGATTTTAGGACGATATTCGTCAACGATACTATCGACAAAGAATATTAAATTTATAGAATCCGATTTTCCACCGATTTTGTGCAGATATTTGAAACTATATTATCGACAAATAATCTGAAATTTCTCGAATTCGATTTTTTAACGATTTTGTGAAGATATTTAAAACTATATTATCGACACGTAATCTGAAATTTCTCGAATTCGATTTTTCAACGATTTTGTGCAGATATTTGAAACTATATTATCGACACGTAATCTGAAATTTCTCGAATTCGATTTTTCAACGATTTTGTGACGATATTTAGAACTATATTATCGACAAATAATCTGAAATTTCTCGAATTCGATTTTTTAACGATTTTGTGAAGATATTTGAAACTATATTATCGACACGTAATCTGAAATTTCTCGAATTCGATTTTTCAACGATTTTGTGACGATATTTACAACTATATTATCGACAAATAATCTGAAATTTCTCGAATTCGATTTTTTAACGATTTTGTGAAGATATTTACAACTATATTATCGACAAATAATCTGAAATTTCTCGAATCCGATTTTCCACCGATTTTGTGCAGATATTTACAACTATATTATCGACAAATAATCTGAAATTTCTCGAATTCGATTTGTTAACGATTTTGTGACGATATTTGAAACTATATTATCGACAAATAATCTGAAATTTCTCGAATTCGATTATTTAACGATTTTGTGAAGATATTTAAAACTTTATTATCGACACGTAATCTGAAATTTCTCGAATTCGATTTTTCAACGATTTTATGACGATATTTGAAACTATATTATCGACACGTGATATGAAATTCCTCGAATTCGATTTTTCAACGATTTTGTGGCGATATTTGAAACTACATTATCGACAAATAATCTGAAATTTGTCGAACGATTTTTCAACGATTTTGTGACGATATTTGAAATTATTTCCAAATTGGTGAAAATTTTTCTAAGTCCAACACGTCTGGAAGTACTAAACTGCCTATTATAAGCGTTTTATTGCTAATTCCTCAACGATAAGGTATGGCATAGTGGTTAAGGAAGAGGATTACCATGCAGGAGGTAGAAGGTTCAAGCCCCACGGGTGGCAGATTTTTTATAATTTTTTTTGACTTTTTCTGAAATGATCCTCTTACCGTAACATGAATAATGTGTTTAGGCATAGTTTAATGTATTAATTATGCTAATTAATGAGTTTTAATTATAGAAAAAAGCTAGTAAAAGACGAAAAATCGGAATAAAAAATCGATAAAAAATCGACAGAATATCGAATTCGATAAAGTTCCGCCTAAATCGTGAAATTATCTTTCGATATTATAGATATATTATCGATAAAATATCTTACTATAATCTCGAAATATTTGCTAACTATAATTCGTCGATAATCTATCTATATATCGAAAGATAATTTCACGATTTATGCGGAACTAACGCGACACTTTATCGAATTCGATATTCTGTCGATTTTGTATTTCGATAATTTGTCGAGTGTGCTGCTCGGGTTGCAGAGAATTAGAAAAAAATAATTTTTTAAAAATGCAAAAATAGAAATGACTGGGTTGCGTTCAGTTTGGAAATTTTTTCCTCCTTCATACGTCATTTTGACGTCACATACCAACACTTCAACAAAGAAGTAATTCCACTGTCTTTGCCACTCGAGTAAGAGAAATAGAAGAAAAAAGATGCGAATCAAGGTACAAACAAAAATTCCTCGCCACGTTGGGCCATCCTCCCAGATACTCGAAAATCCACAAGTATAACTATGCACTGCCCAGCAGCACAATTACACGTACAGCCAGTCCGGCAAATTCATCAAACAAGTACCCCAATTAGATACGAAACTCGCTCCGATGCAAGATTTAGCTAACAATAAAGTTGTACATTAAGAACATCGTACGTCTGGTAGTTTTAACCACGAGGCCAGCACGCTTCGACCGCAATACCAGGCTGGTCTGCGAAAAAAACTTTTTCACCCGTTGCCTTCTACGTATACAGTTACCAATGGAGCTGGAAAAGTACTAGGTTTACAGTGCAGTAAGTATTGCATGCGAATGGCGAACAGAGAGAGAGAGGGAGAGAGATGGAGAAAAGCTTCCGAGACAGAAAAGGCTTTAATTAAATAACGCCAACGATTAAAGGAAAAATTTACCGGTTTCATTATATTCTGGTATATACAAGCAGACATTACAAACAGAGCAAAAACATTACACCAGGAATATACTCGTATAATATATACTACGATATATGTACGAGTTTAAATTCATTCCGAGCCATTAATACGCTTATTCGTTTAAATAGCGTCATCATGTGACATCATTCTTCACATCTGTGTCGTTTTTATACTCTACCAGGCTCCATCCGTGTACCTCCATGTTTGTAGGTGTAGTAGGTACGTTTATTAAGAAGGATAAAAAAAATTTAAAAATAAAATAAAAATCTTCAACATTATTGCATGTTTTTTTTTTTTTTTTTACCAAAGTGTTAAATATTAGTCACGCTGATTAACTCTAATTGCTCGCTGCAATACAAGGAAGGACGAAAGGAGGTGTACTTCTTCCAATTACAGCACTTCGCAAATTAACCGAAAAGGTGAAAAAAGCGAAACGTCGAGAGAGCGCAAAAAAAAAAATCGAGAAAAACCGATCGAGAAAAAAATTTATCCTCCACTTTTACGACGTTTCGCCGTTAATTTCGTCCAAAATCCGAACTCGTATAAAAGCAGGGGGAAAAACGCAAACGCATTCCAGGTCTGTACGAGTCGAGTATTTCTACACGGTACAGTTAAAAACGAAAGTTCGCAGAATAAACAATTTCAATATGTTGCACAATACAAAAAGTTCAATTTACTCGAGGAATTTATATATATACGCAACGAGTTAAACTTTTCAGCAGTTCGACTTCGTCGTTGGTTAAACGTGTAAGAAAATAAGGTTGTAAAAAAAATATCGTTTACCGTTAAACATCTCGCCGATATCTTTTCGCTCGCTCCCCCCACTTTGCCTTTTTCTCGCCGAGCTTTTCCACTCAATGAGGTAATATCTGTCGGTGTTGGTGTTTTTTATGTAAAGCAAATCAATGGTGACTAAAGTTATCGAAACTTATCGTCACCTCCGAATAAATCACCATTTCGTTATGAACGCCATCGCGTCGTCTCCGCACCATAACGAGCGTTACTTCGCGAAACGTACACCTAATATCTTGTTGCGAACAGTGGAGGGGGAAAAAACTTGGTCGCTTCGAGATAGAAAAATTTCCACCTTTAGATGTGTTTGTTGCTGTTGCTTCAGCTGCTGCTGCTGTTGTTGATGGAGGTGTTATTCGATGCGAAAACACATTAGCAACGCGGATTTGCAACTTTTTGCATCGTATCTCATACTAGCCCGGGAAATAAAATTAACAACGTTTAAATTTTCCATACCCGAGTATTTCCAATTCAAATTTACCACACGGTTATGTCCGTTGTTTGCTTATTTCTATAGCTGCAAAGGTGAAAATCCCACCATCAGTTTAGTTTAAACGTAATTCAATATCCCGAAGGATATCAGAATCTTTAGCTATAGAGAATTTCTCGGTTGACGAGTGCACAAACGAGTGACAGGCCGAGTTAAGAGTCAAAGTTCATAATCCAGATGCTCAAGTATTCTATAAATGCTTTGAAAATATCCTGGAATACAGCGGTAAACAACCAAGACCGCATTTTGTTTGAGAATAACAAAAGATTTGTGTTTTCAGCCGAAAAAGCTGTATTCCTATCACCCCCCCCCCCCTCTTCCAAAGAAATATAAAACAAATAGCATTAAAATAAGGTGAACTTTTATTTTGAAAATTTTCCAAATATTCTCAGAATCTACCATTATTTGACTCAGGTATGTACATAATGTAAAAATGGCGATCTTCTCTTCCTCCAACAAAATTTCAAGTGTTGCTAGCGAGCGAGCCCAATTTATTTGAAAATTCAAGCAAAATGGAACAACTTGGGTACGTTTACACAACCAGGCTATCCTCGGTGATTTTTTTCCTCTACTCTCGTTTTTATGAAGGATAAAAAATTTAATTTTTAAAGATTTTCAAAAAAAAAAGAAAGGAGAATAGAAATTTAAAAAAATGTTGAATCAAAATGAAAATCACACAGCACAATGGTTCAAACAACCCAATTCGAAGATAAAAAGGCGGAAAACTGTGAAAAAGTCACAAAAAATCAAAAAACTGTAATCAACTTGAAAATGTAGTAGAAAAATTCAAAAATAAAAATTGAAATAAAAATTACCAAAAATTGTAAAAAATTAAGAAGAAACACTTACGAGCTGAACGAAGTCAAAAATGAAACTGAACACACATAAAAATGAAAATTGAAGTAAAAAAATTAAAAATTGTGTAAAACTAACGAAAAAATTGAAAATTTGATTCATGTCAGAAATGGCTCAAAATTTAAAAAAGTCTAATTTGAAGAAAATTTAAATCAAGTTTAAAAAGGGCTCCGAATTCAAAAAAAAAAGTCAAAACAGCTGTGAAAAATTTAAATCAATTAAAAAATAGCTTTAAATTCAAAAAAAAAAAAAAAATAAACAAAAACTACAAAAAAAAAATAGAAAAATTTTAATCAAGTTGGAAAGTAACAAAGTTATACAAAGGCAACTTAGGCACAAAACTAAAGCAGAAAATAACTCGTAATGCTCTTGAAGAAAATCAAATTAGAACGTAAAATGAAATAAATGAAAACAAAGATATGAAGAAAATTGGCCAAACATAAATTTTGACCAAAAAAAAAGGGTGCGATTTATGGGCACATCAAAAAAGGGCGTATCCGCGACAGGAATAGGGCCAATCACAGCAGGAAATTGTTCAAACGACAAATATTCATATCAACGACAAAAAAGGGTGGTTACAGACAAAAACAAAAAAATAACAACCAAAGTATTTTATTCATGACATTAACCCTTTGGAACCCTAGAAGAAACTGGTGGACGGAATGAAAAAATTTTCACAACAAAAGATGTACCATTAGCTCACTAAGATGAATGCATAAAAAAAATTGAGGCGGAGTAATTCCTCACTTTGGAATTTGTGGATGTTCTCAGAAATTCTCGAAATGATTTTATCAATTTCCAAAATAAAAATAAGTTGAAAATTCCCAAAAAATGCATGGAATTGTTGTACAGCCAAAAACAAAACTAACCACGTGAAAAAATTTTGTGCATCTCACGACAACATTTTTTTGCCTCATAAATTGTTTTTTGAGAAATAAATGACGTAGTTCCATTTTTTTAATAACCGCAAATGCCCAACTCAGAAAATTTTCAGTATTGATTAACATCGAAAGTCGAATAAAGAATATGACGGCCCCGAATTTTCATTTAAAATAAATCCCTTTTTGGAATTTGAAAAATTTGAAATTCAAGGTCATTCAAGTTCGTATCAAGTGTCACATCAACAAATTAAAAAACTGATTCATTTTTCAACTTCAACTTCAGCCAAGCACTAAAGGTAAAGAACTCTTCGAAAATTTTGAAAATTTTTGTAATTTTCATTTTGGAAATGTATGATAAAATTTTTTAATTTCCAGAAAAACCCCAATGCACATTTTCGATTTTTATTTTTTCTTCAATTTTCCTTTTCTGGAAAAAATTGATACTGAATGATGTCATGATATCAAATTACCAAAGAGGAATTTTTATGAACTATGAAAATTTGTATATTCTGTGAAAGTTAAACTTTTTGGAAAATAACCCACGAGAAATTTTTTTCGAATTTTCAATTTTTCTTTTTGAAGCAAAGATTGCGTCATAAAAAAAGAGATTTTTTTCATATTATTAAATTACCAATGAGGAATTTTCATGAACTTGGGAAATTTTCGTCAGTAGTGAAAATTTAACTTTTTTGAGAACAACCTACAAGAAAATTTCCCAAAACTTTTGATTTTTCTTCTTGGAAGAAGATGAAAAATTTTTTAACTGACGCGCAACACAAACTTGAATGACTTAAAAAGTTCAAATTCCAAAATGAGATTTATTTTAAATGAAAATTCGGGGCCGTCATATTCTTCATTCGACCTCCGATGTTTATCAGTATTGAAAATTTTCTGAGTTGGGAATTTGCGGTTATTAAAAAAATGAAACTACGTCATTTATTTCTCAAAAAACAATTTTTGAGGCAAAAAAATGTTGTCGTGAGATGCACAAAATTTTTTCACGTGGTTAGTTTCGTTTTTGGCTGCACAACAATTTCATGCATTTTTTGGGAATTTGCAACTTATTTTTATTTTGGAAATTGATAAAATCAATTCGAGAATTTCTGAGAACATCCTCAAATTCCAAAGTGAGGAATTACTCCGCCTCAAATTTTTTTATTCATTCATCTTAGTGAGCTAATGGTACATCTTCTGTTGTGAAAATATTTTCATCCCGTCCACCAGGTTCTTCTCGGGTCCCAAAGGGTTAAAACATAGTCCACGTCGAACTCCGAACGCCTAAAAAAATATTTGCAACCGGCAGGTTAGTCAACGACAAAAAAAAGTACAACGACAAAAAAAATGTACAACTACAAAATTTCAAATCAAAAGTGCGTATTTCGACTTCGTTGGTCGTCCTTTTTTTCTTTTTTGCCTCATCGGTACCGATTTCGCCTCCAGTGGGCTAAAAATCTGGAGCACTTTTCTAAAAAATGTTATAAGTAATAATAAATTTCATTTTCTTTTTCAGAAAGAATTTTTTCTGTGTACGTAATTAATTTTTTGTGATTTTTTTGACATTTTTTCCCCTAGAAGGTTTGTTTTTCAAAACAATTTGTGGGTAAAAGGATTTTCTTGAACAAACCACTTATTAGTGAGTATTTTTTTTTTCAATTTATAGGTGCTTGATTATTTTTTGGGATAATTTATTCTTTTCAAAGAATATTTTATCAGAAATTTTTTTGGATTTTTTTCAAGTACCCAACTGATTTTAAGTAATTTTTTACATAATTTCTTTTTCAGTTTTTTTTTTTTAATCTCCATATTTTTACAAAATAAAATATTTCTAAAATTCGACTTTCGAATTCAATATTTGTCGTGAATGAATTTATTTATCGTGCATTAATTAAATTTGTAGTGAATTAATTTATTTATCGTGAATCATTTTATTTGTCGTTGATGTAATATTATGCAGGTAAAAGCTTTATTTTGTCGTTCAACTCTTGCCGTTAGCAAAATATTATCTTGTCGGGTACAATTACTGCTGTGAGTTCGCACTATTACGCAGCTCAAATGGCTGTCGTGCAAACGACCTATTCTGCCGTGCCAAATATACCCCCCCCCCCCCCCCCCCCCCAAAAAAAAAAAGAAGAAGTAAGTACATGAAATTTCAGAAAATTTGTTCTGAAATAAAATAATTTTTTTTACCAATTGAAAAAAACAAAACAATTTTATCAAACATAGAATTTGGGGAAAAAATGCAAAAGTAAAATTTCAGAAAATTTATTTTGTTTCCTTTGCATTTTGTATTATTTTATTCATTTATTCATTTTTTCACAAATCAGAATTGGAAGGATTTTTTGAGCTCGAAGTGACAACATTATAATTCGTCAATGAGCACAGCAAATAAAAAAATCAAATTTGGAAAAAAATAAAAATTTTAAAAACCTGAATAGAATTGGAAATAGTACAAAAATTCAAAAACCGAATTGACATTTTAAAAAGAAATCACCAAAAACCGCGCAAAAAATTGTGAAAAATATTAAAAACTGTATCAATTCGAAAACAACAAATAAATTCAAAAAATCAAAATTGAATCAATAATAATTATCAAAAATTTAAAAAAGCAATAAAAATTGAATAGTTGAATTACAAATATTAATTCAGAAAAAAAAACAAGATTGAAGTAAAAAACATAAAAATTGTGAGAAAATAAACTAAAAATTTGAACCAAGTTGAAAACCACTGGAAATTCAAAAAACAAAATAATATATATCTATACCTATGAAGTAAGAATAACTAGGTAAAAATTGTTAGACAAAAATTGATGTGGAAAAAAAACAGAAGGAAAAAAGGCCAATAATTATGAAAAAAATCTGAAGTATTAAGTTGAAATAACAACCAAAAATTGTGAAAAATATAAAAAGTAGAATCAAGTAAAAATGGTAGAAAATCGTCCAACAGCATTGTGTAAAATAAAAAAAGTTACGTAGACCAACTTGAAAAGGACACAAAAATTCAAAAAAATAAATAAATAAAATTGAAGAAAAAATGACAAAAACTTATGTGAAATAAAAAAAACTGAAGAGCTGAATCAAGTTGAGAACGGCTCTAAATTCAGAAAATTTTTATCTGAATCGAGAAGGCCTTAAACTACAAAAAAATAAAAATAAAAAAAAGTAAAAAAAAGTATAGCTACATATAAAATTGGCAACGTATTCAGACATTCCACTGTAAATTCTCAAAGATTTCCAAATGGGCGATCTTCTCACAGCCTCCCAATGTTCCACCCCTGCATTTACTTTTCGCAATAAATAAATAAAATCCTCTTCCCATCACCAACAAAATACAAACCCATAAAATGAACAACACCACCCTCGATCGACCCACACTGCACAAAAAAAATCACCCCTTATAAGTAATTTCTAACTGAATTGAAAAATTGACTCGAATCTTTGCACTACTCAAATAGGTACATACACATTGAGCTATAAAAACCAATCGTAATTCTTTCATCTGAACGTATACGAACAAGAAACTTATCCTAATTTTGTATTTGTACGGAAAAAGGAGAGTACCACATCGAATAGAACCTTTCTTATTCATCGAATACAAAACTTTTCTTTGAAATAAAAAATCTTCGTGCGCTCTTTTTGCTCCCTATATAATGTTTTCATTTAACCAGTAACGTGCTCTTCCTTCTTCACTCATTCTAAGCGTACTTCGTTGAATATGCAATAAGCTTTACAATATAATAACAATGTTGTTGATAAATGGCTTGAAAACTTTACCAATCGAATCAAATAATGACGAAAAGTTTACACCATTATACTTAGTGTTTAATAATGATTCGATGCTTCTTATTTTTCTCTTTCTTTTTTTTTTAAAGTAAATACTCGTCTTTTATCTTATATTTATTCTTATCCTATATATTATACACTTGATATTAACTGAATAAGTACCCAGTTTTATGACATGAAACATCTATACCTACATAAGAAAATTCAATAAAATAGTTTCTTTTGTTTCAATATAAAAATTTAAAAACCATCAAGTCATAATTATTATTTATACTGCTTTAATGTACTACTTGATACACAAATCATCTGTATTTAAAGAAAAATTACTAATTTAAAAATAGAACAAAATCAAATCTCATCATGGAAAATGTTTCACTTTGGAAAATTATTATAATAATAAGAGGGAAACAAGAGAACATCATAACAACAGAAGAAAACAAGTGAAAAACAACCAATCAGCGAAACACCAAATCAATACCAAAAAGTAGACTAATAACAAATACTTTACATATATAATACTGGAAACTCCAATGGGGACAAGTGACCCCGACAAAAGCGCTCTTTTAGTGGCTCGGCATGAAACTATTCTCAGACTTTCGACCGATCGTCATGTCTTCGACCAATCAGAGGGCGAATCACGCGACGATTAGTCGAAAACCTGTAATTAGTTTCATGCCGAGCCGCTTAGAGAGCGCTCTTCTTGGGAGTCAAATCAAAAGCACAGAGTTTCCAGTATTATATATGTAAAGTATTTGCTAATAAACATGCGATAAATACGAGCAATAGGACTAGTGGGGAGTACACAACAAGTTTAGCCAAAAACATTACAGAACGCAGACGAGAAAACACGCGAAACCCACCAATAATAGATCTGGTGGGGAGAACAAAACGAGTTTAGCCAGAAACATTACAGAACACAAAGGAGAAAACACGCAAAACACGCCAGTAATAGAATTGATGGGGAGAACAAAACAAGTTTAGCCAGAAACATTACAGAACACAGAGGAGAAAACACGCGAAACACTCCAGTAATAGAACTGTTGGGGAGAACATGACGAGTTTAGCCAATCAGACGAGATCGTTCGTTATCTCTATAAAACAAGAAGAAGGGGAAACATGCGATATAACTCCTCTGGGTGGGGAAGTGATTGAAACAAAAACACCAACAACAGAACGAGACTTCAAACAAAACACATCACTATAGTTTGTGAAAATAAAATAGACACTGAGGAACAGGCGAATCAAAACGAAAACACACCTCAAACTAAAAATAAAACCTCGCCTATACGAGTGGATAAAATATCATACAAATTTCTCGCTTCTAATTAGGACCCGAATTTCAATCCAGCTCTGCGCAATTAGACCAAACCGCAATACTACCCTTGTTAGAACTTCAACCTAGATCTGCGGCTTGAAGAATTCCACAAACACCAAGTACCACCGCAAGCCAAGAGAGTGAGAGAGAGAGAAAAAAACAACACAGTTGTACGAACCACTGCGCAAAATTATCGCCAAAGTTTATTCATTTGTGTGTAAGCGAACGAGAGAGTCGTGGAGAGTCGCATATCGTCTAAAACGTTTTACTTTTATGGGCAAATTTTAATGGTGACAATTTTATTCTATACGAAAATTTTACAACTTTAGAATTTTACGTTTGTTTACCTGCATATTAAACTATTGGCAGTCGTTCATTTTAGTACAGAAACAACTTCAAGAAGTAAGAATCGTTTTTCCTCGTCATTTAGTTTAATGAAATTCCGTTTGTTTATTTTGATTCCTATTACTAAAGAAGTTCATTTGGAATTTTATTTTTCCAAGTCGGATATTTACGAGTTTTTGCAATCTCGCAAAATCAACATAAACCACAGATTCACGTAGAATTGTAATACTTTTCTAAATACTTGTTTAAAAAATACGCGCTCACGATATCGAAAAAGACACAGAAGGTTGAGCAGGGCGAGGGAAAAAAAGAGTCTTTCTTCTTTCCTCCTCTCTCTCTTGTCATGATTTCTTCTTCTTTCCTAACGCGTAAACCTACAATTTTTTTTTCTCTCGCGAAAAATATTTCTTTCTTTCAATTAAACGCGATTAAGCTTCGTATTACTACACGAATGCGTGTTTGTCTGTTCTCTATGCCATCGCGGCCGGCAAAATTTTGTGAACGCGACCATTTATGCGTCCATTTGTGCGCCTAGGCGCACAAATGGACGCAGTGGACTAGGAATGGTTGCTGCGACCATAATATATTTGTCAACCTACGCGACCAAACGCATCCACACGCGTCCATTCACACACCCATTAGTCAAAATAGTCGTGTAATGGTCGCGTGTATGTAGCTCAGTCATGGGCGCGTGAATAGGTGCGTATTAGGTAGTGCGTCCTTTTTTGCATCCATAGTGCATGTATGGAGTATGGGGGCAAAAGAAAGGCAGAGGGAGAAGGGTATGAAGCAGGTAGTTTTTCAAACCTCCTGCTGTGTAGTGCGTCTGTGTGAAAAAAAACAATAGGGAGAAGCTACCTTTCTATAGTCCCTATAAATGAAATAAAACCACATTAAGCTAATATGAGACATATTAGCTTAATACCTACTTCTTACCCGGATCCGGTGGGATTTGAACTCGGGACCTCTCGCACGAGGAGACACCACGTTGACAACTTGGCCACTATGCGTATTAAAGGTATTAGCATAGATGGAGGTATAGGAACCATGCATTTGCGATTCGAAACTTTGAAAGTCAAGTGATCATAAGTACTACTTAATCACTGACGGGCTGAATTTTTTATGCTCCGAAAGAAAAATTATAATAAATCAATAATTAATGAAGGTGCACTTAATAACAAAAGGGAGTCCAAAATCAAAACGTTTTCAATTTTCAAAATTTTTAATCCCATTAATCCCTTGAAATTTTCAGTGAAGAATATAGGTAAATTTTTATTCAAATATTTCTTGCATTTTTTTTCAATTTTTTAATCGGAGGTTATTTCTAATTTTATTCAAGCATGAATTTTTATTTCAGTTTTCCGCCATTATACATCTCATTTTCAATTAAAATTCCAAAATTTTATTTTCAAATTTTCATCAAACTGAATTTTTATTTTTTGGTTTGATTTAAATTTTATTATTTCCCCCCATTTTGAAAATTTTTAAATCTTCTGATCGAACCGTTTTTCCTATTTCTATTTTAAAGTGAAACTTTCTTTTTTCAAATGCTAGGTAGGTACAGGTACCTACTAAAAATTAAATTTTTAGAATTTGTAATCAAATTGATATTTTTCAAATTTTGACCAGATAAAGACTATATTTTTTATTCTAAATTTTTTCTTTTACAGAACCCTAGTCATTTCTCATTGAAAAATTTCTTCGAATCTTGTCCAATTATTCTTCTTTGTTTCTTAATTTTTAATGGCAATTTGATCAATTTTTTTATCCAATCGATTTATTAAAATTTTGAGTGAAGAATAAATTTTTCATAATGTATATATTTTTTTTGAAATTTCAAACTTTTTCTTAGGAATTAGGTACCAACATAGGTATTTCTCTTTTAAAAATTATTTGAATTTAAAAATTAAATCTTTTTATGTTTTCTTTTCCAATCTTTAATGACTAGGTACCTATTCAATTTAATCCAAGTACCAATCAAAAAAAAAAAAAAAAAACAATTCTTAAAATTTTTAATCTGATTAATTTTCCCATTGAACAATTCATTTTTTCATTTTTTTTTTTTGCAAGGTTTCATTTTTCAGATTTCTCAATCAGAAGTTTTTCTCTTAATTTTATTGAATTATAGATTAATTTTTTATTTTTCAATCATTTCAAAACTTATTCAATTGAAATTCTCTAATTTTCATTCAGTTGAATTTTTTATTTTTCAGTTTGATTTAAATTTTCTTCAGTAACTTGGGTATAATTTTTCCCCATTTTGAAATTTTTCAAATCTTCTGATCGGAACGCTTTTCCATAATTTCTTTTTTTTCTTCAAATGTTACAAAAAAATCAATTTTTAAAATTTGTAATCCAATTGATTTGTTTTCAAAGTTTGATTAGATAAGTAAGTAAAGATTGCATTTTTTACTTTCCGAACAGCGCGTAGCGTTGTAAGGAAAGTATTGTTTTCGGTGTGAAATGCGTTTTCACGAATATTGCACTTAGACAAATTTTGACTTCGTACAAATTTGTTTTGAACAATTTCCAGATGATGTTCCGTATGTATGTGTGTGTGTATGTGTGTGCAGAAAAATTTGTTAACACGATTCCAATCGCCCTAATTGAGAAATCTCGTTGAAATTCGGCGATGAGAAGTGGTTTATATAAACGAAGGCTACGCAAGAATTTGGGGCCTTTACGTTGAATAGAAAAAATTTTACGAGCGATTTATGCGAAAAATTTGTTAACACGATTCCAACCGCCCTAATTGAGATATCTCGTTGAAATTCGGCGATGAGTAGTGGTTTATATAAACGAAGGCTACGCAAGAATTTGGGGCCTTTACGTTAAGTAGAAAAAATTTTACGAGCGATTTATGCGAAAGATCGTCGAGTTTCACATTTGTCGCGTTTTAGATGTCGATAAAGGGAACGGTTCAAGTGTTTATCTATATCCGGACATGTCCGCGGGTGTACCGGTTTGCTCTCCTTTCCCTAAAATGCGCATTGAGCAATGCTTTGCATTTTTGTTATTCATGATAAGATGTACGGGTATTCGAATGGTTGTTTTGTTTACATCATCATGATATTTTTTCACAATTAATAATAATGGAGCAAGTGTGATTTTGCCGAATATTTTTGTGTCATGTTTAACGTTTTTCAGTGTAATTGCTGACGTTTTAAATATAAAAAATTTTTTATAGTCGATTTTTTCACAAATATTCGATAATCAATTTTTTTTACATAATATTCGATGACCGATTTTTTTACAAATATTTTTTTGTTAATATTTTTTAAAATACTTTTTGATTCGGAAAGTTCGTGATGCTTGCATCACTGTTTATTTTATTTTATTTTTATTCTAAATATTTTATTTTAGAGAAGAACAGAACCACATTCATTTCTCATTGAAAAATTTCATTGAATTTTAAAATTATTAGAGCTTTTGAATGTTTTTTTTTCAATATTTAATAACTACCTCTTTAATTTAAGCCAAGTATCAAAAAAAAAAAAAAAAAAAAAAGTTAAAATTTTTAATCGGATTGATTTTTTCAGTAAACAATATTTTTATTATTAATTCAATATTTTTTTTACAAGATTCATTTCTTTCAAATTTTTAGTCAGAAGTTTTTTCTTTTTAATTTTATTGATTTATAGGTTTATTTTTTATTTTTCAATCATTTCTGATTTCAAAACTGCATTGAAATTGAATTTTTGTGTAGATAATTGGTATAATTATTTTTCAGATTGATTAAGAAAAATCAATTATAACTTTTCTCTTTTTAAATTTTTTTTTTATATCTTCAATTTTGTAGGTAGGTACAATTAAATTAAATGAGCAAATAAATTTTCAATTTTAATGCAGGTGAGCAGTAGGTACCTACTTTAAACTAGACAATTTTAAAATTGCAATTTTTCCCCATGTAAATTTTTTTTTAATCTCAGTCTCAAACTTGTACTTATATTAAGAAAGTATGTGATGGAAGCGCACTATGGCAGTGCACCTAGACGCGCGACCATTTGCACACCCATAAAATTTCTCTAATAATCGCAGTTGTGAAATGGATCAACGCAACTGCACGCAACCATTCTAGGTTTCACAAAATGGGTGCGTGTGGACGCGTAACACTTACGCGCAACCATATTCTAAGGTTATGGTCGCAGGAATAGGTGCACTGGACTAGGAATGGTTTACGCGCCCATAAATGGTCGCGTTATGGATGTACAGTGGTTGCGTTAATGGACGCGCGCCCATAATTTTGCCAGCCGGGATAGAATACGCCATGTTGTACAATAAAATAATAAACCTTTCTCTCGACGTATAAATGGGTACACACTTGGCAAAATGATTTGTTAATAGTGCGTATAACGTATCACAAAGGATCAGCTTTGACAAGATGAAATTTATGAGAACGTTCGGAGAAATTTTCCATTTCTAAGTGATTCGTATATTATGTAGTAGGTTTACTACCGAAACTAGTCAACCCACAAGTAAATCTAATACGTATATGCGTAAAGTACTAGCGTATATTTACTCACGATGAAATTTTCAAGGATTTCGCGAAGAATTTCTCTTTCTCATCCTGTCTCGAGATCATTATTCCTCCTTCATCTTTCTCCCTGACTGTCTGTGCTCTCTCTCGCTCATTTCACCAGGTAGCTAACGCACCCTCTATAATGTTGAATTGCGGATGAGACATAAGTCGAATACTCTATGCGAATGATGAAAATCAAATTTCAGCCTCGAGAAGCAAACAATACTTCGTTACCGGGGTTTATTCTTTGCGAGGAATTTTTTAGGAAGGAACAAGTTCGCCAATTTCTGTTGCTCGAATTAGGCCTAGATGACCTTGAATGTTGTGCAAAATCTAGATACACTTCGAAAATATTTGGACGCGATAAAAAGTTTTTTTTTTCAATTAGAAAAAAATGATTGGAACACAAAAAAAAATAAAAATTAATCATTATCAGGGGTCAATTTTGTAAAAAAAATGTACTTTGAATAAAATTTGAATTTTTTACTAAAGTAGATATTTAAAAAAAAAATGTTCACAACAAAATTTCTAAAATTGTTTTTCAACAAAAGTTGAAAAATACTTAAAAAGTTGAAGAAATTTCAAATCTTTTTTTCAAATAAAATTTCAAGGATTCAATTTTGTTACAAGATTTGATTTTTTCACAAAACTTGATTTTCTTTGCAAAAATTGCAAGATTTGTTTCCCAACTAAACTATTCACCATAATAATCTGATCAAATTTTTGCGAATTTTTCCAAAGAAATTTCTAAAATTTCTTCATTTAACAAACCCTGTTTTTGGAAAATTTTTAAAAAATTGAATTTTTTACAAAATTACCTAAATATCCAAAAAAATACTCCGAAGTTCATTTTTTTTAAAATTTTATTTTTTTAAACAAACTGTTGTTCCTGAAAGTTGGAAAATTTATTTTTCAAAAAAAATTTTTAAAATTTTTAAATTAACAAAATACGAATTTGTTTCTTCAGCGAAATTGGAAAGATTTGATATTCAACAAAATTATTCAAAATTCATTTTTCAAAATTTTGAACAAAAAATTAATGTCAACAATGTGTGAAAAATAAGTTTGTCATCTCCTAAAAAAATTTCAAAACTGAACTTTTGAATAAAATTTCAAGAATTCAGTTTCTTGAAGATATTTCAATTTTTTCGCCAAACTTGGATAGGTATCTTTAGAAAAATTGATTTTTTTTTTCAAAAAAAGAAATTAAAAAATTTTGTGATGATTTATCTAAACAAAGTGGATTCCTTTGGATTTTTTTCAAAAATTCGTTATTTCAACAACATAGGGGTTTCAAAACAAAATTTCAAAAAAAAAAACACTTTCTCAGCATAATTGGAAACATTTGCAGTTCAACAATATAATTATTTTGTTTAAAATTCATTCGGAACAAAATCTTTTTTTTTTCAAAAAAAATATTTGAAAAATATATTTTTAATTAAAAAGTTGAAAAATTTGATCATTTCTTCTAAATTTCAAAAATTTGATTCCAACAAAATTACAAAGCTTCGCGGTCAAATCGAATTTCAAGAATTCAGTTTCTTAACGAAATTGGATTTTTTTCACACAACTTGAATTTGTTTACAAAAAAAAAAAAAAAAAAAAAAGTTTCCCAACAGAATTATTTACAATTTATTGGAACAACGTTGATTTTTATTGAATTTTTAACAAGAAATTCGTCTCAACAGAATTTGAAGCATATTTTGTCATTCGGAAACATTTCGAAAATTGTTTTTTCTTTTTTTTTTCAAGCAAAATATTGTTTAATAATGTATTTTGAACATTTTTTTTTTTTTTAATTCGTTTTTCAACAAAATTGTCAACAATTGAATTCATTCGATCAAAGTAAATTCGTTTTGGAATTTTTAATGAGAAAATAAATTTTTCTCAAAAAAATATCAAAAATCTGTTTTTCCAGCAGCAACTGAAATATTTTTTGTCACCCAAAAAAATTGTTCAAAATTCATTTTAAAGAAAAACAAGTTTAAAAATTTGGGTTTCTTCTTTTCAAAAATTCACTTCCATAAAATTTGAAAACTTCATTTTTAAAAAATCTCAAGAATTTAGTTTCTAATCAAAAATTTGAATTTTTATACCTAACAAAAACTAAAAAAATTATTTTTCAACCAAATTTCAAAAATTTGCTTTAAATGAAATTTAAAGAATTTATTTTGGAACCTTTTTGAAAATTGTTTTCAATAATTAAATAACTTCAAGCTTTCTCGACGAAAACCGTCCTTGAATAAAATTTTTCTTGACCTAAATTTTTCAAATGACATAAAAATAAATAGGACGAAAGTTTCCAAGTTACATAATATGTTTCATGTTGAAAATTGAAAAACTAGTGTATAATTTCTCAGTTTTCCACACGAGTAATAATTTCATTTTTTTTTTAATATCCAACTTTTCCAATAAAAGTTTTCAAAATTGACCAAGTTGATAAATTTTTCTTCCCGTGAAACCATTCTAAAAGTTTGGGTCATCCTCACTTCCTTCTATTTTGTCGACTTCTTCGCATTAAAAAATTATTCTTATTTACACGATTGTCTTTCATTAAAAATAAGAAAAGGTGTTCCTAAACTAATTTCCAATTTTTTGTTTCAAATGTAGGATTATTTCCTGTAAACACTCGCTCCAATATGTAAACCATACTAACATTACACAAATTTTTTTAATTCCAAGGCTGTCGACGAAGTTTTTTTTTTTTTTACATGGAATGTCTCACGCGACGAACGTTGAAAGCTCGATGTACATGGATGATATTTTTTACGACATAAATCGCATTCGCCAACTCTATATGCAGCTTATTACACCGACGATGGCGACACGAGAACGCAACAAATGGTAGTAAAACGCGAGCACGTTATTAAAAAATTACATAAAACCGCTCTCTGTACAAAATTTTTCAACCTTATGGGGAAACTGGAGTAAAAAAAATACTACTTCGCCTATATGGTTGGTATCGTATGTCAGTACACATATGCACGTACCGAAGCTGAAAACTACTTTATAACGGCAGCACACCTTGCAAAATTAGTATAATATTCTTGGCGTTTAATAATTTAAAAATAAAAACATACACACACGTACACGTACAGTACACCAAGGGTCCCAGGCATGAAGAAATAATCCTAGTTCATATATTTTGCAATAAGTACAGCCTTTAAAATTTCGCCAACTTTTTCATAGCGCTGCCGAGTCGTGGCAGGTATACTCGTACGTATTACGTACCATACTATACGGCGCGTATTAAATTAATACGTTCATTTAACGTATCATTCTCTTTTTCATGGCTCGGCTCAACTTTACAAACATGTAATAGCCTTTTTGTAATTACATCTATGATACGAAACAGCCGAGTTTACGAGTGAGCGCGGTCGAAAGGTGTTCGTGCATGTATGAACGCTCAAAAAGTACCTACGTACATGCATAAATACTACGTGTACTTATACCTACGTATAATCAAAATAAACCTCGTTCGTGTAAATTCACCTATTCTAAACCCTCTCTTTATTATCTCGAATCAACCGTATGAATATCTTTTATCATATCATATTCATGACCGTATTAGGTATGCATCCGAGTGCATCACTTTTTCACCTCTTTGCTTTTATTCTTCACGATTCGAATATAAAAGGAAGCAGAGTGGCCAAATTGGTCCAAATAAAACGAGGTATAAAGTTCCCGATCTCTCTTGAAGCTCTATCTTTTTGCAAGAATTTAACAACATCCACTATACCTCGTACTAAAAAAAAAATAATCCAAAACCAAAAAAATTTTTAGTCTATCAAATCTGATGAATTTACAAAATGAAAAATTGATTGAAAAAAATAATAATTTTGAAAATATTTAGCAGGTATGTGTTACCTAATCTACCATATTTCATTTTTCGAGAAAGTTTCAAACAAATCAAAAAATTAAATTACAAAAAAAAAAATAATAAAATCATTCAAAAACAAAATAAAAAAATGGGTTTCAGATGGATGAAAAAAATGTTTATGAAAAAAAATTTGAAAGAGTATTTCTAAAAAAAATATACAAATTGAAAAAAAAAATCGTCACGAAATTTCAAAAACATAATATCCAATTATTTAATTTTGGAGAAAAAATTTAGCCAAGGGATTGATATTTGAAAAACGAAAAATGAGAAAAAAAATCAAATAAATTTCTGAGAAAGGGTCTTCAGGATTACACACAAAAAAAGAAAAAAAAAAATCATCCATTAAAATTGTTTTCAAACAAAATTTTAAAATATTGTGAGTGTGGATGAGAAAACGTGTCTTGTCAGGAAGAAATTGATTCCAAGGTTTTGGCTGTTTTTCATCGATTTCGACCTATACTTTCATTTAAAAATAGTTTCATGGACCTAGGAACAATATTCAACCCCCAGGGAGACACAACTTTCCCAAAATCCATAAAAATCATTTTCTTTAAAAAAAATATAAGTTTTTTAAAAAGTTTTTCAATTTTTTTTTTTTTTTTTTTTTTTGTTAAAAATGGTTTTATAGACTTGAGAACAATATTCATTTCGCCCAGGGCAGGCAAAACTAACCCAAAACCAACAAAAATCAATTTTTTCAATTTTTATTAAATTTTATTTTTTCATTTTTTTCTCTTTTTGCTAAAAAAGGTTAAGATTGTCACGAAACATAATAAAAAAAGTTGACAATGAGTATGTTATTCATCAGCATGCATGATTGAAAGTATTTTTTGACTTTTTTTTTTTAGTTTTAGCAAACCATATTTTGCGCAAAATTGCCCCCTTTTGTGAAATGGGCTATAAACATGAGAGGTCAAAATTATTAGAGAATTAATATTCCACTAAGACCCCTCAATGATTGTACAAAGTTTCGAAGTTATCAGTTTTTGCATTACGGAGATACAGACTTGCAAAGTTTAAATCTTTCATTACCAAAAAAAAAGTTTTTCCTGACTAGGCACGTTTTCTCATCCACACTCACATATAATTCTGGAAAAAATGAATAAAATACGAGTATAATTTAATCCCCCTTCCCCGAAATATAGGTACTCAATAAGATGATGAATTCAGATAAAAATTGTTTTCATGTCCAGACAAAATGAGACAAAAATGTTCATTCTCCTTTCAAAGTTTTTTGAAGAAAAACATTTTTTTTTTTTTGAAAATTCAAAAATGTGCATTCAAAAAAATTCTAGAAATAGAAAACTGTTTTCAACAAAATTTTTAAAAATACGGGAAAATGTTATGTATTTTACTAATGTTACAAAATGAACATATCTCCAACGAATTACAAAGACGAGAGACGTACGAGTATCGAAAAAATACGAATACAAAACTTGCGTATTTAACAAAATAGAAACAAAACGTAGCCACTAATATATCGCTAACGCGGATACAAGTTTGCAACGAAAATACGAGATCACGAAATATTTAATAGAAAATTAATGAAGGGGATACGTTTTTCAAAAAATAATAATAAACATGAAAAAAAAAAAAATTTACATAAATTTTGAAAAAAAAAGTAATTCTCACACTTGAACAAAATGAGTCAGAATATTTTTTTTTCAAAATATAAAAAAATAAGGGAGTATGTTTCCTTACCTAAAAATGATAATAAGTAGGTAAACATAAAAAAAATTATTTATACATTTATAGAAATTTTGAAAAAATGGTCCTCATATTCGAATAAAATGAGTCAGAATGAATTTTGTTAAAATTCAAAAAAAAAATCAAAAATTTTTATAGAAAAATAAATTATGTTTGATAAAATTAGCTTTCAAAAAATGCATTCAATTAAGGAAAAAATGGTTAAAATTAAAGTAAATAAGTTATAGGTAAACCACATATTTGAACAAAAGTTTTAAAAAGTTTTTCTCATGCTCAAACGAAATAAGAAAGTAGTTCCTTTTAATCAAATTTGAGGTAGATTATACTAGGTATACTTACTCAATTACATTTTTCAAGAATTCAGCCCTCTCACTCAACCCGTTTAAGAAAAAAATAAAAAGGAGAATCTGAATATTTTTCAATAAATCGAAGTTGAACAAAACGTTAACATTAATTTACGTTCATTATATATTCCCAGAAATGAAATTAAAATTTTTTTCAAGAGCCTCCCCCACCCTCCAACTCCAAAAAATATAAATTAATCTAAAACAAAAGAAAATGATAGAAAAGAATCTCAACATTTTTTTTTTTCATTTCAGCAAATTTATTTTAGAAAACTTCTTCGGATTTTTAAAAAATAAAATCAGAAACTATTCCACAAAATTTTATTAAAAATATTTCTTCAAAGTCTAAAAATGAAAAAATTCAATTTTTTTTAGAAAACATTGTGCAGAAAAAAATATTGAATAACCAACTCTCAAAAGTCAAAACAAAAAAAAGAAGGTTTTTGCAGAACTTTCAACAGGACTTTTTCAAATTGAAAAGTGTTCCAAATTTCTCAAATTTACTGAATTTAAAAAAAAAATCATCTATTCGTATTTACGGCAAACTGAGTATGCAAATTAACATACACATCATAAAACCATATTTACGGCAAACTGAGTAATCAAATTTACATACATCATAACACCACTTTCACGGCAAAGTGAGTAGGCAAATCATATTATCACTTACTAAAAACCAAGAAGGCAACTTATTTTCCTTGGTATACATATAATACGAGTACATATAACTTTTTTGTATCCTCCAAAGGCTCAAAACTCGATTTTTTTATTGACTTTTAGAAAATTAGTAGGTAAAACAGAATTTTTCACAATTTTTTTTTTTTTTTAAATTTTACTAAATCCATTTTTCTTTAATTTCAGATTTTTACAATAATTGCAATTTTTTCCAAATTTTTAAAATTTTAATTTTTTCAAATTTTTGATGTTTTCAATTAAGTATTTTTTTTCTTTTTTAAAAATATCAGTCATAATAAATCAAAGTTGAAAATTGTTGTCAATAATATTTTTTGAGAGATTTCTTCTCGAAAAAATTGTCCACAATCGAAATTTTCAGGGATTAGTTTTCAAAAAAGTTTTGGGAAAATCATGTACTATCATTAAAATTGAGAAAGGGTACAAAATGAAAAAATTAATTACTTCATAAACTGGTTTCCAACGAAATTTGCGTTTCTTTTTTTCAAATCTACGAAAAATAAAAGTGAAAAAAAGCTAACCTTGACCCACCACAATGTACGCATATAATACGAGTAAAGTATATTAATCACATGATCAAGGTCAAGAACATCACCTCTTCCCAATACCTATTCCTGTCCTTTCCGACCTCGTCTTCTTCCTCTCGTCGGTGTATTCCCACGATAATAAATCTCCCATCGAATTACGAAATAAATGAGGGAAAAAATCACGCCGAAAAAAATATGAACGTAGGAAAAAAAATGCTAAACGGATTCGCATAATTTTTTTCAACTGTTCGCCTGCGTTTGGTATTAGTTCTCCGCCAAGACCACGCTGGAAAAAAATATCTAATCTATAGCTTCTGGTTTCCCGCGTTCAGCAATAAATCTCAATACCCTTTGACAGCGCGCCACCAGTATAGAAAAAACATTATGTGTGTAACGATTCGGGCGGCAGCTGCGGCTACGGTACCAAATCGCTCCCGCACCACGTGTTTCCCTGGTCGAGAAAAATTATTATTCGTGTAGACTTCAAACTCCTGTATCGAATTCGTATAATCGCTTCTATTTAGCCAGATCGACGAGGCGAAAAAAACTACTAAATAATTTCCTCTCTTTGAACCTCTTCGTCTCGACGAGATGATTTACGATTTGAAAAAGTTCCGGTGGAATGAGGGGAAGGGGGCGATATAAGAAAATTTTCACGTCGCGTCGAAGAAATGTCCTCGTTTGTTACCACATCTTCTTGTTTACGTTTTGGTTGTATTATTTTTAGAAAAAATCAAGGATCGGGTTCTGCGCCAGGAGCCATCGTCGACGTCTCATTAAATTCATCTTTTTTGCACGTTTGTAGTTTATTCAACTGTAATTCGCTACAAATTGTTATTTTTATGAAATTTTTACAAATTTTTTGGGGAATTCGAAATGAGACCAAATCAACGACGACTTAAACCTTCATCTTTCGAGCAACGAGGCGCTTGGTTGTTTTTTGTTTCATTACGAATATTTTTCATCCTTCTGCACATACGTATTTTTTCGTACCGAAATATTTTCAATTTTTAACCTCAAACTTTGCTTAATTCACTATTTACTCGCGTACATTTTTCATAACGCTCGCCTCTTTCATTCCACGAGCTCATATAGAATAATACAACTCCTCCGGCCCGGCTTATACGTATATGGTCTTTTCATACATGGAAAAAATCGAAAATATGACCTTCGACGATATACGCCACGCTCGATGGTAGATATAGGTAGTCGAAGAGCATAAAGAAAACTTCTTCTATGGTTGTGTTGTCGTATCTTACGCACGCGAACCGAATAAAAACACGAATTCTTCGCTTTTACCTTCCCTCTCGTCTGCCCCCTCCACGCCTGGCCTCATATTCGAACATAAAACAAACCGCGCTCGGCACGTTTTCGATAATAAGTCAAAAGTAAACCGAAATCCTATTATAGAATGGCGAATAGTTGGGTAAACATTTCAATTCTTCGTTTTACTTTGTTCATCTATCGCTATATACTTACGCACATATTTTAAACCTAAACAAGCCAACACTACGCCACAAACCACCCCCGAAATTCAAACGTTTATATAAGTAAGTAGCTCTTTTATACTATACCATCATCTCTATATATATGAATGTATGGTCACGAGTCTAGCTGTATTTATTCAATATTAGGAAAATTCCTCGTACTTCCTGAGACTGAAATTAAGGATTCTTTTTGTTAATCTGGGCCCAGTTTACGAACTTGCGATATGTCGTAACGCAGCGATATGCAAGTAATGAGAAATGCGTTTTGAAGGCCATACGGGGCCATACGGGGCAAAGAGGTATTTCATATCGCTGCGTTACAAAGCGTATCGCAAGTTCGTGAACTGGGCCCTGAAGAGATGCAGTGAAGCATCCATCATTCTTTTTTTCCAGTCAAAAATTAACATCAAATTATTGACGTGGAAAACTTTTTTTTTGTGGGGGGGGGGGGGGGGCTGAAAGAAAATGCATGATTTATCAACATTTTTCATGGTAAAAGTGAGAATAGTAGAAAAATCGAGCTTTCAAGTCATAACTTTTTCCCCTGTATATTTTGACACGCGTTTTTGCGCCACCCGTTTACTTTTTTGAAAAAATGAATAAAACGTTTTCCGTTGCAAATTTTATCTTTTTCCCGATAAAACGCATATTTACAGAGTTATGAGCGAAAAACGACGAGGGGGTCACTACAAATCCATATTTGGAGGACTTTCTAAGGCGTGAAGTTCGAGAACTTTTTGATATTCAAAATTGGAGGAGAGGGAGGAGTCCAATCGAAGTTTTTGTAATAACCAAAATTATTGCTGGGACTTCAAGCTATAACTTTTGCTTGAAAACTTTTTCAATTGGACCTCTCCCTCTTCAGCGATTTTGCATAACATTCCAAAGATACTAATTAAACATTAGAGGAGAGAGAGAGGATGGGCCAATTGAAAAAATTTTCAAATAAAAGTTGTAGAAAAAGATCCTGAATATAGTTTTGGTTCTTATAAAAATTTCGATTGGATCCCCCCTCTTCTCCGATTCCACATAACATCAGGTAGATATTTTTTCAAAATTGGAGGAGGGGTTTAATTGAAAAAATTTTCAAACAAAAGTTGTTGCTTGAAGTTTTAGAAATAATTTTGGTTATTACAAAAATTTCGATTGGACCTATATCTCTCCTACAATTTTGAATATCAAGTATCTACGTAGTATTGGACTCGGTATACTATTTACGATGGTGCCAAAAAAAAACAGTACTGGGGCGATCCACTCGTGCTTACATACACCTACCTAGTTCCTACAGCCCAAAATACTCCTGCTGGTTTTTCTATCTTGAATTCGATACAACCAACAACCTCCCCTCCCCCCACCACATCTCTTCAATACTCGTTTTGATTGGGATATCTAACTCATACAATAAAATACACCCAAGGGCAACGTAGTACGAGTAGGTTCGTCTTAACCATTCTCTGTTATCAGTGTCTTATTGCTATTTCTGCCTGAACATACACATAATATCTAAATATGAGAACAACGTAATAGTGAAAACACTGCTGCTGCTGCTGCTGTTGCCAATAATTCTTCTTCTTGGAAAAATTGACAAGCAGAAATCGCATGCCATACTGCCATCTTGATGATTTTACCTCGTAAATACTTGTATTTATACTTATTCGTGTTTTATTTTTCGACTTTTTTGCCCCTGCTGTTGGGTTCAAGATGATAACCAATATTTTCACCCATTACAATAAAGCCCCTATGTCGACCCGTACCGTCACGCCTCGTCCAAAACAATCAAATTTATTGCAGATGATACTTACACACAGGACATTGTACCACACGTTTAATGGCCAAATAAAGGTGAATGATTCGTGTCCTTATGATTGGTGCAAGTACTGCATATTTAAGGTTGCCTTCTTTGAAATATTTACATCGGATACGATTTCTCAAAGGTATAATTTGAGCAGTTTGTTGGAAAAATATCTATAATACATAAGTATAGGTATGTTTTTGGAATGGAAATATTTTTCAGATTCTCGGAGAAAAATACATGTGAAAAATTTCTCAGTTTTTTTTTAAATTTTTAAATAAATCTCCATTCGATTTTTTCGAGTAAAAAGTTTCTCAATTTTTTTTTATCAAGTAAAATTTTTTCAATATTTTTTGAGAAATAAATTTTTTAGAAATTCCAGAAATCGTAAAAAATCGTAGAGCGGACCCTTGAGAATTATTTTAATTAATTCCACAATCTTGAGAAAAATGTTTTCCCAAAAAAAATATTCTGTCACAAAAAAACGTTATTTGAGGATTTCAAGTTTCTAGAAATTCCAGAAATCTTGAAAAATCCTAGGACAGTCCCTCGTTCCTCTAAGATTATATTAATTGATTATGAAATCTCGAGAAAACTAATGGGAAGTAGGTACTCCTTCGGTCATCAAATTTTATTCTCGGTTTTCTAAATCACAAAAAAAATTGAGCACTTATGGCTTAGTTTTTTGAAATTCCAGAAATCGTGAAAAATCATAGAGCGGGTCCTCCCGGATTATTTTGATGTAACTCCGCAATCTTGAGAAAACTTACGGGAAGTACACTTCGTGTTTTCGAAAAAAAAAATATGGCTTTCTGAGTCATAAAAAAAAATTATTTGATGATTTTAAGTTCATTTTTTTGAAATTCCAGAAAAAATTTTTGTTGAAGAAATCATTTTTAAAAACATTTCCTCCAAATGTTCTATGCTAAAATTCCTGATAAGAATTGAACTTTTTGAAAGATTTCCGGAAAAAATGTCCCTGCAAAATAAAATTATTTTTCAAAAAAATTTCAAAAAAATTTTTATTAAAAAATTTATCTCGTAGGTAAGTACCTATAATTTTTGAAAATTGAAAAAAAATTGCAATTTTTTTTCTCTTCTAAAAGATTTTTCAAAACATGAAAATGACATCTAATGAACGAAAAATTTGTTAAGTAAAATAATTTTCACTCTGAATCTTTCAATTTCCTTCAGATTTTCTTTTGAAATTTCCTCTTATAAAATTTTCGGAAAATTTCTCAAAAATCGTTCTTTTCAAAATTTTTGAAAAATTTAGTCGAGAAAAGTAATTTTGAAAAAAAGTTTACTAAAAAATTCTCCAATCTCAAGAATTGAAATATGCTCACTACAAATTTTTATGAGAAAAACTATCAACACAAAATTTTTTCAAAAATTCCCGAAAATATTCTTGAAGAAATTTCTTTTATTGAATGAAATATGAGAATTTTCTTGAAACAAAATCAATTTTTTTATCTCACATTTTTCTTTAGATTCTTCCTGTTGAGAATTTTTCTTGGCAATCTTGATAGAAATTTTCAAAAAAATGCTGTCATGTCATTGCTTTCCCATAGCAAAAAATGACCTTTCCCATCACAAAATTTGTTTTCATCGATATTTACCAATTTTGAATTGATTTAAACCTGAAATAACTTCACTTGAAACGTTGAAAATGAGTATGCAGTTTCCATCCGAACTTCGTCCCCTACCTCCCAAATAATATGATTTTTGACCCTGGCCACTTCTCAGAGGTGAACACCCTCTCTCTCAATCAAAAAAATTCCATAATAGAAATTAAATCAAATTCCAAAAAAAAAATAAAAATACTATTTCCAAACCACAAAAAAATCAAGCAGATAACATATTCAGGGCACATTTCAGCCGCATGTAAACCCCTTCTCTTCCCCTCACTCCAAAAACCATCACCGTTCTCAGCCAAGTCATCGCACCGCGTCGATTCGCGCGCCATAAAAAAGCTGGCTGGGCTTGTTTTATAGAATTAAAATTTCATCCGGATGCTTTAATCGGAAATAAAAAGCGATGCCAAGAGACTTATTTTCTGTTTTGTGTGTGCCGAGTGCTGCAGGTAGGCTCGAGGTTGACAGGGTAGAGCTGGGTAATTTCAGAGTGGAAAAAATTTGTAAAGGTTTTCCTTTCACGTTTTTTCCGTTAACGGTCATGTAATAGACCTATAATTACGTTTTACGTTTTCTTTTTATCGTTCAAACGTTGGGCGACGTTGTTGGTTCGTTTTCGGAATTTTTTATTAAAATCGGCATGTCCGTCTGCTCTGAAACTGGCGATTGATTTTTGTTATTCTTTTTCAAAAACCTCCTCTGGCAAATTGTTATAGCACAGCTCGCAAGGTGATCTTGAATGAAATAGCTGGGGGAAGGGGGAGCCTGAATCTTTCGCATATTCGATTCGAGAAAACTTTTTCACCCCTCGTATAAACTAATTAAAAATATCGTCGACAAGCTAAAAAAAAAAAAATTAAAGCAAAGAAAAATATGCGTTAAACGAATTATAAAAAACTGGAAAGTTGTAGATTAGGAAGTTTTGTTGACGCATTGAGCCCCCTCTGGCGGCGCCTGCTCGTACAATGTTGCGCTCTCTTTACCCTTTAACCTCAAATATTTGTTAAGTCGACCTCTCTTCGTCGGTTAGTGAAATAATAAAAGTTGACCGCGTACCTCATCCGTCTTGCTTCGTTCGCCCGCCTTTTTATGTCGCTATCTCGTTCTTTCTTATGAAATTATATACGTACGTGCGGCAATATTACATGCCGCAGAAATGATGAAAGTTCAACCTCGGTATATATATGGTACATATATAACCCATTCTCGTATATACATACGTATTATATACCCTGTAGTATAGAAATAGAGTAAGAACACATGGTCGAAAGCCCCCTAGTATACATGTATAGGCCATTGTAAGCTACAGCTTTTATAGTATATATAACCTCTGCTATAGTGTCGGGTTAGAGCAGCAACCAACTAGAGAAAATGTGCATGATTGATGATAGCACACGTCTTCACTCTAGCAAGCCAACAGCGGGGCAACGTTACAAACAATCCTTTCGTCACTCTTTCACATTACCCTCTCGCTATCTCTATCTATCTATCAATGTAAATGTGGAGGAGCAGGAGGAGGAGGCCCATTGCTGAACCCAGCTGTATTTTAAATGGAATAGCCCCCGAGGCTTCTTTCCTCCAAAGTTGATGCGAAGATTTTACTACACTATACGGTAATTTACGCGTGTTTCCCTGCTCGCCGACATGCACGCATTCTATATGAACCCATCAAGCTCCCCTTCCGCCCTGTTGCCTCGCCACACGTATCGTATCTCATTTTGCTTCATCACTTTCCATCAATTTCGAGTAAAATTTCCTTCAACACTCGATTAGATTAAACTTTGCCCAGATATTCGTGTTCTTTTTGCAGCTCATCTCGCCAATTGGCAAATGTCAACATGGGCATCTTACAGCTATCAATTTACTCTGCTTCAAGACTCGACGTCTGCCAGGACGACCACTACAGTACGTCGTAAAACAACATCCCCGGTTAATTAAAAGATGAACGAGAAATATTATGGTGAAAAAGTTCACGTAGCAATATTCTTCGTAGGTATACCTCTCGCTCTACACTAACAAACTTCGTAACTCGACAGTAAAGTGAAATTCGAATTTCACGTAGTAGATAAATTTTGTGTAGGGCCAAGTTACTTACATACGAGACGTGACGAGACGTCGTCGGCTGTATAAATATTCATAAATTCATTAAGCTGCTCTCTCCAGTCTTCGAAATATTATTTCGTCTCTTAATCGTTTAGTAAATTCAATTTTCCATGAAATCAAAATACGTTCTTAGGACCGCATGCTCCCCCCCTCACCACACTATGAGTGTATCTGCTTCGAATTGTGAGGCCACTGACACATGCACGAGTAAATAACTCGAATACTTATCTCTCGGTGTAACATATTCTCGTGTAGATTCGTATTAGTATGCAAATTAATCGACACAGATACGAAGCTGGTTGCTGGGATTGGTTGATCAAGGCGAGCAGAAAAATTTTAGGAGTTGATTATGCAACTTATATGACATTGAGGTGAGATGAATAATTGTAGTAATGGTCGATAGTTTCAAACTATCGATAGTCAACAAGAGTTCGATTATGGATAGTTCAAGACTATCGATGCTTCCAATACTATTGTTGGAAAATTGATAGTTGAAAAAAATAATGAAAGATATTGAATCGGTTATACATACTGTGCTGAGCTAACTCAGTAGACATACCTGGAGTGATTCACTTTCATACATAACATATTTACCTTCCGAAATAGCAACACAATTCGACATAAATCAAACGCGTATATTGACATTATAATATTCACATTGACAATTTGATCTTTACATATTAACTACACATAACCATGTTAACCGATTTTGCAGCCAGACCAGCCTATCTCTCTCGCGCGCCATGATTCTTTTTCAAAACTTCTTCCACAGCTCGCTGCTTTCTTTTTAAATTCGTCAATCTCGTCTTCATGTACGTTCGGCATCGGCAAAAACATCTACAGTGTTTGGGGATAAATCCCCTCCCTTCGACTTATCTGTAATCGTATCTGGTTCATGTCAGAAACGTCTTTGAAAAATAAAAATCATTCGTTGAAACGAGCTTGTACGTTGTATCATTTTCTTATGGTGTAGCTTCGATATGCTAAAAACATTATGGTCCTTCGGGCTATCGAGCTTAGGTTTTCGATCATTTTTGTAAATTTGTATTTTTCGTAAAAGTTGAATTTCGTTCGTTCGCGTTTTTGCGTAAAAAATTTTGTTTCGTAACCATGGATGACGCCCAACGGACTCGCCGTAGGCTGAAAATGGATCTCAATCGCACTACTGATCAAATCAATAAGATCATAGATAAAAAAAACACGTTGAGTTTCGAAGCTCTTCCATCGTTGGAGCATCTTGTCGAAGAATATAGAAATGATTATCGTGAATTTCGGTCATGCGTCGCGGTTATTATCAAGAAATTAACTAGTGAAGAGTCTGCAGATGAATTTGAAAAGGATCTCACAGCTGCAAGCAGCAATCTAGCGGTTTTCGTCGGGAAAAGTAAGGATTACCGTAAAAAATATGAATTATCCCAATCGTAGTCGACAACATCACCTCGAAAGTCGGAAGGTGCTGATGAATTAAATCAAACAATTCGCGCTTTAGTTGGACAACCAAAGCTTCCACCAATTGAAGTTCCTACTCAGAAAATTTTCTAAAGGAAAGGCCGTCGCATCGTCTTCTCTGAGTTCGTTAAAGTTGTTTACTAATTTCTCCATTTCTTTTTTTTTTTTGTTTTAAAAAAGACACAATAATTTAAATAGAAGTGCACAACTGACGCGTAACAATTCAACAAGAAAACTAGAAGTTTGCGAAACTCGAATGAACACGCACAATAATTTAAATAGAAGTGCACAACTGACGCGTAACAATTCAACAAGAAAACTAGAAGTTTGCGAAACTCGAATGAACACGCACAATTATTTATATAGAAGTGCACAACTGACGCGTAACAATTCAGTAAGAAGACTAGAAGCTTGCGAAACTCGAATGAACACTGAAGAAACATTGGCACAGCAGCTCATTATATACTGCTCTTTGTGGGTGTTAATTCATCCCGCCACTTCCATCTGCACCAATGAGAAAAATATTCGGCGGCGGCATGTTCAAAGTATAAAATGAGAAAAAGATTCAGTGGCGGCATGTTCAAAGTATAAAATGAGAAAAAGATTCGGCGGCGGCATTTTCAAATTATAAAATGAGAAAAAGATTCGGCATCGGCATGTTCAAAGAATTGTTCCTTTTTTTTTCTTCTGCTTAATCAACTAAACACAACATCAAAGGACACATTCCACCACCCCATTTCCAAGAATTACTGCGGCACACCCGAACGGCACACTCGATCGATAATATCGGAAGATGTAACGTATCGATAAAAAATCGTTTGAAAATCTATAGATGTTCTCACGATATTATAAAGATTTATCGGTACAACTTCATAGGCAAAAAATCTAAAAACTATCGAATTCGATATTATTAAGATTTTATGACGATATTCGTCAACGATACTATCGACAAAGAATATTAAATTTATCGATTCCGATTTTCCACCGATTTTGGGCAGATATTTGAAACTACATTATCGACAAAGAATATTAAATTTATCGAATTCGATTTTTTAACGATTTTGTAAAGATATTTAAAACTATGTTATAGACAGATTATATGAAATTTCTCGACTTCGATATTTTACCGATTTTTTGACGACATTTGAAACTATATTATCGACAGATTATATTAAATTTATCGAATCCGATTTTTTACCGATTTTGTAAAGATATTTGAAACTATATTATCGACACATAATATCCAATTTCTCGAGTTCGATTTTCTAACGATTGCGTGAAGATATTTGAAACTATATTATCGACACGTAATATGAAATTTCTCGATATCGATTTTTTTAACGATTTTGTGACGATATTTAAAACTATATTATCGACAAATAATCTGAAATTTCTCGAATTCGATTTTTCAACGATTTTGTGAAGATATTTAAAACTTTATTATCGACACGTAATATGAAATTCCTCGAATTCGATTTTTCAACGATTTTGTGGCGATATTTGAAACTACATTATCGACAAATAATCTGAAATTTGTCGAACGATTTTTCAACGATTTTGTGACGATATTTGAAATTATTTCCAAATTGGTGAAAATTTTTCCAAGTCCAACACGTCTGGAAGTACTAAACTGCCTATTATAAGCGTTTTATTGCTAATTCCTCAACGATAAGGTATGGCATAGTGGTTAAGGAAGAGGATTACCATGCAGGAGGTAGATGGTTCAAGCCCCACGGGTGGCAGATTTTTTATAATTTTTTTTTGACTTTTTCTGAAATGATCCTCTTACCGTAACATGAATAATGTGTTTATGCATAGTTTAATGTATTAATTATGCTAATTAATGATTTTTAATTATAGAAAAAAGCTAGTAAAAGACGAAAAATCGGAATAAAAAATCGACAGAATATCGAATTCGATAAAGTGTCGCAAAAGTTCCGCCTAAATCGTGAAATTATCTTTCGATATTATAGATATATTATCGATAAAATATCTTACTATAATCTCGAAATTTTTGCTAAGTATAATTCGTCGATAATCTATCTATATATCGAAAGATAATTTCACGATTTAGGCGGAACTAACGCGACACTTTATCGAATTCGATATTCTGTCGATTTTTTATTTTGATAATTTGTCGATTGTGCTGTTCGGGCAGTTCTTTTCATCTAGTTTAAGCATTGGTGATGACTCATTTCCTGCATGACATCATACTTTCTAACATTGAAATTCTTTTTTCAACTCTCAGTTCTTTTATTACTTTTACCAAGTGTACACGTTTGTTTTCGCGTCGAGTTTCAAGTTGGGGTGGGGTGGGGGGTGAAGGGGGTGAGAAGAGGGGGTAATCGACAGACGAAAATGTGGAGGGTGAGTGAGGGGTGAGGATGGCGTGAGTGACCAGTGAAAGACCGCGCAGGCGCACTCACCTATGCTCTGTTCTGTTTTTAGTCAAAGTCCATCGCACAGCGACACTAGCGCTCCAGTCTGGGTCACCACAGAGCGATCGCAGCGCTCGAAGCGCTCCTATAGTGATTGAATAATGGTGTCCTTTTAACTACTCTTGTAGCAAGTTGGCTTTTAATCGAAAATTTCACGATTGTTGATTGAAAAATTGATGATGAAATATTCGGCGGAAGAGGATAAAAGCAAAATTAATATCTTTCTCGTTGAATAAGCTAGTCTGGCAGGCAGGAAAAATTGTAAAATAAAACGAAGAGTATAAACCTTATTTCGTAGTTATATGTTATATGTAATATCTTCAAATTAATAAGTACCCGAGGTATTTTTTATGGTCTATTTTCCACCATAAAGTAAATATCAGCTTCGCATTCGGGGTAGGTATTTTTATTTTTTCTTAGAGTAAAAAACTTAGGAGACGAACTTTTAATGAAAAATCTCTATATTTTGCGGACATGAAAGGACGCAATTTAAAATATGAAATTTTCTTTTGACGCGACATTCATCGCACAGGACTACAGGATAGAAAAGGCGTAGCGTAGACAGCTTGTTCGAAAAAGGGAGAATTATTACGGATCAAAATGACGATGCTGTGAGAAAGAGGTTGGCGAAAACGAGCAACAAGTATATTAAATTTATTCACTGTTGGAGAGAAAGAGAGATGGAGATTAAGAGAGACGATAACCACGACGACGGTGACGACGCGAGAGACGGATTCGATTATTATATTGTACGTCATGTATACGTATAAACATATAAACGGTGTTATATTTTGAAATAATAATAAAAAAAGCTGTTGGAAACACAATGAGTCGCTTTTCAAAAAAATCACTATATCCCTTAAACGACTCGCCTAGTACACGTCGTCCGTGCTGCTGTCACGGTTAATTATTTACATAATATGACCCGTTGGTAGGGAGTTAATAAGCGTGCGGTAAATCTCTCTCTCTAAAAAAAAAAAAAAACAAGAATGGAGAATTAAAACCCCGTGTAACAATCGTGTCGAAATAACGAGTTAGTTCTTTCTCCATTATTCGAAACGATAACGCAAAAATCGTGTCAATCTCAGTTGCATTTTTTTCCTCCCTCGGTGCTTTTTTTTCCCCTGTAGTAAAATGAAACGTCGTTATACACGTTGAAAATCGCGTCGCGTCGCACTTCTCGCTCGCTAAATGGTTGATTAGCGGTGTGCGAGGAGGTGCGGAGAAAGTATTACAGCACAACGGAACAAGGACACTTGTAAAAGTTGTAATTAAAAACTCCTGCTTCTATTCAAATACTTCAAAGGATGTAAAAAAAAGTTGAAATATTTTCCCATCTCGTACACTGCTATAAGTTTTAAATACGAGTGTAATGTACGCCGCTCCGCTCGCTCGGTCACCTTTTTTTTTTTCGTTTGCTTTCATTTCGGCGTCGTATAAGTGTAGGCACTTGTATACTATACGCTTGTTTTCAGCTGTTTGATTTGTATAATGAAGATTGTGACGAAGATTTCGTGTTTTACGAACCGAGCCCAGACATTTTCGAAAATAGAAGGACATAGTGATGCATAAAAACTGCTCTTCTGTTCGAAAAAAATCTTAGAATTCACGAAACAAAAATGGTAGGTATAATTAATAACATCGAATAACAAATGATCTTGTTTTTTATACATTTTTTTTTTAATAATAAAAGGGAAATTTTCAATTTGTTGAAAAGAAAAAGTGCTCTAGGTACTGTTGGATAAATGATCAATTTGATAGAAAATAGAAATTTTTGAAACTTTTTCAAATTAAAAGTATAGGTATTTTTTAATGTTGGGAAACACTTGATGAAAAAAAAAATCGTTGGGGACTTTGACTAGATTTTTTTTTTTTTTTCAAAGCAAGATTATTCAAAATTGGATCTAGAATTTAGGTCGAATTCTGTTTTTGAAATTGTTCAAAACTAATTTCGTTAATATAAGAAAAAATGCTCTTGACGACCTAATTTCTAATTTTTCTGAGAAACTAATTTTTTGAAATTTTATTAGAAAATAATTTTTTTTTAACAAAACATAATAATATATTTTTATTTTGTTTTAAAAAATCTTCAAAAGAATTAAAGCTCTTTGGTTTTCAAAGTTTTTCAAAATATTTGACCAAACACAATTTTAAAAAATTGTACTAGATGAAATCCCATGAAAAAACAGTCCAATAAAGGTTATTTAAAAATTTGCTCAAAAATATACATACCTATATCTATGAAAGTATATTTATTTTACCTAAATATTTCCTTCCATTCAATTTTTCCTGGTTTTTCCATTTTTTTTTTTTTTTTTTTTTTTTTACAAAAACTTAGGATTTTTAAAAGTTTTGAAATCATGTACAATTTAAAAAAAAAGATCAAAAAAATTCTCATCAAATCTTGTTTTTGGAATGAGTAATGTTTATTTTCAAAAATTTATTTTAAAAACTAGGTAATTTCTATTCAAATTTTTTTGAAATTTTTGCAGTTTTGTTTAATTGAAAAAATACTATTAGGTAGTAACTTAACTACATGGCCCAAAACTAATTTTCTTCAATTTTTCGAGGAAAAAAATCGATCCACTACAAACACTTTTTTCAAAAATTTGTTATTTCAACTGAATAATTGTTTATTTTTATACAGGCTTGTCCAAAAACTTTTTTATGAAAATTTCAAGTTCCAAAATTTGTTAAAATTTAGTTCAAAAAACTTTTTAAAATTTTTTTTCGATTTTTAAAAATCCTATTGAACATCTGTTTTTTGATTTTATTTTAATACGTATAATGAATTAAAAAAAAAATCTTTATCTAGGTATCTACCTATCTTTTTTTATTATGAAAATCCTTTTATCGATATTTTCATTTTTTTTTTCAATTATTATTCAACACAATTCAAAAACTTTTCAGAATTTTTCCATGTTTTGAAATTTTGTTTCAAAACTGATTTTTTTCATTTTTTTTACACATTTTTTAATTCATTCAAAAACCTGTTTCAAATTTTTTTGATAAATTTCCAAAATTTTGTTCAATTATAAAACAAAAATAAAAAATTGTACATAAAAAATTATCTTCAAAATTTGTTGAAAAATGAATATATTTTTTTAATTTCATTAAAATTTATTTCATTTTTTCTTCATTGTTGGAGAAAACATCACAATGAATATCAAAATTCTTTGAAAATTCTGAAAGGCTGTTCAGTTAAGAAAATGCTTGCTTCAAAACCAATTTTTCGAAAATTTTTGAAAAATTTGAATTTTTAAAAATTTAATTTGTACCTTCTTTTTTTTATTTGTTCAAATTTTTTCCCCAAAAATTTCAAAAAATTGTAATTTTACTAATCTTCTTTCAAAAATTTCGAAAAATTTCGTTCGCTTTAAAGAAATATAATATTTATACAAATATAATTTGTGCAAAAACTTTTTTAAATTAATTTTTGACGAAAGCTTGAAAATATCAAAATTTATTTAAGAAGAAATGTTTAATTTTTTTCAAATTTAATTGAGGAAAATATGTTTTAAATTTTAAAACATTTTTTTTTAATACCTAGTAGGTAGATAAAATTTTTTTTTAAATAATAAAAAAAAATTGAACTTTATCGAAGCACAGTTCAATTTTTAAACCTGAAATTTCGTTGAAAAAAAGAAGTATTTTTAAATTTTTTCTTTGAGCATGTTTTCTTTTTTTTTTAAATTTACCTAGTATTCAAGACGTTTTTTCAAATTTTTTTACAAGTAAGTATTGGGTCCAAATACAGTTTTTAAATTTTGTTCAAAGACTTCGACAATAACGTTTTTTCTTTATTTTTTCTTTTTAAATTCAATGTTTAAGAACAATTATTCAAATGTTAACTCGATGATCAATTCATAAAGATCGAGAAATTAATCGATTTGTTGAAAATGAAAAAGGCGAAGATATTCTCGATTTATTGAAATCGAATAATCGAATAAGTATCAATAGTAATTCATTTTGTTTAAAAAACAAATTGAAAAAAATTTCCAAAAATATTCGGTTCATAAAAATTGAAAAATTATTCGATTTATCGAAAGCGAGAAAGTCGGAGATATTCTAATTTTATTGAAATCGAATAATTTATTTTGAAAGTTGAAAAATTTGGATAAAAAATTCAGAAAAATCAAAAAATATCTATTTACTCGGTTCATGAAAATTTAAAAAATAATCGATTTATCGAAAATTGGAAAATAAAAGACACTCTTGATTTTTCGAAATCGAACAATCAAACAGTAATTCATTTTAACAAAGATTAAGAAAAATGGTCAAAAAATGATGGATTTATAACAAACGAAAAATCAATCGATTCATCGAAACTTAAAAATTAATTTAATCAAAAAATTCAGAAAATCATCAAAAAATAATCTGCTTATGAAAATCGAAAAATTATTAAGTGGGAAAATCACAATTCATCGAGTCGAAAATTTCATTAAAAAATCAAAAATTTCACCACTGATCAAGAATTACTATGTACTTCGCTGTGCTGCTGAAATTACACTCACACACCCTAAGAATCAGCACAATTCATCTTTTCCACAACAACTTTCCAACTCATTTTTCTTCTTCCAACGTTGAATATTATTTATTCACCTAATTCTCGATACCTTCGCCCTTATCGCCAGCTAATTTCACCATCTTTTACTCGTTGCTTTCTTTCGCCTCCGCAATAAATATCAAAAAAACAGTCGACTATAAAATTAAACCTGGCTCGGCCTTCAAAGTTGAGTTATTTGCACAATTTCCTCGGCCATACGCGAACAACAACCCGACATTCTAATTCAATAAAACACCGTACCGCGTACCCCTCCGACACCCTCGCATTTCGTCTGAATGAATAGAAGAAAGAAAAATAACAACATAATACACACAATAACCATTTACTTTGTCGAGCTGGAATTTATCTTCCGAAGTTATGACAGCGCGAAAAAGAGAGAAACTTTTCCAATGAACTTTTACAATCGAGGGTGAAATTTGTTCATTTCGGCGTAATATCGTCGATATACTCGCACACTCGTCCTCATCATGCACAATCTACCGAACAGTCAGGAGAAGGGGTTCGAGCTCGTACAACAATTGTTCGGGCAGCAGCAACGGTAGCAGCAGTAACAACAACCAAGTTTTAATATAATTATAGAACTTAAGACTTAAGTACGTTTACGTAGCTTTACCTGTCTTTTTGTGGTAATTCCTATCTCGCTCTGTGGGTTCGAATCGATTTGCTCATCGCGAAAGACTAATTTTAGATTTATTTTTAAAACAACCAGCAGCGTAACAAAAGAAACAACTAACCGAGCAAGGGACGTCTCTTCTTCTAAATCAGCAGTCTCGAGATTTTTTTATGGGTATATTCTATTATATTGTATATATATAAATAATAATAATAACGAAATTTTTGAGAACCGAGGCGTTTCTTTTTTTATATTTCTACAATTTCAAAAGAAAACTTTTGAATTTTTATCAGCTTCTCTGCGTTTTTTTCTCATTCTCTTTCCAAGATTTATACTTTCGGAATTCGTTAAAGCGTTGAAAAAAAAACTGCCTTCTGAAGGGTATTATCTCGTCGACACCCTTAAAATCTACGAGATATTTCGCCAAGCTGTCCAGATAAATATATACCACGATGGGTGGGCAAAGGCTAACTCCAACAAAATACACGCTGTATGCTCTCTTCATCCAAATATTCGGTATACGAACACTTGTTGCATATCCATTCGTAGGAAACGTAGGTAATTCTATCATTTTGTCAAATTTTTCTCACAATCTGTCACTTTTGCATACTTTATCTCTAGAATAGCCTTTTTCTGCAGGAGAATTCTGAATCAAGCCATTTCGAAGAGTATACACCTTCGAAATGAGGTACTCTCTCGGAATGGCAATTTTTCCTAATTTAACGTAGGTGCACTCCCAAAACCCTGGCTCGACAAATGATTCTACCTTTATATTAGAGCCCAAATCATTGTCCATACGTTAACGTACACACACACACACACACGTGCGAGCCCAAGCACCATCGACAATCGAGGCATAAGAAAAGTGAAAAAAAAAAAATATGAGAAACATGGTCAGTCTAACAAAAGCCAACATTTCAGCTTTGAAAAAACGTAAGAAGACGAAACGACATCGTGGGCGAAGGGGGCGCTCGGGTCAGTTTATTGAAATAGGATTTTCTCGTCGAATAGATTGAATAAGGTTAAAAGTCTATTAAAGGAAGTTTGAGAATCAGATTGTAACATTGGAAATGTGGGACGAAACAGATAACAGAGAAAATTGGAACTACTGAATTGCCTCCAGAAAATAGGGTTTTTCTGTTATTAAATTAGAATTTGCTATTGCCATTGTGTTTTCCATTGCTGCTGCTCGCTCGCTCGCCTTTTTTTTTTTAGAATAGATTACAATCTTCGGGTAGATGTGCACGTTTTGAAGCACCTTTTTATATCGAATTTAATGTTTCGCTATTCCGAATCTGATTTTGTTCTTAGTGTTTCTCCTGCTCTGGCTTTTGTATGTTTTTCTGTTTCTTTCTCGACTGTTCTTCGACTACACGTACGGGCACGTGCGAGAGAGAGATGCAGAAATAAGAATAAAAAATTATTGAAATCATTTCGTTGATTGTTTCGCACGTCTGCCGTCGGTTGTACGCGTATATTCCGACAATTTTATTGTGTAGCATTGTTGCGCTCGCTGGCTGCCTCGCTTGACCAAATTTTATCCTTATTTTCGCTAAATCGACGAAATATGAAATGTGTTCGGATCGTAAAGGAAAATAAAGAGAAAAAAATCGCTATCGAGACATCTATAATAAGAAATATTGCCCGAGAGTTGATTTAAAACACGTAAAAAATTTATTTCATTTTTTTTTTCATAGTGTTTTTCGTGCTGCCTATACGACGAATTCGTGTGCAAAAAAATTAAGCTTCGCTTGTTTTTGACAAATTGCAAATGCCCAGAATTTGTACAAATTCGATTTTCAAAAGCCAGAACATTTTCATTTCCAATTTTGCGATTCAAAAAACAAAAAATTAATCTTTAAAAGTTTTTTAAAATTTCGCCAAATATTAGAAAGTCGAAATAAATTTCAATTTTCAATTCTAGTCTTATTTCAGTATTTCTAGGTGCGTATAATAAAATTTTAAAATAATAACTTCAAAAACTAAAAATTTAAATAAATAAAAGTTGGTAAAAAAATGTAATAAAAACTTTTAAAATTTTCAACAAAAAAAAAACCAAACGATAAATTGAGGATCTGAGGGAAAAAATGAAAAAAACTCGTTTATCACGTGAGAAATTCAAAACTTGAAACAAAATTACAATCAAGATTAAAAATGTTCAACTAAAAGTTGAAAAAAAAAATTAAAACATGAAAATTAATTCAAAAAATGTATTAGGTATTTTCAACAAAAAAAAAAATCAAAATTCAAAAAAGAAATTCAAAAAAATTGTAATTGACAAAATATACATCGAAAAATCTATGAATAAAAAAAATGAATTCAAATTTTGAAAATATGAAAATAGAAAAATCATAAATTTCCAATAAAATAAATAATAATTTTTTTTTAAAAAACATTGAAAAATAAAAAAAAATGAAAGAGACTTGAAGTTTACCAAAAATTAAATTAAGTAAATTGCAACTGTATAAAATTAACAATTTTTCAATAATGGAAGATTTTAAAGAAATAATTAAACCTTAAGTTGAGATATTTTCAAAATAACTAAAATTGAAAAACTAATTTGAAAAAATTAAATTTAAGAATAGGTACCTATTTAATTACCTAGGTATCTACAATAATTTAAAATAAACGAAATGAAATTTGAGAGAAAATTTTTTTGTAGAATTAAAAAGTACACTTCAATGCTGTTTTTTTTTAATGCATTTGTTCAAAAGACTGTTTTCCTGAGAAAAATTTATAGCCATTTTATAACAATTCATTAAAGTGGACTTATTCGACAATCTTTTGAGGAATAACATTTTAAAATAATTTATATTAGGTTTTTGTCAAAAAAAAATAAATGAATAAAAAAAAAATAGCAACATACTCGTATTTTGACTAAAGGAATTTTTTGTTTGAATTTTTCAAGAAAACTATTAAAATATTTTCTTGACAATTTTTTTCATAATTATTTGGCAGGTTTTTAGTTTTTTTTTTTTTTTTTTTTTTTTTTTTTTTGAGAATCTTGCATCAGAAAAATTCTTATTTCTCGTAATTTTGTTTCCTAATTAGGTAAAATAATTATACTTTAATCATTTTTGGGCACAGTTTTGTTCAAGAATTTCTTGAAAATAATTTTTCTATCAATTGTTTTCTTGCTCAAGGAATTTTTTTCAAAAAAAAAAAAAAAACTGTCAAGTTCAATTTTTTTTAATATTGATAAAATAACTTGATAATTTTTTTTTTTTTTTCTAGAATCTGCATCTTTTCTGCTTATTTTCATCAATAGTCTTCTCTTCAACTTTTGAAAATTACTATTTTTTCAAATGAAAATTTTTGAGAAATGATGAAGAAAAAAAACTAGATACAAAATGAAAACCACGTTTGAAATAAATTTAACGAATGAAAAACATCGAGAAAAAAAATCCATAATTATTTGAAACAATTTTGGAAATTATTGTTGGTTTTTTTTGGGGGGGGGGGGCTGAAAAAAAATAGAAGTTGAAAAATTTTTAAAGCCTAAATTTTCCCCCTCAATTTTTACAAAAAATTAAAAGAGATTGATTTTGTTCAGTTTGAAAATCAAAGTTTGTGAAAAAAATTTATAGAAGTAATAATTTTTTTTTTAAATTTTGAATATCTTTTTTGGAATACCTACTGTTATTTTTTTCCCTTCTTTTTGAAATTTCGACAATCATTTTTCGGTTTGAAAAATACTGAAAAATTAAATGCTTTTCTTATTTGAAAAAAAATTCTCAAGAGATTTTTTCAAATTGAAAAAAAAAAAGATTTTTACTGTCAAAAATTTGATAGCTAAATATTTGAATCGGCTCATGCAAAACAGGTTAAGTCACATTTTTGAAAATGTCATCGAAAATGTACAGGAGGCAAAAAAAAAGTATTGTACACATTTAGTTCGTCTCCTCTAAAATTTCAAAAAAAAAATGTGACTTTTAACCTGTGTTTGCATGAGCCGAAGATTCATTTTTACTCTAAATAATTAAGAAAATTTTCTCCTCCAAAAACATTGAAATAATAAAGGAAGATTTTTTTCTGCGAAAATGCTCATAATTTTGTTCATGAGAAATTTCAAAAATATTTCCATCAAAAAGACATTAAAATATTGGTCATAAAAATATTTTTGAAATTTTTCATCAGCATATTTCGTTTATTATTTCAATGTTTTTTGGGGGGAAAATTTCCCAAATTGTCTGAAGTAAAAATATTCAAGTTTTTGGAAGTAAAAATCAAAAAAAAAATTTTGAAAAAATTAAATAAAAATCAAAAAGCATTTAAAATTTGTTTAAAATTATTTTAAAAATTTTTTTGAAAAAAAAAACACGAAAAAAGTCAATGATACGAGTGAAATGAAAATTAAGGAAAAAATTTATCCTAAAAACATTTTTTGAAAGAAAAAATTCTTCACAAAAAAATAATAAAAAATCAACTTAAAAAAATTAATTTACCCACGTACGTATAATAAGCATACCACCAAACTCTTGAAAATACACATCGCCCGTATCGTATTCCAACATGCTGCCTACGTACAATCTACACCTATACACACTTACACAGGGTGTATACATATAATATGACCAAAGGCAGGGGGCCAGCAGGGGTACCCTACACTTCACAGAATTTAGGATTACTCGGTCACTCGCAGATTACGCGTATTAATTATACACCGCATCGATCGACTCGCGAACCCAACTTCTCCGATATCAAATCTCTTCGTCAAATATATACGTGGCTTTGGTCTTAGGGTATACGTATTCGCCGATCAAAAGCTTTTCTCTTTTTTGGCCACATCAATACGCGATACATGGCGAAATGTTTAAACAAAGAACGAATCTTATACGTATTTACAAAACCATCGGCCATGAATGGTTTTGAAAGGGCTCACCGTACCCTGAACTATTCCACCATCTCCGAAGTCGTGTTATTCTGAAAACTTGATCGAAATAAAAGTCTGGTAATTAAAACGTGAAAATTAATAGTCGGTCTAACCGAGGCAAGCTCGTGTGTAACCGTCCGAATCAATACGATTTGGCCAGCCGATTCATTTAAATAACACGTATACGTGCTGCGAAAAAGGCACCGCGCGAATCCGAAACTTTGATTAGTTTTCTAAACTCTAACCCTTTCCTTCTGCAGCCCATCGTCGAACCCACACACTAAAAAGGCCGAATAATTTTTCACCTGTACCGAACTACTCCTTTCGCGTCAACTTCTGCAAAGAATACATTCAGAAAGCCTACCGTTCGCGTTCGCGAAAAAAAAAGACGCCCTGCCCCCTCATTCATCTCCAGCAACATCGCCGAATGTATATTTTAATTCCATTAGCGTATCCTGATGCGAAGAATATCGAGTGTTATATGCCGAATTATTTACATAGTGGAAAAAATTTATTCGCTCGAATTACCCTCACCGTGTACTACCTGCATACCTCGTCCCATCGCGCCCATCTATCGAGTGTTTATTTTATAACAAATCCCAAACGTATTACAAAATAGAAAAAAATGCGAATATTTTGTTTTTTTATTGCCTTTAATTTTTTTCGCTGCTCTAGTTCCAGGCCTAGCATGTTCTGGAGGATAAACTCGCAGTATTATCTTCGTATTCGAAATAAACGTGCATATATATATACAGGGTGTTTCGTAGCTGATGTTGTTCCTTCCACTAGGTAAATATAGGCAACCCATAAGGAACAAAAATTATTAATAAACATGTTGCCCGTCTTGAAAATTGAAAAGGGCAAAGGAAAATGGAATTGAGAAAAAAGTAATGTGCTTCATAATTTCATTTTTTCGAAATTCCAGCATCTCATATTTATGGGGAAAAAATTAAATGTGTGTTGTGTATGTACAACAAATTCATTATCGATATTTTCCATCAATTGGAGAATCATTGAATCGAATGGCTAACTTATTTTCAAAATTGGAAACATCAAAAATTTGGAAAAATCGAAACTTGAAAAAAGTTGAAAAAATAACAATATTTGTTGTAAAAATTGAAAATTGAAAACAAATGAAGGATTTAGAAAAATTGATAGGTGGAGGAAAGATCAGAGAAAATAAAATTACTGTAAAAGAACTCAAATTTAAAAAAATATAGTAAGGAATTTTCGCAATTGAATAAAAAAATTAAAAAATTGTATTTTTAATTCTCGAATCATTTTTTTTTTTTTTTTTTTTTGTAAAAATGCAACATTGGGAATTTTTTGAAACCATTTTAGCTGATTTTTTAAAATCCATTTTCAAGCTTTCAAGCATTACAGTAGGAAAAAAATCGAAAAACAGAGGTAGGGGAGAGTGACCGAATATGGAATAGGTTCCTAATATGGAATAGTGGCTTTTTGGCGTCGGTAACTAGCGCACTCTAACAATGATGCCATAACTATGTGGAGGGAAGTATAACTTGGTCACATATCAAAAATCATGATGATCCGAACATTTCTCGCAAAGTTATCAGTGTTTATATGTTTTTGAGCTTTGAAAATTTCACATGACTCAAACTTTGCAGAGGAAGGTTTACGTTGTAAAAGTTGCGGAAAGTTATTGTATTTTATATCAAACTGTTAGTCAGAGGAAGAACTTTCATAATCTCTATTCAGTTTTTACCTCAAAGTTCATGGAAAAGCTTCAGAAAGCTGAAAGGATTCTTTTTTGAAGAAAAAAAAAGGTGTCCTTATATGGAATACTCACCGGAAAGTTGAACTTTGTATTTTTTTTAAAGATTTTAGATGCGGAAAGAGGTTGAGGACGATAGTTCCTCATCTAAAAGCGAATTTAATAACAAACCTGAAAACCAAGAAAACTTTTTTCAAAAAAAAAAAAAAAAAAATGTTTCTACCAACTCGAAATTTCTAGACTTTCCTCATGAGAATTTGAGAAATTGATCTAATGTGGAGGTAATGGTTTGAGGTGGTGTCATTAACAATGTGCAGGTGTTGAAAATAACTCAGAGAACTTTGTTTGCAAGTTTTGTACATAAGATTGTATCGAAAACTTTCTGTAATAATGAATAAAAGTACTATTCCATATTAGGACACCATTTTTTTCAAAAAAAAAATTTGAGCTTTTTTTATTTTTCAAATCGTGGTCACACTGATACTCGTAGAATGTTCAAATTTTAGTATGTGATAATTTGAACCTTTTGCTACGACCTCGTTCAAAAACGAAGTCGTTATCATGATTAGGGGCCGAGCTAGAGGGGTTCAAAAGATGGTATTCCATATTGGGTTACTTTCCCCTATAAGTATAATAAGTTGCATATTCAGTTTGCCGTAAATAAATATTCTAATGATATGATGTACGTTAATTTGCATACTCAGTTTGCCGTAAATACGAATTGATCATTTTTTAAAAACTTTTTAACAAGATTTCTTTGAAAAAACTTTTTCAAAATGTATTTTGAAAAAAAAAATTAGGGATTAAAGTGGTCATACATGATTTTACCTTATTTTTATCCCAAAAAAATTCAACCACATTACCATTATTATATTAGGTATAATTTGGGTATAATTATATTTATTGTCAATTTTTTTTTCTTATCCAATCACCTTTTTTAAAAAACAATTTGGTAAGCTTTTTTAGTTCTCATTTTTCTATTCGTGGGTCATATTTTTGTCACTAGAATTTTCCATCAAATTTTTTCTAAGTCAAAATAACTTTTCCAAATTTCGTCATTTCCGGTCAGCGTTTTTTTGAACATAGTTTTTTTTTTTTTTTTTTTTTTTTTTTTTGGTCAAAATTAACTCTAACAAACGATAGTCATGAGGTCATGACCAAAAAGAACTCTGCCAAAAAATTACGAAAAAGTACTCAAATGAACAGAACCGAATTATGATGAAAAAAATAATAAAAAATAAATTTTAAAAATGATGTTCAATAAGAAATAATTCTAAGAAAAAAGCTTTCAAGGGAAAGTAATGATGACAGAAATAGTTCTGACATACAACAAAATGACTGAAAATAATGCTGCCTACAAAATTAACAAAATAATGACCAAAATCATCTCTGAAAAATGATAATCTTGACAAGAAAGTACTCTATCAGTGAAAAAAGTCATTCTGACTAAATTATATTGACATAAAATTTATGACCAAAAATACTGACAAAAAAACACACAAACAAGTTATTTAAACAGTTGAAATGAAGTGACTCTGAGACAAAAATTGAAAGAAAATTGTGATGACAAAAAAAAAAAAAAAAAAAAAAAAAAACTATATAAAAAAACAAGGGAAACAACGAATAAAAATAAATTTAAAAAATTAGAAAAAAGTGACTTTGACTAAGAATAAATTTGATGGAAAATTCCAGTAAAAAATTGACTAATAACTGAAAAAATGCAAACTAAAAATAACGTCCAAAAAAAAAAAGAACAACAACAACTAAGAAATTCACAAATAATCATCTCTGATGAATAATCTTGATAAGCAAGAACTCAAGTTGAATGAAAAAATTGCTAAAAAATGAACGTAGTCTGATAGAAAAAAAAATTACTAAAAAAATTGAAAAAAGTGACTGACTGAGAAAAAATTTAGCAAAAATTTTTTTTTGTGTACTTATTCTCAACATTTTTTGCCTACTTTTGAAAATAAAGGAGCATCAGAGGTTTAACCATTAAAGAAAACTGGTGTTTTCAATTTTCAAGGCTTCATACCACCTTCATTTTCAGAAATAGACAAATTAATCACATAACTTCTTTGTTCCTCCAAAGCTTATTCGTACTTACTACTTAGTCCCTTTATTTAAATTTTTTGGCCAATTTTATTTTGTTTTGTTTTTTCAATTTTTGTGATAGACATCATAATATGTTATAATATTTTTTTCCTTATGAGTTGCCTACTCATCATGTGGATTTTCCTACATCACTCTTCTGGTCCTTTCCCCTTTTCAATTGGCCCTTCAATTTTCATGATGATTAGGCCCATGTTTTTATAACTTTTTTTTCCCCTTATGAGTTGCCTATTCACTTGGTGGAAGGAATCATATCAGCTACGAATACCCTGTATATGGAAAAATAACTCTTTTCGTACGTTATCCGCTCTTTACGTACGTCTCATTAATTCGTCCTCACCCCATCCCATCCATACAGCGAATTTTCTCGTACACATGAAATCTATCGAATATTTTCTTCGAATTCTCGCGAAATATAATGCACTGGAACAGTAATCAAATGTGTACCATTTCGTATTAACGAACCACCTCGTTTCCTTCTTCGTCTGCTTGCTTCATTAGCCCAGAACCCATGTCGACTGGTCAAAATAATATTAGCAGCGAATCATGTACCTGCACTCATCAGTACACATTCTAATTGATGGTAGACCGTTCTTGTTATAACATTTAGGAACTATTTACGTTGCATAAATACCTACAACGCAATGTGGATAGCGAAAATACCGCGGCTAATACCCGCTTTTCGAGTCGACCCTTCACCTTTCCAGTGCCATTCTCTTATAGTCTCGTTCACTGTGTCTAACGCATCGACATTTTTGCAGATGGAAAGAATCTAATCAAAATTCGTTTTAGTATGTTAAATTATCATACGTTTTCTTCTTTCGATCGCCATCATCGCCATATCGTAATTTTCGAATTTGGTTGTTAATAATTTCCAGCCAATACCTTCATCCAGGGGCGCTGGGTTAACTATACCCTGTGCCATATTTCTCTCTCCCTCTCGATCTACGTGAAAACATTAACAATATTTATAAAGGGAAACATATCCGCCGGATTTATATTTTAATCAATACGATAGCAGAATATGTAGTTATCCGCTCGTATATTGCTCACACACTAACACATTAACAAACATTCCAAAAACCCAAACCCCTCCGACGCAGTTAGTATTTTCCTGAAGCACATACATATTGCTCTTCTCTCGCAGGTATCATTACAATCCGCGTGAACTTTGGCGAGCTGAGGGGGTGACGACGGGACGAATATGCTTTTTCGATATTTTTGTAATCCGGATTTTTTCTAATTTTGAAATATTTCGCAGGCAGCTTGAATAACCAGACGTAAATTGTTGAACTAATAATGAAATAAAATAGATTTGTTTTTCTCATTTCGAACAAATAAAAGGCTATGCCCGAAGTTGAGAATCCAAACAAAAGAAGTCATAGCTCAGGTATCGAATTACAGAAGTAGGAGTGAACGAAAGATATCGTATTTTTATACTCTAAGTTGGCATCCAAAAGGAATATAATGAAATAAACTTTTTTTTCTGAAAGAACATTTCTTTTAAGTATTTTTGTTTCAAAATTTATAAAAAAATTTTCACATCTTTGATTTTACAAAATAATTGGTAACTTGAGCAAAAATCAATTTTTTCAATTTTTTGATATTACACGATGGATAATCAGTTCGATTAAGAAAAAAATAGTGGTTTAGAAATATTTGTTCAGCAAAAAACTAGATATTCAACAGTTATACTTAATGTAAAAGGTTTACAAGTTGTTGTTTTTTTTTTTTAATAACTTGTCAATTTCAACTTTATTTTGAAATAGCTAAAACTGAAAATTACAAATTACAAGAAATCGAATAAAATTACTGGACAAAAAATTAGAAATTTATAAAAAAAAATTGAAACATTAAAAGAAATCACAACTGAAAAAAAATGCCAAAATTAAAAAAAAAAATTGAATTAAAAATTAAAACTGCGCAGTGGAGAAAAATTACAAATCAAAAAATTTTCAATTTGAAACGGATGATGAATTAAAAATTGTTGAGAATTTAACAAAACTAAAAATTGAAATTAAATAAAACATAGTTACAAAAAAAAATCAATAAAAAATTCCCAATGTTAAAAAACATGAAATAAAAATGTTTTGATGAAGAGAATTTCCCAATTAAAAAATCCTCAACTAACTAGGGCTACCTCTTGAAAAAAAAATTAAAAATTTAGAAATGAAGATATAGTTATGGGCAAACTTTTGAAAATTTCAAAACATTCTGAAAAATGGAAAAATTATACAATGATTGGGAACAACAAAATACTTATGATTAATTGAATCAAAAATCATTGATTGGGAACTTTAAAAAAAACAAGTTTGGGAAAAAAATTAAATTGACTTATTTAAAACAGTTTATGAAAATAAATTAAAAATGTCGGAAAAATTGAAATCCAAAAATATTCTCATCTAAAAATTTTTAGAATCGAAAGTAAAGAAATTTCTGAAAATAAAAAAGTAATATTATATCAAAAATTCAATGAAAAAACTTTCAAATTCAATTAAGTAATGTAGTAAATTAAAAATTAAGAGGTCGCTGAAAATTAACAAAACGTGAAAACAAAAATATTGAAATTCAAGAAAATATCTTATTAAAAAAAATAAATAAAAACGAATAAAATTAGAAGCGAAAAAGTGAATGAAAGCTGAAAAACTGAAAATAGAAAAATTTTGAATCAAAAAAATATTAAATGGAATCAGAAATGGAGATAGGACTTGAAATTGAAAAAATAAAATTCATTCAAAATTTAAAATTAATTGAAATTAAATATTCTCACCTAGAAAAAAAAACTTGAAATAACACAAAAATTAAAATTGAAATGCTAAAATGAAATTAGAAATGAAAAAATCTCCAATAATTCAAACAATCATGCTAATAATTAAATTCAAGCATTTTAATTGAAAGTTATTAATTTGTAAAAAAAATAGAATTATAAAAGTGAAAAAATTGAGGAAAATCACGAGTTAAAAATGGGGAAAATATCGGCTCCTCGTCTCCTAGCCCCTCCTTGGTTTCTACTGTTTTCACACTACACGAAGTATGTTCTATTACTCTGTTTGTTGAATTTAATTCAAAAGGTTCGGAAAATAAATGTAATAAAAAAAAATTGTCGAAAAAAGTATTCTTAATACTATTATATCTTTTATTTCAAAAGTTTAACAAAATATTGCAAATTTGAAAAAAATCAAAAAAATGAATTTAAAAATGTAAAATAGGAGAAAATTGTAGGTACGCAATGTAAAAAATTCTAAATTTAAAAAAAATTACATTCATTCCAAAAAAAAAAAAAAAAAAAAAATGAGGAAATGATTGAAAAAATGAAGAAAAAAATTGAAACTACCACAAATTAAAAATGGAGAAAAATTGTGAGCAGAAAAAATCAATATGAAAACAATTTAAATGAAATTGGAAATTTAAAACTTGGAAAAAAACTGAAACTGAATAAAAAATATAAGAAAATCAATCAAATATCAAAAATTTCTAATTCGAGAAGGAAATCAATATAGAACAATTAATTTTTAAAATAAATCATTCCCAAATCAAAAAAAATAAATAAATAAATAAAAAATAGAACCTTTGTAAATGAAAAAATGAATACCAAACCTTAAAGCTAATACTTTTGAATAATTTTGAAATTTCAAACTTAATTTTTTCGTAACTTTTGTCATCCGTATTTACGGCAAACTAAATAGGCAAATTAACGTACATCACATATTCATATTTACGGCAAACTGAGTAGGCAACTTATTATACCCGAATTTACCCGCATTTTTTGAGTTTTGTCCACAAACTTAATGGAAAAATTATTATGTAGGTAATTTTTTTAGACAATTCCTGATTTCGAAAATGGTCATTTTTTAGAATGTCATCCCTCTTTCCTCATTTTTCGTGATGGCCAATTCTCCATTCAAAAACAGTTAAACTGAGGAAAAAATTCAAGTAAGTATATGACAGTTACACTTGAATTAAATTGAAAAATTGAAAATACTCAAAAAATTCCCAATTTGAAAATAAATTATGAATAAGTACGAGAATGACTAAAAATAGAAAATAGAAAATAATTGAAAATTTTCAAACTTGAAAAAATATGCAATTAGTAAATGCGGGGAATCGAGAGAAATAAAAATTGAAATAAAATTGAAAATGGGCGAAAAGTTTGAATAAAGAAAAATACTCGTAATTTGAAAAAAAAAATATAAATCAAAACAGAAATAGAAATGAAGAACAGAAAAAAATAAGAATGGAAAGTAAATTATCAACAAGGCAAAATTTCAGATTAAAAAAAAAATCTAATCAAGGGAGAAATTTCAAATTAAAAATTTTCTAATTTGAAAAATAATAAAATAAACTTTGATATAAGAAGATGCCAGAGCATTGGAAATAAATTTGTTTGTGGGCATAATTTAAAAAAATAAATAAAAACCATTACTTTAAATCTCTCATTCCGACACAAATTTTTTTTGATTGAAAATTTTTAAAATTTTATTTAGAAAACAAACAAGAAACAGTAGATACAGATTATTTCTCGAATCCAAGATTGATTTCTCTAGTACAGTTTTGATTTCTTGAGCAAGTTTGCTAATTAATAATTTTATTTTGTCCAAAAAAAATTTTCAAATACATTTTTGCAGTGTTTTTCTATTTTGAAATTTCTCAAAAGTAAATTCTACCTTGTATTCAAAAGTTTTAAAATTTGACTTCCTCAGTAAACTCTACAGCATCTTTGTTCTTAAACATCCTCCTTTTTTTTACATTATCCAAAGTCGTTTCAGATGTAATAATCGTATATTTTTTTTTTTCTGAAGAAAATTCGCTCAAAAAGTTTTTCATGGCGTGATGAGGAAATTCTATAATATCGACTGTTAACATAAAATGTAAAAGCCAAATGCTTTTCTTCTAAAAGTAGGTATCGATAATTTTCCTCGCATCTTGTATAAAAACTATACGTACTTTTACTTCTCATTACGCCAAATGCTATAAGTACAAATATGTCGTAAACTTGGCTAAGTATATAATATTTTTATACATCTTTGAAAACAGATTATTTCGTTTTTAAAACAAGCCGATTCGATAAATGTATACATAAAAATCTATAACATCGAGGAAGTGTTTTTCTTTTCACGCAGCCCTTCATTTCGGAGCATAAACGTCGACCAGGAAGGGACTTAGGCGGCCACAAAGGCAGGATAAAGTCGTTTATCACCTTTTCTCCTTTTAGAAGGCAATGTTCAATTTGGCCTACGCTGGGCTGACGACCTGATAGAGTTGTCATGTTTGGGAAGCTAGTTTACTCGTGTACGACGATGATACGAGGTCGAGAAGCGGTTCTTTCTAGAACTTCGAAAGAGCGAACGAAAAAAAGAAAAAGTTTAATTTTGTTTTTTCTGCCGCACGCACGCACATTGGCCACACACACACATGCGGTCAGGTATCCAGCAGGTAATTACCTACGGCGCTCGGGAGAGAGGAAAATCGACGATATTCTTTAAAGTGTTACAGCTGCCACGTCGTGTCCCATCGGAGAGTTCAGCGTATTTTCTATCTATATGAAAAATGAGCCCGAAATATCGTATACGAGCTGGGCCCGTTAGGCTGGCGACGACGAAGACGATGAAGATGCGAGCTCGAATGCAAATGATCAACCGATCTCAGGCAGGGGTACGACCGCAGGGGATAATCTTGAGGGATAGATTGAGTTTCGACGTGTTTTTCCTTTATTGCGTCGCGTCCTCGTTGCTCTTTTGTTTGCACAACTTTTGAGTTGAGATGACGCAACGTGTCTGGTCATAGAATATAGAATCGGAACGCGACTGCGACTGTTGGGATAAGTGCTGCGGTGTTGATATATTGTATCCTGGATAAAGGGTGGTCGTGTTTAGTATGATGGGAACGTACGGTCTAGCGTTATCAATCTATTTCATTGTAATATGACCGGAGAGAGTGGTGAAAAATTACCAACGTGAGTGGTTGCAACCTAAGTGGATTGCGCAGAGTATTATCAAATGAGATGTTTCGTGCAGAAAGCGAATACAAATACGTAGGTATGAATTGGTTCCATATTCGAAATATTATGTTATGTTTTTTTAATGCAAAATTTTGAATTTTTTCTAGAAGAGGAGGAGTGATGAAGGGACTTATGCCGATTGCTGGTATTGGAAAGATCCATCAGTGAATTATCTAATTCTTCATCAAGTATTTTGAAATAAAAATATTTTAAAACTTTTCTGGAATTATTCATTCATTTTTTTTTTTTATATAAAAAGTTTGTTTATATTTCTTTTAGAAGAAGGAGAATTCCTTGTTTTTTCGAAAACAAAAATTCTCATCTGCTTATTTTGAAGTATTTATTATTTTATTTATTTATTTATTTTTTGGAAATGAAAATTTTTCATATAATTATATATATTTTTTTTTTTGAAAATAAAAATCTGATTTTTTTAAGATAGAGTTTTTTAAATTTTTATTACCTGCCGATTTTTTTGGGATGTTTTATTTCAAAAAATTTAGGATATTTTCTTCATTTTTTTAAGATAAAAAAATTTCCGAATTGTTCAAGATGAAAGTTTTTTCAATTTGAAAAATTTTCGACATTTTTAGGATAATTTATTTTTTTTTAGTATAAAAATTTCCAATTATTTTGGGGTAAAAACATAATTATCTCATTTCATTAGGATAAAAAATTTCCAGTCTACTCACTATGAAACTATTTTCGAGTTTTTCAGGATAAAAAATTTCCGATTTTTTTTAGGATGAAAATTTTTTAAATTTTTTTTTAGAATAAAGAAATTTACAATTTTTTAGGATATTTTTTTGATTTTTTTTTTTTTTTTTTTTTTAACATAAAAAAAAATCCCGAATCGTTCAAGATGCAACTTTTTTCGATTTTTTCAGGATGAAAAATTTTCGACTTTTTTAGGATGTCAAATTTTTCCTGTTTTTTTTTTTTTTTTGTTTTTTTCAAGGATAAAAATTCCGATTCCTTAGGATAAGAAAATTTCCTTTTTTTTGGGATGAAAACATTTCCAATTTCATTAGGATCAAAAACTTCCGATCTGCTCACGATGAAATTATTTTCGATTTTTTCAGGATAAAATTTTTTCGAATATTTTAGAATGAAGAAATGCCTGATTTTTTAAGATAAAAATTTATGATATTTTTTAGAATAAAGAAATTTCCGATTGTTTGATATAAAAAAAATTTTCGACCTTATTAGGATAAAAAATTTTACAATTTTTTTTAGGATAAAAAAAATCAGATTTTTTTATGATAATTTTTTTAAATTTTTTTAGGATAAAAAATTGATTTTTTAGGATAAAAAAATTGATTTTTTAAGGATTAAAAAATTCTGTTTTTCAAGGATTAAAAAATTCTGTTTTTTTTTAGTATAAAAAATTTATTTTTCAGGATAAAAAAATTCCGATTTTTTTTTTTTTTTTTTTTTTTAGGATAAAAAAATTTCCAAGAGAAGTGGGATGAGGTACAATCGAATTTTTTATAACACCTAAAATTATGTTTACAATCTCAATCTATACCTTTTTTGAAAAAATTTTCAATTGAACCCTCTCCCATTTGTTTTTAAAATTAATTTTTTTAGGATAAGGATAAAAAAATTTCCAATTTTTTTAGAATAAAAAGTCTCATTTTTATACTTAATACAAAAATTTCTCTTTTTTTAGAAAAAAAAATCCAATTTTTTTGAATATAATTATAATTTTTTTTCTGAAACTGAAAAATTTCCAAGTTTTTTCAAATAATACCTACTTCCGAATTTTTCATTCTAATAATAATTTTAGCTCTAAATATGCTTTTTTGGGAAAGGGGTTTCTCTTTTTTTTTGGAATGAAAATATTTTAAAACTGAATTGTATTAAAAAATGTATTCAATTTTTTCGGTAGAAAGAGAAAAAAATCTCAATTTTTCATTTTTATTGGGATAAGAATTCTTCTTGACTTTCTTTTTAAATAATATTTTTGTGAAACAACCATACATTTTTAGAATAAAATGACTGAAAATCATCAAATTTTGAAAAAATTTTCAACTTCATAAAATCTCTAAAAGTCATCAATTTTTTGAAATTCCGAGTTTTATAATGTCTGACAAAATCTTTCAAAATCTTTCAACCTAACCCAATCTTGTCTGAATTTCATTAAAAAACGTTACCAATTAAGAAAAAGAAGAAGAATGATGGCAGAGTGTTTGAATTCGTTTGTTGATGAAAAAAAAACAACAAAAAACAAAGACACTTGGTTTGTGAATTTTTCCCGATTTTTAGTTTTTTTCCTCAGTTATTTCCTCATTAATTTTGATTTATTATTTATTTTTTTCAAAATTGGTTTCATTTTATAATTTATTTGATTTTTTTCAAAACAATATATCATATAAATTTTTTAAATTCTTTATCACTTTTTTAAGAAATTTTGGAATGTTCAGCCACTCCACTCCACTCCACACCACTCCACCCATTTGAAATGGTAACGATTATTTTTCATCTTTATCCTTAATTTTAACAGGTATAAGAAATAAGATAGAAAAAATTGGGACAGCCTTACAATTGGGTGGAAGATACAAAAAATTAATCTACAGTTCCGAGAAACTCATCATCATTGACCAAGAACCAACCCCATAGATCCCAATTTCCGACTAGTTAACGTTAGAGCGTAATAATTTCGCGGATAATTACCTAGGTACTTTTTGTGTAATGTTTATTTATCCTTTTTCTAGACCAGTGCATGCTCGAACCGACAAAGAAATTAAAAATTATACGTTTTCTGGTACACACACATTACCAACCTACATACCGGGGACTCTAGAGATTACAGGCGTTGATTCCAGCTCTAAGCAATCCGTTAATTACATCAGCGGTTAACAAACTTTCGTGAAAATACATTTCATAAATTTACACCCTTTCAGGCCAACATTTGATCATACCAGCTACACCTCCGAGTCCATAACCGACCTTGACCTTAGACACCTCTCTGCGATGTCCTATCAACGTAATCGTGGCGTAAAAACAAACGAATAATTTAGGTGATGGAATAACGAAAAAAATAAATAAATAGAGAAGAAACCACCCACTAGTGCACTACCACCGAAGTTGAAAAAAAAAAGGAACGCCTGTTGTCTATACGTCGTTGCGGTAACTCTTCATGGTCCGGGAGCATAAATCAAAACGACGTTGTTTAAATTATGATTAGCAGCGGCAATAATGATAGGGTAAGTTCGCGTGTTAGAGTTACATGGTACCCGGCTCGCTGAGCTGCTCTGCCTCGCTTAGCTATATTCCTTAGCACGTGCTACGTATTTGTGTAAGAGTATATAGCGCGCCGTTTCATATTATAATACACGTTATATACCTAGGACCTACGTATAAAGGCGAATTTTCCACGAACCAGAGGTATTCTTGACTTCACCTCCTCACCCTTCTATCCACAGCTCCTCTAAATTATCAACGTATTGCTCCCTTGGATCAGCGCTACCACCTATTTATTATCTTTTACCATCCTTTATAAGGATAGATGTAGGATACGATTGGGTAAACGATACGAGTTGTATTTTTAATACACGTACGAAACGCAAAAAAAAAGAAGAGTAAATACTACCTTTACCTACCTACACCTAATGCGTTTAACCCGAAAGTCGAAACTTCACGACAATATTATAACACACTCTACCCATCTTTTTTTTATTAATTCGAAACGAGGGACTGGTTAAATGCGTTTTCAATCACGAATCTCCATCGCTATCGACTTCAATTTTGCTACCCTGCCAAAATAAATAAAACTAAATCGAAGGATTGGAAAAGAGTAAATATTAAACGTTTAAGCTTTCTACTCGTATATCGCGTGTAATTCTTTTCAAAAAAAAATTGTCAATTCCTTTTTTTTTCTTTTTCTTTTCAAGATAGATATTTACGTATTTGTCAAACTTTTTAGGGTGAAAATTACAGTTTTTGAAGACATGGTAGTTTAGATTTTATTATTACAATAAGCTTAGAGGGAAAACATCAATGGTAAGTAAGTATACGGTATGGTAAGTATACCAAAGATTTTTACAAGTGATATATTATCATCACTGGTAACCATTGGCCACCACTGATATATCACTAGTGTCTAGTTTACTCAATTATGTTTACATGGACGTGGATCGTCGTTGTTTAGTTTTAGCAAGTCCAATTGGAGAGGAGGGAGGGAAGGAGGGAGGGAGCGGTCATTTGAAAAATCAAATAAGAGTTGCAGAATAAGATCTTAAAAATATTTTTGATTATTACAAAAATTTCGATTTTATCTCTCCTCCGATTTCACGTAACATCACATAGATACGTTTTCGAAAATGAGGAAGGGGTCCAATTGAAAAAATTTTCAAACAAAAGTTGTAGAATTAAGTCTAAATAACAATTTTTGTTATTATAAAATTTTCGATTAGACTCTTCCCTCCCCTCCGATTTTGCATAATGTGACTTTGATAGTGGATACTCCTATGTATTATTAGAAATTGATGGAAGTACGGGGGTCCAACTGAAAAAAATTTTCAAATAAAAGTTGTAGCTTGGAGTCTTAAAAATAATTTTGGTCATTACAAAAATTTCGAATGGACTCCTCCCTCCCCTCAAATTTTGAATATCAAGTATCTATGAAGTATTGAACTTGATAAAATTCAACAATAACGATCCACGTTCATGTAAAATTGTAAACACATTGATTAATGAGTCTTCACTGATAATCAGTCGTACCAGTATCAGTTGCAACCCGTGGAACCACCACTGGCATTATCCTCTACCACTGGGGAGTGCATAGTTTCGCAACTCGCAGATAAAGTGTTCTGCCAATCACTACATAAGCCATTGCCTGTTGCCAATGATACTGATTTTTCAATTTCAGTAGATCTACTACTTTTTCAAAGCTTTACTGATTTTCTACTGATCTGCTGATTTTCAGCAAAAATCTACTGATTTTATCAAAAACCTTTTAATTTTTGTAAAAATTGATCTAAAAAAAAAAAAAAAAAAAGATTTCTAGCTCATGGTTTCTTCAACTGTACCTACTACTTTTTTCAAATAAAATTCACTAAAAGGTGTTATTGATGAAAAATAATTTTATTCTCTCCTGGCTCTACTATTTTTAAATGAAAATTAATTTCTTCTGGTCCACTACATTTTTTTGAAAATTTCTTTCCACCGAAAAATCTACTTATTTTGCACGAAGTCTACTCCATTTTCTTGAAAATTTGTGGTATTCTAGATGGTGAAAATACTCCAGGATACAGGTGATTTTCAGGATAGCCTGAGGGCATGAACAGGGTGTCTACATTTTTTTTTTTTTTTTTTGAAAATTCATGACTTTTTATAACTTTTTCATGACCTTTTTCATGAACAATATTTCAATGTTTTTAGGGGGCCCCCTTTCAGCATAAATGTAACTTTGAATGAATATGGGAGGGGTAAAAAAAATTCCACATTTTCTCTCTACATTTTATGATAAATAGCTACCTATTCAAAAAATTATTGAGGGAAGGAGCGAATGCCCCTTGAACCTCCCAAGTTACTTGTATGCCTATGTCCACCGATCCTCAAAAATTGAGATTTTTTTTACCGTAACATGAGGTTACTTTGGCCCTAGTGGGTAACTTTGGACCACTTCCGAAAAAAGGATATTTGCCTGTCCAGCCACAACTGTATGAAGTGGAGGGAGTTTGTAATGAGTGTCGACGATAGAGGCGCCTTCTTACTTCACTTCTATGCGATTGTCACAATTTTTGTGTCGCAAGTTTGGTAAACCTGATTTTTTGTTAATTATTACGTTGTTCATGTGGTTTTTTTTACCTCCAAAACGTTTATTCAGACAAAGTATAACGAATGGTCTGAAAAAAATTTTCTTATGGAAACAGATCGAAAATTTTATGTAGATTCAGAATCTGGTATAAAAAAATCGATTTTGTGAAGCGGCTGTGAGATAAATTGAAATTACTGGTCAGAGAACCGTTTTCGTCGTTTTTGGGGTTACTTTGGCCCATGCATAAATATTATCCAAAACTGAGAAAAAAAAATTTCTTATGAAAATCAATCGAAAATTTAACGTAGAGTCAGAATCTATCATGAAAATGCTGGTTTGGTGAAGTGGTTGTAAGATAAATTGAAGTTACCCGTCAAAGGACCGTTTTTCGTCGTTTTTGGAGTTATTTTGGCCCAAGCATAAACATCATCAGGAAATTTCTAAAATACCGATGTTTGATTATATGGTTTCAACTGAACAAACTTTTTTTTGGAGTTTCACGCCTTTGGTGAGTTATTTTTATGCCTAGAAATCGATTTCTGGTGAGGAAAAAAAGTGGGCCAAAGTAACCCCAGAGCCGGGTAACTTTGGCCCATGACTTTGACTAACTGCGGAAAGGGGGAAGGGGTTTGATGAAAAATTTTCAGAACTTCCTACAAGTGTCCGACACTACCTAGAGTGAAAAACGAGCCCCTTACTTCAATTTTGAGAGAACCAGGATGAATTTTCAAAAAAAAATCTCAAAAAGTGGGCCAAAGTAACTCCATGTTACGGTATTTCAGAAAATTTTCTAAAATTACCTACTTATTGTTCGAAAAAAATCTGTTTTTTTTTCGAAAATGAAACGATTTTTTTCCTCACAAAAAAATCGTCCTTCGAAAAAAATAAAAATTTCTACTCCAGAATATTTCAGATTTCTATTTTTTTTTATTCCAAAACAATTTTTAAAAACTTTTGAACCAAAAAAATTCGTTTTTAATTTTTTTTATTCCAAAAAATGAGAATTGTTTCTCCAAGAAACAGAGACCTTCCTCCCAAAAAATTAAAATATTTTTTTTTTAGAATATTGAGATTTTATACTCTAGAGTTCGAAAAATATTTTTACTTCAAAACAATTCAATTCCAAAACGATAAAATTCAAATTTTTGATTTTTTTTAAAATAAGAATTTATTTGTGAGAGTTTGAAAATATTTTTACTTCAATGAAATTGAGAATTTTTTTTAACGCCTTGTACAGCAACTACGTGAGGCTAGTGGCGTGAAAATGTTTTTTATTCCAAGACTATTTTTAAAATTTTTTGTACCGAAAATTCATTTTTTTTTTCATTCCACAAAAGTTTTTTTTTTCGTTCCAAGAAATGGGGATTTTTCCAAAAAATAGAGATTTCTATCACCTCAAAAAAAATTCTTCGAGAAAATTAATTTTCTTCTTTAGAGAAATCACAATATTTTATGCTTTGTTTGTTTGTTTGGTTTTTTTTTTTTTTTTTGAGAAGATGCAACAGTTTGAAAAAATTCCACTTTTAAGCGAATTTGTAATTTTGCCCCGGTAATATTATCAAAAATTCATGACTTTTCATGACCTAGTAATTTTTTTGAAAAATTCATGACTTTTTCATGATTTTCATGATCTTTGTAGACACCCTGTATTATCTATTCTTTGGTTTTTTATTTCGACTTTTTTATTCAAGTTTTCTGCTCCTGTCACTCCACTCATAAAAGTGAAAGTTTCTGAATTCCAATCCAAGGTTATCCGACCTTCTACAACCAAACTCTCTTACCAAAAGAACCGTAATGCTCGAATTTGAATTCACTTATCAAACTGAAACCCTTTGGAAAAACTCCATAAATATGATTTTGATAAACCATGCAACCTATAACACTTCAAGTCCAACATCGGCATGAACAGAAGAAAGAGGTAATTGTATCTCATTTAATTTAAAAACACTTTTAGCCCCATTCGATCGAATTCTTACCCCTCCACCCCTCCTACCTTCCGTTTACACCATTCCACACCAAATTCGCATCCAGTCATTCACCTTTATAGCTTAAAAGCCGAGGTAATTCTACACACCCACACGACTCAAGGTTACCAACGTTGACCTCTCCAACACAAAATAACACGAAACTAAATTTCCTATTCTTATCGTTACCACCGAAACCTACCCAATTTTCCGGTTTGCCGGTGAAATTACAGCGCACATAAAAATATAGAGATAGCCGAATCCCGATAGGAGGTTTCTCGCGCTGGATTTTCATCTTCGATGCGGAACGAGACGACACGACGAACGCTTTAAGCCGAATTTCCGAGAGATTTGCGAGTATTTTTGCAACACTTCTATATATAGAGAGACATTTCGTTTCGCAAACTGGAGTAGGTAATTTAAGCGACGTGCGACACCCACTAGAAATGTAAACGAAAATGTCGAATTTCGAAAACCATTGAAGAATTTTTTTAACCGAAAATAAAAGATTATACGTCAGCTCGGGGAAGAACCGAAGTCGGAATATTGGAGGGGCAAAATATTGAAAATTTACAAATTATGTCGATTTTCCGACTTTTGACCCATTCAAAATTCAAAACTTCCCAACTTTTTCCAACTCGAACTAAAAATTCCCAACTAAAGCCTGCCGAAAATTCTCAAATATTGGAGGGGCAAGCTGCCCCCTTGCCCCCCCCCCCCTTCGGAGCGTCCCTGGTGTCGAAATATGTAGAATGACGAAGAAGGGGTGATGAAAAAACAATAGTGGGTATAAGGTTTTCTTGGAATAAAAACATCTTCGAGTATATTTTCATATTTTTTTAAAAAGGCTGCAACTGTCTAGTTTTAATTTAATTTTTTCCTTTTTCAGAAACCCTTCTCGTAATAAATAAAGTAATTAAAAAATTTCGCCATTTTTCTCATCCATGGGTGTGCGTAACTTTTACGCCGCGGTAGCATATTCTCTGCTGCAATTCATTTAAGCATTCTAAATGGCGAATTTTTTCCCTCACTTTGCGAGCTCGTACAATACGCAATGAATCAAATTGCTTGAAGTAGCAGTGCCACAATAAGAGAGGGCTTTGTTTCAGCAAAACGGAAATGATAAACGTTATGACGTAGCTTTCACAGATACAAATAATCGCCATTTACCTCCTCCCTGTCCTTCATCGTCGTCACGTTAGGCGAACTGAGCCGGCAAATGTACGAGGCGCGCAGAGGTAAAATTCATTACTCAACCCACCTTCCTCTTTGCTTTACTTTTCCACTACCGCGAAGTGGAAAAATGTTCTCCGTCATGAGCGCGGCTGCATGGAATGAGAATACCTATTAAATACTTTAATCTGTCTTCATTAAATTTGGCAAATACAATACATAACCGACCTATTTCACTTCCTATAACCGTGCCGCCTTTTTTTTTTTTTTTTTTTTTTTTTTACTTTTTTCTAAAACAATTATTATTGTTTTTGATAGGCATCGTCGTACCAGCAGCAGCGAAAGCGACAGCGACAGCAGCAGCAGTATTAGAATTGAAACCCAGATCCAAGCTTGTACAAACGATGCGAAAAAATTGATATAAATAGATGGTTTATTTCCAGTCGTTAGTTTTTTTCTCCAACCATATGGTTTCGAGGAGAAAAAAAATGATAAAAAAATATCAAAATTAGCCCAGTAATCATGATGTAATGCTGACCATACATTTATACAAACGGATCACGTGTCAAAAAAAAAGAAGAATAGAAGCCTGCCTCACACATACGCAGTACACACGTTTAACTAAACATCCCTAGCGAGGAAAAAATGCCGTATATCAGAATATAATAAAGTAATGTTCAACCTTTTCACAGAATTCTTTCAAAGTTTACCATGCGAGACTAAAACTCTGTATAAAAGGAAATCCGTTGGCCGCAAATCCGGACCAAGTTCGTTTTTTACTCTGAAGGACCCATTTACATTAATTCCTCTCGGTATTTTTTTTTTTTTTAATACAGTGGCAACTTTTTACTTTCTTTTTTCTTTTGATTTCTTTTCTTGTACTTTTTTCTGTGTTGTTTTCCTCACCCTTGCCCCCCCCCCGGCCTTCTTACCGTTCTTATTTAATAAATAATACGTTAATATTGTATAAAATCTGCATACAGAAAATTTCATTCGAATAACTTTTCTTTTTCCTTTCTTAAGTTTTTAATAAAATACATGACCCTCTTTCTTTTTCTCTATTATTGCAATTTTTTTCTCTAAAAATATCGTACATGGTAAAAAAAGTTTTTAATAAAATAGAAAAACATTTTTTTTTCGCTCTTCGCCAAAGTCAAAGAAGAAAAAAAAAACTTCGAGCTATTTAAAATTAAAATAAAAAACACTGCAGTCGATGTAATTTTACCACATTTTTAACACATCCTTGGCACCGAAACTGTAGAAGAATAAGAAACTAGATTCGCTCGTTAAAAATTTCTTTCAAGAACAAAAATTTCGTTTTTCCAAGATCGAGAAAATGTTTTCAATCTGAAGATACTGTACAGACTTTGGAAAAGAAAGCGGAGCTATATATAATCCAGCCGGCCTCTCATTTCTACTCATTTCTTTCCCACTCCGTTGACCAAATTCTAATAATTGAGAAATTTTGAAAACTCAAACGATGCTGTAGTTTCTAGGCCAAATGATCGGAATTTATTTCAGAGTGAGTTCGAAAGGAGGAATTCATAAGAGAGAAGTTTGAAATTGAATTTTCGAGAGAAATTCCAAATAAGCGATTTTGTTTCACGTACAAAATTTCTTTTCAAAATATCTATAGGGTGGTTCAGTTTGCTCCCACCACCTCGCAATGGTATGCGTAGCAACTCAAATCACAGACGTGAAAAAATATGCATGATTTCTAATGTGGTCTTTAGTTGACTATTGGAAAAAACTCTGAAATTTTCATTATCCATACGAATTTTTCAAATCGAGAAATTGACTCAATTTTTGAGTAATATAAAATTTATATAAAACTAAGGCTAGTAAATTGTAGGAAATTAAGTTTCCAATCAAAAAGATTTCATTCAATTTTTGCTTATCTTCAATATTTCAGGCACCATACGAGAAAATCAAAATAATTGGTATGAAAAAAGGCATACGTACCATTTTTTTTTTCTAAGGGTATGGACGGTTAAGATAGGTGATTTGGGCCCCGAAACCGATTTGGGTCAAACCTACCCAAAAAGGTCGATCATGATGAGAAAAAATTTTGACAAAAATTTTAGACCTCCAACGCAAGTATTTTAAGGGTGGGGGCTCGAAACGTGATTTTTAGTCATTATTTTTTGGATTTTTGCCAAATTCAGATAGAAATTTCGCGTTTTTTCTAATAGATTCTATATCACTAGGGGAAGCCAAAGAAATTTTTTCGGTTTTTTCGGATCATTTTTCGCCGAGTTATAGCGATTTAAAAACTTTGAATCGCCATTTTGTATTGAAGCCACTTTGGCACAATCATAAGTTTTTTACTGAAAACGTGTTATCTAACCCGAAATATACTGTAAAAATTTCGAGAAGTTTGAAGTGGTGCGTCATTGTCAAAAATGCAAAAATTGATCATTTCGTCTATTTCTCCCTCTTAAGTGCATCATTTCTGGTCCATTTTTTCTTCTTGAAATATACCATTAATGACACCAATATGCGAACAGTCTTTTTCAAGAAGGGGATAAGTCACATTTTTCAACTTTTCAGGAGAACTAAAAAACTATTCAATCTGAAATACTCTCTGCATCATCGACTTTGAGGACCATTTGACCATTATGGGTCGAAGGTACAACCTTGTAGAGTATAATGGAGCAGTTGGATTTTTTTTAAATGCTTCTGTGGGACGTGGGAGAGGAAAGAAAAAGGGAGGGGAGGAATAAGTACAGGTAAAAAATACTTAATATCCAAAATTGACGTGGTTGGAGGGGTCCAATCAAAATTTTTGTAATAACTAAAATTATTCCCCGGACTTCAAACTACAAGTTTTGTTTGAAAATTTTTTCAATTCGACACCTCCCTCCCCCAGTTTTTATTAATATAGTAATTAAAATTGTATTTTGCGAAATTAGAGGGAAGGGAGGGGTCTAATTAAAAATTTTATAATCACAAAAATTATTACTGGGACTTCAATCTACAACTTCTGTTTGAAAAATTTTTCAATTGGACCTCTCCCTAATTTTTTACAGTATTTATACATAATGTTTTGCAGGATTGCAGGAGAGAGGGGGATCCAATCGAAAACTTTATGATAACAAAATTATTTCTAAGACTTCAACCTACAACTTTTGTTTGACCAATTTTTTAATTGGACCCCGAAATTAATTTACATATCACTTTACACCCTACCACACGCACACATACAAACAAAAATGGCGAAGAAATGGCTTTTTTCACCATTTTTCTTATCAATTTTACGCAGCGCACTAGCCCTCCAAGTTTGGGTTGCAACGCCGATCGGCAAACCTGATAAACATTAATCTGTGACTGGACTATGACTGGACTTATCCTCTTCTTGCAAAAGACCTTGATTAAAAAACCGATTTGTACAGAAACGGTGAGGTATTCGGATGTGTAACTACTGCTCCTGGTAGACCTTCAGAAGTACTACATCAGGGTGGGCATAACTCAATTTCGCCAAAAGTGTGACTTATCCCCTTCTTGAAAAAGACTGTTCATACGCAATCAACCCGAATTTGGACAAAATTCGTTCATTTTTTCCTTTTTTTCCAAAATACCCAAATGACGCCATTTTGGGAACCCAGAATCTCTTCACGATGACCTGGGAGCCTAAAAATCATGTCTGGGCTTCTTTCAAGTCGATATCTCTCATATACTGCAATTTCAGCAAAATCGAGCAACTTTGATTTTTTTTTTGCTCATTTTCAAGAATTGAGTAGGTATTTTGGACTTAACAAAAATTTTGCATGAAATAAGTTGAAAACTTTTCCTTCAATTGGGGGGAGTATAGGCAAACTATCTTGTACATTTGTGAATGAAGTTGCTATGCTAACCAATTGCTAAGTGTTGCTTCCAAACCGGAACACAATGTATAAGTAAATAAAAATACACAAAAAATGAAGAAAAAAAAGTCACCAGTTTGATCAATTTGCCACCTCGAGCTCCACTTCGTTAACTTAATCCAAAATAAAACTCAAGTAACTCACCTGAAACAAAGAAAGAACAGGAAAAATTATTAGTTGTTAATTGCAAAGTATTACTTAAATTACATAAAAATCAAATGTAAAGCGTCATTTTTTGATAAAATGTATAGAATAAGGATAAAAAATAAATAAAAGACACACATACAACAGCGATCAAACAATCCTGCTGCTTTTCTCCTCATCCTCCAACATCAAGTAGCTTTTTGTAGCAATAATTCTAACCTGCCATAAGAGTACAAAAGTACTCGAGCACAAATTCGATAAAATGTACTGTACCATATAAATAGGCTGCATGACAACATACACAGCACACATCTCGTATTCTGCCCCCCCCCCCCCCTCCCAGCTCCGATTCCCCAAGCTGCCTCCAATTTCGCGTTCGTCTTTAAAAACCCAATTAAAAATTATTTCGTCGGAACAAATACAACCGTGATTTGTGTTACATGACTCGCTCGTTCAAGTATCACTCTTGTAAAAGTACACATTCGCGTTCAACTTCAAAGGCAGCACAAAACCATCGCGCGCGACGTCTCTGTCATCATTTTTCCGCCCAAAAACAAACGCAATACGCGAACGACGAAGTGGTCGTAAATTGAATTACTATAACCTCGAGACTGTACGCCAAACTTGTCACAAATGAAACTATAACATACCATCGCCTAACTTCTCATCTTACAATTTTGATACAAGATGAATATATAGTATGAAGAAAAGTTTATAAAATATTTGTACCCCTTCATCGTTATATCCTTATACTCGTAATTACATCAAACTGAATTTTCTATCTAGTAACTCTATCTGACACTATTTTCTCCCATGTATGTAGCGAGGTAGTAGGTACTAGGTACATTACATAATATAAGTATCAATGTACAATACATAATCGAAATCTTTATTTAGCTTAATTGACTGAATGTGACGAACGTGCTTAAAAATTCCAATACCAAATAAATATTTCTTCCTTTGTGACAGCTTCTTGTTTATAACTTGTTGAAATTTTGACAGTGTGAAAATATCGTGGGTACCTTTCTACATGGATATAAGTAATCAATTTGAAAAGAAAATATTTCCAAAGTTTACTCTAGGTTTTTTTTTATAAAACCAAATCAAAAAGCATCGATTTACGATTTCCTCATCAAAGCTACAAGTATATACCTTTTAGATTGATTTTTAAGCAAAACTATTTTTTAGTCAGTGTTATCAACGGTAAGAAGTACTTCTGGTCAGAGTTGCAATTTATTGGAATTACATTTTTTCAAAGCATTAGGCACCTTAAAATTGTCCAAATTTTTTGTTAAAATTATTTCAATAAGGTACCTAACCTTAAGAAATCGTCAACTCTGACTAAGCTGAAATTTGGTTCAGTGGAAGCGAATGGAATCTCCACCATAGAATCAAATTTTTAGCTATCAAAGTTGACTTTTTGATTTTTGACGAATTTTTGAAAAGTGCACTCTCCGAGTAAATTGCGACCATTTTTGAAGCGATCTGGATGTAATAAATTTCGACAGCTGAAAATTTAATCCTAGCGTTGGTGTGTGACTATGATAGGTATCATCAGTAGATTAGCACAATGGAATCAATCTGAAGTGACGAGTTGGCATTGGGATTTCTTTACAACTCAAAAATATTGATAAGTTAACTTTTGTTGTAGGCTCCACATTACTTCAAAAAAGTATGGTCGAAATAGACTCGGGGGTCGACTTCAGTATACAAATCAATTTTCAGAATTTCATCTCAAAATTTACATTTTTTTTTTTGTAAAAAATTGATACACCAATGGTCCATTTTCATCATTTTCAAAAATCAGCAAAAAATTTAAAAATCAACTTCAGCACCTCAAAATTTGAATGCTCCTTCAGTGAGTCAAAACTCAATCGGAGCAGACGAGTTCCCAAGGATCCCTTTTTAGTCAGGGTTGTCATTTCTTATATTTTAGCTGATTTTTCCAAAATCAGCTATTAAATTTGACCCGATTGGGTGGGAGTTGGGGTGGGGGGTATATTTCCCGACGTTTCAGGACAAAAGAAAACTTATAGCGATGAGCTTTTAATTTATGGTTTCTTTATATATACATATAACTATATGTATGTATGTATGTATGTGTGGTCAATTTGTTTCCAGACGATAACTCGAGTTATAGTTAATGGAATTAGTTGAAATTTATATCAGTGGTTAAGATTCATTAGGAGTGGAGCTGTATTGATTTTGAGCGAAATCGGTTCGCGGGTTCGCGAGATATTCGCGATCGAAATTTTCAAAACTCTGTAACTCCGCGAATAAGGTAGATATGCGATTTTTGCACATCACCTCAAATGAATCAGCGTTCGAGGATGTTCAAGGATAATTCGTTCAATTGAATCAGTCGTTCGCGAACGATTTGTTCAATTGAATCAGTCGTTTGCGAACGATTCGTTCAATTGAATCAACCGTTCACGAACGATTCGTTCAAATGAATCAGTCGTTCGCAAACGATTCGTTCAAATGAATCAGTCGTTCGCGAACAATTCGTTGAAATGAATCAGTTGTTCACAAATAGTTCTTTTGAATGAATCAGTCGTTCGCAAACAATTCGTTCAATTGAATCAGTCGTTCTCGAACAATTCGTTCAATTGAATCAGTCGTTTGCGAACGATTCGTTCAATTTAATCAGTTGTTCGCAACGATTCGTTGAAATGAATCAGTTGCTCTCAACGATTCGTTGAAATGAATCAGTTGTTTGCAAATGATTCTTTGTTTCTTTCGAATGAATCAGTCGTTCGCAAACGATTCCTTCAATTGAATCAGTCGTTCGCGAACAATTCGTTCAAATGAATCAGTCGGGCGCGAACAATTCGTTCAAATGAATTGATTGTTCTCCAAATATTCGTTTAAATGCATCAGTCGCTCTCAAAAGATTTGTTCAAATGAAAAATTTTTATAACCCTTCAACTCAGCAAAGAACGCAGATAGGTGACATTTGGGCATAATTTTTTTTTATAGTACTCTTCAAAGTCTTCAAAAAATGAGGTTAAGTTAGGTTAGGTTGGATTCGTAGGTTGGGGCAGGATTAGGTACTTTTTAATATTTTGAAAAATTTAGTTGGATTAAAAAATTAATTTTCCTTCTAAACCGTGACAACATTCTGTCCTAATTTATGAGTAATTGTGATTTTTGAAAATGTATTTTTTGCTTTCTACAGAGTTCAGATATACTGCTTTTCAGAAAAATCAGCTTTTCTTACGCACTTGCTGCGTTAGAGTTTTTTATTTTGAAAATGGACCTCAGGCGATTTTCGAAGACTTTGAATCCATTTTTTTCTTGTCATTTTGACTGTAGACCCGATAGAGATCTCAGGAGCAGAAAGCAAAAATTCAAAATTACCAAAAATGTCACGTGAGATATGGAAATCTAGGGTTCTTATCTGCCAATTTGGTTTTTGATATAATTTTTGAAAAATTCTCAACAGAGGCCTCAAATGAGACAGACAAAAATCTAAATTCCCAAAAAAATGTCATGTGAGGTATGTACAAAAATATAGGTTTCCTTATCTCACTAATTCGTTTTTTTTTTAGTCAGAATGGCCCTTTACCATAATTAATGCTTGTCAGAATTATTTTTATTCAGATTTTATCAAAATTCATTCATTTTTTCAGATTTACCACTTGTCAAAAAGATTGTGAGTGAGAATTATCACTTGAAGCAATTATATATAGTTAGGAGTTATCATTTGTCAGAATTAAGGTCAGTTGCGGTAACTAGGCCACCGGGGTATTTGGGCCATGCTCTTCCTAATCCCCTCCAAAATCATCTTGATGCAAATGATCGGTTGCTTGGTAACACTGACATCCTAAACCTACCATAACAATTACCATTCGGCTCCTAGCTCCCCCTGATGAGGCCTCAGTAATTTAAGTTACATGACATGGCCCAGTTACCCCAAAACTCAGATTTGAGTGGGTGTAAGTGGATTACACATCGTAAATCTTCCTTAATAGAAAAAAAAATCGGTGGCCCAGATACCCCATCTTTCTGGGTAACTGGGCCACCATTTTCTTTGTAGAGTGAGGTGTTCCTCAGCTCAGGTATGTGCTTCTCCCTCTAAATCAACAAAGTGAGCATACCTCTATGAAACTCTTCTGCATGTTCCATTTAAAGATTTAAGGGTATTCTTCACTACGGAGGCATTTTTTAATGAAGATTTTTAAGAGTTGTAAAAACGTGGTCCAGTTACCCCAACTGACCTTATACTTTAGTCAGAATTGGGTATTTGTCAGAATTATCACTTGTCCGAATGATTTTTAGTCAGAATTAAATCACTTGTCAGAGTTATTTTTAGTCGAAGTTATTTTGTCAGATTCATATTTAGCTAGGATTGGCATTTATCAGAAATTACTTTAGTCAGCGTTGGCATTTGTCAGAATCATCACTCGTCAGAATGATTTTTAGTCAGATTTACATCACTTGTCAGAATTATTCTCAGTCGAAGTTATCATTTGTCAGCTAGTATGATTTTTAGTTAGAGTTGGAATTTGATCATTTTTTGTCACAATTATCACTCGTCAGAATGAATTTTGGTCAGAGCTGTCATTTGTCAGAATCAATTTTTAGTAGGCTTTGTCACGTGATACAACTATTACTTGTCTATGGGTTATCATTTGTCAGAAATACTTTTTTTTTAGGAGTTCTCACTTTTCAGATTTTCTGAAAGAGTTGTCATTAATTTTGTTAGCATTCATTATTAATGTTTTTTGTTGAGAGTTCTCTTTTGCCAGAATCCAGAATTTTGGACAGAGTTGTGGTTCATCAATCATCATAAGTTTTGCCGAAACTATTTTCATCAGAATTCGTCAGATTTTTTGACGGAGTTGTCACCTGCCTAAATGATTTTTTATGAAAGTTGTCATTAGTCAGAGTTAACAATTCTCAGAATTATTTCAAGACAGAAATGGAATTTCTCAGAATTGTTGCCACTAATTGTCAGAATAACTTTAGGAAAGTGAGTTCTCATTCGTCAAATCTATGTTCACAAGAGTTACTATCAAAATAATTACATATTTTTGTCAGAATAGTGGTTTGTTGAAGTCTTCATTTCACAACAATGAAATTTGTCAGGATCACTATTTTGTTGAAGTCACTCACTAGAGTGTGTGATTTTTCATTTCTAACTTCAATTAATTTGGGTGAAGATTTCCAACTAAAATCATATCTCTCAAATTTGTAACAGCTCTCAACAACCCTTCCTCCATTAGATCTATTAATTCTACGGAATGAGTCTCAGTTTTTGAGTTTCATGGCTCACGATTTGGATGTGGGAAAGACGTTTTAAGTTGAAAAGGGACGAAAACCCCAATCCACCCCCGCAAAGGTACATTCACCTACTTAAAGACCTTTACAGGTCAGTAGTTCGATAATGCGGAACCGCAGTGAAAAAGCGCTACATACAACTGAGAGAAAAAAGGTACAAAATTTGTGTTTGTTTATGACACAACGAATTAACCGCGAGCTAGTAACTAGCGCAGCGCAGCCTCCATAGCCGCAGTCGTCACCCGACCAACAATTGCCACAATTTAGATGTAATCTCACGACGTGGGAACAAAACTAAGCCAAAATTTTCTTCGCAACTTTTCAACGAGTCTTTATGCCTAAAGGTAAGTTTTTAGCAGCCTGTTTTTTTTTTGTATCTACTTTTCGCATACTTTTTGTACAAATACTATAATGGCGAAACATCACTATCGTAGGTATATTTTGTCGCGTACAAATTTTCGGTGTTATGACGCCGATTCTGGGATTTTAATAAAAGAGGAAATAGCGAAGCGAGCGTCCAAATTAAAATTTTAGTCGAACGGTTGTTATCATCGTCGTCTTCCCTCTCTCTCCAGCCCTTCACTCTGTACTGAATTTAAAGTTATAAGGTACCCGCATTTCACCATATCGTAAACTATAATATCGAATTATCTTCACTTTAAAACCTCTACGAGCTTCGCCTCTTTTACTCTCTCTGCTCCTTTCCTCGGTGTTGTGCACGCTCTTTCCACGTACACGATTCTATCTCCAACTTCTTTAAAACTAGATCGTATGAAATTTTCGAATTATTTTATTTCCTACGGGTATGTATATAGTAGTTTCATAGATTTAATACGACGAAGACGAGTAGGTAGTTATGAAATTCGACTCGTTCCATATCATGGGCCCGGCCGAGCTACGGCGCAATATGAGCCCGGAAATTGTACGTGTTGCAGATGATTTTTCCAATTATATACCTACACGAGTATATTACGTAGGTACAACACGACGACAGGTACACGTATAGGTCTAGGTGCATACTGCATTCATGTATGGGTGGGATGTAGTGTGCGGGGAAAAAGGTAATTTTTATCCCTCAAGTGCGTTTATTTTTTCAAATATTTCCATTTCCTGGTAGATATATTTCTGGATATTGTTGGAAATTATTTTGAATTGATTTTTTTTTTCAATTATTTTTCAAGGAGGCATTTATCATCTTTGGGATTCTCATTTAGCATAATTTATTTCTAGAAAAGTTTTTTCGTGATTGTCAGATTCACACTTTTTTAATGCCGGAAAAAGACCTTACTTTCATATGAAATCGTTGTCTCAAAATATGAAAAATACCGAGAAGAAAAATAAGGTACCTGTGTCAAAGAAAATAATAGAAAAAACTTTTGGAAAAAATTTGCATTCGAAATTATTAGGTAGGTATTTTTTTTTCCAATTGATTTATTTCGATGAATTTTCCAACTTTAAAAATTGTTAATTTGAAAGACTATAGCAGGATAAGCATTGTGATTCGATTTTTGACCACCAATCGCAATTTACAATTTTTTGGTCAGAACCGTTAGGTAATAGTGAAAATGGAAGTGAAGATATATGAAAAAAGTTTTGTGGATTTTTTCAGATTTTTCGATCATAAAAATGACCTGTAAAATGACTCTGAAAAATAGAAATCGTTCTCCAGAGTGTCACATTCGTGGAGAGACATTGAAAAATTCAAGCAATGTTATTTGGGGTGCTTTAAATTATTTACTTAGATTTTTTTTCCTCGTATTTTTCGACCTCATGGCTTCATCGACAATTCACAAAAATCATTGCTTTTACAAATAAAGTTTCCTTGAAATGGTCAGTTTTGTTCTAAATTTTTTTTCTTACAATTTATCATCAAGTAGATACATCATTATACACCATCAACTCAAATTTGAGTCATTTTCTTTGAGAATAAATGAGGAAAATTTTTTTACTCAACATTTTAATACTATATTGAAAGAATTTTATTAGAAAATAATTCCTTATTTTCACTTTTTCAACTGACTGAATTTTGGAAGGTGCCTCCAGGCCTCCTATTTTGAAGAAAAATGAAAAATAACCAAATTTTTATCCTCAAAGTTGTTCCTGTTTAAGTGTTTATGTGAAATTTAATTCCTTTCTCTTATTTTTGCCCTAACAGAATTTTGAGTGGATCCTGCTGCTTCTCTTTTTTCAAAAAAATGGAAAAATTGACTGATTTTCAAAATCTTGCCCTTTTTGATTAAAACAGGTTAAAACCCATAAAATTTGTTCCTTTTTTCAAAATTGAAATTTTTTCTTTTTTTTCAAACTGTAGGCTAGTGGCACTGTACATTGGCTCTTATTTTGGAAATTTTGGAAATTGTTTCGGGAACACCCATTCATTGGTGGCACATTTGGAGAAAATAATTTTAATTTTCTCTTTTTCTCCTAACTGAATTTTGAGCCTTGGGCAAACCCCAACCCAATTCTCAAAAAATTTTCAAATTAATTTTTAAGAAAACGCTCTCGGTATTATTAGGTACTTGGCAAGACCATTTTCGATGATTTTCTATTTTTACCCCTGTTTTCATGAGACATAAAAAATACACGTTCATGAAAAAAAAAATTTAGCTGCTTTTGAATAAATTGGTTTCAACATACACATAATTAGCCAAAAAAGCCATTTATGGAGATTTTTCATCATCACCGTATCAGTGAGAATTTTTCAAAAACTTTCCAAAATTGAAAAAAAAAATGAAGAAAAAAAACATTGAAAACGGCAGATTTTGAAAATGAAGGTGAAGATGAAAAACCGTCGTAATCTCGTATAATAAAATCGTATTAGGTATTCAAACAATTTTTTTACAATTTTTAAAATTTGGCAAATCTTCAAAATTTGACAATCTCCATTTTCATAGGAAGTATTACTACTCGGATAATTATTCGCAAATCGAAAATTAACTTTAAACCCGATTCCAAAACTTTACAAACTCGTGGCAAAAACCCAACCGCGAATATTTTATCCATAAAATATTCGCGGCTCGATTTACCCAACTTACCAGCCCTGGTTCGCGTTTCATTCTGCAAAAACCGCAGCGCAAGTTGAAGCGCACAGAAACAGAAAGACAAAGAAAATAAGGAATAATAAAAATTGAAGTTCGCCGCCACGTTCGCAATTTTATCAAAGGTAACCAACTAGAAACGGTGCGGCGGCGAAAACCGAAAAGTAACGAAAAACTGCTGAAATGTACCAAATGTAAATTAAAAGTTAGGTAAACATCTATTCTTATAAGAAAAAGTAAGCGAGCAAGAGTTCTCATCGAGTAAAACAAAAGACCTCGCAGAAGATAAAGAAAGTTATCTAACGATGCAAATAAATTTAGATTCCGAAAGAGATTGAAAGAAGTTTTTTTATTCGCAAATGAATTCGTGATTTGCGAAAGAAGAAATAAATAAAATGAAGAATTTAATTAAGAAAATTTTTTGATAGAAATATAAAGAAAAGTAAAATAGACGGAAGAAGGAATGGTGGAGGCGAATAATGCATCTGAAATATTTCAATTCCGATCATTCCTCGTTGTTCTTCTTATACTTAATACTTCAAATTATTATTTCTTTTGTTTGATGAAAAATCTTTCGACATATTTGACATAACATCGCGCATTATATCTGTTCCTTTTAAAAACTCGCCAGAAAGCTTTTCACCGTCCGCACCTCGGATCGAATTAATCCTCGGTCTGGGGAAGTGAAAGAACGAAAGATAGAGACCGCCGGCGTCTTATTTCCTTCTTTCCTCGTCGTCCTATTTTCCTGTTTAACTTTCAAATGAGGTAATCGCATCGTAAAACGAGGTATATACGACGATGAAAATTCGCAAATATTATTTATTAAGAACATTTACTGTTATTGTACGCAGCCAACGACTGCAACGTGGCAAGCCTTTCAACCACATGTCATGCACACAACGATATTCATTATTTTGATTCTTGCTGCTCGACGAAATTCCCCTGGCTTCCCTCACACTTTCAAAAACTCTAAAATATGTAGATACGAAAAGAATCGATTCTTTATCAGTTCCTGAACTGGTATTTGTGGCAGTTATTTGGACTAGTAAACTACTTCGTGTTTTTTCCTCATTTATTTATTTATTTTTTTTCATGTATGTACTGATTTCTTATTTCTTACCATACCAGATATTATGAAAAAAAATATTGAAATTTGAACCACGAAAATCAAATAAAAATTATTTAAATGAATATAGTGAATCACTTCCAAAAATACTATGTAAAAATCGGGAACCGAATGGAAAATTCAAAAATTAAAAAAGGTCATGTACCTAACCCAAAGTAGTAGGTACCTATAATTATGTATAGATGTAGACCGATGTCGTTCATTTTTATTCATCTCCCTTTTGCCTTTTTAGCGAATACTAGCTGCACATTTTTTTTCAAGTAATAAATTTTTTCAAGTTTTTCTCCTAATATTCAAAATTGGAGGAGAGGTAGGGGTTCAATCAACATTTTTGTAATGAGCTAATGCCCAAAAAAATTTCTAGGATTTTAATCTACAACATTTGTTTGAAAATATTTCCAATTGAATCCCTACCTCCAACAGTTTTTGATAATTCAAATATTCGAGTCGTATTTTGTGAAATTGTAGCGGAGGGAGAGGTCTAATCGAAAATTTTATAATGACAAAAATTATTTCTAAAATCCTAATCTACAACTTTTGTTTGAAAATTTTTTCATTTATACCCCTCCTCCAATTTTTGAATAAGTATGTACATAACTTATGTGAAATTAGAGGGGAAAGAGGGGTCCAATCGAAATGTTTATGATAACCAAAATTATTTTTAGAACCTCATTCTACAACTTTTGTTTAAAACATTTCTCAATTTAACCCTTCTTTCCTCCCTCCCTACACCAATTTTGAATGAGTGTTCAAAGAGTGTTATGCGAAATCGGAGCGGGGGGGGGGGGGGGGGGAGGGAGAGGACCAACTGAAAAAAATTCAAACAAAAGTTTTAGCTTGAAGTCTTAGAAATAATTAAAATTTTGATTACACCCCTCCCTCTCCCCCTACAATTTTGAATAATATAAAGACGTATCCTATGTAGTATTGTACTTGATTTGGTCCTATGCACTTACACGATTACGTCCCATTGAGAATCGGACCGAAAAAAATCTCGCGGATTGGTAGTGATTTTTTTGCGATGATGAAATGAACTTTTTGAAAATATATTTGACTAATTTTTTACCAAAATTTTCCCAGCCAAGTTCCAAAAAAAAAAAAAAAAAAAAAAAATCAGGTCATTAAGAATAAAAGTTCGAAGGAGCTTTTTTGTTCTTTTCGTTTACCTTCTTTTCTTTACCTTTCAGAGATTTTTTGCCTTATACATGAATTCTCTGTCAAAAATTAATATACCCGAGCGGCACACTCGATCGATAATATCGGAAGATGTAACGTATCGATAAAAAATCGTTTGAAAATCTATAGATGTTCTCACGATATTATAAAGATTTATCGGTACAACTTCATAGGCAAAAAATCTAAAAACTATCGAATTCGATATTATTAAGATTTTATGACGATATTCGTCAACGATACTATCGACAAAGAATATTAAAATCGATTCCGATTTTCCACCGATTTTGTGCAGTTATTTGAAACTACATTATCGACAAAGAATATTAAATTTATCGAATTCGATTTTTTAACGATTTTGTAAAGATATTTAAAACTATATTATCGACAGATTATATGAAATTTCTCGGCTTCGATATTTTACCGATTTTTTGACGACATTTGAAACTATATTATCGACAAATTATATTAAATTTATCGAATCCGATTTTTTACCGATTTTGTAAAGATATTTGAAACTATATTATCGACACGTAATATGAAATTTCTCGATTTCGATTTTTTAACGATTTTGTGACGATATTTGAAACTATATTATCTACAAATAATCTGAAATTTCTCGAATTCGATTTTTTAACGATTTTGTGAAGATATTTAAAACTTTATTATCGACACGTAATCTGAAATTTCTCGAATTCGATTTTTCAACGATTTTATGACGATATTTGAAACTATATTATCGACACGTAATATGAAATTCCTCGAATTCGATTTTTCGACGATTTTGTGGCGACATTTGAAACTACATTATCGACAAATAATCTGAAATTTGTCGAACGATTTTTCAACGATTTTGTGACGATATTTGAAATTATTTCCAAATTTTAAAAATTGGTGAAAATTTTTTTAAGTCCAACTCGTCTAGAAGTACTAAACTGCTTATTATAAGCGTTTTATTGCTAATTCCTCAACGATAAGGTATGGCATAGTGGTTAAGGAAGAGGATTACCATGCAGGAGGTAGATGGTTCAAGCCCCACGGGTGGCAGATTTTTTATAATTTTTTTTGACTTTTTCTTAAATGATCCTCTTACCGTAACATGAATAATGTGTTTAGGCATAGTTTAATGTATTAATTATGCTAATTAAGGATTTTTAATTATAGAAAAAAGCTAGTAAAAGACGAAAAATCGGAATAAAAAATCGATAAAAAATCGACAGAATATCGAATTTGTTATAGTGTCGCAAAAGTTCCGCCTAAATCGTGAAATTATCTTTCGATATTATAGATATATTATCGATAAAATATCTTACTATAATCTCGAAATTTTTGCTAACTATAATTCGTCGATAATCTATCTATATATCGAAAGATAATTTCACGATTTATGCGGAACTAACGCGACACTTTATCGAATTCGATATTCTGTCGATTTTTTATTTCGATAATTTGTCGATTGTGCTGCTCGGGTAGGTAGCATGATTCTTTCAAGAAAAGTGCATGGCATGGCACCATTTTTATGGGCCGAGATCGGATGTGGGCGACTGGGACCATATTAGGAAACCTATTTTTTTTTAAATGGAAAAAATAATTGAATAAAAAAATGAAAAAAAGAATTCATTAGCATAACTATGCGTATAACATGCTGCTTGATAACAATATCAACAATTTTCCCTCTCATTTTTCCATTTATTCGTCGCATCGCTAACATCTCGAGCTCATTATTCCTTTCATGTGTATACATATTTTTTCTATAAATGAAGAAACGAAAACGATATCAAATTATTTTCATACCTACTATGTTTCTGACATTTCAATAAAATTGAAAACTTGCTAACGTAAGGATCATTTCAAAATAATTGTCTCATCATATGAGTCGAATTTTACAACATCAACTTCTTCACATCGACGTTTTAAATAATGAACGAAACGCATATAAGTAAATTTCGCCAAAAATCGAAAAATCAACTTCAGCAGCTAAAAATTTGGACGTGAGGTCTGGGTGGTATGATCTTTTATTGAGCCCAATTTCGGCTCAATCGGAGGTGACGAATTGGCGAGGTTCCCTTGTTAGATTGCTATAACTTGTTGCCACAGAACTTATATTCCTTGTAGAAAGTTGCCTCTCATAGTAGAAGTCGAAAGAACGAAAAGGCCAGAGCATGAGCAATGTGCTTCAATGTGCAAAGAGCCAATGCTGATTTCTGACTTGAATTGTTACTACTTATTGTATACTTTTGACTTAGATTGTTACAATCATATGTCATTTACTCCCAAAATGAAAATTCTCAATAAAGAAGTGAAATTTTCCTATATTTCGGAAAGCATGAGTGGTGGGATGAGAGACGTAGTAAAAAAGCCTTTATTTTTTTGTTGGAATTCAAACGCCAGAGACAGTGCAAACATGGCCAAATCACCTACCTCACTCAACCGAGGTGTACCCCTCTCACCTCAGCACAAGCTTGCAACTTTGGATACCAAACGAGGTATCATTTTCTGCGCTGTTGGTATCAACCGTAGCGTGGAGCGGAGCTTATTTACAAGCTCGTCGTCGCAGCGGATAAAATAAAGTGAAATTTTATCATTTCCTCTAATCTGCGTTTTGCTGCGAATTCGCAATTCGTCGCCACTGCCATCTTTCCCTTTCAAATTCTCTCTCCGTCTATGTAGAAGTATAACTAACCTAAAAGGAAAGACACCGTATAGCATCGGCATCAAGCAACTCGCGTATAGTTAGTTAACCGCGCCAGTTCGGAAATTTATTTCTAACGAGCCAACAAAAAGCAAATTTAATTTTAATGACGTATTTGTAGGAATAAAATTTACAACTAGAATAAGAGCATCGCCGACAATCTGTATCGTACATATATCTTTTTCTGTGCTATACGAATTGAGTAAATCTTATTTTAATACTCTTTTCGCTGCTGTTAATTTGAATTATTACACCCTCCCACTTATCATTCGACTCGCCCCCCCCCCTCTTTGTATGGGCAAATCGAGTCCTCCCCCATATTTGGAAAATTCACTTTTCCTCATCGCACTCGTCGTTGTCCAATTTCTCGCCATCGTCGCACGTCTCACATTTTGGCTTTTCGCCAATTCATGTATTTTCATTTTCACACACGCAGGGAGATCTTTTAGCCAAAGAAAGGCGTGACGGGGGTACGGGCGAATTTATACGAAAAAGGCACCGGCCGTTTCGTATCGTTTTCACGTCTACATACTTGTTGAGACCCCACGTGAGACGGCTGCGGTCATTTATAACTATGACCAAGTTGACGTGAAATCGAAAGCAGAAAGGGCATCGTCGTAGGGGGCCTTTTTTTCCTCGAACTATGTTCGTTTTTCACCCTAGTTGCTAGTGGCCGATATACTACGTCTTTTTCACTTATTTTGGCTTTTGTAAGCGATTCGACGTCATCGTGGTCGTCGCTGCCCTCGTGCTGGTATTTTGATTCGAATGTAACGAGCCGAAAATACTACGATCTTAACGTTCTCCTGTTGGTCTGCGAGCTTATCTTTGCACAGCAACCCACGTTTTACATATTATAAAGCATAAATAGATACGTTTTAATATTAATAAATCAAAATACCTATGAGCCTATAATACATACATATATAATATATATACTTGAGCTAATAATTCTTGAGAGGGTGGTCAGTGGCGGGTATTATTAGAGGTGATTCTTTTTACCAATGGTTTCCAGCACACGTGCTTTTGGCTAGTGATATCGTTGACCGAGGGATAGAGGGAGAAATACCTATTCATAATCTCTTTCAAGTTGTGTAAAGAGCTTGTAAAAGGGATTCCGACTCACGATGCTCGACTGTTCGCTTTATGTACACCCTCAATTCACATACATTTTATTAAATCTTCTTTATCATCTGCGGCTGGGAAACTGTACGAGTAATTCTGTTGGTGAAAACTTGATAAGTTAATGACCAAAGAGGGCGAAGCGAGTTATTTTCGGATAATTGGACAAATTTGTTGTGGATATACAGGGTGTTTCATATCTGATTGAGTTCCTTTCACCAGCTGAATAGGCAACCCATAAGGAACAAAAAAATGTTACATACACATGCTGCCTGTCTTGAAAATTTAAGGAGCAAGGGAAAATTGAATTGAGAAAAAATAATTTCAGATTAGGCCAATGAATAGTAAGTTACTAAAGAAATAAACTTTTTTGTTCTAGACATTTTTGCCTATCTTTGACAATGAAGGCGCAAGAGAGCTCTAAACTTTGAAAAAACAGTTTTTTTTTTATTTTCAAAGCTCTGTAGCTCCTTCATTTTCAAAGAAAGTCAAAGTCATCACATAACTTTTTTTGCTTATCTCGAAGAGTTGTCCTCTTTCATGTATCATTTTGACGAAATTTTGCAATTTTTATGTCTCATTCGTACCTATTGATTATCTTTTGAGCTTCTAATTTATCAGTACACATCATTGGAAAATGAAAACTGCAAAATTTGTCAAGATGTTACCTACATGAAAGAGGTCTAACTCTTTAAGATAAAAAAAAAAAGTTATGTGATGGATTTGCCTATCTTCGAAAATTAAGGAGCTACAGAGTTTTAAAATTGAAAAACCTGTTTTTCCAAAATTATTTAAAGCTGTTGCGCATTCATTTTCAACGATAGGCAAAAAGTGTCTAAAACAAAAAACGTTTATTTCTTCAGTACTATTCATTGGCTCAAAAGATAGGCAACATGTTTATACAACATTTTTTGTTCCTAATGGGTTGCCTATTCACCTGGTGGAAGGAACTCAGTCAGCTATGGAATAGGGTGGAGCGAAAATCAAAAATTTTCGATTTTCAAAATTTAATACCGCGGAAAAGTTGCGTCTTGGGGATACATGAAAAACAAAAACAAAAATTTTCAAATCGAATTATATCTTCTAATCGCCCAAGAGCCCTCAAATTTGTAAAAATTTGCAAAAAATCAAAATTTGAAAAAAAATCCAAAATGGTATAGAATGGGTCTTATGGCTTTGGTTGGCACGTATTATCATCGTTATTGATATTTTTTGAAAAAAAAATCCAGAATCCATCAGATCATCGCATTTATGAAACATCAAAAAAATGTCATATTTTACATTTTAAAAAAAAATAATTAAAAAAAATAGAATAAACATTGGAAATTTTTTTTGCGATTAAAATGGGTTTAACATACACAGTTTTGCCCAAAAAGACAATTTACGATGATTTTCCATCTTTACCTTTATTTTTTTCCAATTTTTATTCTATTTTTTTCAATTTTTTTTTTAAAAACAAATATGTGACTGTCGCTGAGATAAGGGACCTAGTGTGTTATTTTGAGGTTTTGACCTAACTGCGGTTTGGGATACCTGAAAGTGTACTTTATAACATAGACCAGGTCAAGTTACCGAAAAAAGAATTTTAAGTGCGCTAAATTGCGATTTTGTTCAAAAGTGTTCATTTTCCCCATACATGTTTAATAAAAACTGACTTATTCGTACCTACAACTGACCCTTTCGGTTTAATAATGTAAAAACTATCTAATGAGACATGGTTTACACCTCATTATACTCAATCTGAGGATATTTGACTTTTTTATATTTTCAAGAGTCGATATATTCACTCCAAGAGATTTGATAGTAACTTAACGCCATGAATGGCATTTGGCACCTTAAATTATTTATCAAATTCATCACTCGAGGTCTATTTAAATAATTAAAATCGTAACTCGAAAAATTACGATCACAAAATTCATTTAAAAAAGAAAGCGCCACTGATAACGCTGATCTAATTATATGAAAAGAGTCGCGGCGAATATCAAAGGATTTCTTCCCCATGAAAAATAGGTTTTTTTTTTACTTTTAGTCTTCGCCGTTTTGAACGGAACCGTTTTATTTTTTTTTTGACTTTTCGTTGTCGCCGATTGGAAGAAAAACATTTTTTTGGGGCAAAAGAGTAGGACAAATTGGTAGGAATTCCTTTTTTTTTTTTTTTTTTTTGCGGTCGTCGATTGGAACAAAATTTTTCATTATACTAAAAGAGACGCGGCGAACATCAAAAGATTTCTCCAATACCAAAATTTATTGACTTCGTCGCTGAAAGCGTTTTCGGCCGACACAGTAATTCGATGAATGTAGGTACTTTGGTAGGATGGAATGTTTTCGTTTCGGATCGATGTCGTTTTGTACAGCTGTTTTTGATTTATTTACATCAACGGGTTTGCAGCTAAAACCCAAACTACTCGGAAATGGAGCGCAGTCAAGTTTTTCCTCTTGACGTCGTGTTTTTTCCACGAGTTTTCCGCGACTTTTTTTCACAGTTTTTCCCATTTTTCACGACGGGGGGGGGGGGGGGGGGGGGGAGCTGGGTCATTCATCATTCAAATTCTTGCACGGTTTCATTTTCATTTCAAGCTGGACAGGTGGTGATAGGTTACTCCACGGGGAAAGGATTTTTTTTAATATGTAGTAGAAAAAACCTTCAAATTTCATTAGTTTTTTTTTTGTTTAGATTATTTTATGCGAATTTCATGGAATTTTTTTTTGTTGATAATTTTGTACCCCATGGGTTGTCGGGTCATCCACTGGTCCAGTGGGTTCTAGCTAAAATCCAAGCTACTCGGAAATGAAGCTCAGTGAAGATTTTCTAATCGTGTTTTTCCCATTTTCTATTTTTATTTTTTAAAAACCTGTTGAATTTTGTCATTAAAAAATTTTAACATGCTTTTTTTCAAAATTAATTTTTTTTTTCACATTATATGAAAATTTTTTTAGAAAATTGTTTTTGCATTCGTTTTTTCCCATGAGTTTTCCGTTACTTCTCACAGCTTTTCCTATTTTTCATGGCCCGGGGGGGGGGGGGGGCTGGATCATCCATCATTCAAATTCTTGAACGATTTCATTTCAAGCTGGACAGAGGGTGATAGGCTAGTATTTTCAATTTTAGATTATGAGACGGGTCCACAGGGTCGTAGCTAAATTGCTAAAATTCAAACTATTTGGAAATGAAGCTCAGTGAAGTTTTTCTACTCAGGTTTTCTTGATTTCTTCCATGAGTTTTCAGTGGTTTTTGATCGTTTTTTTTTATTTTTCATTTTTTTAATTTTGTCATTAAAAAATTTTAACATGTCATTGTTTTTTTTTCAAATTTCATTACTTTTTTTAGATTTATGAGAATTTTTTAAAGAAATCATTTTGATTTTGATAATTATTTTTGTACTTCACGGGTTCAATTCGTTGCAATAATTTCAACCTTCAAATTTCATTATTTTTTTTTGTTTAGATTTATGCGAATTTCTTTGATTTTTTTAAATATAATTTTGTACCCCATGGGTCGTCGGACCATCCACTGGTCCAGTGGGTTCTAGCTAAAATCCAAGCTACTCGGAAATAAAGCTCAGTGGACATTTTCTAATCGTGTTTTTCCCATCAGTTTTCCGTGATTTTTCATCGTTTTTTTTTTCTATTTTTAAACCTGTTGAATTTTGTCATTAAAAAAATTTAACGTTCTTTCTTTCAAAATTCATTTTTTTTTTACATTTATGAAATTTTTTTAGAAATTAGATTTTTTTTAATGAGGTTTTCGAAATATTTCATCATTTTTTTTTAATTATTATTTTTTTTGAACCTTTTGATTTGAATTTTGTCTTTAAAAAATTTCAAAAAAAATTTTTTCCAGATAATAAAATTATATAAAAACTTTTTCATGCACATATTTTTTTCATGTTATTTTTGATATTTATTTTTTCTCCTTTTTTCAAGGATCCAGTATTGTTTCCACGGGTCCACTAGTAAAAACCAAAACCAACTCGATTTAACGCGATCAGCTGACATGAAAACTGAAGCTACCACCACACTACACAGCCGGGAACTGCCAATATGGACGGTGTGATGTCACAAAACCTTCATCCAATCATCAGAACACTTGTCAACCCACTAAAGCCGCGTTCACATAAGTTACACCATGTCAAAACTTTAAACGCGTTTTACTCGAAAACTTGTTTTTGGGCACAGGTCCCTTTTCTCAGCGACAGTCACATATGACATTTTTTTAATGTCTCATAAATGCGATGATCTGATGAATTCTGGATTTTTTTTCAAAAAATATTAATAACGATGATAATACTTGCCAACCAAAGGCATAAAACCCATTCTGTCACATTTTGAAATTTTTTTAAAATTTTGATTTTTGCAAATTTTCAAAAATTTGAGGGCTCTTGCGCAATTTAAAGATATATTTCGATTTGAATTTTTTTTTGTTTTTGTTTTTCATGTATCCCCAAGACGCAACTTTTCCGCGGTATTAAAATTTGAAAATCGAAAATTTTTGATTTTCGCTCATCCACGTACCCTACTATGGAACATTGGAACACCTTGTAGAATACCACTTCAATGTCATTTTTGGTAAATTTGTTATCATGGACTTCAACTGCATAATTTTTACTCTTTCTGTGGGTGGCGAGTTCAAATTTTTTTTTTAAATTCAAAGATCGAATTTTCCAAAAAATTTCACTTGAAAAAATTGATCCACAAAGAAGTAGGTAAGTATTTAATTTTTTTATTTTTATTTTTTATGTGATCAACTCCTAAAATTTTCAGACATAGGCACTTACTAAATACTTTCAAAATATTTTTGTTAATTATTTGTGAGCTCACAAATTTTCTAATACCTTTTTCTCGATTTCATTTTGTCAAAAGATCCATCAACTTGAGTGATTTTTTTTCATTGTTATTTTGAACAAATTTCAAATTATGTAATTTCATTCTCTAAAAATTTGAAAATATTCGTAGAGAGATTTTGTATCCGAAAAATAAAGAATTTTTTATTTTAAAAAAAAATCAATAAATTTCAAACTCAAAAAAGTAGATGATTTTTTTTACTCCAAAGTAGGGTAGAGTGCCCCACAGTGAGACGGTGGAAAGGAGTGAAACAGCCTATTATTACCTACTTAATATTGCTAATTTTTGGGCTCCTTCAGACACAACACTGCTTTTAATCATACACATCACGTGAACTAGCAAATGTTTCGTTCCGCTCAATGGTAAACCTGCTATTGCGATTTTTCTGAAAATCACGTTTTTCTTTTTTTCCTAATTTTGTAAAAAGTGGTTTTTTTTGAAAATTTCATTTTTCTTGTTGAGTTCGATAATACCTTTATGGGTTGATGTGAAATATAACCAAATAACCCGAGCGGCACATTCGATCGATAATATCGGAAGATGTAACGTATCGATAAAAAATCGTTTGAAAATCTATAGATGATCTCACGATATTATAAAGATTTATCGGTACAACTTCATAGGCAAAAAATCTAAAAACTATCGAATTCGATATTATTAAGATTTTATGACGATATTCGTCAACGATACTATCGACAAAGAATATTAAATTTATCGATTCCGATTTTCCACCGATTTTGTGCAGATATTTGAAACTACATTATCGACAAAGAATATTAAATTTATCGAATTCGATTTTTTAACGATTTTGTAAAGATATTTAAAACTATATTATCGACAGATTATATGAAATTTCTCGATTTCGATTTTTTAACGATTTTGTGAAGATATTTAAAACTTTATTATCGACACGTAATCTGAAATTTCTCGAATTCGATTTTTCAACGATTTTATGACGATATTTGAAACTATATTATCGACACGTAATATGAAATTCCTCGAATTCGATTATTCAACGATTTTGTGGCGATATTTGAAACTACATTATCGACAAATAATCTGAAATTTGTCGAACGATTTTTCAACGATTTTGTGACGATGTTTGAAATTATTTCCAACTTTTAAAAATTGGTGAAAATTTTTCTAAGTCCAGCACGTCTGGAAGTACTAAACTGTCTATTATAAGCGTTTTAATTGCTAACGTCTCAACGATAAGGTATGGCATAGTGGCTAAGGTAGAGGAATACCATGCAGGAGGTAGATAGTTCAAGCCCCACGGGTGGCAGATTTTTTAAAAAATTTTTTGACTTTTTCTGAAATGATCCTCTTACCGTAACATGAATAATGTGTTTAGGCATAGTTTAATGTATTAATTATGCTAATTAATGATTTTTAATTATAGAAAAAAGCTAGTAAAAAACGAAAAATCGGAGTAAAAAAATCGATAAAAAATCGACAGAATATCGAATTTGATAAAGTGTCGCGTTAGTTCCGCCTAAATCGTGAAATTATCTTTCGATATTATAGATATATTATCGATAAAATACCTTACTATAATCTCGAAATTTTTGCTAACTATAATTCGTCGATAATCTATCTATATATCGAAAGATAATTTCACGATTTAGGCGGAACTAACGCGACACTTTATCGAATTCGATATTCTGTCGATTTTTTATTTCGATAATTTGTCGATTGTGCTGCTCGGGAAGTACGTTTTAACGTTAGAGTAATAATCCTAAGTATAAAATATCAAAAGTTATGAATTTTAGAAGAAAAAAAAACATGGGTCGCCCACAGTGAGACAGTGTCCCATTGTGCACCATATTGGCAAAAATGTAATAGCAATAACATACAAAAAATTTCCAAGTCTGATTTTTAGATGTTATACTGCCTAATACTGCCAAATTATGTACATCTCATGGCAATAATGAGACTCGCAACAACAGAAAGAGCAAAATGAACCTAACAAGAAAATTTCATGCAATGCAAACTTTCTCAAATTATGGAATTAAAAAAAAAAATTATGGCTCCCCTTTTTCATTTATTGTAAATTTTTCCAGTTATAGCATATGTTGGACTAATGATTGAATATTATATTGGGTCAAGAACAAGCATTTCCATTTAATTATAACATTTTAGACACCGTCTCATAGTTCACCACGACCTGTCTCACTCTGAGCCACCCGTGTACAGAGTGAGACAACTTGTCAATTTTTTTTTGAAAAATCGTGTAATGGTGCTAAAATGATATTTTTTCAGTTTTTATGGATGCATTATGAGCGTAAACGATGTAGTTTTCATTTGATCCCATAACCAACCATTTCTGATGATAAACAGTAGAGCTATGAATTTTTGACTAAAAAGTGTCTCACTGTGGGGTACTCTCCCCTAATTTGAGAAATTTTTCACTTGAAAAAATCCGAACAAAAGCTTTTGAAAAAAATTTGAGTTGTCTAATTTTACCTTCGTTGAAATATATTAATTATTGTATAAATCATTCAAAAACTTTTTTCAAAATTCTGTTTGATCGATCTAAATCGTTTTCAATTGTACTTACTTATTAAATTTTTGAAAATTTTTCTAAATTTTTTTAAGCGTTAAAAAATGTGCAAATTTATTACTTTCAGACGTACTAAATTTTCGAAAACTTTCAACTAATCAGAATATATTATATGTACGTCAAATTACCGAAAAATTACAACTCGTCAATCTTTCTAACTTTGGTCACCAGTTCACCAAGTTGAAAATATCCATTCACTCAAATTCATCTCACATTCGAAATATCCTTCCAACATTATAAGTACATAATTACGTCGTACTTGTCGAGAAATCAAACACGACTACCGTCGAAAACTCGTGGCTTTCAATGGAAACTGCCAATCGCGACGACATCGACATAGACCAAGCTCCTTTCCTCCATGCACGAGCACAAAGTTATACTAATTTGAGCGTATAAGCGCTTCGGTCGAATAGCGGAAAAACTTTTGATGGCCGAATCTAAAAGAGACCGTATACTGTTTAAAGTTGCGTTTTACGACTTGCGGTACGGCTTGTAAACTCGTTCTCTCTTAATTCGAACGGTTAAACTAACGCAACGTTTGAGGTTAGCCGCAGTCCGCTGTTTATATAAGCGTTTAGCCTTACAACTTTTCATACTTTGGCTCCGAGTCGCAAAAATACGAAATACTCGTCACAGACAGTCCGCATAATATTTACAGATGTCACAGTAAAATATTGGAATTGCGAAAATCTAAAAGACCAAAAAAGCAACGAAATGCCAATGGTATCACATTTCAAAATAAATAGAAGTACAAACTCTCCAAGAAGACTCGAGTCTAGATTGACAATTTTGTTCACGAAGAAATGGATAGTTGCAATGCAATAATTTTACCAAGTATAATACTCCATAGGTACTTAATATACAAAATTTGAGGGGAGGGAGGGGTCCAATCAAATTTTATTTGATGACCAAAATTATTCTTAAAATTTCAAGATACAACTTTTGCTTGAAAATTTTTTCAATTGGACTGCCCCTCTATTTTTGGGATAGATTCTTTGAAAATTTTCGAATTTCTTATTGTTTAGAATAAAAAATATATATATATATTTTAATTTTACTGAGAAACATTCAATTTTTCAAACAATTTTTTTTTACTTTCACAAAGAGAAAATTTCACTTTTTTTGGAAAAAAAAATCTCAATTTTTGTGAAGTTCATACAATAATTAGGTAAAAAAATCTCAATTGTTTTATGGGTAAAAAATTCGCTTTATTCGATTTTTTGTAAATTTTCAGAGTGAAAAAAATGGGTAAGTAAAAATTTTTTTCTACTTTCTAGAATAGAAATAAAATTTTCAATTTTTTCGAATAAAAAAATTTTCACGTTATATGATTGAAAAAACGTTTTAAAAAAATTCAATGTTTTTATTTTACCTATTTATAAAAAAAATCCAACTTTTTAGACATAAAAAAAATGAATGAACTTGAAGGAAAAAGTTTTTAATTTTTTGGAATAGATTCTTCGAACTTCTTCGAATTTTTCATTGCTTAGAATGGAAAATTTAAAAAAAATTGATGGAGAAAAGTTATAATACCTACTTATGTAAAATATGTATTTTTTTGATAAGTACATATTTATTAAATTGATGGTTATTATAAATTAATTCAAATTTACCATCCCTCTTACCCAATAAAGGGTGGACGAGGGATGGGATCTCACCTAAAGTAAGAAGTATCAAAAAATGAATAATTCAATTTTTCAAACATTTTTTTAAAATTTTTTTTTTACTTTCATGAAGAAAAAATAAACTCAATTTTTTTAGCTTAATGTAATCTTGACTGTTTCATACGTAGAAAATTCTTTTTTTGAAAAAAATCTCAATTTTATCACCATTATTTTGAAAAAAAAAACTTTTAATTTTTTCGAAGTGAAAAATAGGTAACACAATTTATCTACTTTTTGGAATAGAAATGAAATTTTCAACTTTTCGAACAAAAAATTTGCAGGTTATGAAATTTTAAAAAACAATTTTGTGATGTTTAAAAAATTTCAATTGTTTTGTATTTTTTTTTTTTTTTCAAAATCATTTTTTTACAAGTACCACTTATTTTAAAAAATTTAATTGTTTTAAGATTGAAAAAATTTCTGAACTTCTTGAAAAAAGAAATGTTTGAATTTTTTTCTAATTTCTTTAGAATTGAATTATTTTTGATTGTTTTGGGTTAACAAATTTTTCGATTTCTTAAGATTGAAAAATCTCTTAATTTTTTTGTGGAGTATAAATACAAAGTTTTCAATTTATTTGAAAGAAAAAAGTCACTTAATTTTTTTGTGATTAATAAAGTTTTTCAAATTTTTGTATTAAAATGCATTCCAATGTTGGCTATCCTGACTTCTTGAATTTTCCTCTAATTTTCAGCTTAATTTTTCTTCTAAATTTTTCTACAAACATTGTTGATAACTCCCCTCCCTCCACCTGTTTTTCGTCTTGATTTTTTCTTCTAATAATTTCCATGAAACTTCTCGTCCGGAGTTTTTCTACGTAATTTGTACCCCTTCATTTTCATCCAATTTTTTCTAAATTAAATTTTCTTCTAATTATTTTCATCAAAAATTTTTCCACTAGAGTTTTTTAATGTAACTTGTAAATTAAATTCCCCGCTACCCCCCCCCCCCCCCCCAATTTTTCGTATTTTATTGAAAATTAAAATTTTTTAATAAAATGTTTTCAGAATTTTCCATTCTAAACAAAATTTCAATGTAAGTATTTACACTTTTTTTTATGAAAAATACTTACAGGTTTTTTTTACAGGTTTATAAAAAAAATTAAACATTTGGAAATGGTGAAAAATTATTTTGAGAAATAATCAAGTTTTTTTTTCAGAATGAAAACTTGAAAAAAAAATTAGATCAATAAAAAAAAATTAAACATTTGGAAATGGTGAAAAATTATTTTGAGAAATTAATCAAGTTTTTTTTTCAGAATGAAAACTTGAAAAAAAATTAGATCAATAAAAAAGAACGACACCCCCTACTTATTCATTTAATGTGATTATTGCTTGTGAAAATAGTCATTCCCGTATATTGATATCCTAGAATTATTATTATTTTGGTTATTATAAAAATGTCGATCAGACCCTTACCCCTCCCCATTAAAAAAAAAAAAAAAGTATCTATGTTTATCGATTCGACCCTTCCCTCCTCTTCAATTTTAAATATCAACTACCTACGCACCTACGTTGTATAAATTTGCAGCGTTGCCAGTGCTACTGATTTTTCAATAGATCTACTACTTTTTCGAAGCGGTACTGATTTTCTACTGATCTACTGATTTTTTCAAAAACCTTCCAACTTCTGTAAAAATTGGTCTAGCAACAGGAAAAAACAGATTTTTAGCTTATTTTTTCTTCAACTGTACTACTTTTTTCATAAAAATTCACTAAAAGGTTAATTGATGAAAAAAATGATTTTTTTCTCTCCTGAATCTAATATTTTTTAATGAAAATTTGTTTCTTTTGGCTATACAACATTTTTGAAAATTTGTTTCTACTGAAAAATCTACCGATTTTTCACAAAAAAAAGTCCACTGAAACACATGAATTAATGTCAAGACATCCTTTTTTCTCCTGAATATATTACATTTTCTTGGAAATTTATATCTACTGAATCCACTGATTTTTTACGAAAAAATCTACTGTTTTTTTTTGAATTGCCATTGGTCAAATCGAACACAAATGTATCAAACTGGACTCGAGTTCGAACAAGTAGGTACGTAGGTAGTTAGGTACAATGTATTTTCTGTTTTCACGTTGTTTTTTTTTTTTTTTTTTTTTTTTTTTTTGTAGCAGAGAGTATAACGGATGATTTTACTGGTGAACGAAAGAATGAGGTTGAAACGTCACAGTATAACGTCTGGTTCTTATCGTTACGTATACGTAAGGGTGGTTTCGTTTGACTGCGAAATATTGCACTGGTATAGGAGGGTACCTCCCTATAGCACGAGCTCGAGATAAAAATAAGGAAATGAAAATATGCAGATAAAATTACACGAGATCCATTTGCTCGAACGAGATATTTACGTCGACGAACAATTAACCGAGACGTATCAAGAATTTATTATCGCCGAGAATTGCTTTCTTATTTCGAAACTGTTGCTACTGTTGCTGGTGCTAGATTCTGCTCCGAAACTGTTTCGGTTATCGATACGATCTGCATTGTATTTCTAATTGATTACGTATAGAATTTCTTTACTTTGGTGCCTCGCTGCGATGGGGAGAGATACCCATTGAGAAAATGATGTTCATAGGGTATGAATTATACGTATACGTATAGTTAGGTGCTATGATGATGTATAGTACACGAGTACAGCTACCTGGTATACGAACGCAGTATACGCTCGTTTAATTTACATTTAATCAAACATGTCTAACACGAATATTACCAACTAATAGCCCTGTACCTTTTAAATTCCCCGATGTATTCGCTCGTTTTTGAAATTTGTACGGCTTCTGTGTAAACGTGACATGTAAACTTGTCAACAGTTGACACGCTATTAGTTAGTGTAACATCAGAAACACACCATGTATGGTGTACACTGTATACCTTTACCTAGTCTGCTGGCATAATTTATTTACAACCTATCCTTCCCAAGTTTTTAAATAATTTCGGCCACGGTGGAAAAAATATATATTGTATCTAGTATGTCGACTTTTGGCTGCGCCGCGTACGCCCGTGATTTGTTTTCTTTTTCGATTTTTTTTTTTTTTTTTGGGTGGAAATTTCCTTTAAGAGGTTTTCTTCGGTGTCTTTCGAAATGTTTACACGGCCATACAGACTAGTAGAATTGTTTGGTAAGAAATCGAACTCGATTAGCCCGAGCGGCACACTCGATTGATAATATCGGAAGATGTAACGTATCGATAAAAAATCGTTTGAAAATCTATAGATGTTCTCACGATATTATAAAGATTTATCGGTACAACTTCATAGGCAAAAAATCTAAAAACTATCGAATTCGATATTATTAAGATTTTATGACGATATTCGTCAACGATACTATCGACAAAGAATATTAAATTTATCGATTCCGATTTTGTGCAGATATTTGAAACTACATTATCGACACATAATATGCAATTTCTCGAATTCGATTTTCTAACGATTGCGTGAAGATATTTGAAACTATATTATCGACACGTAATATGAAATTTATCGAATCCGATTTTTTACCGATTTTGTAAAGATATTTGAAACTATATTATCGACACATAATATGCAATTTCTCGAATTCGATTTTCTAACGATTGCGTGAAGATATTTGAAACTATATTATCGACACGTAATATGAAATTTCTCGAATTCGATTTTTTAACGATTTTGTGACGATATTTGAAACTATATTATCGACAAATAATCTGAAATTTCTCGAATTCGATTTTTAAACGATTTTATGACGATATTTGAAACTATATTATCGACACGTAATATGAAATTCCTCGAATTCGGTGTTTTGAAACTACATTATCGACAAATAATCTGAAATTTGTCGAACGATTTTTCAACGTTTTTGTGACGATATTTAAAATTATTTCCAAATTGGTGAAAATTTTTCCAAGTCCAACACGTCTGGAAGTACTAAACTTCCTATTATAAGCGTTTTATTGCTAATTCCTCAACGATAAGGTATGGCATAGTGGTTAAGGAAGAGGATTACCATGCAGGAGGTAGATGGTTCAAGCCCCACGGGTGGCAGATTTTTTATAATTTTTTTTTGACTTTTTCTGAAATGATCCTCTTACCGTAACATGAATAATGTGTTTAGGCAAAGTTTAATGTATTAATTATGCTAATTAATGATTTTTAATTATAGAAAAAAGCTAGTAAAAGACGAAAAATCGGAATAAAAAATCGATAAAAAATCGACAGAATATCGAATTCGATAAAGTGTCGCGAAAGCTCCGCCTAAATCGTGAAATTATCTTTCGATATTATAGATATATTATCGATAAAATATCTTACTATAATCTCGGAATTTTTGCGAACTATAATTCGTCGATAATCTATCTATATATCGAAAGATAATTTCACGATTTATGCGGAACTAACGCGACACTTTATCGAATTCGATATTCTGTCGATTTTTTATTTCGATACTGCTCGGGAGCCTCGCAAAATGAAAACATAAACATTTGTTCAAAATAATTATTTGCAATTTCCAAACTAGAAAATATTTTGCAAAATGTTCTCAGTCAATTCATCTTGTGCAAAATTCAAGGCCAAAAAAAACAAAATTTTCCGATTCGAAAACATTTACTAAGATGTGCAAAACACTTTCACAAATTTTTAAAAAAATTTGTGAGAAACTTGTGGTTTCTTGAAAATATTTCGCGAAATTTTTGCAGTATTCCACTTTTGGAAAATTTAGAGCCGACAAAACGAAAAAAAAATTAAATCTCTATTAAAATTTCGCAATTGAAAATATTTTTGAAAATTGACTGAAAAATTTTGCATAAAATTTTGAATAAGATTTTTCAAAATTTTGAACTTTTAAGAATCAATTAAGAGTGTTGAAAGTTTATCAAAAAAATCGCAAACCATTCAGAAGTGGACATAGGCAATTTCAAAAAATTGACAAAAATTAAGTGAGAAACGTTTGTATGTACCTATAGAAATTTGTTGAAAATATAAATTTTCAAAAACTCTCCAAAAATGTGAAATTCAATTCAAACTCAAAAAAGATGAATTTTCAATTTTTTTTTCTTTTTGAAATATTTGCAAAATTTATGCGGGTTTTTCCTTAAAAAATTTAGAGATTGCAAAATGAGAAAAATAAGTAGGTATAGGTATTTAGAATAAAACTTGAGAAATGATCAAAATTTTACTGTGATTTCCAAATTATGACTTTTTTTTCCTAAAAATTTTCCAAGTGTTCAAATCAAATTGTGTGAGAAACTTTTGTAGAAATTTTTTATGTTCAAAATTAAAAAAAAAAAAAAAAAAATCTTAAAAAATCTAAAATTCCACCAGTCACCAAAAGTTCCTTTTTCTTTTGTCGGTGGGGGGGGGGGGCGCTGAAATGAGTACGTATAAGAATTATTTAAAAATTATGAAATTGTAAAATGTTTTGATTAATGATTTACTTCGCAAAAGTTTTGAAAATTTTTGCCAAAAATTGAAAGTTGACAAAATGAACAACAAAATCACAAAAAAATGTTGGTACAGTATGAAAAATTTTGCACTTATGTACAAAAAAATTTTCCAACATTATGTCATTGTGACAAACTTGCATGGAAATCATTCCAAAATCTAAAAATTGAATTTCGAACAAAGAATAGTGCATTTTGTGAACATTTCTGAAAAATGTTATCAAACTTTTGCAGTTACACATTTAAAAAAAAATTTAAAGCCAACAAAACCAAAGAAAAATAAAGATTTAAAAATGTAAAAATACAAAAAAATATGATTTTGATCGGAAGCTTTCCTTTGTAAATATTTCGCCAATTTTTCGACAGAAAAAAATGATTTTCGAAACGAAATGAAATAAAATACATATTTTAACTTTTATAATAGGTAGGTACTGCAAAAATTGTGTAAGAAACGTTTACAATTTTACAAGATTCATTAAAAATTCGATAATCAACTTTAGCTACAAAATTTACGAATTAGTGATGTATTTGAAAATTATTTTGTCATATTATTGTAAGTAGATAATTTGGAATCTTCAAAATGAAAAAAATTTTAATGATAAAATTTCTGCTTTCCAATTTTCACTTTTGAGGACTTTTTAGAAAATGTTCATCAATGAAATACAAGCTTTACCTTACAAAAAAAATTCGCTCAGAACCTACAAAATGAAAAAAAATATGAGAGAAACTAAAAATTTTAAATTTCCAAAATCTTGTTAAAATTTTAATATTCCCCTTCCGCTTTTTAAATGGGGAAAATTTCAGTGAAGATCTGCAGTTTTTCTTTGCAAGAATTCTTTATTTTTACCAAAAAGTCAATTTTGCAAAACTTGAAAAAATCACAAGATGTTAGAAAGTTCTTAAAAGCAAAAATATTTTGAAAATTGTATGAGAAAACTTTTTCAAAAATTTTATAAAATTTCGCGCTCCAAATTTTTTTTTTTCAAAACTCAAAGTTCAAGACTTGTTCCAAAAACTGAAAATTTGTACGATTTTATTGAAAACATTTTGTGAAATTTTCTGAATTTTTTCATCGCGAAAAAACGGTGCTTGCAAAATGAGAAAATTTTATGTTGAAATTTATGTTTTTTCTGGGCGAAAATTGTTCCTTTTTTTCTTTTTTTTTGCAAAATGAATAGGAATGCAGTTTTAAAAAATTGGCAAAAACCATGTAAGAAAATTTTTAAAATTTTTTTCGGAAGTTCAAAATTGAAAAAAAAAAGAAAACATTTTAAGATTTTTTTTTCAAAAAACGTGTAAATTTGGCAAAATGAAAATAAAAAAATAAATATTTATTATTGCAAAAAAGTGGCGGGAAATTGCTTGAAAAAAAAACTTGCAAAATCATCAAAATTTTGAATTTTTATAAATCCATCAAAAAATCAACTTTAGCTCAAAAAATTTACATTTGTATAATTTTTTTGAAGATGTTTTGCCAAATTTTTTCAGCTTTGCCATTCCCGAGCAGCACACTCGACAAATTATCGAAATAAAAAATCGACAGAATATCGAATTCAATAAAGTGTCGCGTTAGTTCCGCATAAATCGTGAAATTATCTTTCGATATATAGATAGATTATCGACGAATTATAGTTAATAAAAATTTCGAGATTATAGTAAGATATTTTATCGATAATCTATCTATAATATCGAAAGATAATTTCACGATTTAGGCGGAACTTTCGCGACACTTTATCGAATTCGATATTCTGTCGATTTTTTATCGATTTTTTATTCCGATTTTTTGTCTTTTACTAGCTTTTTTCTATAATTAAAAATCATTAATTAGCATAATTAATACATTAAACTATGCCTAAACACATTATTCATGTTACGGTAAGAGGATCATTTCAGAAAAAGTCAAAAAAAATTATAAAAAATCTGCCACCCGTGGGGCTTGAACCATCTACCTCCTGCATGGTAATCCTATTCCTTAACCACTATGCCATACCTTATCGTTGAGGAATTAGCAATAAAACGCTTATAATAGGCAGTTTAGTACTTCCAGACGTGTTGGACTTAGAAAAATTTTCACCAATTTGGAAATAATTTCAAATATCGTAACAAAATCGTTGAAAAATCGTTCGACAAATTTCAGATTATTTGTCGATAATGTAATTTCAAATATCGCCACAAAATCGTTGAAAAATCGAATTCGAGGAATTTCATATTACGTGTCGATAATATAGTTTCAAATATCGTCATAAAATCGTTGAAAAATCGAATTCGAGAAATTTCAGATTACGTGTCGATAATAAAGTTTTAAATATCTTCACAAAATCGTTAAAAAATCGAAATCGAGAAATTTCATATTACGTGTCGATAATATAGTTTCAAATATCTTCACGCAATCGTTAGAAAATCGAATTCGAGAAATTGCATATTATGTGTCGATAATATAGTTTCAAATATCTTTACAAAATCGGTAAAAAATCGGATTCGATAAATTTAATATAATCTGTCGATAATATAGTTTCAAATGTCGTCAAAAAATCGGTAAAATATCGAAGTCGAGAAATTTCATATAATCTGTCGATAATATAGTTTTAAATATCTTTACAAAATCGTTAAAAAATCGAATTCGATAAATTTAATATTCTTTGTCGATAATGTAGTTTCAAATATCTGCACAAAATCGGTGGAAAATCGGAATCGATAAATTTAATATTCTTTGTCGATAGTATCGTTGACGAATATCGTCATAAAATCTTAATATTATCGAATTCGATAGTTTTTAGATTTTTTGCCTATGAAGTTGTACCGATAAATCTTTATAATATCGTGAGAACATCTATAGATTTTCAAACGATTTTTTATCGATACGTTACATCTTCCGATATTATCGATCGGGTGTGCCGCTCGGGTTACGATAAATTCGAGGATTGCTCAATCGGAAAATTTTACTCTGAAATTTGCAGTTTTACTAGAAATTGTTTTCAAAAAAATTTAAGAATGCCAAATGAAAATGATGACAACACTTACAAAATATTTGCAAAAATTACGTGAAAAAAATGCTATTTAAAATTCTCATTTTCGGAAATTTTTTTGACAAATCAAGTTTTTTCGTCAATTTACTTTTATCGAATTTGATTTCTGTCGATTCGAAGAAAATCTCCCCCGCAAACCACTTCCTTCTGGATCACAAATACTCAAAAGAAGTAAAATTCTTGCATCATTGCACATCGCAAAGTATCCGCCTCTATAAAACGCACATAAGTATTCGTATTTTTCCGTCACTATCTGTACTCGTAGTTCGTACCTACGGTACCCACATTACATCGAGCAAAAGCCTTTTCGAAACCGATTAGAAGACCTCTCGCACGAGCTTAATGAGGTGAAACGGGACGCGACTGGAGAGTTCGCATCTCCGCATCCTTCATTCCCTCCGCTGGATGTTGTAGCGCAGCAAATGACCGGCAAATCGCGTGTCTGGCGGTTTTTCCCAACTGATTTGGAGTGATTCCAAGCAAAATGTACACCTTTTTGCGCTCCACGCTCTGGTCCAGGCGCAAACCGAGACGAGAAACAGGAAAAGATACCAGAACCGCGCCGCGTACACAGCTAATAAAGTGACGCGTGAGTCGAGAACACCCTTGGAAACATTAAACGAGAGAGATGTCAAGAGAGAGCGGGAAAAAAAAGAATAAGATTAGTCTTCGATATCGGTTATTTTATCGAGCACTTCGCGTATACGTAATCAACCTCCCCTGGCCCACTCCTCCGCTTCAGCTCACGTACGACTCGTTGGTGTAGGAAAACGAGTGTTTTCCAAAAAAAAACGTGTCTTTCTAACTTTAATTTCGTTCCGCGTTCAACGTTCTCTCGCACCAGCATACAAAAACACGACGAGAGTAAAAGGAGGAAAAAAAAACTTCAAAAAGTCTCGAAATTCCAACCGAAATAGAGTTTTGTTAACGATTTTTCGCTCTCTCTTCGCACAATCCCTCTTTATACTTATATATGTTGGGTGTTTTCCCCCCGCACCGTTGCCCTCGGCAGCTTTTTCTCTTTCGCAAATGTCTTCGAATATGGTCGCTGTTTACGACGTCTTTAATGAGCAAAAATTTAAGCAATACTTTCCCTTCCATATATTCTTTCTGTCTTTCTGCTGAGTTATCGCTGCGAAACACCAACATTCCGAACACGATCTGCCGAGCAGTCAATTTAAACGGATAATGATCATTTCAACTTTTAAAACTTGTTACGTCGGATTTAACGTCGCGTCTGTGACAAGTTCAGCTCACATAAGTCAACTGTTTCCAAAACTCTAAAGCTTGCTCGTTTTCTCAGCTTTTTCCTATATCTCAATTTACCAAAAAAATCATATACCACGTGTACCATCATTGCCTACAAAAAAAGAAGCAAAACTTTCGTAGAAGAAAATAAAATGGGAATTTTGGAAAAAAAAATTCCTTCCAAAATACTCTTTAAAAATTTATACTAAAAAGGTCCTTTCTTGGTAAAGATGGTGAAATTCGCAACCGAACCAAGTTTGACAAAAGTCACCACAAATGTTGGTATTGATGTAAAACCATTCCAGAAATAAAATATTGAAGAAAGGCAAAAAGTGAGGAGGGCCTTTATTGAAAGGAAATTGAATTTTCTACAAGATGTGATATTTACTTCTCTAATTCACTCAAAATTAAGTACACTTAATTAAGCCCATGTCCAAAAAATTGATTAATTTTCAAGAAAATTGACAATTTTTTTGCTTTCCTCGCTTAGCGTCTAAAAAATCTAAGATACCTAAATAAAAAATGAAAAGAAAATTTTTCATTAGAAATTAAATTTCCTATATTTTGTGATAAAATATTATTTAAAAAATTATTGAGAAACTATCAAAGAAAAAAATTGATCCCCAAAAAATTGAGATTTTTTTTACTTCAGAAGAATTTTCAAAATTATTGTTCGAAAAAAAAATCACAGTTTTTTTCGAAACAATGAAACGATTTTTTTTTACAAAGAAAAATTAAGAAACTTTCCCACAGATATTTAAAAAAATATCTTCACATAAGGCCTTTTTTCTACAAAAAAAAAAAAAAAAATGGTTTTTGAACATTTTTCATTCCAAAAAATCCTGAAATTTCTTCCTTCGAAAAAATTTCTACTCAAGAAGATTTATCTATTCCAAAACAATTTTTAAAAACTTTTGAACCAAAAAATTCGTATTTAATTTTTTTTTATTCCAAAAATGAGAATTTTCTCCAAAAAAGAGAGCCCCACACCCAAAAAACAAAAATATTTTTATTTTTCAGAGAATTGAAAAAAATACAAAAAATTGAAATTTTTTACTTTAGAGTTAGGGAAGTATTTTGATTTCAAAACAATTCAATTCCAAAACGATAAAATTCAGATTTTTGATTTCAAAACAATGAGAATTTTTTCGCCAAAGTTTAAAACATAATTATTTTTACTTCCCAAAGATAGTGACGTGAAAATGTTTTTCATTCCAAAACAATTTTTAAAATTTTTTGTACCAAAAAATTGATTTTTTTTTCATTCCACAATTTTTTCCAAAAAAAAGGGCCTGCTTGGTTTTTTTTTTTTCAAGAAAATTCTTCTTCTTCAGAGACATCACAATATTTTGAAAAAATTTCACTTATAAGCGAATTTGTAACATTGGCCGGGTAATATTATCAAAAATTCATGACTTCGTAGAATGAAATTCATGACTTTTCCTGACCTAGTGATTTTTTTGAAAAATTAATCACTTTTTCATGACTTGCATGACCCATTTTCAATTTTCTTGACTTTTTCATGACTTTTATGATTTTAATGACCGTTAGACAGCCTGAAAGCCTCCCTCCTGAGAAAAGTAGGACGGAGCCTGAGAGATGCAGGTGTGAACTGTAGATTGGTGAGGCATTGAACAAACTAGACAAGTTCATTTTTAGTTTGTCAAATTTCGAAAAAATTGAGCGATTTTTTTTTTCTCAAACAAACGAAAAAAAAATCTGAAAAAAGGAAATATTTTTACTGCCAAAAAAACGTGAAGTTTTTCATTCCAAAAAATTACTCCAAAAAGATGAAGAAATTGTATCTTCGAAAAATTGAAGATTTTTTTTTCTCCAAGAGGTCCAAAAAAATAGAAATTTTTTTTCAACCCATAAAACTGACAAAATTTCTAGTACCCGAGCGGCACACTCGATCGATAATATCGGAAGATGTAACGTATCGATAAAAAATCGTTTGAAAATCTATAGATGTTCTCACGATATTATAAAGATTTATCGGTACAACTTCATAGGCAAAAAATCTAAAAACTATCGAATTCGATATTATTAAGATTTTATGACGATATTCGTCAACGATACTATCGACAAAGAATATTAAATTTATCGATTCCGATTTTCCACCGATTTTGTGCAGATATTTGAAACTACATTATCGACAAAGAATATTAAATTTATCGAATTCGATTTTTTAACGATTTTGTAAAGATATTTAAAACTATATTATCGACAGCTTATATGAAATTTCTCGACTTCGATATTTTACCGATTTTTTGACGACATTTGAAACTATATTATCGACAGATTATATTAAATTTATCGAATCCGATTTTTTACCGATTTTGTAAAGATATTTGAAACTATATTATCGACACATAATATGCAATTTCTCGATTTCGATTTTTTAACGATTTTGTGACGATATTTGAAACTATATTATCGACAAATAATCTGAAATTTCTCGAATTCGATTTTTTAACGATTTTGTGAAGATATTTAAAACTTTATTATCGACACGTAATCTGAAATTTCTCGAATTCGATTTTTCAACGATTTTATGACGATATTTGAAACTATATTATCGACACGTGATATGAAATTCCTCAAATTCGATTTTTCAACGATTTTGTGGCGATATTTGAAACTACATTATCGACAAATAATCTGAAATTTGTCGAACGATTTTTCAACGATTTGGTGACGATATTTGAAATTATTTCCAAATTGGTGAAAATTTTTCTAAGTCCAACACGTCTGGAAGTACTAAACTGCCTATTATAAGCGTTTTATTGCTAATTTCTCAACGATAAGGTATGGCATAGTGGTTAAGGAAGAGGATTACCATGCAGGAGGTAGAAGGTTCAAGCCCCACGGGTGGCAGATTTTTTATAATTTTTTTTGACTTTTTCTGAAATGATCCTCTTACCGTAACATGAATAATGTGTTTAGGCATAGTTTAATGTATTAATTATGCTAATTAATGATTTTTAATTATAGAAAGAAGCTAGTAAAAGAAGAAAAATCGGAATAAAAAATCGATAAAAAATCGACAGAATATCGAATTCTATAAAGTGTCGCGAAAGTTCCGCCTAAATCGTGAAATTATCTTTCGATATTATAGATATATTATCGATAAAATATCTTACTATAATCTCGAAATTTTTGCTAACTATAATTCGTCGATAATCTATCTATATATCGAAAGATAATTTCACGATTTATGCGGAACTAACGCGACACTTTATCGAATTCGATATTCTGTCGATTTTTTATTTCGATAATTTGTCGAGTGTGCTGCTCGGGTAGGTAAGAAGTTTGTTTTTTGAAGAAAAAAAAAGTACTACTTTATTGATAGATATGTTTTTGGTCCAAAAAATGAGATATTTTTTTACTTAAAAATTTTTCGTTAAAAAATATTAAAAATTCCAAAAAATTGAAAAATATATTTTTTACTCAAGAGGAATTTTTAGAAATGGGAAATTTTTTCATTCCAAATAATAATAATAATACAATTTCTTTATTCCAAAAAAATAAGATGAATGATTTTTTTAGAAAAAGTGAAAAAATTTAATAGCTAAAAAATTATTAGGTAAATAAATTTTTCATTCCAAAAATTTCCAATAACTAGGTAAGTACAAAACGTCAAAAAATTAAAGATCTTTCGATTTCATAAGAACTGAGTTTTTATTTTTTTCTTCTGAAAAGGGTAGCAACGCAATGTACCCTTTCACGTGGTTCTTTATACCATGTACCTACAATTTGAAGTTACAATAATATTCCCCAGAGGTGCGATATTTCTGTAATTCAAGTGATCCATCAAAAGTGGTGAAAAACAAGGACGACGCTCAACTCTTCATTTTATTCATACCAAATCAAATCTTTCGCATTAACATCCAACTAATGAATTTTTAATCGAGTAAGAAACAGAGATATGGCAGCATGTGGTATCCATGAATTGCCTTCACCTTCGAAATGCTACAAATAGCTGCAATCCAAATACGATCTTTTTAATTATGCACGAAAAACGAACGATGGAAATGTTTAAAATTTCATCGCCATCAAAATTAACCTTCAACGTTGAAAACCTTGGCTTTAAATTTTCGCAGCAAGGTAAGAAAACCACACCAAACCGAATACCTGTGAAATAGTAAACCACGAGTGTGATAGCTTTGAAAAGAAGAAAAAAAACACTGCATGGATTGTGAATTTATAATTTAAGCTTCTACACGAATTTTTTTACGCCCTTTTTCGAACTCGAAATTCGCAAAAGCGTCCTTGAACTTGGAACTTATTCTGGTAAAGCTAATGTAGTTATTTTTTTTTCAACGTCATATACAGCAACTATAAATGTATTTTATTTTTGTACCTAATAGAATTCTCAACTCGACACCGCGTCAAATAAATTATTTTCTAAAACACGACTCCGCAGGCATCGTCTTCGATGATCATCTCACAAGATGAAAGATTCTTCCTCTCGACATGTCAATTAATATCCTCCTGCATTACGAAACCATGTTACGTAATAAAAATCCAACGAACTTGATTATACATATTTTGCGAGTAAACGAAAGGCTCAAAAAATCTCATAAGGCGGAATTTGTACACCAAAAATAACGTTGGATTTCCAAATTTGGCAGTCGACGTGGGCGATGTCTTCTCTCTGTCTTCGATACGGCGATGTACGAGTACGAGTATCATCCTACTCGTATTTAGAGCGAAACTCCGTCTTATTTTATTTGCCTACATGTTTCAAAACGTTTTTGCCAACGGGACAGATTGTTCTCTTCGAAGTGAAAAATCATCCTATATCTAATTCCAAAATCCAAAACCGCGTGCCGATTTGGGTATCATTTTAACACTTGCCATTTTCACCTTGAAACTTCGCTGCGAGAATAACGAAGGTATTTATCTCGGAATGCTTTCTTGAAATATAATATATTTATGATATTTGAATCCCAAATAATATTACTACGAAAGTCGAGGTCGTATCGTATCACAGCAAATATTGCAAAATGAAATTGGATAAAAATTTAAGCAATATTAAAATTTGAAACGGATAAAAATAAATATGGGATTGAAAATTCATAAGACTGTATAAATTAAAATAAAATCGGTACAAGCGGCGAAATATTCAAATTGAAAAATTGAAAATTCAAAAAGAATTTCAAAAACTGAGAAATCGTGAACTCAATTGAAATAAAAAAATTCAAAAAATAAAATTAACATTTAAATTCAAAATTTTAAATCAATAAGAAAAATGAGAAAATGAAACAATTAATATTGAACAATTGGATAAAATAGACGAAAGTAATAATAGGTAAGAAATTCAAAAAAGAATGAATCAATTTTTTAAAAATTAATTGAAAATTGAAACATTAAACACTCGAAACTGAAAAAATTTAAAAGAACACAGATTGACTTGAAAAGAGTGAAATAAAATTACAAACTTCGATAGAATCAAGTACGAAAAGTTGAGAAATTGAAAAAATTCAATGTGAAAAAATTCCAATGTAAAAAAATCGAAATAAAAATAATTTAAAATAAAAATTGGATAGGAATCAGGAAAAAATTCAAAATAATACACAGAGTTTAAAAAATGTTGAAATTTTATTTTCCTTAGAACTGCAAAATGAAAAAGTAGGATATGAAAATTCAAAGGGATTAAATTAGACTTCGAAATTTGAAAAAAACTGAATGAAAGATCAAGAATTTAAAAAAATAAACAAAATATTAAAAAAATAAAAAATTGGAGAAATCATGATTAAAATTTAAAGAAACTCGAGCAAGTTTCATTTAAAATCGTAATGAGATTTTAAAAAAATGTGTATTTACAAAAAATTGAAAATCTGAAAAAAAAAATAAAAAAATAAAAAATTGAAATTATCACAAATATTTTACGTAACAATGGAAAATTTAGAAAAATCTAATAATTAGAATGAGATTGCAGCCTAAAAAAATACGATTTAAAATGAGGATTGAATATAGTGGTAAAAAAATGAAAAAATGAAACGAACTTTGAAAAAATGATGATTTTTTTAATGTAAAAAACTTATTCAAAAATCGAGTTTTTCAAAAAATTTATGAAAAAATTATTATCACCAAATGTTTGGACATCTGCACTTATTTTGGTTCTATCCTATCAAATTTGTCCCATTACACGAATAAAATACTCAATTTTCAATTTTTTAAGGAAGGCGAAAGTAGGACCCTTTTCTTGAAATTTTAAGGGCTGGTAGATGCTACTTAAAATTCAGTGATGAAGTGAATGAAAAATTGGGAGTTATCTATTCATCGTGAATGGGAACAATTCCGATAAGTTGAAATTTAAAAAATGCAGGAGTTCGAAAATTTGGTAATTATTTTTCGAAAATGGAAGGTCAGTAGCATCACTTAAAATTCTGTTAAAGGAAAAATACAAAACAAGAAATAATTTTCTAAAAAAAAGAAACAACTTCAAACATTAGATGAGTCAAGAGGTTTTATTGCACTTTTTTATTTATTTAATTTCTTTTCTTTTCTTTCTTTCTTTTTTTTTTTTTTTTTTTTGAAAAATTGAAGCGCAGGGCATCACCAAAAAGCCACTTAGAAGTGAGTTGGGGGAAAATACAAAATCTGAAATTATTTTTTCACAAAATAAAACAACTCTTGATACTGACTGAGATCAAAACAAAAATTGATAGGTAATCCAAAATAAAGATCTTTACAAAATGAAGTATAATAAGTTGCCTACTTGAGTTTCTTTAAGTATACTGATATGATGTATGTCAATTTGCCTACTCAGTTTGCCGTGAATATCATCTTTTGATGCATGTTAATTTGCCTACCCAGTTTGCCGTAAATATTATATTTTGATGCATGTTAATTTGCCTACCTAGTTTGCCGTGAATATTACGTTATGATGTATGTTAATTTGCCTATCCAGTTTGCCGTAAATATCATGGTTGCGTCCCAACGTTTTTTTTGTGAAAGTGGCATAGGTGAATTGCGTCCCTTCCTAGTACGAATTGCGTCCCTAGTCAAAAATGGGGACGTACGAATTGCGTCCCTGGTGAAAATTTGGAACGTACGAATTGCGTCCATAGTTAGAAATGAATGAGATTGAAAGATTTCTTTCTTCGAAAAATTTGAGAATTCTTTTCGCTCCAAAAAATTTGAAGATTTTTTCTCAAAAATCAATAAATAGGTACTTAAATGAAAGATGAAAAAATAACAATAAAAATTTTCCAACTATAAAAAAATTGATATATTTTTTATTACAAAAAAAAATCAGAAAATTTTTCCTCGAAAATAGAAGATTTTTTTCAAAAATTTGATAAATATTTCTACTCCAGGAAAATTGAGATTGATAGACCCCCCCCCCCCCCCTCACCCCAATCAGATGTTTTTTACTCGAAAAAATAATAACATTTTTTTAATTACAAAAATGTGAATTTTTCCACCTCAAAAAACTTTGATATTTCTTTCCGAAAAAAATTGAGACAAGAAATTGAGATTTTTTCTAATAGGTAAAATGAGAGACGTCTTTCTCCAAATATCCAAAAATAATAAACTTTCTCCTCCCCAAAAAATTGATATGCTTACTTACTTCGCACACCGGACGCAATTCGTATGTAGCGCGGGACGCAATTAATACGTAGGTTAATTTTATGTGGGACGCAATTCACCTATACCCACAAGTTGAACTGAAAATGTCGCTAAAATTTTCGCGACACAATTAGTACGTGTTTTGGATTTTGGGACGCAACTCACTTACACCGATATCATGTTATGATGCATGGTAATTTGCCTACTCAGTTTGCCGTAAATACATTATGTATGAATTAATGAACTAGGAAAAAAATTGAGTTTTAAAATGAAATGTTATTTTTTATATAATATATAATATATTTATATTTTTTTTAGTACTTTCCATGAAAACTTTCAATATTTTCTTGAACAAAAAATAAGAAAATAAAATTGTGTTTTTTTCAAGTACCTACTTTTTTATTCGTGAAATTTCAAAATTAAAATTTGGGGGAAATACTTAATAATTAAGTATTTTCTCCAAAAATTTTGTTTAAATTGCAAAGAATTATGCTTAGCAATTTAAACAAAATTTTTAATAATTTAATGTACTTAATTGAGATAAATTGGAAGTTGAAAATTTTTTAACACGAAAACTTGAAATCAAATTTGAAATAAATACAAGCTAAAAATCAAATTGTAAACTCTAAAAACTTTAAAATATGAAAGGTGGGTTGAAAATTGTGAAAATAAGAGTAAAAATTTGAAAATTCGAGAATAGAAATAAAATTAAAAATATACGAAAGATGGAAACAATTATGAATAAAAAATATTGAATGCAATTGGAAAATAAGAAAACATTGAGCAAAATGGAAACTGAAGAATTATAATGAAATTAAAAAACTTTTTATGAAGTTGAAATTGAAATGAAAAATGGGAAAAATCTTGGAAATAAAAATTAAAAATTGGGAAAAGTATGAAGCTGAAATGTAACTGAACTTCGCAATTGAAACAAAATTTTTAATAATTTAATATGCACTTGCTTAGTTGAGATTAAGTGAAAATTGGAAATTTTTTTAAAAATGAAAAGTTGAAATCAAATTTAAAAATAAATACAAGCTAAACATCAAATTGGAAACTGAAAAATTTTAAAAATATAAAAGGTGAATTGAAAACTGAATAAATGGAGTAGAAAATTCTAGAATCGAAATAAAAATTAAAAATTGAAGAAAGGTGGGGAAAAGTTATGAATAAATAAAAGATAATATAATTAAATTGAAAAAAAGAAACATCGAGAAAAATGAAAATTGGGGAATTAAAATAAAATTCAAAAACTTCAATGAAGTTTAAAAAAAATGAAAACTGACAAAAGTTGAAAATAAAAATAAAAATTGGGGAAAATATAAAATGGAAAGTACCTACCTAATTAAAAATAAAAAAGATTAAAAATCCAAAAAATTCGAAAAACTTGAATAATTCCCCAAAATAAAAAAAATAAAAACTATACTCCGAGTCAGAATCGCAATTTTCGCAGGATTCGCACCCCCCAAAATACCACTCTTCCCCCCCCCCCCCCCAGTGAGAAAAAAAACACATCCAAATTAGGCAATAACTCGCGAACTCACCTTCGAAAAAAAATGTTACAAGAAAAATACCCCAAAATTTCACCCCTCCAACTCATCTACCCTTATCCCACCCGCACAATGCACAGCCTGGGGTACGAAATAATTGAGGAAATGTAGGTATACCCGGTCGGTGTAACATTTACAATGGCCCGATCGAACCTTCCAGATAACTTTATTTACATATTTTCGGGCTAAATAAATACGCAAAGAGCCACTTCCTTATGTCTTTTCGGCACGCTGCGTTGCGCCTCAAGGCGCGCACGACTGCACCAGTTTTTTTTTTTTTCTTATGTTTTTAATAGCATTATTACGACCTTATTTTTACCCATAACATGATTTACATATAACGCGAGAAGACACCCAAAAATACGTATACAAGGGGAAAGCTCACCTCTTCTTCCAAAAAAAAAACCACATCGTCGAATCGAACCTAATCGGGAAAAAAATTCCAAAGGGTAGAAAAAAAACTAAAAAAAAAAAAAGAAAGAAAAAAACAAGGCAACTCGATTCTATCCAAATATACGTACATCAAAAAATGAATCATCAAAATAAGATTATTGCCTAATGAAAGGGTTACACGATGGACCGAAATATGGTGGAAAAAGTTGTCATCGTTGGGTTGGCGCAGCTCTGTGCGTAAAAAAATCACATATAAAAAGTCGTCACGTTTCGGCAATTTCGAGGAGGTTATCCGTGTAGTATTTTTACAAACAGCAGGGATGGAATGGAATGGAATGGAATGGCGTAGCCCAATCCCATATAGCACGACTAGTATATGTATGTATAGCGAGTCCTTGAATAATCCGTCATTTGAGTCGACTAAATCTGTCATTTGGAGCAAGCTGTATACGTAATATCGATGTTTCATCGTCGTACTTGTCCTTTTAGTGCGCTATATGTATCTGCCGCAGGCCAAAACGAAGGGCTAAATGCGACATGGGCAGGGATGGGTCCGGGGAGCGAAAAAATATGCCAGGAATGTGGCATCACGGTTCGGCCTCGTTTCACCGGTCGTATCGTCGAGTTGTAGTTTAAATTGCGGCGACGAAAAAGATGCGGATTTCGCTCTTCTCTGTATGGTTTTTCGTGTATCGTCGCACACGTTCGTTTGATTTTTAATATCGCACGTTTACACGACGACGTTTCTCATCGTAGATGCCACATCAGCCTCCCTACGGGTCCATTCGGCTATTCCGGATCATACTTAGTTCAACTCTTCTTCTATATCCTGCGGCGTAAAATCCTACAAGTCGAACATCAACGTGGCCTGGCTCGTCTTTAGCTAATTCTTCGCCCGATAATTTATCCTCGAACCATCGTGTATTTCATATTTCCTCGAAATACACTCTAAAGTTGAAACTAACCGTCGATAGTTTCAAATTTTTTTTGGGAAGTACGCGGATTAAGGACGCTGCAAAAATACGAAGGGATGTGAAAAAAAATCGATATTTTCGTTATTAAAGTCGTCCAGTTTCCAACCTAATACTACGAATGGATCGGGCTACGAAAATGATTTATTTATATTGGCTGGCTGAATTACGAGCTAGTGCCCCCTGCTGACGAATGGACACAGTGTCGAAAAGTTTTCGTCGTATCGGCGGAGTCGAACTTTAAAAGGGCCAGATTCATTGCACCAAACGACCCCCTAACGATGCGAATGAGCCATCCAGGGCGATTCTTTATTTCCAATAAAAACCACCTCGAGGTTATTTATCGACCTGCAGATCATCTGCAATGACAACTTGATTACACGTGCTTTCGAATTTCGATTCTTTCGCAACTGTCGCGTCGCTTCGTATCGTATAATAAACGTCGATGGTTTGATGTTTATTCCAAAAAATAACGCATCTACACGCGAACTAGCAACGAAAAAATTGTCCCTAAATTATACCCTGCTTGCTGGTTCGTCGCAACAAAAGTGTGGTTTGCGACGTGTGGTTTGGTTGTTGATATTCTCTTTAAATAAGTACTCGTATGTACGACGTAATACGTACTGTATACAAGGGTCGTATGTACCTGGGGTGGGGGAGGGGGTAGCTTGGTACTATCTGCAACACAAATACGGTATTTTTCACCTATTTATATTGCTTTGTAATCCGTCATAGTATCTACCTGTATCATATAAGGAAACTCCTCCTACACATATTTTTACGAGAACATGATAGAACGAAATGAGGAAAGTTGATTTTCATTCATCGACGTATCACGAGGTAAGTTTATTTGGATGTCGAGGCTTTAACTCGTCGTCAGTAGTGTGGACCACAGTTTGGAGCTATGAGAGGCGCCCAGAGACATTATGCAGTATTGCAGCCGCAATAGGGGCCATAAATTTTATCATTTCAAATATGCCAAATTGAAAATTAATGGACAAAGTATCCATTCGAGGCAATTTTTCTAATAAAAAATCTTCTACAAAATATTTTCATTTTGAAAAATTATCTCATTTTTTGAAGAAAAAAATTCCTTTATTTTGTGAGAGTAGTTAACAGAATATGTTTCCCATTTTTTTTTGAAAAACGTATTTTTTCTCAAATTTTTTGAAATAACAAATTATTTATATTTTTTGGAATAATGAATGTTTTAAATTTTTTTGAATACCTACCTGAAAAAAGTTTAATTTTTTCGAGAGGATTTCTCAATTTTTCTAGATTACCTTTAAGTATTACTCATTTTTTGGAATAAGAAATATTTTATTTTTTGGAACATTTGAAAACAATTCTCTTTTTTTTTTTCAATGCATTTTCCATTTTCCATTTTTTTTATTTATTTATTTTTTTTTATAAAAAGTTTTTTAATTTTAACGAAAAGAAAAATAATTTCTCAATTTTATTGTAGATTTTTTTTAATACGTATAGGTATAGAACATTTTTTTATTTTATTTTTTTGAAAAATATTCAAATTCATGTTTTTTTGGAGTACCAAGCTGAGGCTGTTGTCCATTACTTGAGTATTTTCTTTATTATTATTTTTTTGAATGCTTTTTTTTTCATAAAAAAAAAACTTGATTTTTTACAGATAAATCCTTCAATTTTTTTATCTAAGAATGCTATCAATTTTTTTCACCTTAGGTAATTATTGAGTTTATTTGAATCATTTTTTTCAATTTTCATTTGAAGCAGGACAACAGTTTTTTATTCATTGGAATCACTTGAAAAAAAAATCTGGATTTTTTTGGAGGAATAAAATTTTTTTATATATATTATTTTTTTTTTTCAATTCCTTGCTGAGTGAAATTTCTTACCTATTTTTTTTTTTTTTTTGGAATGAAAAAATTTTCCTATTTTCTAAAAATTTCTCAGATGATATTTTTCATAAAAATATCACCTTGAAAAAAACTGTTTTTTGGAGGAGGGATTTTAAAAAGAATCTTATGCAAGAAAATTTTTAAGGTCTTTTTTTCAACAAAATAATTTTATTCTGGGAGGATATTTTTTTCAGGTAAATTTCAATGAAAAACTCGAGAAGAATTTTTTAGGATTTTTTAAAAATAATTTTTCAATTCAAAATTTAAAAAAATATATATGAAAGGATTATTTTAAAAAGAAACTTTTAAAAATTATTTGCTCCTCATAAGAAATCCTGCGGGCGGTCATTCGTCAAGCGGTATTGTAATTTTTCAGCAGAAATTTCGCCTATTTTATAAGATTTCCCTCTATCTGAATAATCCATTTTCAGACATTTTTTCTCGCCTCCTACGTCCTCAATTTTTTTTTCAAATTCATACTTGTACCAAGTATAACTATTAATTTAATGAAGGATTATTGAATGCCAAAAATTTATGGGGGAAAGATCGTGAAACAGGCACGGTTTGGTGAATAAGTTTTGATATAAAGGCTGAAAAGTTTCATTATTTTTAAATTCCTCTTTGAAATTTAGGAGAAAATTCATCAACATTTTGCAATATTTCTTTGGAAAAATTTCTTTCGTAAAGATTTTCTTCAAATTGTTAGAAATTTTGCTGAAAATTATTTTCAAAAAAATTCTTTCGAAAAAGTTTTTATAAAATTTCCTACTGCTATTTTGAAATTTTACATTGAAAATTTTTTCAAAAAAATCTTATTGCAGAATGAAATGATTTTGAAGACCCTCCTCTCTAAAAAAAAAAATAGGACACTTTTATATGTAAAAAATTCCTCTCTTATTGATTTTTTTTAAACAAAAAATGATACCTACCTACTCGGTGAAAAAATTTGTTAAATTAATTCATTGTAGGTATCGAAGTATAAATTTCTTGTTATTAATTTTCATTTTTATTTTTTTGGTTGAAAATTACCCTTTAAAACATGAAAAAAAAAATCATCAATTATCATAAATTATTGTTTCATGTAAAAAAAATTCATAGAATCTTTTAAACATTTTTTGAGAATTTTTTTTTTTTTTTTTTAATTTCTGCAAATAATTTTTCATAAAGATTCGAATGACAATTAACAACTGGCATTTTCTTGCTAAAAAAATTTATCCTGGAAAAATCTCATTGCAAACATTTTTTTTTTAATTCACAAAAAAAATTATAATTTTTTTCAGCTTGTAAACCCTGTTTATTAACCCTCCTTCCCCATCCAAAAAATATACTGAAAAACTGTCTCTTTCTTTGATTTTTTTTTAAAGAAAAAATATTCATCTATAACTTCACTTCATTGGAATTTTTGCAAAAAATCTTGAATAATGTTTATTTACAAGGTTCCTTTGAATTTTTTTCAATTTTTTCAAAAAATAATCATTTCGAAAACAGTTTACACGAAATTCTTTGAAAAAATTCCAGAAAATGTTTTTAAAAATACCTCATTTTTAAATAGAGGAATTTTGTTCCAAAATTTAATATACTTAGAAAAATCTATGAGAAGACTAGGTAGGTCATAAATAATTTAATTATGTTTTGTTTTGACATCGTAAAAATACTAAGTAAGTATGATTTTATTCATCTGTTGAGTGTCAAATCAGCATTGACATTCCTAATTGGTCATCAAGATCATGATAAGAAAAGAGTTTAATAAATCGGGTGACCGGAGGTGGATGGCTCTCAATGCTCGTCCACATATTTTACTATCGTCGTTCTCTTTTTATACTATATTGGATTTTTTTTTCAATCAAAGGAGTTCTTTCTTTTCAGTTTCGCGAAATATCCCTATCGTGGTATTTTTCTCGATAGGCCTACAGCTTTCATCCGTCGTAGATTTATCTTCTATTTGTATCCGCGTAAGTACAACGCGTAGAAAGGGGGATGACTCGTATAAATGACAAGTAGTACAGGCCTACAGGGTGAATATTGTACCTATAGGTTAAGGAGGTACTACATAAAACGCTTATTCAAATAATGTCACTGTTTATAAGTGTAAAAAATGATCTAGTTTGGTACGAGCTGCGTTCTTTTATTTTCTTTCTTTTTTTTTCTTGCGCGAATTACTAAACCTAAAATTACTCGTACGCTGAGAAGAGTTCAAATCACACAACTTGAATTTGAAAAATTTGTGAATATATAACCAAGTAAGTGTCAAAATTTCGTAAATGCAAAAAAAAATCCGAAACTGAAAACATTAAAAAACTGGAAAAAATATTCAATGGCAATAAAGGTAGGCTTTGGAAAAATAGCTGACCTGAGTCAAAATTCAAAGCTAAAAAATCGATTCAAAATCAGAAAAAATGTGAAAATTTATAATTTACGAATACCTAGGTACTGAAGTTGAAAAAAAAGTACAAATTAAAATGAGAAAAAAATTGGAAACTGAAATGAAATTGGAAAAAAAAAGAAAAATGGAATAATGAAAATTAAAAATTTAGAAACACTGGGGGGGAAATAGTTTAATTGAATTAATAGTGGAGATGGAAAGAAAAAACTTAAAATCAGAAAAATTTGAGAAAAAAAATTTTAAAATGAAAATTTACAAATGCAGAAATTTTTTTTTTTAAATGAAGAAGAAATCAGACATAAAATAGAAAATGTTGAAAAAAGTTTCGATTCGAATTTAAAAAAAAAAAAAATGAATGAAGAAATTCAATTTTGGAAAAATAGGAAAAGATAGGTACCTAGGTTTGCTAAAAATTGGAGGGGAAAAAACTCATTTTGAAAAAAATCACAAAAATTTTAATAATAATAAAATATTACAACTTGAGAAAAATTAGAAAAAATTAGGTAGCTGAAAATTGGGAAAAGAATTCATTTTAACGCATTAAGAAATCAAAACTGAATTTAACACTGTCGACTGAAAATTTCAATGATATCTATGTTAAAATTCATCTCCTATCGTCCCACTTCTTCTCACAGTCTGTTTCCTTACCTATCGATAATATTGTGGAAGAGAAATTATACCATGAAAATCAGCGATGAAACTTTTTATGTTGGTCTACTTAGAAGCTCGCCAAAATGAAACACCTTCGAAGTTAAACTTAAGTTATGTAGGTCTCTCACCCCGTCTGCTCGCCTGTCTTCACAATTCGCCTGACCAATTACCTAATAAACTTATAATTGGATTGCGATTAAGCAATTTGTCCAAGTGTGTAAAACACGACTGACATCGCGTCGTGTTAAATAGAACGTTAAAATATTACCCAACTTAACAGTTGAGCACACCTTGAGTGTACGAGTAAATATGGCTACGTATACTCTTCGATAAGTACGTGTGAATATACTGTAAGTATAAATTTCTGGGGTACTTTCGTATCCACATAATATGCACCTATACGACATACACGTGTAAGTAACTAAGTATATTGTCGTATTAAATTATAGTATAATATTGCCACGTACCTACAAATTTGGGGAAAATCTTACATTAATATTATATAACCAAACAAGTGACGCGGTTATACAAAGTTGACATAAACTTCCACCTCTTCGAAAAGCGATACTGTGAATGAAGAGAAAGCTCTGGAGAACAAGAGAATGAGAGACAGGACAGGCATGAGGTAAAATTCCATAGGTTGGAAATTCGTCACGAAACGTCGTCATCGTCGTTGCGGTGGTTGGTGGTATCCCTTAATTAGAAAAATAGTATTTTGATTGGTGACATTTCGTCGACGAGATGTACCCTATCGTCATTCTCATCGCTATGCCACCGCCGTACCGTTCGCTGTTTGTAAATTAAATTACATTCGTTTTACGCTCTACGCGTCTTTTATTTACTGGTCGTTATCAAATTCGAATTTCGTTTTGAAAGGGTTTATAGCGGATTGTTGCTTCGGTCAACGGAGATTTTAACCTTATTTTTCACACCTTTGTAGAGTTTGGGATGGGCGAGAAGGGTACCTACGAATTATGTGTCATTTGGTTACTCGTTTGTGTGCATTGATATTTTTTTTTTGAAAGTGAAAAAAAATAAGAACAAAACCGCACAAAAAATGTTTTCAAACGAAATTGGTTCGGTGTCTACGACAATTTTTTTCTTTTTGTTATTTATTTCGATTTCAATTTACTTCATTTTTTCAGATTACGATTTTAATTCAATTTTTTAATTTTTTTCCAAACTTGATATTTTTTTTTCCAACTTGAGTATAAAGCTGGATTTATAATAGGAAATTCCTGAAGGAACTGAATAGAAGTGAAAAGTTGAACCAACACATTTCAATGGCAGCGTTCATAATAAGAAATGAATTTTTGTAAAAAAGAAATCTCAATTTTTTCAAGTTTTATGATGTAGAATGCGATTATTCTTGCATATTAGTGATAATTAGTGTTATATCTGGCATATATCACAAATTGATAAAAAAAAAAAAAAAATTCACAAAAATATCGTTTTTACATATCAGGAAATGAAAAGTAGAAAAAATCCTACTTTTCATTTCCAAATCACGCTTCAGGAATTTCCTATTATAAATCCAGCTTAAGGGGGGGGGGGGGGGCTTGTTTTGGAACATTTTTTGTTGAATGCATAGCGTTGATTAGCGGAATTTTCTAAGACCTTTGCATGACGTCATTTTGATTTTTCACCTATGAAGTTTTGAAGAAAAATTGGAAACTAATTTCAAATTGTTTCTTTTTACAAAAAAAAATTAATTTTTAATTTTTGAAAAATAAAATGCATAGAGTTCTCAAAAAAAGGAAATTATTTTCATATTGCATTTTGATTGTGTCATTTTGTAGAAAATGTTGGTAGATTTTTTGGAAAATTACAAATTTTAAAATCAAAATTGGAGAAAAACGCGATTTTTACTTTAGGTCCCGTTTCTAGGAAAACTATGCAACCCACAAAACTTTTTCTCAGAATCTTTTTTATTCAGTAGAGTCTTGTCTATAATTTAACGAGAGGATTTTGCAAAACTCGTACTTTCTCTCCTATTTTATGAAACCCTCTCATAGTTTTTCCTCGGAAGTATTCCAGTCGACTCGAAAGAAATAGTTGACAAATTAAAATTTTGCAAAATCCTCTCGTTAAATTATAGACAAGACTCTACTGAATAAAAAAGATTCTAAGAAAAAGTTTTGTGGGTTGCATAGTTTTCCTAGAAACGGTACCTGAAGTAAAAATCGCGTTTTTCTCCAATTTTGACCTTGAAATTTGTAATTTTCCAAAAAATCTACCAACATTTTCTACAAAATGACACAATTAAAATGCAATATGAAAATAATTTTATTTTTTTGAGAACTCTATGCATTTTATTTTTCAAAAATCAAAAATTAATTTTTTTGTAAAAAGAAACAATTTGAAATTAGTTTCCAATTTTTCTTCAAAACTTCATAGGTGAAAAATCAAAATGACGTCATGCAAAGGTCTTAGAAAATTCCGCTAATCAACGCTATGCATTTAACAAAAAATGTTCCAAAACAAGCCCCCCCCCTTAACTTTTTTCATTAGTTTTGAGTTTGCATTTCTCTCGTCATTTTTTTCGATCTTAAAATTTTAATTTTTCCAGTTGACATAATTCATATTTTTTCCAATTTTTCGGAACTTGAAATCACAACTTTTTTCTCATATTAATATTTTCCAAAGTTTTGATTTTTATTATTTCAATTTCAGTGTTTTTAATTTTTTTTTTCGGACTCGATTCTATTCAATTTTCCCAAATTTGTTCATTTTTGAATCAATTTTTTTTCTATCATTTTGAGATGAAATTTTCATCAATTTTTGATTTTAAATTTGATTTTTTCAGTTTGCTATATTTTAATTCAACTTTTTCAAACTTTACTTTTCATTTTTTAAATTTTGAAATAAATTTAGGATTAAATTTTTTCCAAACTTCTCCCAATTTTACCAATTACAGTAATGTTCCCTTAATTTTATTCATAATTTTCATTTTTATTAGATAGGTAAAAAATTTTACATTTTTAAGATTGAAAAAATTTTTGAATGAAAAAATAAATAAACAAAATTAGAGTTGATCAAAAATGAATAAATTATATTAAAAACTTAAAAATTTGTTAAAAAAATTTTAAATTTTAAAATTTTAAAAAATGATGAAATTGAAATATATATGGGTCATTCTCAAAATACGCCGAACATTCAGGTTACGCTCAATATCTCACGAAGTATTAATGCTAGAAATTTTTTTTTGTTATGCATGGATAGAGAACACTTTGGGCTATAATAATCCATATTAAAAAGAAATTTTAAACTACATTCTCATCGCCCTAAAAATTAAATAGTGGAGAAATGTCCACCGTCGTGGCGCGTTACCACTCAACTTCTACATAATAAATTGTATTTCTCTGATCTCATTATAGCTTGTTGATTTAATTATCACACTGATACAACACCCAGAGATGTGTATTAAATATTAAAGCATTTCAAATGAATTTTCAAGATCATTTTGGTACATCCAGAACAGCTCAAAGTTTGTAACCCAGTTATTCCTGTCTTCGTCGTGGCAGTTTGTAACGCGATGGAGGGGAGGGTAATTGAATACTTTCAAATGCGACAATCGGCCATATCGACACCTCACCATCCTAAAATTAATATTCAGTGCAATTTTCATATCCTTGAGTAATGCGACAGCTGAGAAACCGGAAAATCTTTTAAAAACCTCTATTTGGCCAGCTATCATGTCTTCGTAATGGCTCCCAATTTTGAGACCGGGAGTGAATGTTTTCTTTTCAACTAAGCGGCGATGAAACAAGTAAGTGGACCTGATTGGAAGGTGATATTCAGTTTTTTCTATGAACGGATCCATTTCTCACAATTTGAAAATTTCTAAAATTTTGTTTTCAATATATTTGTCCACCGTCGTGGCGTAAATTTTTTTTTTCCAAAATTAAAGACAGCTATTGATGCATTGCTCACTACAGTCTTCCATCATTCTAAATGTGATCTAAATGTTGATTTTAACAATTTTTTTTTTGTATGACCCTTTCTTTGCCCAAAAATGCTGGCTTAATTTCAAAACAATAGACACCACAACTTAAAAATGAAAAAAATGTCTAATGCAGACGTTCTTTTAAACTTTATTGAATAATTGGAATTGCTTGACATTTTTATTTTGTTCCCCTTGTAAAGATTGTGTTTTACAAGTTTTGGATTTTTCTAGGTGGGGAAGGGGGGTAGTATAATGGAATTTTCACTATAATGTCCACCGTCGTGGTCAAAAGTCGCCCCCTCCCCCTGTGTGGGGTTTCCTGCTTGTCCAACTACACAGATGTTGCCTCCTACATCATACAATATTTTTTCAAAAAAAAAATTATTTACTGCATGATGAAAAATCCAAAATATTACTAGCGAATGTTTGGCGTATTTTGAGAATGACCCATATTCGAAACATCATCAAAATCAAACAATTGGACAAATTGAGAAGAAAAATATAAAAAAAATATTGCAAAATATAAAAATTATCAAAATTTGAAAACATATACCAATAATTTTCAATTTTTATACTCATAATTACTCGTACTAAAAACTAAAATTGAAAAAGATTGAAATCATCAAAACATTTTTTAAAAAAACATAAAAAAATTAGAAGAAAAACATTTAGAAATTTACAAAAATTGAAATTAAATGAAGAATATTTTTGAGTGAAATTTTTTTGATAAAGGAAGAGATCATTAAAAATTGAAAAGAATGTTAAACTAAAATAAACTTTTAAAATTATGGTAAGTCTGTATACTTAATTTTGAAAGAAATTGAAATAAAAAATTTAAGAATTTTTTTTGAATTTTTTGCATTTTTACCAAAAAAATTTTCAATTTTTTTCAACTTTTCTGAATTTTTCAAAAAGAGCAATTTTTCAAAATTTTGTTTAAACACTAATTACTTGAAATTCATTTCAAAAGTAAGCATATTTTTTTCAAAAATTTTCCCGTATTTTTAATATTTCTTTTTCGAAATTTTTTAAAAACAATTTTTTTAAATTGTACTAGGTCTTTGTACCTTGAAATACAATAAAAAATGTATAAATTCGAAATTAAATTTTTTGTGCCTATAGGTAGTTGAAACACAATTTGCTAAAAATGAATTTTCCCGATTTTTGTTCAATTTTCTTTTAATAATTTCTTTAATTTTATGTCATTTCATTTATGTTTTGAAAATCATTTTCAAAAGTAACTTTTGAAAAATTTTGTTTCCTTTTTTTAAGTTTGAAAGAAAATTTTCAAAATTTTATTTTCGCAAATATTTAAAAATTGAGTTCAAAATCGTTTGGAGGAAAACTGAATTTTCAGAATTTTTCAAAAGCTTTTCTCAAAAATTCAATTCGAAATAAAAACTTTCTGAATTTTAGAATTTAAAAAAAAATCTCTTATTTTTGAAATCTTTTTTTTTCAAATTTTCTTTAAATTATAAATTTTTCAAGTTTTTTTTAGGAAAAAAAATCTTGAATTTCAGAGGGATTATTCGGAATGATTACTGTTTTCAATTATTATTTTCTTAGAATAAAAATAATTTTAATTATTCCTCAAACTCTGGGAGAAAAATTTCAACTTTTTTAAAACAAATCTCTGATATGTTCGGAGTGTAAAAATATTCGTTACCTAATTTTTTAGAAGAAATATCGCTAGCTAATTTCCTTCACTTGGAATCTCAATTTTTTGAAAACTTGAAAAAAAATCAAAATTTTCCTAATTTTTTCAAAGAAAAAACTCATTTTTTTAAAAGAAAAAAGTTTCTATTTTTTGGAAAAAGAAATCTCTAGTTTTTAAGGATGAATAGGTAGGTATTCAATTTTTTGATAAAATATTATTTTTATTTTTTTGTAAGAAATTTTTTTTTTAATTTCACAATTTTTTGGTAGAAAAGTTGAGAAAAATATAATTCATCAATAAAACAAAAATTTTGAACTTTTTTTTTACTGAATTTTTAAATTTTCTTCAAAAACAATAATTTACGCTAAAACATTTCCAAAAATCCTCGAAACATGCAAAAATTAGAAAATTCGAGTCAATCAGGATCAAATTGATAGTTAATATTTTCAAAAATTAATTTTCTTGGGAAGAACTTTGCAGATAAAAAATAATCTAATAATTTTTTCAGTATAAAATTTCAATTTCCTTTCAAAAAATTGCGAAAAATTCCCTTAGAAAATTATTTTGTAGAAATTCTAATTTTTTTTCAAAACATTTCAAAAAATTCTCTTCAAGCGAATTTAATTTTTTTTTTTCGAATTTTAATTGGTTGGCGATACGTTTGCATATATCTACGACAAATACCCCACACAATGTGTGCACTGTGCACACAGTAGTATACTTTGACCTGTATCGAAACGCACTAACCAGGCTTGTATTTCTGTCATTGACAGACCAGCCATGGTCAAACATTTGGGAAACCCCTACACTCTGCATCGTTGATTCTACGAACCTACTCCATATAATATGATAGTTTATTTTCCATACCCTTACACAGGTATATATCGTTATTGTAAAATACCGTACAGGTATATAGTACATAAATGTGAATGTTTACACGTATTATATCTACACACACGTCTCTCATCGTACGCTGCGTCGGTTTCCAAAGAAAATTACTCTGTGGTGGCGGCAACAACACCACCACCAACAACAACTGCAGGGACGAGACGACGATGAGGCAACCCGCAGTAGCGTAACAGCGATTTAAATGCCCGTACCCGCGATGCCCATATCCCTCTCCCCCCCCCCCCCTCTCGGCAACGTCTCTCGCCAGGGCTTCGCCGCCGCGTCGAATGAGTTCTATTATTATAAATCGTCGCCGAGCACACAAAATAAGTTTCAAGTTTTCTCGTGTTATGGAAAGTTTACTTAATAGAACAATAATTAAATTAAGCCGAAAGCGGTTTGCTCTTCTCTTGTTATCAACTTAAGACTGCTAGTTGAAGGTGGCAGCTTTCTTGTAACTTTAAGTTCTTTAATGAATTTCCACAGCCAGTCTCCTCCTGCCCACTGTGTGACATCATTCCCACCCATTGGATGGTACTCTCTTACTTGACAATAATCATTTTCAACACTTTAAGATCACCCTTCCCTCTCATCCACGTTTTCACCGAGGAACATAACCGGTGGTCGAGGTGCAAAAAAAGTGAAAAAAAAATCAGCTATGATTACTTCTGCTCGACTATACAGGGTGTCCGGCAAGTGGTCCGTCAAATTTTTAAATTTGGATGTAACCGAGTACCACCACCAACAAAAATCTTTATGTAAACATGGTGCCTATCTCGATTTTGAAGGGGCAGTAGTGTACAAATGCACTGCGGAGTTTGTGATTCAGGTAATTTTTCCAAGTCCAAAACTATAATAAACGCCTAGTATGCGAAATTAGAGGGCAGGGAAGAGTCTAATCGAAAATTTTATAATAAGCAAACTTATTTTTAGGATCTCAATCAACAACTTTTATTTGAAATTTTTTTTAGTTCAACTCCTCCCTCCTTCCCATTTTTCAATAATGAATTTATGAGTGTCATTCGTTTCGTACTAATATGCAAAATTACAGAGGAGGGAAGGGTCCAATTGAAATTCTTATAATAACCAAAATTATTTCTAGGATCTTAATCTACATCTTTTGTTTGAAAAATTTTTCTTACCTCAGCTCCCCCTCCAATTTTCAATGAGTATCCATGCATCAATATGAAAAATTAGGGAGGAGGGAGGGTTCCAATTGAAAAAAATTTCAGACAAAATTTGTAGATTAAGATCCTAGAAATAATTTTGATTATTACAAGAATTTCGATTGGACCCTTCCCTCCCCTCTAATTTCGCATATTAGTACGAAGACGTTCATCATTGAAAAATTGGAGGGAAGGAGAGGTTTAATTTTAAAAAATTTCAAACAAAAGTTATAGTTTAAGATCCTAGAAATAATTTTGGTCATTATAAGAATTTCAATATTGGATCACCCCCTCTCCTCGAATTTCGTCATTATTACAAAGTTAGTGGGTGGGAGGGAGGGAGGGAGGGAAGGAAGGAACGATCGAACGAAATTAATTTATTTTTATCAATTTTTCCAAACAACAATTAAATTTGAAGTATACCCCATCTATGCGCCAGTGGCGCGAGCGACGAGGGGCCTCCTTCTTCAGTACCTTTTCTCGATTAATAGTAATGAATACGGTATAAACTATTAACAGAATGATTTACAAAATATTCAACAGTTTGACAATAATGAATAAATAAATAGGTAAAGTAACAGCATAACAACAGTAAAAATTAAGCAACAGAATACAACAAAAATAACGAGAGTAAAAACAAAAAGAAAAACAGAGAAAAACAGCAGCAACAATAAAATTACAAAATCAAGCCACGATCATCTTCTAGCAACCACTGAATCAGGGCCACGCGGGTTCCAAAACCCTGACCTGCAGAGGCATTGAACAATCGAGGCAGCCTCTCCGGAGCCTGGGCGCTTGATCTCTCTCTCCGATATCTCGGTATAAGAGCGACGGTGTTATCTTTTTTTCTACCTTTTTCATTTATTTGAACCCCAAATTTTGTCTTATTCCTATACACAAAATCTACAGCGAAGGAGGGAGGGAAGGAGGAGTTGAATTAAAAAAATTTTCAAACAAAAGTTGTAGATTAAGATCCTGACAATAAGTTTGGTTATTATAAAAATTACGATTGGACCCTCCCTTCCCTCTAATTTTGCATATTAAGTAAGGTGAAGCGAAAATAAAATTTTTTCGATTTTCAAAATTTGATACCGCGGAAAAATTGCGTCTTGGGGGTACATGAAAAACAAAAAAGAAAAAAAATCAAATCAAATAATATCTTCTGTTCGCGCACGAGCCCTCAAATTTTTGAAAATTTGCAAAAAATCAAAATTAAAAAAAAAATCCAAAATGTTACAAAATAGGTTTTATGCCTTTGGTTGGCAAGTATTATCATCGTTATTAATTTTTTTTTTTTGAAAAAAAATCCAGAATTCATCAGATCGTCGCATTTATAAGACATTAAAAAAATGGCATTTTTTACGTTTTTTTAAAAAAATTGAAAAAACTAGATTAAAAATTGGAAAAAAAATGTTGTAATTAAAATGGGTTTAACATATACATGTTTCATCCAAAAACACAATTTACGACGATTTCCCATCTTTACCTTAATTTTCAAGAAGCATCATTTTTCTCATTATATTTTTTTCAATTTTTCGTAGTTTTTGAAAAATTCTCAAGGGTACGAAAAAGATGAAAAATCGCTATAAATTGTCTTTTTGGGCAAAAAGGAGCTAGTAAAATTTTCAAATTTTGTGAAACAATAACCAGGCGTAACTTTTTGAAAGGAACAAAAATAGTCAAGTCAAAAATTTGCCGATCTTTGAAAATGAAGACGCTACAAGGCTTTGAAAATTTGGTATTTCCGAAATTCAAGGCTTCGTAGCGCCTTAATTTTCAAAGATAAGCAAAATTTTCACATGACTTTTTTGTTCCTCTCAAAAAGTTACACCTGTTTCATATATTTTTTGACCAAATTTCGCAATTTTCACGTATCACCACTGCACCGTAATAAATTGAGGTAGGCAATATTTTTGACTGGGGTTTTACGTTGCTGTAACTCCTTCAATTTCAAAGATAGGCAATCCAATATGATCACAACTTTTATAGCTTTTTCGATGATCTATCCACTGATGGTGTCGAAATTTTTTTTGAAGGCAGTGTTGCCAATCGATTTTGCTAGGAAAAATACCGATTTTCAAACCTTCGTAGCTCCTTCATTTTCAAACTTAGGCAATACGTGTACACTAACTTTTTTGTTAGTCGTACTCGATTATATCCAAATTTCAAGTTTGGCAGTCCACTCACCGGCCACCTTATATAGGCCTAGAATATTATTAATTACCTAAACGCACTCGCAAGGTGGGGAAGGTGATGGCCACCGTGACGGGTGCACTATTTGCCAGCGCAGCGAATAAGTTACCGAGTCAAAATGCATATTACGTATTTAACAAATTTATTATTCGTTCGTTTCGCTGCTGCTATATGCTGATTAAATTAATATCGTAAAAAGTCGACGAGTTATACGCCGCATAAATTAGTCTATCGAATTTTGCTCGCGTTCGGTTTTCAACCATCGGTCGTGATTAATCGGCAACGCGTTACACGTTGCACACGTTTCACTCGATGTAATTTGGCTGAACCGGAGTCGCCATGTTGACCGATTTTTCGCAGGCTGTTTTATAATACGTTATATATCGAAAAATACCTCCTATAAAACCAAATGGAAGTGACTAATTTACCCTAATTAGAGTCGGCGACCGATTTATACCTCTCGCCATCGGTCCAATATTCCGGCACCTTTTTTTCGAGCCCGTTTTTACGTCGGTACAATACAATGCCAAATGGTTTGTGAAATGAGCGAAACAGCTCGTATACGAAAATCGTATTGCAACTTACCAGCTTCGTCGCCGCCTTCTGGTAAATCGTCCCATTCGTAATCCGGGTAGCTGAAACAGACTCGTGCCACTGTCACCGCGATTACCAACGTGATTCGGAAACATAACGACGAGTCAGTCATTTTGGAAAATTAACGCCGCAACCAGAACAGCTTATCAAATTTTCACGAAAACCTCATCCATTTCGAACGAAAAATCTGAAATTAGAAAAATATACGTTTGATTAAAAGTACGCAGTACATTGGGTAAAAAAAAAAATTGTCACAATAATAATTCAGAGACGAAATAATTTGGTAAACAATTTTTAAGAATCGTTCACTGATTCACTGAACCGAATCATTCGAAAACGATTCGACTTACTGAATAGTTAATCCTGAATCACTTTGGTAGTTGAAATTTTTCAACATTGGCTTTGCTCTCTTTTTTCGAATAAATAAATAATATAAATGGGGATTTCCATCAATTCCTTGAAAATTCTTTTAAATAATAATTGAATGCTCATTTTTTTTAAATAGTTTTTTTATGGATAATTAGAGGACTTCTTTAATTTTTTCCAATACCTACGTAATTTTAAGTAGGTATACAATTATTTCAAGAATTTCTTCCAAAAAAAAGTTGCTCAAATGTTTTTTTGTATTTTTTTTTATGAATATCTTTTTAACAAGAACTTCTTTTAAATTTTTTCTCATTTTATTTTTTTGAAACAGGGATTTCTCTTGTATTTTTTTTTTAGTGCAAAGAATTTTTTCCAAGAGGCATATTTTTCTTTGAAAATTTTAAACATTTTTTTCAAGTAGGTACTAGGTACATAGGTAGGTAAAGAAATTTTCATCAAAAATATTTTTCTTGTTTTTTTTTTGTTTTTTTTTTTTTCAGAAAAAATTTGGTACCTCCAGTAAAAATTTTTGATACCTATATAAAAATATTTTTTTTATAAAAATTATTTTTCTAGAAAACTTTTTGTAAGTTTTTTTCAATTTTTTTTTCAAAAATATTTCTTTTCGGAGGACTTTACTTATACAGAAAGAAATGTTAGTCCCATTATTTTTTCAAATAGAGGATTTTTTTCAGAAAATATTTTTCCAAAATTTTTTCAAAAAAGATTTTGTACAGCAGACATTGATGTTGTTTTTTTCACGTTATGGAATTTTTTTTTTTTAAATGTTGATGTTTTCTCAAGAAGTTTTTTTTTTTTGCGAAGGAAGAGAGGGAAATCAAAAAAAAAAATTTCGAGGTAACCTCTTTTCAAAGTTGATTTTTTAGAATAAGCTAAGTAGGTACATCAAATTAAAAATTGGTGAACTTGACTTTATTCAATTCGATTTTTTTAGGTATTTTTAAATTTTTTTCAAAATTTCCATTTTAATCGAATGCCTATAAACTTCCTTCCATTTTCAATTTTCGCCATATATTTTTCAATTCCTCAAATATAAAGGATTTATATAGGTATCTGATCTAATTTTAAAATTTGAATTCAAACTCATACTCTCAAAATGGACCCACTTTTGAAAATTCATCATAATTTATAAGAATTACCAAAATACCAACTTTACTAAATATTTAAGATTTATTGAAATTTTTAGGATTTATAAAATTTAAATTTTCAATTAAATGTCAGGGAATTTTTTAAAATTTTGAAAATATTTTGGGGGAAACAAAATGAATTGACAATTTGAAATTTTTTTAAAAATTCAGCTAAACTTTGAAAACTGATGCAATTTTGGAAATTCATTTTAAAAATAACCAAAATTTCAATTTTTAAAAATTTTCTAAAATTTTAAATTTTTATTCCAAATTTCAAAATTTTTAAAAATTTCAAGAATTTGATCTAATATGGAAATTTACCAAAATTTAAAAATTAAAAATTTTTTCGAGATTAATACAATCTAAGTAAACTTCAACAAATTACAAAATTATTAAACTTGATCAAAGTTTGAAAATTTGGCCAATTGAAGCTCGTTGGAATCAGCTCAACTTTCTTGGCCACTTCTCGAAGATATTAATGTTTCAAGGCTTTTGGATTGCCCCCGAAGAATTGTTATTTGCGAAAAATCACGATTTCGCGTTGTTCTCACCCCCCCCCCCACGGAACTGCCAAACGCCAACATGATGAAGCTAGAAAAAAATCAAATAGTTGGCTCGTTAGAATCAGAGTAACTTTCTTGAGTTTTTTTGACCATTTCCCATAAAAATCAATTTTCAAAGTTTTTGAAATTAAATAAATTGACGAAAATTCAAAAATTTATAAAAATTTGAAAACTATCCCTCTATTTGAATCAATTTTTAACCAAATTTTGATTTTCAGAAATCTTTTTCAAAGTATGTATCAGAAATATTTTTACACGATTTCAGACAATTTTTTCACAGAAACACAGAAATTTTTCAAATAAATTTTCATAAAACCCAATAAACTTTTCACAAAATTTTAGAGAAGTTTTGATAAGTTTTCTTCAAAAATGTTTTCACAAATTTCTTGTTTTTTTAAATGCAAAATTACAAAAAATTTCCACCACAAAATTTCGGAAGATTTCTCCCAACATCCTGAATTTTTCATAATTTTTTTTTGCCTCATAAAATCCAAAGAGGAAATTTCCCTTGGAAAATAATTTACGAATTTCGTTCTTCAAAAAAAAATCTTCCGAATAGAGCATTTCCAAATCAGTTGCATACTCACTGCCTAGTTTGAATAGATAGATGACAAGAGCACAGTTTCTAATGGAAAACCGGCACTTTTGAAAATTAATTAAAAATCGAGTAATTAAGCTATCGAGTTGGTTTTTACTTCAAGATGAATTTGTTGTTTTCTACTTAATAGAAAAAAAATCATTTTTCGTCCTCGTTGATGTTTTAATTTATTCAGTCTCCACTCTACTCCACCCTACTATTATGTCCTCCAATGTGGTTATGCTATCCAGTATAGCTCTTTTTCGACAATGCTCTATATCTTGAAAATGAAATCTCGTAGTAAACGTTCGTGACCACTCAATCCAAAAAGAAAAAGGCTGTGAGGAAAACAACATTTTTTCGTTCATTTCCTTAACATTTCGCGCAAAAAATACCTCATCTCAATCTACTCAATTTAAACCAAACGAAATACGAATACGAGTACTTAATTCGGACGCTTTGGACTTGGAGAAAAAATAATGAAAAAAGGGTTAGCAAGATTACCAGGCTAAATTTCTCGATAACCATCCTTATCAATAATATCACTTCTACTTGAAATACAGGCCGACAAAAAAAAATTAATTAAAATTTGCTTTTCATCCTTTCATAAAATACTTCAAACTTAAGCATAGAAAATTCAACCGATCTCAACATCCTCTCTTATCCTCACTACCTTCAAGATTGATGCTATAAATTAAAATAGATTTTTAAAAATACCACATTTTTTGCGCACGTTACCCATTGAAATATATCGTTGCGAATGGATCATCTACGTCAACAATTTTCGACTCGACTGAGCATCGATGCCGAACAAAAAATTCATCGAATCACAGACAAATGGAATGGTTTTTCTTTCACAGTTGGCTTGTCAAAAAAATACCCATGACTTTCGTTACGTAATGTTTCGCGTGCTCGTTCATTTATCAAAACTACAACACACTCTCGCACGTATCTATATAGTATCCGCAAAAATTCCACCATCGGTTTACCCTTTTGAAAAAATATGTAAATACATCGAAGCATAAATTTTATCTCGGTCATGATTCACTATCGAAGTTATATTTCTTAATCCTAAACAATTAATCCGTTTCAAAATCGAGATTAATATTTTTTTTCGAGTTGAATGAGGACGAGGAGGGAAAAAAAGTGAAACGAAATAATGTCATTGCTTATAACGTGCCTGCTTTTCTTAGATGCTTCCATTCGACTCGAGTTTATATTTTCTTTTTACTTCGTTTCAGGCAAGTTATTTTTCTATAATCAAAAATATGTTTACTTAACGCTCGAGGAATCATTAATAAGAAAATTCCATTATCTAATCATAAACTATTAAATTATTTCGATAAAAAAAAAATTTCGCCGATAACCTGGGTATACGAAAAAGGGAGGGAACCAAGTAGACGTTTCCTTTTCGAGTATACTCGATGCGAGAAGATGTATTTCATTAGTAATAATACAATTTCCTTCATTGAAAGATGTTTTAAAATAAGCGAGTAATTTTTAATAAATATTTATTCTTCTAAAAATTACTTTATACACAAGTTATCGAAAGAATCGACAAGTTTGAATTATAATAACAGAAGAATAACATTTTCTTCTTTCGAATCGACGTCGTCGGTGAATAATTGAGAAGAAAATTCAAGACGTTAAATCACGAGAAAAAAATTTCATTTCGATTTTTTTATTTCATTGAAATACGTAAAATAGGTCGACATCGAATAATTAGCTTACGGTGACAAGATTCATTTAATTTTTCTCAAATTGAGCGAATTAGGTTGCCTATATTTGGCTCGTAAAAATGATAAAAATTGCGAATTTATTTATTCACCATCTTCTGAGTACTCCCAAAGGATGCTCGGACAAATAAGTCGAAATTTTATTACATTCATCCCCCTTAAACATCAAAAATAGATCAGAATCATATGAAACACCATCCAGCGCGTGCTGAAAACCACAAAAATACGCCCACCAACGCTCGTCCACGTATCATCAAACACACCGCTAATTACTTCACTCGCACAAATCCTATAATTTTGCCGAACAAAAACCAACTCCGATCGAGGTAAAAATTACCCTAAAATCCGAACACAAGGCAAATATTCGCCGTCGAAGCCGTAAAGCAGTAAAAAAAAACACGCCTTTTATACAAAATCCCTTTATGAACTGTTTGCTGAAATCGAATAATCCTTCGACGGTGGTTCTGCTAACAAGACGACAAACATCCTGTCATACGACTGAAAAGCCAGCAGCCAACCCAGATGAAACGTTGAATCGATTCGTAATTAGTAAGTAACTAAAGCATAGTAACGTGAAATATCATCGAATGGTTTTGAAGTCATTCAGAGAGTTAATTTGATTACATCTGCACAAAACGAATGCTTCTGCGAATTCCACGTTATACTCTCGAATTAATTGGGTGAGATTTTCATCATGGAGAGGAAAATATATACTTACAGAAATTACGCATTAATAACGCTTCTCAATCGGCTCGCGTATTTTTTTTTTCTTTTGATCTTTTACAAAAATAAAAATAATTTCTATAAAATATTAAAATATTAAAAAAATTTGTAAAGAAGAATTTTTTTAAAAACATTATTAAAAACTTTTTTCTTAACGGCGTAAACATTGCAAAATATTTATACAACCTAAATTTAGCAGGCAAAATATTACAAAATTCCGTATAAGAGAAATTTTTGAGTATTTTTTCATTTTGCTAGAAACTTTGCGAAAATTCAACGTTTGAGACATGTTAGAGAAGTTACGCATTATTTGTCATCTCCAAATTTTCCGGGAAATGGTCAAAATTCAACGTTTTCAGAAATTAAAAAAAAAAACCTCATATGTTTTGTAATTTCACATTTTTCCAAAAATTTTCAAAAAATTGATGATTGAAAAATAATTGGGAAAAAATTTTTCAACTCCAAAAATGAAAACATATTCAAAATTCCTACCAATAAGACGTATATAGAACAAAAATTTGTAAGTAAAATATTCGCCATTCTAAATTTTTCCAAAAATTCACCAAAATTTTTTCTGTTGTATAATTTTTAGAAACATGAATTTTAAAAATATTCGCCATTCTAAATTTTTCCAAAAATTCACCAAAATTTTTTCTGTTGTATAATTTTTAGAAACATGAATTTTAAAAATATTCGCAAACTTGAATTTTTTTCAAAAATTTGCACAAATATTGCAAAATTTCACAATTCTCAATTCTGAAAATAATTTGCCAAAATTCAACGTTAATTTATTGTAAAATTAAAATTCATCAATAATCGCAATCTCCTCTGAAAAAATTCACGAAAAATTCCACGCTTCAGAATGATTACCAAAAAAATTGTAAAATATTTAAAATATTTCCATTTTTCCGTGTCAGAGCAAAAAAAAAAAAACCCTAGTCTTGCTTTTTCTTCGAAGTAAAAAACTTAAGCTTATTGCTTTTTAGGAGAAAAAACATTTCAACTTTTTTGGAAGATGAAATTTAGCCTTTCAGAAATTTTGTAAAAAAGGGAAAAAGTCAAATCGTAATATTAGAAAAATTTTCAAAATCTTAATGTGTACAGGAAATTGAAAAGAAAAAGCATAAAATTCGTAATTTTCCCATTGAAAGAAATTTACAAAATATTCCATGTTCCAGAAACGAAAAAAAAAATTGTAAAATATTTGTAGAGTATAGTTTTCAAAAAACAATCAAATTTCAACGTTTGTCAAGAACAAAAAAGTTGTTTTTTTAGGACTATCCAAGTATCCAACAAAAATGACTTTTTCTCAATTTCATTTTCCCTTGTCCCTTCAATTTTTAGGATAGTCAACATTTTTACACAACCTTTTTGTTCCATATAGGTTGCCTATTCCCCTCGATGGAAGGAACTACATCTGCTACGAAACACACTGTATACAGGGCGTTTCATACTTGACTGAGTTCCTTCCACCAGCTGAATAGGCAACACATAAGGAACAAAAGATGTAATACAGACATGTTGCCTATCTTGAAAATGGAAGGGGCAAGGGAAAATTTAAAAAGGGAAAAAAATATTTCTGATTGAGCCAATGAATAGTATTAAAAAATTTTACTTTTTTTGTTCTTGACATTTTTTACCTATCTTTGAAAATGAAGGCGCAAGAGAGCTTCAAACTTTGAAAAAACAACAGGTTTTTCAATTTTCAAACCTCTGTAGCTTCATCATTTTCAGAGATAGGCAAACTCATCGCATACCTTTTTTTGCCTAACTCAAAGAATTATACCTGTTTCATGTAACATCTTGACAAATTTCGCAGTTTTCATTTTCCAATGATGTGCATTCATAATTTGAAACTCAAATGATCAGTAGGTAACGAATGAGACATAAAAATTGCAAAACTTTGTCAAGATGATACATGATAGAGGTGTAACTCTTTGAGATAAGCAAAAACAGTTATTTGATGAATTTGCCTATCTTCAAAAATGAAGGAGCTACAGAGCTTTGAAAATTAAAAAACCTGTTTTTTTTTCAAAGTTTGAAGCTCTTTTGCACTTTCATTTTCAAAGATACAGATAGGCAAAACATGTCTAGAATTTGAAAATTTTATTTTTTTAGTACTATTCATTGGACCAATCAGAAATTATTTTTTCCCGATTTAATTTTCCCTCGCTCCTTCAATTTTCACGATAGGCAACATTTTATATAACTTTTCTTGTTTCTCATGAGTTGCCTATTCGCCTGATGGAAGGAACTACATCAACTACGAAACACACTGTATTATATTATATGCCCTCGAATTAAACGAAAATTGAATAATGTATCCTCAATGGCAGAGACTTACGACAGCACATACTCTTACGTCAAAATCCACTAAAACTAGGCAAAAATTGGTCGCTTTACGGCCACAAAAACGAAATTTTCCCTTCCTTTGTACAGCACCCAGTCTCGTGTGTCGCGTCGATAAAAAAGCAAACAGCCAAAATTTCCGGTTACTTTTCTTTTCCTTGGGAAGAACGATGAAAAAGGCAATTTTGAGTGCTTGGTCGCATACCGGTGTTCGTCGTGTTTACTTCATTCGAGCAAGCAAAATATTATAGACGGCGAAAAAAACACGTGGAAAAATTTCTTCTTTCTTGCCCGAGTATTTCATCCGATACATATTTTCCATTTTAGTTTACTTATTAAATTGCGGCGTGGCGCGCGTGTGAGTGTAAAACACGTTATACAATAAATCTTTAATATTTCAACTCTTTTTGACGTTTTCTTTTCAAGCGGGCAAATTTCGATACACGCATAAAGCGTTCGTTCTTGTCGATCTTCCCTGCCTTGTTCGCTTCACCGCACTCTCTTTATAGTACTTCCTACTATACCATACAAATACGCGAAAATTTTCCATATTCAAATCCGCAACAACCACATCGTCATCGTTCATCCTCCACTAAACGCGCAAGCAAACACAAATGCGAAAAGTTGGCAATTTTTTCTCTCTTTCTTTCTCTGCTGCTCTCAGACGTTCGCGTTCCACGTCTGCCCGTCTTCTCGGGCGCATAAATACGCGCCAGTGACACTTCCACCTCGTGCTTGGCTGTAGCCTATGCCAAATAAGTTGCAATTTTTAATAATAAACTGTCACCTTTCGCTACCGCATCCACACACCGTACAGTCGAGATAAAATAAAAAGACAAACTAAAAGCGTATAACGGTATATGCGTCTTATCTGCCGAGTACACTTCAAGCTTTATACTGATGGCATTTCGCGCCATATACCGCTGCTTGAATTCTCTTCGTGAAATTATCAGCCTCAGCCTCATCCTCAGCCTCATCCTGTTCTTCTTTTAATTCCACAAACACACCCGAACCATGCAAGTAATTGGATTCAACGACATCGCATTTTACAGTCGCAAACGTGATTCTCACAGCAATAAGGCGGTGCTGGTACATGCTGCAATTGAAACACGCGTTTATACAGTTGACGACGCGCGACGACCGATTCGCTTTTCTTTTTTGCTCTCTCTTTTCTTTTTCCTTCCTTCCTTCCTTCCTCCATCTCCTCTTTTTTCACACCCCTTGCATTTTTGTCATTTTTCACAACACTGGTAGGTATGTGTGGTATGGGATAGAAGATTTTATTAGAGCTTGAAAGTTACACCCTAAATGCAATCTCTTTCTAAAAAAAAAAAAAAAAAAAAAAAAACCGGCCCGAGCAGCACAATTGACAAATTATCGAAATAAAAAATCGACAGAATATCGAATTCGATAAAGTGTCGCGTTAGTTCCGCATAAATCGTGAAATTATCTTTCGATATATAGATAGATTATCGACGAATTATAGTTAGCAAAAATTTCGAGATTATAGTAAGATATTTTATCGATAATATATCTATAATATCGAAAGATAATTTCACGATTTAGGCGGAACTTTTGCGACACTTTATCGAATTCGATATTCTGTCGATTTTTTATTCCGATTTTTCGTCTTTTACTAGCTTCTTTCTATAATTAAAAATCATTAATTAGCATAATTATTACATTAAACTATGCCTAAACACATTATTCATGTTACGGTAAGAGGATCATTTCAGAAAAAGTCAAAAAAAAAATTATAAAAAATCTGCCACCCGTGGGGCTTGAACCATCTACCTCCTGCATGGTAATCCTCTTCCTTTACCACTATGCCATACCTTATCGTTGAGGAATTAGCAATAAAACGCTTATAATAGGCAGTTTAGTACTTCCAGACGAGTTGGACTTGGAAAAATTTTCACCAATTTGGAAATAATTTCAAATATCGTCACAAAATCGTTGAAAAATCGTTCGACAAATTTCAGTTTATTTGTCGATAATGTAGTTTCAAATATCGCCACAAAATCGTTGAAAAATCGAATTCGAGGAATTTCATATTACGTGTCGATAATATAGTTTCAAATATCGTCATAAAATCGTTGAAAAATCGAATTCGAGAAATTTCAGATTACGTGTCGATAATAAAGTTTTAAATATCTTCACAAAATCGTTAAAAAATCGAATTCGAGAAATTTCAGATTATTTGTCGATAATATAGTTTTAAATATCGTCACAAAATCGTTAAAAAATCGAAATCGAGAAATTTCATATTACGTGTCGATAATATAGTTTCAAATATCTTCACGCAATCGTTAGAAAATCGAATTCGAGAAATTGCATATTATGTGTCGATAATATAGTTTCAAATATCTTTACAAAATCGGTAAAAAATCGGATTCGATAAATTTAATATAATCTGTCGATAATATAGTTTCAAATGTCGTCAAAAAATCGGTAAAATATCGAAGTCGAGAAATTTCATATAATCTGTCGATAATATAGTTTTAAATATCTTTACAAAATCGTTAAAAAATCGAATTCGATAAATTTAATATTCTTTGTCGATAATGTAGTTTCAAATATCTGCACAAAATCGGAATCGAGAAATTTAATATTCTTTGTCGATAGTATCGTTGACGAATATCGTCATAAAATCTTAATAATATCGAATTCGATAGTTTTTAGATTTTTTGCCTATGAAGTTGTACCGATAAATCTTTATAATATCGTGAGAACATCTATAGATTTTCAAACGATTTTTTATCTATACGTTACATCTTCCGATATTATCGATCGAGTGTGCCGCTCGGGGGTGTATGAAGATGCCAAGAGGTTTTTGTAGTGTACTACCAGTTACCTATACTAGATTAGCTACGTACATACGATATTCCACATCCGAGTATAACAGTGGCGACGAAGATAAACAAATATGCCGGTCGATTCGTGAAAATTTAACGGGTTTTTTGAACAATTTCGCGTGTCTTTACAAATTCAAATTCGTGTACCAGTTAATTCATAATGACAGCTACGTTAGAAGAAACCCTGAAACAATTTATCGTCCAACTTTCTGCGAAAAATACGGAGAATTTCGATTCATTCGACGAATCCAACGAAACTTTCGATGTGTACCTGCGACGATTCGAAAACTACGCCGATCTACAAGGACTGAATGGCACAGATGCTGCGGCTAAGAAACAAAAAACCAAGGTATTCGTGAATAAACTATCTACAAAGATGTTCCAATTTCTTACAAATCTTACTACACCCGATGATCCTGTGGAAAAGAGTTTCGACGACATCGTAAAAACGTTGAAAAATCACCTCAATCCCAAACCTGGTGCCATCGTAAGTCAAAACCAATTTATGCTACGATTACAAAGTGAACACGAAAAAATATCCGATTACGCAGCGGAGCTGCAACGATTAACACAAAACTGTGATTTCGTGTGTCCACATTGTAAAATAAACAGTGATGCAAGCATCACGAACTTTCCGAATCAAAAAGTATTTTAAAAAATATTAACAAAAAAATATTTGTAAAAAAATCGATCATCGAATATTATGTAAAAAAAATTGATTATCGAATATTTGTGAAAAAATCGACTATAAAATATTTTTTGTATTTAAAACGTCAGCAATTACACTGAAAAGCGTTAAACATGACACAAAAATATTCGGCAAAATCACACTTGCTCCATTATTATTAATCGTGAAAAAATATCATGATGATGTAAACAAAACAACCATTCGAATACCCGTACATCTTATCATGAATAAGACAAAAATGCAAAGCATTGCGCAATGCGCATGTTAGGGAAAGGAGAGCAAACCGGTACACCCGCGGACGCGGTGAAAGGACCACCATACGGAAAAAAAAAAAATGACGTATTTATTATCGCAAGGGTGAGTTTTTATTACTCGACCGTTGAACTATCACCAACACATAGACACACATCAACACACATACAGACCAATAAGACAAAAATGCCGAAAAAGATGTCAGGATATAGATAAACAGTTTCCTTATAGATAAACTATAGATACTGGACCTATACCAAACCCGCCGCCATATTGGCCTGATATCTTGAGTTATTCCAATTTATCCCGCTGGGTGTAGATGAGCGCGCTGTTCTCGTTTTTTCAAGTGATAAAAATAATACGCATTACGCGGAAATACGCGGGAAAAAACGTTACATGTGATTTGAATTATTTGATTTCTTTCTGTTATTTAGTGTGAAAATTTTTCATTTAAATTGCAATAAATAAAACTAATTTAAATTTTTATTGTGTTTTGAACGTTTTAGTAACATTCAGTGCAGTAAAGTGTACGTGTAGATAATTATATAGTTTTCATTTTCAAACTGTTCACAATGTGTTTTCAAGTTCAAGTTCGACTGAAATCTTGAACGAAAATTTCAACAATGAGAACATTATTTTTGTATTATTAGTTTTAAGTGAAAAAAGAAAATAGAAAATGTCTTTCCACCTTGTGCTTTGCCTCATACTTAATTAATCTTGAATGTTTTTTGAAAGTCAAATCAGAATCAGATACTTATTATAACTACCTAGAAATACTTTAGGAAATTCAAAAAATGATCAAGTATTACTCTATTGTATCTTTTTCGCATAAAAAAATTACATTCAGGTATCAACAAACATTTTCCTTCAAATTATTCACGTTATACTACTTTGAATATTTTTGAATAATTATTTTAAAAAAGTTATTTCGCCTCTCATGACACAATGTTGGAATATATCAGTTATTAAAATGCAACTCTATGATATCTTGGACTTCAGGAGTTTGTTTTTATAAAAATTCGACTGAAGCGCCATCATCTACACCCAGCGGGATAAATTGGAATAACTCAGGTATCCGGCAGGGTACGCGGGACCCTCCTACCCGGAGTTGGGTATCTTGGTATAGGTCCAGTATCTATAAGATAAACACTTGAACCGTTCCCTTTATCGACATCTAAAACGCGACAAATGTGAAACTCAACGATTTTTCGCATAAATCGCTCGTAAAATGTTTTCTATTCAATGTAAAGGCCCCAAATTCTTGCGTAGCCTTCGTTTATATAAACCACTTCTCATCGCCGAATTTCAACGAGATATCTCAATTAAGGCGATTGGAATCGTGTTAACAAATTTTTCTACACACACACACACACACACACACACACATACACACACACACACACACACACACACACACACACACACACACACACACACACACACACACACATATACATACGGAACATCATCTGGAAATTGGTCAAAACAAATTTGTACGAAGTCAAAATTTGTCTAAGTGCAATATTCGTGAAAACGCATTTCGCACCGAAAACAATACTTTCCTTACAACGCTAAGCGCTGTTCGGAAAGTAAAAACTGTTGCCGATATGTACTTACGTACACAATTCATCCGAGGCGTACGTGATACCGATATTCGAGAAAGATTACTGCAAGAAAAAGACGCCGATTTTAAAAAAGTTGTCGAAATCGTGATGTCAATAGAAACAGCTACACAAGAAAGTAAAACGATCGTCGATAAGAAAACTGAAACCTCTACGAGTCAAGTTAACCAGATACAGCGTCATAAACCAAAGTTCAAAACACCATCGATACCTCAAAACCAGAGCAGACCACAAAAATCCAGCAAACCTGACTACAAAAAAGATCGCAAATCGATAAACTCTGAAATTATCAAACAAGTTAGGTTGTGGAATAAATGCCTAATCTGCGCCAAGGAAAATCATAAAACGTTCGAGTGTAAATTCAAAGATAAAGATATCACCTGTAAAAGCTGTAATCACAAAGGTCATTTCGAAGCTGCTTGTATTACGAAAAGAAGAAATTCCCAAAAAAGCTCCAATTCAAAATCATCAGCAGCTGGAGTAAATCACCTAGCAACTACTGAATCAGATGGCTCGGATGACGAAGGATTTTTTACGTTAAATAATCTGTACTACATGAATGCTGACGGTGATAACGACTGTGTAAAAGTGAAAATTCACCTCAGTGATACAATCTCCCACGAGTTCGAATGCGATTCGGGCTGTAAATCAACGCTCATACCAATTTCGTTATTCAAAAAAGCCTATCCAAACGTCGAGCTGCAGCCTACATCTGTAAAATTCCATACCTACACCGAAGAAATCTTTGCACCATTGGGTAAAGCTGTCGTAAATTTTAAATACAACAATATCGCAAACGAAGATTGTGTATACGTCATGGAGAAAGGTAAAGCTTTATTAGGCCGAGAAACTTTGCGAAAACTAAACCTACTCAAAGACGATGGTACTCTCAACGTCGAATCAGTTAATCGCATCTCATCGTTCAATAAAGAAGAAGAACTGGTCAAGCTGAAAAGAGAATTCGCGTCCGTATTTCAAAAAGTCATCGGTAAAGTTCCTAATTACACAGTAGGTTTTAGAATGAAACCTGGTGCTAGGCCTAAGTTCTTCAAAGTCAGAAAAGTAGCCTACGCACTGAAACAAAAAATCGAACAACAACTGGATGCGTTTGAGAAGATCGAAGTGCTTACCAAAGTCAATATATTCGAATGGGCTACTCCTTTGGTACCTAGTATGAAAAATGGCAAAGAACTTCGAATATGCGGCGATTACAAAGTTACAGTGAATAAAGAAATGATCGACGAGGAACACCCCCTCCCTAAACCTCAAGAAATATTCGCCAAAATACGAAATGCGAAGTGTTATTGTACATTAGACGTGTATAAAGCTTATCTACACATGGTCGTAGATGAACTTAGCGCTATGTTGCAGACGATAAACACGAGTAAAGGCTTGTACAAGGTCAATCGATTAATGTTCGGTGGAAAAAACGCTCCTAAAATTTTCCAAAGATTCATGGAGATGATTCGACGATATTATAATCGGTGGCGAAGACGAACAAGACGTTCTAAATAAGCTCAGATAGGTACTCGAAAGATTAAAACAGTACAACTTGCACCTTAACGAGAAAAAGTGTAAATTTTTCCAAGATTCAGTTCAGTACCTGGGATATCGTATCGATAAGGAAGGATTACACAAGACAGAAGAGAAAATGGATATCATAACAAATGCGAAAATCCCTGAAAACATCCAAGAACTCGAATCATTCGTTGGATTAGTCAATTATTATGGTAGCTTTATTCCAAATGCTTCCGAGGTGTTGTATCCATTGAACCAGCTACGAAAGAAAAACGTTCCATTCGTTTGGTCACCAGCCTGTACCAAAGCTTTCGAAAAAATCAAGCGCCTAATAAAAAAGGAACTATCTTTAACGCCATACGATCCAGATCTACGGCTAGTCCTGGCAACACATGCATCACCCTATGGCCTAGGTGCGGTCCTATCTCACATCATCGACGGAGTCGAGCACCCAATCGAATTCGCATCGAGAAGCCTAAGCCAAGCCGAAAAAAATTATTCCCAGCTAGACAGAGAAGGTACTGCTATCTACTGGGGCCTAAAGAAATTCTACCAGTACTGCTATGGTTGCAAATTCATCCTAGAAACAGATGCTAAACCCTTAACCAGCATTTTTCATCCAGAGAAAAGCCTACCTGAAATGACCAACGCGAGACTTACTCGATATAGTCATTTTCTTTCTGGTTTCGATTACAAAATTAGGCATAGAAAATCAAAAGACCATGCTAATGCCGATTTATTTTCTCGATTTCCGCCAGAAAACGAAAAACCTGATGAAAAACCTACGAAATCGTATTACGTCAACGTAATCGAGAAAATATGCGAGCCCCTAAACGCAGACATTATCGCAGACGAAACTAAAAAAGACCCTGAACTTGTGAAATTAATGCAAGATCTTCCAACCGGAAAAATCAAAGATTCGAACGCGTACGAGCTATCAATTGACAATGGTTGTCTTTTCCGAGGAACACGTATAATTATCCCAAAATCTCTACAAAAAACTGTCCTGGAAATGCTTCATTCTACACACGTTGGTAGTTCAAAAATGAAATCGTTGGCGAGAAATTATTGCTATTGGGTTTCAATCGACAGACACATCGAAGAATTAGTCGACAACTGCAGAGCATGCGCCGATTCCAAGAAAAACCCTGAGAAAGATCCTCTACATACTTGGGAACCAGCAACAAAACCCTGGCAGCGAGTTCATGCTGATTATGCGCGTCCCTACAAGGGCTATTATAGATGCGTACACCAAGTGGCCTGAGGTGTTTGTTACGAAGTCACCAACGGCGAGCCAAACGATAAAATTCTTCCAAGAAACGTTCTCACGTTTCGGTGTACCTGACATCTTAGCAACTGATAATGGAGTACAGTTCGCAGCCGAAGAAACGAAAAAATACTGTCGAAAAAATGGCATCATGCAGAAATTCTCAGCTCCGTATAAACCATCAACGAACGGAATCGTTGAAAATTTCGTCCAGATATTAAAATCAAAGCTAAATCGAATGTCAAATGAAAAAGGCGATATCGAAAATAAAATCCTAGTAATCCTGTCGAAATTCCGAGATACACCTGGCCAAGATGGAAAAACACCTTCTGAAAAAATGTTCGGAAGAGCTACGAGAACCCATCTCGCAATTTTGAGAGAAAGTCTCAAGGAAAAGCAAAATACGAAAAACGAAACCAGTTTAACATCAGAGAAAACTAGGAAATTTCAAATAGGCGATAAAGTCCAATACAGATCCTACCGAAGCAAAGACGAAAAGTGGAGGTATGGAGTGATTGAAAAAACTCTAGGAAAGCTCCATTACCTTATCAAAACTTCCTATGGAACTGAAAAAAGACATATCGATCAAATTCGTCGAACTAGCGTATCAAATTTGGAATTATCGAATCATAGAAATATTAATCTGTCGTTTCCTCCAAAACCTGAAGTCCCAATCTCAAACCAACCGAAAATCGTACCTCAATCGTCTCGACCTGAAGTCGAACGCATACCCATCGTAGATCCCACTTCATCGGAATCAAAGTCGTCCAAAAAGGACAATAAAACCCATCGATAGATTAACTTATTAAATAAAAATTATCGTATTTTATTGTGTAAATTAAATGGTTTTAAATTCAAATTATTCTAATCGTGTATTTTATTGAATTATTTTAATCGTGTTAAATTATCGAATTATTTTTTTTAAATTCTTGTTTTTATTATCGATTTTTTTTAAATGCTTGTTTTTAATCGTGTTATGTATCGAGTTATTTTTTTTATTGTTTTTTTTTTAGAAAAAACGGCACTGTAGTGTACTACCAGTTACCTATACTAGATTAGCTACGTACATACGATATTCCCCTTCCATATTACATGTATTACGAACGTAGATCATACAAAGTAACTATTCAATGAGTGAAGTAGTAATAAACCAGTTCTCCAACACTGTACATATAATTATTCCACATCCGAGTATAACAGTTTTTTATATACACAAGGTGCATTGGGAGCACTTTTCGAAACATGAAATTCTGATACAACAAGGAGTACAACAAACGTAAATGTGTTAGCACATGGTGCATATTTCGAAAAATATCAAGATGACCCTGAAAACCGGATCAGCATTACCCCTGCTAGAAAATTATTTTTCTCCAACTTATGAGTATGAACATAATAATGACTGGATTGATGTACCATTGTACCAACCTAAAATTTTCAACAAAAAAACATCTCTAAATTTTTTCAACGAATCAAATGGTTGTCCCTACATACCTATTTCTTATGGGGAAAAAAATTCACATAATTTTTTCGTAATTAAAATATTTCTCAAATTTTTGGACAAAAACATCTCTCATTGTATAGAAAGAATGTCAATTACCTATTTTGAGAAAATCCCTGAAATTTCAGTTTCAATTTTTCTGTCTAAAAATTACTGTCAGTTTTTATAACTACAAAATAATAGTAACTATCTACTTACCTACTTCATTCATTTTTTTTTTTATGAAAAATATTATTCTCAATTTTTTGAATATTTTTGACCAAAAAAATCTCAGAATACAAGAGATTTTTCAATTTTTTGATATTCTTTGGCTTAAGAAAATAACAATTTTTGAAGTGGAAAAAAATTAAAAAAGAAAAATTGAATTTTTTTATTTAAAGTAGTTTCTCAATTTTTGATATGAAAAAATTTCTCATCTTTTTAGATGAAAACTAAGTAGTTATTCCTTAATATTTTTTTTTGAAAGAGTAAAAAAGTTGCTCAAAATTTTTTTGTGAAAATATTTCTCAATTTTTTGGATTTTATTGAGCTGAAAAAAAAAAATTTTGAGTGTAAAAGTTTTTGGATAAAAAACTTTTCATTTCTTGATTAAAAACAATTTCTCAATTTTTGAAATATTTTTAGATAAATAATCTCTATAATTATTATTTTCAAAAGATAAAGATTTTTTGGGTAAAACTGTTTTGGATAACAAGTCCCAATATTTTTGGGAGAAAAGAAAATTTCAACTTATTTGGAGGAAATGGATTTTTCAGACATCTTTTTGAGTGTTTTCTAATGAAAAAAAATCTAATATTTTCGTGAATTTTTTTTGAACTTTTCAACAATTTGTGGGTAGTAAAAATTTCCAATATTTTTGAATGAAAAATTGTTAACGGAAAAAACTCTACTCTATACTTGGCTATTTTGAATTTAAAAAAAAAATTAAAATTCACAATTTTTTGTTTAATACCTACCTACTTATATAATTTTTTTTTTTAATTTTTCAGTATTTTTGGGTTAAAAAAATAAACAATTTATTTGAGAGAAAAAATTGTGGTAGAAAATTATCATTTTTTTAGGAAGAAAAGAAAAAATTCTCAATTTTTCAAGTTTTTTCAGGTAAAAAAAAAACTCGATATTTTTGAATGAGAAAATTTTTAGGGTAAAAAAAAAATCAATCTTATGAGTGAAAATGATTTCTTATTTTTTTTCGTGAAAAATTTTTTAGGTGAAAAAGTTGCTCAATTTTCTGAATTTTCAAAGTAAAAAAGGTTTCTTGATTTTTTTGATTGAAAAAGTTCCTCAATTTTTTAGATATTTGAGGGGTTTTAAAAAATCTCGCCGTTTTTGGGTAAAAAATTTCCAAGTTTCTGAGCGACATTTTTTGGGTGAAAACGGTTTCTGAACTTATCAACTATTTTTGGGTAGGTGATCATAAGATGAAAAATTCATCGAAAACCACAGTGATTACAGATTTACTAGGTCCCTTTTGTCATGCCGATTGAAAATATTGACTTTTTCGAAGTTTTTAGTGATTCAGGTGATAGACCTTGGTAAGTGGACCTCAGAACACCAAAAAAGTGAAAATCGATTTTTTTTTACCTACTAGGTCCCTTTTAACGTGCCGGGTCACATATATAGAAATTTGGAAAAATTTCAATTCCATACTAAAGAAAAAGGAATGAAAATTCAAAAAAATTGAAAATCGATGAAAATTTCCAACGAAAAAGGTGGCATTCACAATAAAATTATTATATAAGGTACCGAGGAAAAATCAGAATATTGAAGTTATTGAAAATTCTTTTCAAGTAGAAGAAATTGGAAAAAAAGAAACTAAAAAAAATGAACAGCTCGTTTTAGTAAATAATTTCAATATACTCGAATTTTGAACCATCGACACGATAGAAAAATGAGATCGTTCAAGAATTGGCACGTTTGCGTTCCAAAAAAAGTTTTTTGATTTTTGTGTAATTTTTTCAAGTCAACAGCCACAATTCACAGCTGCATCTGAATTTTCAAAAAAATTTCAATCTACTCGAATTTTAAACCATTGACACGATAGAAAAATAGGATCTTTCAAGAATTGGCACGTTTGCGTTCCAAAAAAAAGTTTTTGATTTTTGTGTTAATTTTTCAAGTCAACAGTCACAGTTCACAGCTGCATCTGAATTTTCAAAAACATTTCAATCTACTCGAATTTTAAACCATCGACACGACATGAAAGAAAAAATGGGATCGTTCAAGAATTGGCACGTTTGCGTTCCAAAAAAAAAGGTTTTGATTTTTTTGTAATTTTTTCAAGCCAACAGCCACAGTTCACAGCTGCATCTGAATTTTCAAAAATCACTTTCTTCAATTTTGATACATTGAAGAGATGAAAATGGGTTGTGATTGGGACCTGTTTTGCGAGCGCTTCGTCGACCATTTCTAATGGCAGGGTTATTATAAAGCTTTATTATCAATCTGACCACAGTGTAACTCTAATGAAACCCTCGTACATTATACATAGTGCTCTTTCCTGGGCGATTTTGTTCATCGCTGTTATCGCCATTGTCACGTAAAACAGCCATCACATCGTGTATATTTCACTCAGAAGAAACGTAAGTAGAAAGACTCCATATAGCACGTCTAACCACCACTCATAGCCATCTTTGCTGGTCCTGAACGAAGAAATAAACAATTTACCCAAATACTTTATATATATAATACTGGAAACTTCAATGGGGACAAGTGACCCCAACAAAAGCGCTCTTTTAGCGGCTCGGCATGAAACTATTCTCAGACTTTCGACCGATCGTCATGTCTTCGACCAATCAGAGGGCGAATCACGCGACGATTAGTCGAAAACCTGTAATTAGTTTCATGCCGAGCCGCTTAGAGAGCGCTCTTCTTGGGAGTCAAATCAAAAGCACAGAGTTTCCAGTATTATATATGTAAAGTATTTGATTTACCCATTCTCCATCCGCCATTAGCACCATGAGAATAACTCCCGACTCGTTAACAAACGCGGATCGCGACAAGACGAAGACGTGATAAGTAAATTTCCTTACTTGTCTCTCTGTGCATCTCCTTCGCCGAGGCGAAACCTAAATAAAGTCTATACGGGCGTCAACATTAATCCTGCAACATTCTCCGGCATCAGTTTAATGGAGCACAGCAATTTTAAACAGATTAACCCTTCGGCGTCTTTTCAGCGATTGCAAATTTCATTAAGCGAGTTAAATGAAACGAAAAAGGCAAAATAAAGCAAAGCGAGACAAAAGTACGAAGGCGAACGTCCGATACTACAAAATGAATACTGATTTACGAGTCAACCGTTATTAAAATCTTATAAAATTTCGCCAGCTATACACGAGCTGCTCAGCTCGTTTCTCGAGACGAGTCGACTCGACGTGATTATTATAATTTTAAATACACGAACAAGTATATACGCGAGTCTTTCGTTCGTTCGTCCGCATATAATTCGAATATTTTATACAAAAGCTCTGAAATATTTTCATAACATACAAAAAAGCGAGATCTTTGCTATCTAATAATAAGGAAATTCCTCGAATTTCTTATCCTTTCTGCTCTCTGTGCTTTCCCAAAACGCTCTTTTCTTATTCCCTCGTTCGTCCAGGGCGAATATTTCAAAAACAATTAACTCGCTGTATCTTCTTCTAATAGATATTATTGCGATACTGATATAAAAATACACACACATAGACGGGAATAAGGCAAAGGCCAAATATTCAACAACAAAAAAACCTCTCGCCCTTTATTAAATTATTACCGCAGTAGTAAAAAATTAATATCTTCGATAAGTTCGGTAGGTCTCCCACAGCGAAAAAGATAAAGACGCACAGACGCCGTTCTCAAAGAGATAGAAAAATTTTCCCACTCGCCCTGCCTCTGCTGCATTCTCACTTTTCATCTCTTATCATCGTCGTGCATCGTAATAGTAAACCGTAAACACTCCAGAGTCGACGCTTATTAAAAAATTTTCCCCTCCGTGTAATGAAATTTTACAACTCGTTTTGTTTTCCACTTCATCGACGAGAAAGCTATTCAACTATTTCTCGCCGAGTCGTTTTGTTAATCCCTGAGCACAGCGAAAAAAAAAAAACAGGTACAAAAAACTTAACTCCTCTAACAACTTATCGTCTATATTACGTAATAAATGCAAATAACCCGCTCTGCCTCTCTCTCACGACGCCCAATGCGGTCGTAGTTTTTCCTTTAGCTCGCTAACAGCAGCGGAAAATTATAAAACGACCCCCCCCCCCCCCCCGAAAAGCCAACACCGACCCGCCGCTCACCGGCATTAAAAAAATTACTAGCCACGAAATTAAAATCTAATATCCTCTAAAACGTTGAAAATTACCCCTGATAAAAGATTATTATTACCATAATGAATTGAAGCTCTTTTTAGTATTTCATTAACCGCAGTTACACGCAGCGGGGCAGATTCGACGAGTCGAGTGTTTCTTTAAATATAAGATGGGGCGGGAAGGAGCGAGGTTAAAGCGACACTTCAAAGCCTTAGAGACAATTATGACGCGGCGCACAAATCTTATGGTACACAGTCATAATAGTGAGATAATTTTCAAGCAGTCGGTAAGATGTGCTGTGCGCCGACGGAAGAGTCAGCCAGTCTTGTATATTTCCGGAAGAGAAGGAGTGAGAAAAAAAAAAGAAGAAAGCTTAACGAATAATACGAAAATCGCGCATTCGCTTTTTAACTCGATTATAAGTAAGTATACGACAAACATAGGCGAGCGTCTTAACTTCATTAATTTCAACATCTTCTTTTCTCATAGCGTCGAATCTACTAAGTAAACAATCATAGCGTATAAAAACACTTAACACGGATCTTTCCTTTTTGTGCCTTTTGTATATACGAAGTCTACCTAGCCCTGACTCTCATCATCCAGAGCGTACATATACGGAGCAATTAACGACTGTGCTTTGAATTACAAACACAGGGTGGTTCATAAAATCTTCACGAATATGTATTAAGTATGAGTTAAATGAAATAAGAGCCTCATTCTGTTATGAGAGAATCTAGCGTCGAGAGGTTTATACAATAGAAGAATTGTCGCGTTGTAATTGTGTAAAATAGTGAGATTTATAATTGCAAAACAGTGCTACCCAAGATAAAAAACATGAAAAATTGGCAAAAATCAAAAACTAAAAAAATTGAAAATTGAAAATACTCATTCAAAGTAGAGATCTACAAAAAATTTTCTAAGCTCAAAAATTATAAAAATCTAAAACCTTTCAAAAAAGGAAAAAACTTGCCAAAAAAAATATTATGCCAAAAGAATAAATACAGGGTGTACCGTATTGAGAGTAAAGCCTTCCAACCAGTGACTAGGCAACTTATGTTGAGTCGATGTAAGTATATGTTTGCCTAACCTCCGGACTGAAGGGGCTGATTTGAATCGCCTATTTTGAAAACCTGCTAAATCCAGTTTTGTTAATTTTGGGAAAACCGCAAAAAACTGTCATATTTTTTGCAGCACGTGTAGAGAGGCGGTTTTTGCTTTGAATATTTATTTAAGGGGAGTTCTTTCATAATGCTTAAAAATAAATTCGAACTAGTTAATATTTTCCCATTTATTAGCGTTTGAAAATCGCGTTAGTAGGTTTTCATTCCAAAAATGGCGTTTAGCAGGTTTTCAAAAAAAAAAAAAAATGACTAGTAGATTTTGAAACAAAATAATGTAGATTTTATTCCGAAGACCTTAATCTTCAACATTATGTTTGAAAACCTTTTCAATTAGCCGCCCAGGGTGAATTGAAATTAAATTACATAACCAAGAGGCTGAAAAGTAAACATTTTATTATTATTGGACAAAAAATAATCACAGTTTTGGTAATAGGTACAAAAAAAAAGAAAGAAAACTTCTAATAAATTAAAATTTCTACATTGGTAGATTCAAATAACAAGAACCAAGTAGATGAAAAATAATAAGGAAACAAAATCGACAACTCCACTTAAATTAAAACATCACTACGTCTGGTATACTTTGATTAAAGGACTTGTAGAATGATTACAAGAAATATAACACCCTTTATTCCGATCTTACCTCTTCTTCTTTGCCTCGATTGATGATTTCCAGTTCTCTTGGTTGAGTTTTCGTTTGCTTGCTCTCAACGCCAACTCCGGTTTTAAAAATTCTTCGGCTGCCTCTTCCGAATCTCCCATAACACTGTCTAAAATTCACTTCTTCGAAATATATTTTGATACTCGGTCGTATTATCACAGAATCCACGAAAATCAATCGAAAAGCAAAAAATACCGGGAAAACGCAAAAACGAACACCTGACTAACAATTTTTCGGCTTTCAACACACACATAACCACTTCACAACAATATTCATTGCCAACTTTCAAAAAAAAAAAGTATTATGCCAACATTTAATTTTTTTAATTTAAATTTAATTTCTCTTTTACTTTTTACTTTAATTATTTCTCATCAGTTTTGGAGATTAAAATGGATTTTACACGTTTTCATTCAAAAGTTAACGCAGTTCAGGATTATATTTAGGATTTAGTAGTTTTTGAAACGAATCTACACTTTAGTAGGTTTTGAAACTAAAAAGAAATTGGATTCAGTAGGTTTTCATACAAAACCAGATTTTGATGTCATAATTTGAGTAGGAAGGAGTGAATAAAAAAAAATTAAAAATCACCAGTCGATTCTAGAGGTTTGAAACTATCAGAAACAATGCTTAACTCATTTTCGATAAATTTGGCGTTTAGCAGGTTTTCAAAATAGGCGATTCATTTATGCTTATCGAAAAAAAAATCGTTTTGGCATAGTGTTTTTAACCTGGAAAATGTTGTCTAGAATTTTTTCATGGGGCTGCCCGTGGGGCACGCACGCTGAAAATACGGCAATGATACATTTTACGTTTTTTTAGGGTAATTACGCTGTCGTATTTACTACAAATTTACAACAAAAATACCACTCTCAAATTTGACATTTTTAAAGAGTAATTACCTTGTCGTATATATGACAAATTTACGACAAAATATCACTCATGAATTTGATGTTTTTGAAGAGTAATTACACAGTCGTATTTACCACAAATTTACGACAAAAATACCTCATCGCAAATTTTACGTTTTTGAAGGATAATTACGCTGTCGTATATATGACAAATTTACGACAAAATATCACTCATGAATTTGATGTTTTTGAAGAGTAATTACACAGTCATATTTACCACAAATTTAGGACAAAAATACCACATGAATAATTAACGTTTTTAAATTGTAAGTACGCCGTTGTATATACGACAAATTTGCGATAAAAATACTATTGACGTATTTACGTACGTACTGTGCCCCACTGGTGGTTTTTAAGGAAGTCTATACCAAGAAGAATATTTTTGAAAAAACATGTTTAAAAAGTGACAATTTTTCTCATTTTTCTGCAATAACTGAAAATTTTGTCCTTTGACCAAACTGTTATTATTAACTTTTCTAGATGAAAAAAGGCTGCTCTTTTTAATGGCGAACCTCTACCCCTCTATCTTACATCAATCAAAAGTTATGAGCGAATAATTTCTTGAAAAACATCTGCAAAAAATCATAATTAAAATTTTTCAAAATTCATATTTTTCTTAAATAATTTTTTTTTGCTGTTTTTCTTTTAAAAAAATAAGCTGTTCATAACAGATATATTTAAAAAAATATTTTAGAGAAAAAATTGAAAAAAAAATAATTCTGATTTTTTTCAAATGTTTTTCAATTAATTTTTTGAAACATCAAAAAAAAAACATGGAGTAAGTTTCAATTTTAACTTTTTTGGAGCAAAAAAATCTGTTTTTTCTGGTGAAAATTTTTATTTTTGAGAGTAAAATTATATTTTCAATTTTTTCGAGATTTGAAACTACAAAAATGAATAAAAATTTCATTTTATTCATTTTAAAATGCAAAAAAAAACAATTTTTCTCAAATTTTTGAAACCATTTTTTTTAATGGAATAAAAAGCTTTGAAATCTGTTTAAAATAATTTTTTCCCATTATTTCGAAATGAAAAAATAATATTTCTAAAATTTTTTGAGAAATTTTTTCGGAGCATAAATAAAATTGTTGTACGTGCAAAAATTAAGGGAAATCGGATGATAAAAAATTGACTGGCAATTTTTCACTCCGATAATCGAAGTTCTACGTATATAGGATAGGTACTGTATCAAAAAGAGAAAAATCTCGAGTATAAGTAGGTAGGAAAAATTCAAAAATAAAGACATGGAAAAAATTTACAAAACCTGACATATGACAAAAATTGTAAACCATCTTAAAATCGCTAAAATATTCAAAAAGCTGAATATAAAAATATGTAAATCAAAAATTAAAAACCTGCTAACATTTGTCAAAATTCAAACATTTATACAGAATTGCAAATACTCGATATTAAAATGAATTCAAATTCTAATTTTTAATAGTTACTGAGATTTAATCAATAGTTTAAGACTTGCACAAAGAAACTGAAATTGAAAAATTGAAATAAAATTGTAAAAATATTAAAAAGATAAAAGCCTTAAAAAATGAGTCAAATTGGCAAACATCAAGCGAAAATTTTAAAAGATAAAAAATTGAAGAGAATTTAAAATAAATAGTATTTTCAACTCTAAAAATTGTTCATGAAAATCCAAACAAAAATAAATAAAGAAATTTTAAAAATCTTCAAAACGGAAACATTAAAAAAAATGCCAAAATTTCAAAAATGGAAAGATCTGCAATAAATTGAAATCAGAAAAAAACGAAAAGTACAAATCTAAAAATAATAATTCCAAAATCCGAAAATTTAGGAAAATCGTGAATATTTTAAGACGAACAAAATTTACCAAAATTAAAAAAAAATGAAAATCAAAAATTAAAGACCTCCAAAAAAGTGTACTTAAAACTGCGAAATTTACAAAAATTGCAAAATATTTTAAAACAGAAAAAAATCTGCAAAAAATCGAAAACAGAAAAAATCTACAATATGGAAATAAGCAAAAGACTGAGATTAGAAAAAAAAAATGTAAAGTTATGAACTTGGAAAAAAAATAAAATAAAATAATTAACAAAAATTGTCCAAAATTCGAGAAGAGAAGTAGATACGTAAAAGAAAAAGAAAATATTGTGTAAAAAAGTTGAAAATTATATAAAACCTGCAAAAAAATTTCAAAACTCGAAAGTCTATAAAAATTTCACATATTAGTATGTAGATGTACATCAAAAATTGAAAAAACTGTCAAAAAAATTTTAAAAAAGAGAAAATAAAAAGTTGACGGCTGGTAAAAAGTTTCAAAAAAAGGAAGAAAAATATGTGAAAAATTGAACGCAGAAAAAAATCTTCAATTTGAATCTGCAAAAAAATTCAACCTTTTTAAAATCCATTCATTTGATTTTTGAGTTGATGTAATATTACATGTAGTATTATTTGGTTGGTTTTGATGAAAACAGACGTTGAAACAGTGAAAACGATAAATACACAGCAGAATATTTACTTCATCTATTTTTTGCTCAATTAAGCAAAAAAAAAAAAAAAAAAAAAAAAAAAAAAGACAAAATAACTAATAAGTGTACATAGAAAAATTTTTAATGCAATTTTTTCAGATTTTGGGTTAAAAAATTATTACTCCCTTGTCAATTGGCTAAAAAATACAAAATTAATATAATATGCTGTGGTTGAAGTTGAAATATATCCATTTTTTGGTTTCAATTTTAACGATTTCCACTATTTGGGGCTTTAGAAAAAATTCCAAACTTAGGCTGTCCGTTTTTGAATAGATTTTCCTAGTAAAAATTGCAATAAAATAAAATAAAATTTTATACAATTTTTAAAAACTATAAATAAAATTAAAAAATTGAAAAAAAGAATACAAAACATGAAAAATTAGAAAAAGCCCAACAGTAAGACATTTCAACTGTCAAAATTTGCAAAAATTCAAAAAATTTGGCGAAAACCAAAAAATTCAAAAATCTGCTCACTAATTGATACTCTGAGGAGAAAAAAAACTAACAAAAACAACACTCGAATATTTTCAAAAACGGAAATTGTCGTTCGCTCTTCATAAAGGGGAAATCTTTACTTCTCTGAAAATACTAACAGAATGGTTCGTTTTCTAATTTCAGTTCGAATGAGCTGAACATTGCAGCTGTCTAGGCGGTTACGTGTTTTCTTTTCTTGTATACATCTTGGCTTGATGCTGATTGCTTTTACAAGAAATTCGTAATAATATCTCGGTACGGAAATAATTTGACGTTTTAATATATTATGTGTCGTATGGTGTACTCGTAGTCTTGTACGTAACGTCTTTGCAGGGTGAAAAGGCACGAAAGGAGAAATTAAGGTGGGCAAGATACACAGTGCTGGAAAATACGTATATATGCAAACAGCATAGCAGCATAAGGTATCCAGAACAGGCAAAGCCGTTGCAAAATGTTAACGTTTTGTATATGCACATACACACGACCACCAACGCCATGCTATGGTATTGCCAATATGAAAATCTTTTCGCGAAAATTGAACGTGTTGTTGCTCTCGTACACGAAGGTTGCATAGCGTTTCGTACACACCCAATATACATTTGTGCATCGAAATTTGTATTTCGCTCTGGCATCGTATAAAGCGAGGGCGAGGGTGAGGTTGTCGCAAGGCAGGTACACGCGGCTGTACAGCCATTCGCGTCGCCAAGTTCGCAGCAAAATTGCAAGTACACAGGTGTGTACACTATTTTAATAAATACTCAATTCGGCGGTATCTGTACACGCTCTAGTAATTTTTATATCGATTGGAAAACTGTACGTAGATTACGGGCGAATTACGATTTAAAATCCGTCGCGTCTTGTACTCTATTCTGCATGTACGTAACGTACTATGCAGGTACCTTTGGTAGGTATCCGCATGCGGCGTAGGTCTGGGCACTGCTCGTTAAACCATTCTCTGATGCCGAATAACAGACGACCAAGATGCTGCTAAACGATTTTTAATTATTTTTCTCGTAGATTTCTCGTTTCTGTGCTGGTTTTTACGTTTTTCCAAAGGTGAACAAGTCATCGTGCTTTCCTTGAATTTGGTATAGTGAACAGCTGAACACGTGGTGCTGTTTAAAAACTTTTTTCTTTAATTTTTTATCAAAATTCAGCAAAGATTACAGAAGAACGTGAAAATTTTTCAGAGATTTTAAAATTTTCGGATTATTTATTTTTTTTTAAATTGATTTCTTTGTTGTTGTTTTTTGAATTTTTTTTTTCTGAAATTATTCATAAGATTCAAAAAAAAATTACCTATGAAATGTTTTTCATGAAAAGTTGTCTTTTTTCGAGTTTAAAAAAAAATAAACAAGTAGGTATAATTTAAGAAGGTTTTTTTCCCCAAAAAAATATCAAAATTTATCCTAAAAAAATCTAGACCGAAAGAGCAGATACCGGGTAAGGGAGTGAATGATTCCCCAGCAAGAATTTTGAAACGATCATTTTTGGTCTGATTTTTTTTCTTGTCATACAAAATTTTGATAAATTTTTGGTAAAATTCAAAATTAGATAATTTTTAAATTTCAAAACTCAGATAATCCTTAAAAATTTACAAAATTCAAAATTGATCAAAATTCAGTAATTTCAGAATTTTGAATTTTTTTGACAATGTTAAGAATTTTATGAACATTAAAAAATTACTCGTTTTAAAATTTCACCAAAATTTCGAAACTGAATCAATTTTAAAAATTTTAAATCATTGTAAAATTTTAAAAATTTGGTAAAAATTCCAAATTAGGTAGTTTTTAAAGGCTATACAGGATACGCATAGGTGAATCGGCCCTTTGCGCGAAAATTTTGCCCAGAATTGAAAAAATTGCATTTTTAGTTAAAAATATATTTTTTTCTCTTCATGTTCGATTTTTTAAAAATGCAATTTTTTCAATTTTGGGCAAAATTTTCGCGCAAAGGGTCTAAATCGGGGTAGTTTGACACGCAGAAACCGAATTCGCGATTAGTTTTTTGATTTCATCATTTCTTGTGATTATTGAAATTTCATGCACGCAAAAGAAGTGAAAAAACCGAATTCGCGAAAAATGAACGAATTGAGCTGAAATTCGGGCTAAAGGTGTACGAGGGAGTGCTTAGTGATGTACTATGAGGAAAAAAATTTTTGACCAAATTTCATTCCGCGTACACGCGAAAAACGTTGAAAAAACATGGTTTTTTGCCATTTTAGACAATTTCCACCACTTGGAAAAATCTGAAAAAATTCATGGTGATTCAGAACACACCTAAAAACATATGGTAATTTTTTCGAGATGTACGTATATCTTAGTTTTTTTTTAAACGGCTGTCAAAGTTTTCAAACCACGTTTTGAGGTTATTTTCAAGGTCAAAAAAATCTGAAAAAATTTGGGGTTGTTTCCACTCAGAACCCTCCCCTGTACACCAAATTTCACTTCAATCGGTTGAAAAATATTCGAAAACGATGAAAATCGTGAGTTTTGAGACACCACCTCCCTAAAAAGGGGCGAAATTTCAAAATACGTCTTGAAATGGTTGTTAATATATGAATTGTAATGCATAATGCGAGCGTACAACCAAAACTCAATTTCACCCTGCGTATATGCGTAAAATGTTGAAAAAACGCGGTTTTTCGTCATTTTAGGCAATTTCCACCACTCGGAAAAATCCAAAAAAATTCACAGAGGTTTAAAATACACCTAAAAACATATGGTAATTTTATCGCGGTATGCGTGTATTTTTTTTTTTTTTTTTTTAACGGCTGCCAATGTTTTCAAAACGCATTTCAAGGTCATTTTCAAGGTCAGAAAAATCTGAAAAAAATTGTGCATATTGGTACTCGTAACCCTCTACCATCCACCAAGTTTCACTTCAATCGGCCGAAAAACGGCTGAGAAAATGCCGAAAAAGTGAAAATCATGTTTTTCGAGGTACCAGCCCTGGGAATTTCACGATACGTTCTAAAATCATCTTTTACCACTATAAAAAGATTTTTTGAAAAAAAATTCGAAAATGGAGTCTGAGGCCGATTCACCTATGCTTATCCTGCTATAGCCTTTAATAAATTTTTTAAATTGAATCAACATTCAATTGACGAAATTTGATGAAATTTTCTTTTAAAAAATTTAAAAAGAATTTTTTTTAAATTTTATAAATTTGAAAAATCAGAGTAAACCAATAAAAGTTGAAACAATTCGAATCTAAGATTCAGTATTTCCAAATCCAAATCAGTTTGAACAGTTTAATCAAGTTTTAAAGTCCAGTTACTCTGCAAGTCAAAACTACCCCCGTTCAGACCTTTCCATCAACCATTTAGCCCAAAATTGAAAATGCATATAAGAATTTCTTTCATTTTTACAAAGTTGAATTTTCAGTAAAAGTGTGAATTTTTAAATTTTTGGGCAAAATTATCACTAAAAGAGTTTGACCAAAATCAATTTTCTGAAATTTCAAATATTACCCCCCCCCCCTCGCCAGTGAGAAAAATCCGAAAAATTCCGAGCTGTAATTAATAAAAAAATATTTTGAATATCAAAAAAAAAAAAAAAAAAATCTGAATCCCCTCTACAGAGAGTGACGTCGGAACCATGTGTTCTGTGAGTGCTCGAGCACCCACACTCTAAACACCGTGCACGTGTGTTTTTGATGGCTATAGAATTCTATAAAATAAGGCTTAAAATTATTTGAGTATTGGCAACTTTCGTATTCTCAGGGGTAGTTAGAAGTCCTTTTAATTTTTAATCACTTTTTTTTTTTAATTTTCCTAAGAATTTTTGCAAAAAGCATTGAGTAATATTGATGCAAATAATTCTTATTGAAAATTTTTCCCCACGACATTTTCGCTTGAAATTTGTTCTCAATTTGCTCATAAAGTTTGAGTTACCTAAATTTGGGAATTTTTTTTAAAGTTATTTTTCGACGATTATAATATTTTTCAAAAAAATTTCTTCAGTATTTTTTTTTAAAACAATTTTTTTTTGGCGATACATTGTTTTTGAAGAAATAATGGATTTTTAGGCAATATTATTTTGAAATCAGAGATTTTTTCGAAGACCCAAATCGATTTTTTTTTTTTTTTAAATTAAGAAAAAATTGCTAAATATATTTCAAGTAAAAATATCAAAATTTTAATTGAAAATTTTCAATGTGCAGTGAACAAAATTTTCCATGAAATTTGCATTAACACATTTTTTTATTGAATTTCAAGCGATAAACTCTGAGAAAATGTTCGGTAAAAATTTATAAAAATATTTTCAAAAAGTGAGCAAACTTCTCAAAATTTTTAGAAAAAATTTTAAGAAAAAAATTCCAGGTGAATATCAAAAAAAAAAAAAATTTCAGAACTCCCTATTCAAATATTTTTTGGTAAAATATAATATTTGTGTTGAAAAAAAAAGTGATTAGGTAAAAATTTAAAATCACTCATTATTGCTTTGAAAGTTTGAAACTCATAACAGAATAATTCCGTATTTTTTGCAAATTTTTTAATTTTCAACTTGGCAAAAAGTTCAAATAATTTTTAGCTGGAAAAGTCAGCTATTTTTGTTTGTTTTTTGATCCTCTACAAAAAAAGATTCTATACATTTTTCACATACCTAAATTGAAAATTAAAAGACTTTCGGTACTTCCAAATTTTAGCAAAATTCGTGATCGTGACTCAACTTCAAGACCAATTCGACATGTGACGTTTGAGCTCACACGCCCTATGTACTCGTATTTCACCGTCAGTGCGTCTACTGTGACAAAATGTCTAAAAGTCGTCAATTTTTTTTTTAATTATGTTTTTTAATGTCTGATAAAATATCAAAAAGTCTTTCGTTCTACACCTAACATAATTTCTATGAAAATGTAAAAATTAAAAAATCAATAAATTTTTAATATTTAAAAAAAATTTTCCAAGTTTTAAAATACCTGACAAAATGTTTAAAAGTCATCAAATTTTTGAAAAATTTCTCGTTTTAAAATGTCTGACAAAATACCTAAAAAATTTTCGTCCTTCACTCCGTATAAATCTTCAATACACGACATCTTCCACGCATATACGAACCCCTTCCCTCCTCATACACCTCTTCTCATACCCATGCAGCGAAATTACTCGCAAAATGAAAAAAAACTACGTTTTATCGTCGCCTAAAATGAATAAACAATTCAAAAAGATTTTCCTCACGATGAAAAAAAAAAGAAGAAAAAAGCCACACACATATGCGAAGATGAAACTCCATTATGACAATGAAAACGACACTGTCATATTTTTCCGAATTATGTGCTCTGGAACTATATAAGCTTGGCAGGGAAAAAAATTTACTTTGCAAAATACTCTCGCCATAACCAGATTACATATACGTTTAATTTAGCGACGAGACAAATAGCTGGTAGTTTTTTTCTCACTCGTACATGGTACTATATTCTTTGCGAGTAGGTATAAAGCGTATATGTTATTTTTTGACAATTTTTTTTTATCGCCACGACCACCACCGTGCGAACCTGCGCATCGTGAGATTCACTGGGCGTTAATCTGACCCGAGTAATATTTCTTAGCTTCCATACACTTAAAGTGACTCGCTATGAGGCCGCAGTCGAGCTAGAGATGCTGGATAAATCTGCACAAATCTCGTTTAATGTATTTAACATCGTAAATAACCGCATTATAGAAAAATTTTCTACCGATCTTGGCCCTCGAATCATAACTTCCTCTTTCGAATTAGCCTCAGCAAACACACTCACACATTTCTCCTCATACATCAGCTCGAAAATTTCGCACGTAAGATCCTCTGCGATATTTTTTTAGGTAAAATGAGCAGACTTGGAAGGAGGGAGAATGGGGAAATATCTGTAGGGAAATCCGCACGATTTATAAGGTTTTTCTTTCAACTCGGTTCGGCCTGCTATCTGACGAATGGCATGCTCGCGAATAAGAAAAAGACACGCTTTACCATATATAATGAAACCACGACGAGCTTTTACCACCTCACCTGCTCATCGAATGACATGAACCTGCTCAGTGAAAAGCACCACAGCACCCAGCACCACCACAGCAGACTAAAACCATACCTCTTTGGAGTGAGAAAGAGAAAGGAAGAGAGAGAGACACCATCAGCACCACGAGATGCCTTATCGGCAACATTAATTCCGCTTCATTAGTCATATTTCACGGTAAAAAATGGCTTTGCTTAATGAATACTCGGGGGTAGGCGAAAGAACTCGGTTAATATATTTCGAAAAATGAAAATGAAAAAAAAAAGGCAGCAAGAAAATCGGCACGCCACCGCGTACAGTACATATCCCCTCCCCTCCCCTCTCCTCAACCGCTCCAAACCGACCGAAGCCGACGCTCGGTTGTGATTTGCGCGGACGGCTCGCGTTTGTTGAGGTGATAAATTGTCAGCTTTATAAATACACATTAGCGCTCTATTTTTCCTTTTTAAGTTTCAAATAAATCTACATAAACGGGCAATTTCTTTTCCGCTCTCGGGGAATTCTTTTACATATTTCAATGTTTAATGGCGACGATGCGATGCCCCTCTGGCTCCTCCGACGTTCGCAAGACCGATTTGCTTATACGTGTAAAAATTTCCTACCATGGGTGCGTCTCCAGGCAGAAGGCAGCCAAAGCCGAATTCGGTCGCGTAATTAAGGTTTGCCACCTGAATTGATATTCAAATGAGGAAAATTTCGCTTTTCGTTTTTCGTGTACTGTCTAGATCCTCCTTTCTGCCTAGGTTTTTTTTTTTTTTTTGGTGTGACAGGTCGTGTTAAACTGAACGTAGGTACAGGAAGCTCGTAAAAAAAAAGTTAATTGTGTAATCTCATTTTGAAAATCCAACCTTTTTTATTTACTGTTTATTTTATCGCAATTGAAAAATGAACAAAAAAATGCCTCCCTTTTGTTTGGTTCATTGGATGCGGTAATTGAAATTCTATTTAACAATTTCAAAGGTATACCTAGTTACCTACGGGGTTTCGACGATTACACGACAATTTCTGGTTAATTTGTTAATTAATTTTTTTAGAAAAAGAATGTCGCGTGCACAACTTATCAATGAGGCAACAATAAATTTTTTTTAAAAAACGTAATGGACGAAAGACTTTTGGGCATTTTGTCATCAGACATTAAAAAACATGGGGAAAACTTTAAAATTGATGACTATTCAATTTTTTAGACATATTTTACTCATAAAACATTTTCTATTTTGAAAAAGAAACTTTCGGATACCTATTCTAAAACTTGAAAAAAATACTATGCTAAAATTAATTTTAATAATATTTTTTACATTTCCATGAAAATAATTTCGTTAGATGAAATAAAATTGACTTTTATTTTTAAAACTTTTTTGAATGATTTTTAAATTTTTTTTAAATTTCATATTTTCGAAGAAATTGACTTTTTGGCGTTCAGTCAAACATTTTAATACCTACTTAATCTGTTTTTTCAAATTTAATAATTTTCATATTTCCATGGAAATTTATTTTCGAAATTAGAAGACTTTTAGATATTTTATTGGAAATTCTGACCTAGATTTTTTTTAAATTTTGGATAACTTTTTGATATTTTGTCAGACATTTTAAAACTAGGTTTTTTTCAAAATTCGATAACTTAAAGGCATTTTTGTCAGACACAGTGACAGCGAAAGGCGAGTGGGGCCCCACTGCAATAATTTTACTGGCCCTTTTCACTCAGTTTGGAATTTTCTGTTCCACAAATTGCTAAAAAAATCCTCATTTTTCAAAAAAAAATTTATAATAATGATAAAATAACTATGAGTTTTTTTAGAGAAATAAAATTAGGTATCCCGATTTTTTTGAAGAAAACTGGAGTATATTTCTCTATTTATTATCAAGTAGGTATAGGTACTCTTTATTTTTACAGAAAAACAAACCTCTATTTTTTGTTCGAATTTAAATTAAAAAATTTTCTCTTGTGTTGTAATAAAAATACCTACTCATTAAATTCGTGTGAAAAAAATGTAATTATTTCTTTGAAGTAAAAATAATTTAAGAAACCCTTTTATTATTTTAAAAATTATACCATTCCATTTTGTGGGGGGGAGGGTCTCTATAAAAAAAATCGGAGTAAAAGAATTATTTTTTTGAAAAATAAAAATCTATAGACTTTTATTTTGTTAGGTTTTTTAAATTTAAAAAAAAAAATTTTTAGAAAAAAGTTTACTTATTGAAAGAAAAAAAAACACAATTTTCGTTCCCGAATTTCTTTGAAAATAATAGTCTTATATTTTGAGGGTTTATGCAGAATTTTTGAGGGCGGGGGCTGAAAAATCCCAACATTATTGGAAAAAGAATCTCTCACTTATTTGGAAAAAAATCATAAATTTTTTCTAAGTAAAATTTTTTTTAGCTTTTTCAAATGAAAAAAGTATAAACTTCTCTCATTCCTTTTGAAGAAAAAAAAAATCTTTAAATTTTGCGGAAAATCTCTAAATGTTTTAAAGTACCTAAGAAATCTTTTGATTTTTACTCAGAAAAAAATCTATTTTTTTTCTAGAGAAACTAGGTAACTATTGTCACTTTTTGAGGGAAAAAAATCATAATTTTTAGTGTTTTTTTTTTTTTTTTTTTTTTTTTTTTTTGAAAACAGGAATCTTTATTTTTTTTTGTAGAAAAAATTCCCAAATTTTTCAAGTTTTTCTACCTATTAAAAAACTCACTTTTTTAAAGAAAAAACAATTATTTTTCGTCTTATCCATTTGAAAAAAATCAAATCAAATCTTTTGATTTTGCGGAAAAATCTGTATTTTTTTTTTAAATTACCTAGGTAGGTATTTTATTTTTTGACAAAATATCCCTTTTGAGTAAAACAATCTCCTAATTGTTTGAGAGTAAAAATTTCTTAATTTTTATGCAAAAAAATCTGTTTCTGTTTTGGTTCTTTTTGTCAAAGAAATCTTTTACTTTTAGAGAAAAAAAATATCAAGTTCTGGTCTCAGGAGATTGTTTTAAAATATGAGAACTTAAATTTCAAAAAAAAAAAAAAAAAAAAAAAAAAAAAGTTAAAGAAATGAAGAAAAATTTATTTAAAAAAATATGAGTAGTAATTTTTATTCCAAAAGATTAGGAATTTATTTTATTCTAAAAAGAAATCAAATTTCAATGTGTCTATGTCTAACACGTCATCAATGTCATGGGTTTTTCAAAAGTTCACTAGGTAATGGGAAGTCATGAATTTTACTGTATGAAGTCATGAATTGACTTTTTATTAGGCAACATTATCACATCTTTTCATTCAAAATCACAAATTTTTTTGAATTTTCGCCCTCGCTATACCTTTGCGAAATAAATATTTAATTTTGAGAAATTTGAACAACCTTGGTGAGCAAATTACGTTGAATTTTTTTTAAAGTTGAAAGAATGATTTGTAAAGTTAAAAATTGGGGAAAAAATTATGCTTTTTTTAGTCAAAGTACGTGCAAATATTTTTTTTTTTTTAGATTTTACCAGTCATGTTGTAACTTTTCAGTTAACTCTAAAATATTAAGTGTGAAAAAATAAGTTTAGTTTATCCTATTTATCAATAATATCATCAATACGAGTGCGTATTTATCCCAGGTCAACTCTCCAGTGTGCATTGTGGTCGTTACTTTTTCCATCGACTTCATCGAGACCACCTCAAATTTCTTCTCTTCATCAATTTTTCCTCTTCGGCTTTCGAATTACGCCACATCCATCTTTATCAACTCTCAACACGTGACCAACCTGAATTTACTAAGCCCAGTGTCATTATTCGTACAGCCAACATCAACAGCAACAGCAATAACAACAATTTACGCACCAAAGAGACCATCTATGCTAATAGTTTAGCCAGTTTTGACAAGTTTGCTAGCTTTTTAGTTTCAGTGTCACCGCAACCCCAACGGCCCCTGCTACCTCTCCTGCCACGTCTTCAACATCGCGTGCGAAATTCCAACTTCATTTCAAAGTACGATTTACTACAATATAGACTAAAACTCGACCGAGCAGAGACAAAAGGGCGAACAAAAAATTTACAACGCGCTTAAAACCTGCTAAATAAACTTTTCACAGAGAAATTTTCGATAACGTGAAGGCTCTCAAGTCGAACTCCCATCAGTGTTTCTATTCGCTGTGCGCACTTCGCATTTTCTCTGACGAATATTGAATTTTCGAATTGATGACACCGGAGAGAATATGAAAAAATTTTCACGAGGATACAATTTTTCGAAATTTCTGAATAGATTTAAATTAAGAAGGTACCTACTAAACTAAAATAATAATTCATTTTCAAAAAAAAAAAAAAAAAAAAACGAATCAATTTTTTAAAACTAGAATTGGAAATCGATTCAAAAACACAGAAAGCTGACTTTAAAAAATGCCAGTGATTTTGAAAAATAAATAAAATATTTTCAAAGAAAAATTAAAATGAGTGATGATGGTCTGGAGAAAATCGAAAATAAATTATTAAAAATAAAAATAAACTTGAAAAAGTTGCTCAATTTAAAAACAAAACGAAAAAAAAAAAAAAAAAAAAAATGCAAGCTCTCAAAATTAAATTAAAGTTTTCAATTACCTACCTATTGTTCAAAGTATCAAAAAATTTATATTCCCAAACAATTAAAATTATTATATCGAAAAATATTACAAAGAAAAATCTGTTTTATAGAGCTACAAAAAAATTTCCAAAAAAAATTGATTTGAAAATAAAATGGAAGAATTTTGATTTTTTCTTAAGAATTGGAAATGGATTCAAAAATGCAGAAAGCTGACTTGAAAAAATACCAGTGATTTTGAAAAAGAAGTAAAATATTTTCAAAGAAAAATTAAAAACAATTTTTCAAATTCAATTTTCTTTTGAAAATTTTGGAAATTGTATCACTGTGATAAAATCTACAATAAAAAATTAAAGACCGGAGAACATTTTTTTTTTTCTCATTTTGTCTAAGATGAAGATTTCTCTGGACTAATTTTTTTGACTAAGTATACGTAACTATTTTTAAATAATTTTTTGGCACAATTTTTTCCTTTCGGTACTGAAGAAATATTTTTTTCAAAAAAACAAGTTTTTATGATACGTAATTTTTCATTTTTTTTTTTTTTTTTTGAAAAATTTATAGAAAAATTTGGTGGAGATATTCCGGTCAGCCGTTTCAAAAATTCAGCTCTACTTGTGCATCTCCAATTCTCCAACCTCCGTAGAGAAGAAGAAGAATGATGAAGAAGAAGAAGAAGAAGAAGAAGATAGAAAAATTTACTTAGGTACCAATTTGATTTTTTTTTTTTAATTTCTTGTTTGATTTTAAGAAATGAAGTGGCAAATTATTGGAGATTTTTTTCAATGCTCCTTCAAAAATTGAAGAAAAAATTTGATTTCAAAAGTCAAAAAAGCAAAAAAAAATTGCACTTAAATAAAAAATCAAAAAATTAAGTAGGTACTTTAAAGCACAACAAGTTGATCGACAATTTTTCTAGGATCGACCATCAATTCATCAGTGACATGTCAATTAAATTCTTCTTCAGTTGATGGGTTATGAAAAGTCCGAATAAAAATTCAAAACATACCGAATCACATTTTTTAAGACTTCGTACTCGTATCATAAGTAATTAAATGTTGAATCATAACAAAAACATTAACAAAATTTTTTAAATTATTCGTAAAAAAAATATTCTTAGTTTTTTGAAAATTTAATATTTTCAAAAAATTTATTATAATTACAACTTCATAAATATTATTAATTGAAAAAAAATAATTTAAACACCAAAAATTTACAAAAGCTTAAAAAATTTAGGTAGGTACCATAATTATTCTGAAAATTATTGTAAAATTTATTCTTTCAAATTTTTTTAAGAACCTGGCAGAATTTAAAAAAATGATTGTATTTGTATGAAGTTAAAATTTTAATAAGTATTACCAAATTTCAAAATTCTGTCAAATTTTGAAAATGATAAAAACCATATTTTAAAAAAGGTTATCCAATTTCAAAAATAACATCAACAAATTTTTAAATTTTATCTAATTTTTAAAAAATTTTAATTTCGGGCAATTTAAAAAAAATTCATCTTTGAGATTTACTTGGATTTTGAAAAATTGACCAAATCTTCAACATTGATCTAATTTTGAAAATGAATTCAAATTTGAAAAATCGCCAAATTTTCTATTTTCATTGATTTTTTGATATTTTTATTTAAACCTAAAACAATTCTGCAAAAAAATTTTAAAAATGTTAAAATTTTTTATCAGCTTAAATTCTACCTACCTGTTTTTTGTACAGAGGTACAGAACTAGATGGGAAAGTGATTAGGTACATTTTCTTGGAAATGATTAGCTTGTTCGAAGAACTGAATGAGGGAGCTCATATAAAATTGATCAAATCTTGGAATTTGCAAAATTCAACTTCTAAATTTTTTTGAAAATTTGACAGCATATTATCAAGAGTAGGTATTAAAAATTGGTCCAATTTTTAAAAATGAATTGAAATTTAAAAATGCCCAATTTTCAAAATTTTTGAATTTTAATTAAGCAGATACTTATTTTTTCATTTCATTTCAACTGTAATGATTTCCATATATTTACGTTCGAAAGACAAGGAAACCTCATTAAAAAATCTCCTTATAATTTTTCAAACATTTTCATCTTTTGAAATTACACTTACCCACGAGTACTTTTGCAATGCTACAACTTTCTAAGAAAAAAATATCCCAGTATTTTCAGGCTTTCTCCACCTGCAGCTAAATAAAACAACAATGAATAGAACAAACAAACTTCAAACGTCTATAATTATATCTTCGCGATAAATCGTCTCCTGCGGTATCCATTGGGTATAAAGAAAAACATTCGAAAAAATTCTCTCATTTCAACCGTCTAAAAAAATACTAACTCTCTCGCAGGGCGATTCCAATCAAAGATTTTTTTCTCAACCGTCAACCAATGAACGTAATTACAAGACGTACTTCAATTACTCAGAGATAAACTCCAATCAATAATTTTTATCCTTCTGATACTGTAAACTCGAGCAATTTGTTTCGCATAAGCTTTTAAAAGATTGATGACCTCGTAATCCAATCTTCTGCCTACTACGCGATGCCACAATGGCACAGCGTACATAGTACAGATCCTTACACCGTTCGAAACGAAACCCTCAACCATATCTGATCAACGCTTCCTTCTCATATCTGGAATCGCAATCTCACGTTCGTCTCGACAAAACCTCATCACCGCGTACGCTTTTGTCAACCAAACCGCTGCGACGCGAGTCAAAATCGCACGAAAATTGATAATTTCTCCTATACACGTGTACACCTCTAAATCAAATTACCCAAAGAGCAACTTTTCGATTTTAAAATAAATTACATCTAAGGTAAAAAGCCTAGTACGAGTAACCCGATGGTTGAAAAGTTATACGCACGAAACGGGTAAACCGTGCCACGTGACGAATCTTAAACGAGAGCTTCAAAAGTACAGCAAGGTATAACAATGCGACTTGGCTGCGTGGAAAAGTTTAATTGACATATGAGCAAGCCAGTAGGCCAACTTGAATACTGATGAGTAAATATCGCATCGCGCCAAAAGCCATAAAACGCGCGAGGGCGAAGGAGCGTTCGATGACGAAATTTTACCCCTGCCTTGGCTTCCGTTCGTGTTCTTTTAAATCCGCTAAATCTGGCGCTTCTTCAATTGATAAAAGGAACCGAGCAACGTGTAAAAAGAAGATCTCCCTTATGCCAAGCTAATCTCCATGGTTAGCTTTGTAATTTTGAATTAAATCACACAGCAAAAAAAAAGAGAAACCAAACGCCCTGCGAGAAAATAAAAATGGCGAGTCTTTTATCGAGAAATTTAAAGAGAAACGTAGTCGTAAGGATATTTTTTTTCTTTGCTATTTTTTAGTCTGTCTAAACAACTCGCTAAACATACGTACGAGATACTTGGTATATACAAGATTAACAGATTAAAAGGATATAAAAAGTATACGAGCATAATGGTTCCTTTTTATTTTGTTAACTTGTTTTCTATATATCTTTGTAAACAAAAAAAAAAAAATTAACAACTAGTTGCCGCCGCTGCCCTCGTCGCTTCCACAACCCATATAGATTACATTCATTCGTATAAATTTCGAGTCCGAAATACTGCCCCCTCGTAAATTCCTCACAACACGATGTAATTTTCGAAATAGCTCTCGTAGTAAAATTTTACGATCTTATCGTCGCGATTGGTGCATTTCATTCGTATTTCTCCTCTACCCTTCCCCAGAATTAACGCGATCCGTCCCACGGTAATCTTGCCCTTTTATAACGAATCGACTACGTCTTTAATGTACCGTAATTCATCTTAATGTTTGCAAGATTACAGCATCAGGGTCAGTCGAGTTTTACTCAAAAGATAGCAAAAGCTGTATGGCAAGTGGCTCGATTTAATAGTAATCTAGAAGCTAAATCGAACGACTTCGATTTCCAAATAAATATTTGATTTGTTTATGTAACCTTTTCTATTTCTCGAATGGATGATAAGTAACTTACTCGACTTCTTACTCGATAAATTATTTATTGAATATACCGGACTCACCTGCAACAAAGAAAAAAAATTAAATTACAGATTAATTTAGTTACATATGCAATTCTATACCGTATACCTAATAATTAAGTGGTAACATTTTGAAAAAAATTTCGAAACCGAATGAAAATTATATAGGAAGGGAAATTAAAACTTATTTATGAATCCTTAAATTACTAGACTTGTTGAGCAACAATACACTGAAAAAAATGAATTTTCAAAAACCGTAATGAGTCTGGGTAAAACACAGTAAAATTAGGATACGTCGCCAATTTTAGAATCATTCCGGTGAAAAACAGGAAAGATTCAGTTCTATTCCAGAATGATTACGGAGACTCCGTAATCATTCCTAATTTTACTGTGTTTTACCCAGAATCATTACAATCCATTTTTTTTCAGTGTAATAATAATAATAAAGGCAAATTTCAGCCAAAGAGGAACAATTTTTTATGAGTTCTTTATTTTATGAATCAGAAATGTTCTTTCTGTTCTTACATTTCGTTAAAGGAACTTTTTATTTCTTTTTTTTTATTGAATTTTTTGTGATAATTTTTTAAGCAAACATTGACAAGACTTCAAATAAAATTGGAAACAATTTTTCAACTAAAATAATTTTTTCAAATTTTTCTTACTAATACCTACCATTTTTATTTTTATTTTTATTCTTCGAGAAATTTATTTTTTGAACACTTTTTTACGAGAATTTTTTTTTTTTTTTTTTTTTGGAGAACCAGGTATGATTTTTTTTTAAATTTCTTTTCCCAGAGGAACTTTTTCTGAGAGTTATTTCATTACTTTTTTTGAAACGATTTCCTCTTCAAAAAATTCGTTTGAGATAAATAAGTTTTCTAACAAGTTTTTTTTGTACTTGAAGAATTATTTTTCTAAAAAAAATTCTATAAGTAGGATAGGTACCTGTTTTTCAAATTTTATTTCTACTAATACAAACCTTTTTCACTTTTTTTTTGTCCAAATAATTTGTCACGAAGAGTTTCCATTTTATTTTTGAACAAACATTGTGAAAACAAAAAACGAATAAAGTAGAACTATCGATTTTTTTGAGAAAATGAAATAAATAAAATAAAAATAAAAATCTTCGACTGAAAGAATCTCTTTTATAATTTTTCCCAAGAGAACTTTCTTAAAGAAATAAGTATTTTATTTTGAATGGATTTTTATCAAAAAATTTCTCATTTTTCATTGAAATATTTTTTTTTCGGAGGTGATCAGGAGCTACATTTTTGGGAAGTGAAAAAGGTGTGTACTAGTAGAAATAAAATTTGAAATTAAAAAAAAAAAAAAAATTCATACTTGGTTCTTCAAGAAAAAAATTTCTCGTAAAAAAAGTGTTCAAAAAATAAATTTCTCGACGAATAAAAAATTAACATTAAAATGGTATTAGTAAGCAAAAGTTGAAAAAATTATTTTTAAATCTCTTTATGAAAAAAGTTGAGCTCTCAAATTCTCAATAGCTCCCATTTTTGTGAGAGCTCATCGACTTTTTTCCACAGAGAGCTGAGAAAAAATCTATGTAAGAAAATTTTTAATTTATACTCGTAGGAATTAAGAAATTTTTTTCAAGTACGTAATCACATCACTAACATTTAATAATTTTAATACTTAATTTTTTGACATTGTCTTTCTTCAGCGAATTTCTAATAATTTTTTTTTCAACAGCTGTTTTTCACTCAATGTTTTTATTTTCTTCATTTTTTTTAATTGTAATTTTATCACTATTTTTAGATTTATTCATTTATAAACTACGAGTAAGTGATTTCAATTTTTTTTAAATTTTTTCAGAATATTTATATTCCATGTTTGAATGAGTAGATATATTTTTTTTAATTCAAGTGAACTCCCACTTTTTATAAAATATTTTATTTAAGACCATTTAAAAAAATTATATTATGTACTTACATAGATATGATTTTTTCTATGTTATTTCTGAAGAAAACTTTTTAAAATTTATCTATCCTTTTTTTTTTTTTTTTGGTAATTTTTCTCAATAAACTTTATTTATTTGATTTTTTTCGTTTTTAATGAAGAATTTTTTGTTATAAATCATCTATTCTCCGACTTTTTTTTATTCATGGAGATTTTTATTTCAAAAATTTCATGCAAGGAAATTTTTAATTTTTCTTTGGAATATTTTTTAAATTATTTTTAATTCGTACGACAATTTTTTCATTATTTTTTTACTTTTTATTATCAACTTACTTGCGTATATTTTTGTAAAAACATGTTTTTAATTTTTTTTTCTTCAAAAATTTGAATAGAATAGGAATAAGTAAGTAGGTAGTATAGATTTATTCAATATTTAAGTAAAAAATGAAGAATTTTTTTAAAAGTAAATTTCCAATTTTTGAAGAATTTCTTTGAAATTACACAAGGTATAGCTTTAGCTAGTAGATATCTACTCCTAGATATTATCTTAAATCCAATTATATTTTTTATTAAAATATTTTTTTTTTCGTTATCCAAAAAACTTGTTTTTTTTAAAATTTCCTCCATGATTTTTTTCAATTTTTTTTTTCTTTTTAAAATTTATGCAGGAAAAATTTTTATTTTTTTATAAATTTTTTTTTTTGAGTAATCACATAATTTAGTTACTTTATAACATTTTTTTTTGCCACAGTTTTTTCTTCAGAGTATTTGTATTTCTTGAAAATGAATAATTTTCTATCGACTTTTTTCATTTTTTTCATACAAACATTATTTGCTGGGATAATTTCATCAATTTTTTATTCCTCCTAAAAAGATGTTCTCTACTTTTTTTTATTATTGAAAAAAAAAATTAAATAATTTTTTTTCATTAAGTGAGTTGAGAGCCATTTCTCTACTCTTCAGTGAGGGTTTTGAGTAAAATGTTCACTATTTACTATTTTTCTCTAAATCAAAATTTTGAATAAAAAATTCAATAAAACGACAAAAAAATGAAATTCTCAAAATAAATGGCACAATTGACTACTTCCCAGTTCAATGTTTTACTATCCCCTTTTCACATCCTTTCAACTTCATCACACAAGAAAAACTCCCCCCAAAATCAATCGACTCACATTTCATTTGAACTTAGGCCTATATGTAATGTACGTATTACCCATAAGTCTCAACTACAAATACCTGCCAAGTAAAGTCAACCAGCTGCAAATTCAAAAGCTGTCTATTTTTCAAGCCAGCTCGACTTCGCATATAGCTCGACTTATGACAGCTTTTGACAAACAACTCAACCACGACCTCGGCATTCTATTCGCCTATACTCTTCGTCGTAACTCCTCAAGAGGGCAAAAAAACTATTCGTTCATTCGCCTATATAGATACCTACTGGAGGAGATACCTATACAAATAGATTTCACATAAACCGAAACTCTCTCCGTAAATCACAACGCGAACGCATTATAAACGTTCCATAACGAGAAACCGATACACAAAACAATATTCCAATTACATTCGTAATAAACTTTACACATAAATTTACAATGTTTCCGCTTCAATTCCAGCAGAAGTATTAGATACCATAAGCCGTTCTACTTTTCAGCTCACGCAGTCTCTCGTACAGGCCAGAATTTCGCATCCATATATACTAAAATACATATATAAGAAGGAAAAAGTGGGGATTCGATTTCGTATTTGTTTAAGAATTAATTAATTACCATAAAAGCCAATTAAAATGGGAACGCGTAAAAGAGCATATTTTTCAAAACTATAAACCTCGCGATATAAACAGCTGCATCGCTATGCCTTTTTGCACCGCACGTACGTATAAGCGATGTTATGTAAACGATTCGAATCGCGCGGTATGGTAAAATTTTAACCGAGTAAATATAACTTTTTTCCCTCCTTTTTCAAACCATAAACCAGCCATAGCCATCGCGCCGTAAAACCTATGTAAACATCATTTAACTGAGGCAAATAACAAAACCAATGAAACAGGACGATTGTTGAAAAAATCCTGAATAATAGATAAGCTTTTAAAAATGAAAATACATTTTTCAACCGTATTAAAATATAACAAACGCGCCCTTCTCAATCGCTTTTAAAAAATATTTTTCCTTTTTTAAAGCTTATTTCGTGCATGAATTGATCGTAGAATTTATTTTTAGGAATTTTCTCACAAATTGTTAATAGATTATGGATAAGTTTTCAAGTTAGCGTTTGGTAGATCGTCATCTTTCGTTCCCAAACGTCAACAAATGAGGTCAGAACTTTTCTACCCCCCTCCTTCTAAATCAGGGTCGGACACAATAGACATCATTTTTTTTTTTTTTTAATTCGGCTAAAAAGTGGCCGACATGTCTGGAAACGGGCCAATATATTTATATATATATATATATATATATATATATATATATATATCGATCTAAGGTCAAAGTGACTTCAATTTGTATGTTCGGTAAAATGGCTTCAAACTTGAAATTATCGAAAGTATTATGATTCCTATGGCTTATTATTCAATTTTAGACATCAAAAAGCTATTCTACAAAACGATGCAAGTTTATCCGTTAACATCTAAAAAACGATGCCAGTACGACCTTAGACCGAAATTTTATTCTACACTTGTATAAGTGGTAAAGTGGCATCACCAAAATAACCACATTTCTAGCATCCTGGCACCTTGCTGAGTTGACTGGCAAAAGTTGGTAATCTGACTTCAGTAAAATGAAGCCACTTTACCAAAACGAAGCATGATTACCGTTAGACATCTAAAAATGAAGCCACTTTATCCATAGATAAATCTATATATATATATTTATTTATTTATTTATATAATATACATAAGTAATTTTCCCGCTACTTTTGGGACTCTGGCGGAAAGTCCAATGAGTCGAATTCGGTCAAATTCGTTATGTGGGGTCCCCCTGGAGCGGGATTGATGCCATAACATTTTTGGGCTCCAAATCAAAATTGGGGATAAGACCCTCTTTTGAAGAGGTCGCGGGGGAGCCCCAAAATCATGAAATTTTTTGAAACTTGTCCTGGTGATGAGAACCGTAATTACCTCCGACATACTCAAATTTCAGCCCCCTAAGTCATTCCCACCCCATTTTAGGGCCCAAAAAGTGGATTTTGAGGTCATTTTTTTAACGTTGATCAGGCTACAGACCCCCTAAATGGGGCTGGGGGGCCAAATTTTCATCATAGATCAAATTCGTGCCCTTGATGTGCCTTTTGTAGGTTTCAACTTTTGGGCCCCCTTTGGCCCTTGTCCAGGGTCAAAAATCAAGATTTTCCACAATTTTTCATGTTTTTTCCAGCTTTCCGGTACGTTGATCAGCCTGCAGACCAAACCAAATGACCTTGGACGCTAAAATTTGGTATTTTGGGTAAGTAAGGGTCACTGAGGTGCCTTTTGGGGTTTTTGAGCTTTGAGCCCCAAAATTGGGGTGGACCATTTTTGTGGGGGCTATAAAGGGGCCCCAATGTGACAAAATAATTTGAAATTTTTACCAACAATAGTGATTCTTATTGTCTCCACTGTATTCAAATTTCAGCTTCCCAAGTTATCCCCACCCCATTTTAGGGGCCAAGAAGTGGATTTTGGGATCATTTTTTCAAGTTGGTCAGGCTACAATCCCCCCAAATGGGGGTAGGGAGTCCAAAATTTTATAGTAGTTTGAGTTCATGCCCCTGATGTGCCTTTTGTAGGTTTTGACCTTGGGATCCCTTTTGACCTTGATACAGGGTCAAAAATCAATATTTTTCAAGTTTTAACCTGTCTTTTCTGATGCGTTGAACAGCCTACGGCCCAAACCAAAAGACCTAAAAGGTCCAAATTTGGGATGTAGTGTCAGTAGAGGATCACTGATGTGCCTTTTGGGGTTTTCGACTTTTAAGCACCATTTGAACCCCGTACAGGGTCAAAAATTAGAAATTTTTACGTTTTAACCCCCCTTTTTTGTGTGTTGATCAGCCTACAGCCCAAACCAAACAACTTAGGGAGTCAACATTTTTTATGTGGAGTCGGTATGGATCACACATGTGCCTTTTGGGAATTTTGACTTTTGAAGCTCAAATTTGAGATTACCCCTTTTTTGGGGGTGTTATGAGGGAGCCTCAAATTAAGGAAACTTTTCAACATTAGCTCCAACGAAGAACACTAACATTACCTACAACATATGCAAATTTCAGCTTTCTAGGTCATCCCCACTCGTTTGTAGAACTCAAAAAGTGGAATTCAGCTTGATATTTTTAGTATTGGACAGGTTTCAACTTGTTTTTTTAGTACATTGAACAGTATATTTCCCAAACGAAATGAATTAAAGAGTGAAAAGTGTCGAGAGGACTTGGGGTGAAGCCCCTTCCTATGGAATAGGGAGCTGAAAGCGACGAGGGGGTTTGGGGGAAGCCCCCAATGGGGTATGGGGCAGAGCCCCCATCTGAAGAGCTGAAAGTGATGAGGGGGTTGGGGCAGAGCCTCAACGGGGTATGGGGGCGGAGCCCACATCTGAAGATGAAATCTTCAATGCAGACAGGAACTAAAACTGAAGACAAAAACCTGACATTTTTAAACTGAATTTGAAGTTAAAACTGATATTGAAACTGAAATACCATGAATGAAAAAGGTTTTAAAGGAGTACACTAACTTAGAAAAAAAAAATTCGGCTGTCGCGGAGCATCTTGACTGCTACGCGTTTTTTAATCATGCGTTACTTGACAACCGAGATAGGTAGAAAGTTGCGCTTTGCGGCGTTGGAAAGAAAATTTTGTATAGAATTTCTTAGTGGGGTTGATCATTGTACTAGGTAATCAGGGGGGTCTGTACTGCATTAATTATCTTGAAAAACGTGTTCAAAAATTGCGATTTTTTTGCAAATTTTTGAGGAAATCTCAAAAAAGTTTCATCATTTGGTATTATTATTATTATTATTTTGCCTTAGATGAAAAAAGTTCGACCTTTTGAATGCCGCAAACCAGACTCTTCTATCTCACTTGGTTAAAAAGTTATAGCAATTTCAATTTCAAAATCTTAGCAGAAAAAAAATTCATTCATTTTTAATTTTTTTTTAAATGTCAAATTATGTTATTTTTGGAACTTGATACCTACCCGTGTAGCAATTGTCGACATCGACATTTATGTCGACAAAATTCAGACACATTTTTTTCTCGGTTAACGATGAATTAAAAATGATATTTGAGATTTAAAGTAATGTTCTATGTTAAACATAACTGTTCAATCAAAATTTTTGAATTTTTCTCAGTATTTTCCTATAATTTAGAAAACGTTGTTTTTCTACATAGACAAGTCGATGTAAAAATCGATACTCGATAAACGCATCGACATTTATGTCGACAATTTCTGCCAATTAAATTTACAAATTTTATATCTAAAAAGAACTAAAAACAATTAATAAGAACATTTTAAGCTCAGGAATAAATAATTTTTGAAAGAATCACAAAATTTTCTTATTTTTCAAAGTTTTGAATAATACAACGACTTGTCGAGTTATTGTCGACATAATTGTCGATGGTCGAACAATGCATCGACTTCACTGTCGACAGTGTCGACCAGAGGAATTTTAAGTCGAGATAGTGTCGATGTGATTGTCGAGGGTCGAATAATGCATCGACTTAACTGTCGACAGTGTTGACCAGAGGAATTTTTAGTCGAGTTAATGTCGATCTAATTGTCGAGGGTCGAATAATGCATCGACTTGACTGTCGACGTCTTGAGGGTGATTGTGATACTCGCAGATAAAGTGTGTTGTGAATTAGTACATAAGGTCCAAGAATCATCTCTATGTTAGTTGGACACTCGCATGTGTCCAGCTACAAAGGTGGCCTCAATGCCGCATATTTGACAAAAAATGTCAAAATGTTGGCTTGAACACTATTTTTGGTGTAATTTTAATATATACATGTATTGAATATTTGAACTTAGCATATTTTTCAAAATCTCACCATTGCAAATGTCGATGTGGGTGTCGATATAAATGTCGACACATCGAAATCGGTCACTTTTCGATCGTACATGTCGACACGATTGTGGATGGTTTGTCGAGCTTATTATCGACATATTTGGACGGTCGACAAACATGTCGATAATAAGCTCGACAAACCATCCACAATCGTGTCGACATGTACGATCGAAAAGTGACCGATTTCGATGTGTCGACATTTATATCGAAATTAGCATCGACGTTGCTACACGGGTAACATAACTGATAATTATGAGTGAAACTCGATGTTTAAAATAAATTAAACAACATTTCGGTAAAAAAAATTTTTGGGGATTTTTTCATTTATTTTTTTTTCAGATCTGATTTTGAAATTGAAATTGCTATAATTTTTTAACCAAGTGAGATAGAAGAGTCTGGTTTGCGGCATTCAAAAGGTCGAACTTTTTTCATCTAAGGCAAGTCATAATAATAATAATAATAATAATACCAAATGATGAAACTTTTTTAAGATTCCCTCAAAAATTGCAAAAAAATCGCAATTTTTGAACACGTTTTTCAAGATAATTAATGTAGTACATACCCCCTGATTACCTAGTACAATGATCAACCCCACTAAGAAATTCTACACAAAATTTCCTTTCCAACGCCGCAAAGCGCAACTTTCTACCTATCTCGATTGTCGAGTAACGCATGGACAAAAATCTGAAAAGAAACTGAAAAAAAGAATTTCAGTTGAGCATATCTTTGCCCCTTCAATTCATATGGTCGGCAAACATGCATACATGAGCTTAGTTTGAGTTGACTATATCGCCGGTGACGGGTGTCAACGGGTGACGGGACACCCTGTATATATATTTTTTTTTCTTTCTATTTTTCATTAAATTAAATTTGTTTATATTATTTAAAAAATTTAATAAAGCACAAAAATCAAAATGAGAAAAAATCTAATAAGTACACAATTGAAAATTCATTTTAAGAATTCGGCGTTTCGTGCCTCGCCAGCAGAGGAAGCTTCACCCTTTTGAACATTTCCATTATTTCTTCTTCATAATTTTCTTATTTTTTCAAAATCAATTTTTCAATAATTTTTTTAAAAATCTACTAACTTTTTTTTGTTGAAATAATGTTTTTTTTTTATTTTTTCATTTTTCATCAACTTTCTCTCAAAATTCCATTTGAATTTTTGGCAATTATAGGTATAAAAATATTATCAAACTCTCACTTATACGTATTACTTTCTCGTTTACTTTCTGCATCCACCAATTTTAATGAGAAAATGGTATAGAATTTTCAATGTCAACGAACCAACCAATGCTTTCTTCGACTCACACTCGTACATTACCTCTCTACACTTATTGACTGAAATATACTGGCCATTAGTGCTGCAAAAATGAAGATAAATTGAATATACAATTCTTTCTACGCTCGTTAAAATGGCTTATTATAGGCTAAAAAGCATCGAGAAAACACGTATACGCGTATTACTCGTACACGTTCGAAAAGTGATCGGAATACTTATTGAAATGTATGAACTTTAAAATAGTTCACGTATCGCTCGTTTCTTTATCGTGACTCTTCGAGGTTTTTCCTTCTTCGATACCGTCGTATTGGGTGAACCTTAATTTTTCAAAGTATCGTTTAAGTTATCACAACATATCCTCCTGCTCAATGAAAATGAAACCGCATACCTTTACCTATTGAAGTTTATTTTAAAGACAAATAATTAATGCACAATGACGACATGAAAAGATCAATTATAGGTATGCATATGGTCAGAATTTTTTCAGTATTCGATACTGACATCATTAATTATTCATCGATTATTCCACGAGAAAATACAAATAAAATTGACTAATTTAATATTGTATTTGACTTCGATAATATTCACTTTTTCAATTAACTGATAAGATTCACATTCGATAACTGAAATTTTAAGCTCAAATCCAGGTATCAATCACGCATCAATTATGCTTGGATTTTTTTTAGTACCTATCCAACGTCGATATTAAATTATTCATCGTTATTCCACGAAAAGGTACAAATTAGATACAAGTATCTCATTATTTTTAAACGTTGATAATATCTAATAGTTTTCGAGTCAACTAATAAGTAGGTACATTGAGAGAATTTTTTATGGTGATTGTTACTAAAAAATATAGTAATTCGGATGAAGTCTGAGAAAATATTTGTATTTCTCGCCGACACTGCCCCAGTTCTTTGTATGCTTAGTACTCATCATTTCTCGAATATATTCAGCCCCGAACTTTCCATTAGCCAACTTAGACAATTGCCTAAAGCGGCAGATTTTTGGGGCTGCAATATTGAAATAATGAAAAATGTTACAGAGAACACTTCTCGTTCTAGTTTAAAAACGTGAATTTTCGAGTATATTTAGGTTGTTATTAATTTCTCAAGCCCAAGGAAAGAAATTCATAAGTGTTATTCTGTTATTAATTCCTTGACTAAATTTGAACTTATATTTGAAAAAAATTCAAAAAATAAAAAATAATAATAAAAGATCTATTTTTATTATTTTTCTACATTTGACCAATTTTTCAACTCGAGTTGATTTTTAGGTTTGAAAATTTTTCGAATACCTTATTGTTTAAAATTCAAATATTGCACATTTTTGAAAATTGGTAGAACTTGAAAATTTGGTGAATTTTAAATTTTTATTTATTTTTGAAAATTGATTAAATTTCAAGATTTGTCTAATTTTTGAAAATTCAAGCAAATGAATCTTCGTGGTTATCAATACGTAATTTAAAAAATGGTAAAAGTTGAAAAAATTGACGATGGTTGAATTTTGTTTCATTTTGAAGTTATATTAATTTTCAAAATTTGACCAAATTTTGAAATTTAGTTATTTTTAAATTTTAATGATGCAATAATTTTTTTAAAACATGAAAACGTAAGGCTACATTTTAGCATTTTTATAAGTTGACCAATCTTTTGAATTTTAGTAAATTTTTAATGTTCAAAAAATTTTTGTATCTGATGTAGTTCCTTCCACCAGATGAATAAGCAACCCATAAGGACCCAAAAATGTTATGTAGTTAAACATGTTGCCTATCTTGAAAATTGAAAGGGCAAAGAAAATTGAAATTGAGAACATGTAAGTAAATTTTAATATGTTATGCCAATGCATGGAATGAGTGTTAATGTTTGAGAGAAGCAAAAAAAGTTATGCGATGTATTTGCCTATCTTTGAAAATGAAGATAATATGTAGTAATAAGTATTATATACATCGGATCGTTTGGGGAAAAAGTAACTCGAGTAAACTAAAATTTCAAAAAAAAAAAAAAAATTTTTAAATTACCATTGTCACCCAAATAATGACTCATAACCCCACACCCTCAACTATACAATTATTTTTTTCAATATTTTCGATGATTTTGACGTTTTGCAACTTCTAAAATCGAAGGCCAAAATTCAAAATTTTGAAAAAATTGAAATTTTTCAAGTTGAATTGTTGGCTTATGTATTTGTAAAAAAAAGTCAATATTGAATTTTAAAAAAATCATTTTTTGAAATGTTCAGTTTCCCAAGTTCTTGAACTTTACAAAATTATTTGTTTTGAAACAGTTTTCAGATTTCAAATAATTTTTTATTTAAAAAAAAAAGTTAATTTTTGAAAAACCCTCAATTTCAAACAATAGTTAATTTTTTTGAACTCTTTAATTTTAAATTTTTGAAATTTTTTGCCTTCTCAAAGTTCTTATTTTCATTTTCTATAAATTTCAATTTATGAACAATTTTTAATTTTTTAAAATTTTGATTACTATTAAGTTCTGGATTAAAAGAGTTAGGTATAGGTAGGTAAATTTTTAAGTTATTAATTTTCCATTTTCAAAAAACGTTAATTTTATTTTTTTTTTAAATTAATTTTTGGAAAATCGTTGTTTCTAATTTATTAAAATGCAAAATTCCAAATTTATAAAAATTACAAGTTGAAAAAAAAAACTTTAGTGTGGTTAGAAAAATGAGTACCTTAAGTAAGTACAAAACATTTTTTCATTTTTGAAGCCTTCATTTTCCAAAAAAAATAAAATGAAATAAGGTAGTTGCACCAGTGGTTGACCCTAATAGTGGAAGTCTCTTATAAAATGAGTTCTGGTTTGAAAACTAATGACCTTGGCGAAATGATGAATATACCAAACGATTCCTTATGGATTCTACTACAGAATGATCTATAATTTTTTCGTTTTAATTTATTTCATTGAGAATTACAATCATTTTAAGTAAAAAAATTGAAAAGTCCAGTAGTTGGTCAAGAAAATCTAGTGGCGTACCACCCAGTAGTTGATCACCCAGTAGTTGGTCAATCAGATTATGGCAACACCTGGTGACGCGGCCCTCAACCATTTAATTTTTAAAAAATCAATAAGAATTCGGTAAAATAGTCAATCATTTTTCGTAAATATTTACCAATTTGTTGCATGATCTACCACTAGAACTTTACAAAAATTTCGTAAGTCCAGTAGTTGATCAAAATGATCAACTACTGGCTAAAATTGATTTTTTTCTTCCAGTGGATAGTCACCATCATATTTAATGGAATTTTGGCAATATTTTTAATTTCAAATAAAAAAAATGGGATCTCCAAACTCTTCTGATTCAGGTCCTAATAGTTATATTTCAAGTTTTATTCATCATCATAGTGTGTAATTGATATTTTGATAATACTTCGGCTTAACAGAAATCTTTAGAATTGGCATCATTTTGAAAACTGTTCTAACAAAAAAAATTCAGTCGATCATTATTAATTACTTGAATAGAATCGGTTAAAAAATTTTATGTGGTTCTATGGAGAAATGTTCCAGATTTGCCCTAAAGAAATTTTCTGAAGCTATTTTGAAAATTCGCTTAGTTATAAACATATTTTTCATCCTAAGTGACCAACCACTGGGTCGTGGCCAACCACTGGTGCAATTACCTTAAATAAATAATTTTTAAGTTTGCAAAATTTCCAACTATTCAAAAGTTTTAAATTTTGCAATTATTTTTCTCATTTAAAAAAAAAGAAAAATGAAGACTTTCAAATTACATTTCGTTTGATGAGTTTTCTATTGTGTTATTAATAATTTTCAATTTTCAAACAAATTGATTTTTTTAAATACTTTGGTCAATTGGTCATATTTTTTTTTTAAATAAAAAAATTGCTGATATATTCGCGTTTAAAAAAAATTTTAGTGAGAAGAAAATTTAATCTTTTTTTATGTAACCTTAAATTCTCCCTAAAGAATTTCCAATTTTTTCACAGATATAACTTGATCCAATAATATCAAATTATATATGAGAGAATCTAATTTGATCCAATTTGATCCATTCGGATCTAACCATTTCTATATAACTGAATTTTCACTGATATGACTTGATCTAATTATATCAAAGTAGATATGAGGAGATCTGGTTGATATGATTTGATCTATTTTGATACAACCATTTTGGATAAAACTGGAGTTTTACAGATTCAACTTGATCCAATAATATCAAATTATATATGAGAGAATCTAATTTGATCCAATTTGATCCATTCGGATATAAGCATTTCTATATAACTGGATTTTCACTGATATGACTTGATCTAGTTGATATGTTTTGATCTATTTTGATATAATCATTTTAGATATCAGTGGATTTTCTCTGATATAACTAGATCCAATTTGACTAAATTTTATCCAATCAGATCAACATTTGGATCAAACTTGATCAAATCTGATCAGATTTTATCCAAATAGATATGACTTGATCCATGAGATTTTTTCCCGGGAAATTCCTCGAATTCGATTTTTCAACGATTTTGGGGCGATATTTGAAACTACATTATCGATAAATAATCTGAAATTTGTCGAACGATTTTTCAACGATTTTGTGACGATATTTGAAATTATTTCCAAATTGGTGAAAATTTTTCTAAGTACAACACGTCTGGAAGTACTAAACTGCCTATTATAAGCGTTTTATTGCTAATTCCTCAACGATAAGGTATGGCATAGTGGTTAAGGAAGAGGATTACCATGCAGGAGGTAGATGGTTCAAGCCCCACGGGTGGCAGATTTTTTATAATTTTTTTTTGACCTTTTTCTGAAATGATCCTCTTACCGTAACATGAATAATGTGTTTAGGCATAGTTTAATGTATTAATTATGCTAATTAATGATTTTTAATTATAGAAAAAAGCTAGTAAAAGACGAAAAATCGGAATAAAAAAATCGATAAAAAATCGACAGAATATCGAATTCGATAAAGTGTCGCAAAAGTTCCGCCTAAATCGTGAAATTATCTTTCGATATTATAGATATATTATCGATAAAATATCTTACTATATTCTCGAAATTTTTGCTAACTATAATTCGTCGATAATCTATCTATATATCGAAAGATAATTTCACGATTTATGCGGAACTAACGCGACACTTTATCGAATTCGATATTCTGTCGATTTTGTATTTCGATAATTTGTCGATTGTGCTGCTCGGGATTATAAAAAAAAAGACTTTCAATTTTTTTGGACCAAAAATTTTTCCCTTGCATTTTCAATACCTACATAGGTACAATATTCCTCGATCTCGTGAAGAAAAAATCCCATTCTTGAAAGAAGATTTAATAAATTTTTCAATTTATTATTTTTTAATTTTTTCTTTTTAAATAAAATCTTTTAATTTTTTTAGTAAGAAAATCTCCGAATTGTTTGCAGAAAATTTTTTTTCAATTTTTTTAAGTACACCTAAAAATCCAAACACCTTTCTTACCATCCATTAAATACAATCACACAATCAAAAGTTTGAAAGAAAAACACCGTGAACCTTTCGAGACATTTTCCAGTAAGAACATTCAGAGCCACATTCGTTCTCTTTTTAAGCCATTCCCTCATCACTCAGAAAAATTCCCATAGCATCTCGAAGAAATGATAAATAATCCTTACACGGTTCATTTACAAAACACTCGAAAAAGCCTATTTCCTCGACCATCGCCGACATAAAACAAAAGACAGAAGACGAAAAAAAAAAAAAAAAAAAAACAAGGACAAGAAAAATTATCACTCCAGCAAGCGATCCGCGCGTACAAAAGTGGATTTAAAAAGGTTAACCTACTTTATGCATTCGTAATGCGAGCATCTTGCCATTGGTGTAAAAGAGAGAGAAAAATATACCAAAGCTTTAAAAAGCATTTTTATTCCTTTACAAAACATTCATTGGTTACGAGCTGGTAAATCGAGTTGACACACTGTTGAAAAGAAAATCCCCACCGCTCGGTACGAGGAAGTCGATTTAGCATCCGCAATGCAATGGCAGCGAAGAGGGTGAAAAAAAAAAAAGATAAATAAGCGCCGGTTAGCAAAAAGAACGAACCAGTGACGAGACGGTGGTGTATGAGGTGGCACAAAAGCAGAAAAAATTAAAACCATTTACACAAAACCGGAAGTCATCTCGTTTACTTTTGCAAAGTGTTCTTTAATCTGCGCTCTTTTCTCGGGAAAAAAAGTATCCGCACATTGGGCCAGCAGCGATGGCATCGTAGAGGTCGCACTATCAGCCGGCATTTACCACCATCGAATCCACCCACCGACCGTGAGCTTGCAACAGCGAAATTCCCAGACGCTTTTTGGAATATTCGCGTTAATTCCGTATAACACGAACGTCCGCCTCGCGATGTTTTTTTATTTTTATTTATTAGTATATCATGAATAAAACATGACCGTAGAAATACGACCCTTCTATATACTGTATAAGGTTTCGTCAGACCGAATACGAAACCCTAATTAAAAATCTGTGACTTTTACTTCTTTTTTTTCCCTCGAGTACCATCGTTTGTATATGATAGCACCCTATCTATCGACGCACAATTTGCCATATTTATTGAAACGAACGCGGACATTTTTTTTATTTGCTAGCCAGGAAAAAAAAAACGCGTAGCAGTCAAGATGCTCCGCGACAGCCGAATTTTTTTTTTCAAGTTAGTGTACCACTTTGAAAACGTTTTCATCCATGGTATTTCAGTTTCAGTATCAGTTTTAACTTCAAATTCAGTTTAAAAATGTCAGGTTTTTGTCTTCAGTTTTAGTTCCTCTCTGCATTGAAGATTTCATCTTCAGATGGGAGCTCCGCCCCCATACCCCCGTTGAGGCTCCGACCCAACCCCTCATCACTTTCGGCTCTTAGGATGGGGGCTCCGCCCCCATACCCCAACGTTGGGGGCTTCGCCCCCAACCACCTCGTCACTTCCATCTCTTCAGATGGGGGCTCCGCCCCCATGCCCCTATTGGGAGGCTTTACCCTCAATAGGGACATGGCAGGAGAGGATTGAGGGCTTCGCTCTCAATCCCCTTCACACTTTCAGATCTTCAGACGAGGGCCAACACACCAAAAAAGAGGTTAAAACGTGAAAATTTATGATTTTTGACTCTGTACGGGGGTCAAATGGTGCTCAAAAGTCGAAACACCCAAAAGGCACATCAGTGACCTCTACTGACCCTACATCCCAAATTTCGATTGTTTAGGTCTTTTAGTTTGGGCTGTAGGCTGTTCAACGCGTCAGAAAAGACAGGTTAAAACTTGAAAAATATTGATTTTTGACCGTGTATCGAGGTCAAAAGGGGTTTAAAGGGCAAAACCTACAAAAGGCACATCAGGGGCATGAACTCGATCTATGATAAAAATTTAGGCCCCACAGCTCCATTTGGGGGGTCTGTAGCCTGATCAACGTGAAAAAATGACCTCAAAATCCACTTTTTGGGCCCTAAAATGGGATGGGGATGACTTGGAAAGCTGAAATTTGGATACAGTGGAGACAATCAGAGTCACTGTTGTTCGTAAAAATTTCAAATCATTTTGTCAAATTGGGGCCTCTTTAGAGCCCCCCTCAAAAAAGGGCCACCCCCCAATTTTGGGGCTCAAGGGTCAAAAACTCCAAAAGGCACCTCAGTGACCCTTACCTATCCTAAATACCAAATTTTAGCATCCAAGGTCATTTGGTTTCGGCTGCAGGCTGATCAACGTACCGGGAAGTGAGAAAAAACATGAAAAATTGTGAAAAATCTTGATTTTTGACCCTTGACAGGGGTCAAAGGGGGCCCAAAAGTTGAAACCTACAAAAGGCACATCAGGGGCACAAACTTGATCCATGATGAAAATTTTGGCCCCCCAGCCCCATTTAGGGGGTCTGTAGCCTGATCAACGTTAAAAAAATGACCTCAAAATCCACTTTTTGGCCCCTAAAATGGGGTGGGGATGACTTAGGGGGCTGAAATTTGACTATGGTGTAGGTAATTAGGGTTCTCATCCCTGGGGCATGTTTCAAAAAATTTCATGATATTGGGGCTCCCCCGCACCCCCCTCAAAAAGGGGTCATATTTCCAATTTTGAGTTAGGGCCCCAAAATTTTTTTTGCATCATTCCTACACCGAGGGGACCCTACATATCAAGTTTGACCTCATTTGACCTGTTAGGCTCGGCCCCAGAGTTCCAAAAGTAGGGGTAAAATTATAAATAAATAAATAAATAAATATATATATATATATATATATATATATATATATATATAAATATGTGACATGTGACAGATCGTCATCTTTTGGTCCCAAACGTCCACAAATGGGGTCAGAACTCTTCTACACCCCCTCCTTCTAAATCAGGGTCGGACACAATAGCCTAAATTTTTTTTTTTAAATTCGGCTAAAAATGCTCTGCTCGGATCACCCAGTCTCTGCATCTCGCTCCTTGAACAAATAGTGAAAAAAATCGCATCTCGATTGAAATTTTCTAGCGGACGATTTAAAGCTACTCTTGTACTACGGTATACACTGTACAGTAACTGAATACCAAAACGTTTTAATTCTCGTACAACGCTATGTTCATATTCATTCGATTTCAATCAGCTTCGCAAAAGCTTAATTATATCTTTTGTGTTCCGTTTACGTTATCAACCGCATTATCAAGCCATTGTGTTCCGACTACAGCACGAACCCTTATAACTTTTGTTGGTGTTCTTTTACTTCCTATACCTACCTACGTAGGTATGGTTTTGGTTTATTCGATGTGTAGTTAGTGTAAGCCCCTCTGGCCTAACGCCGGGTACGGCGAGAATAGTAAACATTTCCTTTTTCTTTGAATTTTCAATAAAATGCCTCCCCCTCTACCAAATGTTTCCCTCCTCGAGCCGTACAGAATTTTTAAAAACCATTTAAATACCTTTACACGGATGGAAAAGGCCTGCTCCGATTCGTTCCTCTCATTTAACGCCATGCCAGCTTAACCAAAAGCCCATCAACCTTGCCACCTTGCACGCTTCGATATACTTTCACAGTCGTATAGTGAACCGCCCACTTTCCACTTTCGGTCGTCGTTCGAATCATTTCGAGCTCGCTCGCTTACACATTCGTCTTGAAAATTGGCGGTGACAAAGCGAGTAATTACGTCCGAGGACAAAATATACTCGAAATTGTATTGTTTTCGACGCTAATCTCATTTCAAAGGTTGATTCACACGTCGAGTCGAGTCGGGGTTGCCTCGTCATACGTCGGGTATCGCTCTTTTGTATCTGTGCTGTGCTATAAATGTACGTGTAGGTATATGTGGTGTTTAACTATACGTATAACACTCGATGTTGTATATGGGCCACCTTTTGAAATACGCTTTGTTAACGTATGAGCTGGGAAAATCTTACCAAGGGGTGTCCAAGTTATAGTACGTAAGAGTACAGTAATGATAACTCATTTCATAAAGGTCGCTCATTCTGGGTAAATGTGGTAGCTTTTGCAGCTAGACCTATATTGTGGCTTTCATCATACTAGATGGTCTACCCCCTTAATTTGGAATATTTTCACCGGTAGATCGAAATAGGACACGTGGTACACATTTACACCACTCCAGGTAGGGGAAAACGAATCAATTTTTGGCATCATTAAACAACAGAAACGTACCTTCGAGACTTCGTTTCGACGGGTTTGAAGAATTGTATCGATTTTTTTCTCCCCAGAAGAAATTAAACTAGATTTTCGTAATTTTTCCTAATAAATTCGCCAACAAAAAATACGTTTGATAAGTTGCCTATCACAACGTCGAAAGGCCAGATTTGAATATTGTCAAAACGTTTAATACCTACATATAATGCCACGATCAAGGATGGGACTATTTAAAAATTATTGGAAAAATCGTATCAATTTTCAGAAAAAAGTGAATAAAATTTGCCAATTGATAGGTAATTACTAGTTACCTTGCTAGTAGCTATAGCTACCTACCTCATAAATTGAGAAAAAAATTATAAAAATTTAATAGATCTGAAAATTTTTCAAAATTTATTGAATTGAAAAATTTATGAAAATTTCAATTAAAAAAATGGAAGAAAAAAAATTTCAAGTCATAAGATATGAAAATTTTTGATCATTTACGAAAATAAAAATCAAAAATTCGATAAACTGTCCTAAAATTTAATGAATAAATGTAAAAAAAAAATATTACACAAATTGAATAAAATAAAAATCCCAAAATCCTTCCAAAATTTAAATAAAAAATTTATAAGTCAAAATAAAAGTGAAACTTTTTTAAATGAAAAAATATATGTAATAGCTCCTTTCAAATTTAAAAACATAATTGAAAATCTAATGAATCAGAAATTCGTAAAAAAAATTAATAAACGAGATAATTTGAAAAAAATTGAATGAATTATATTTCATGCAACTTTGCAAAAACTCCTATTATTTAAAATTTTCTCGAATTCAGCAAGAGGAGGATTTTGCATTGGATCTTGAGGTAGCTTTTTTAATTGATCAAATATAATTTTGCAATCAATTTTTTAAAAATTTCACCCGGTCAGGGTTTTGCCATTGGATTTTTTCGGAGATTTTTTTTCCCTTGATTAATAGCAATTTGTAATTTTTTGAAAATTTCTAAAAATAAAAATTTTCTCAAATTTAGCCACAGGAGGATTTTGCATTGGATCTTTGGGTAGCTTTTTTCATTGATTAAATGTAATTTTGCAAAAACTCAATTTCATAAAAATTCCACAAAGGCAGGGTTTTGCAATTGGATTTTTTCGGAGTTTTTCTTTCATTGATTAAATGAAATTTTCAAATTTTGAAAATTTCTAAACATAAAATTTTTTCCAAATTCAGCCAGAGGAGAATTTTTCATTGGATTTTAGGGTAGCTTTTTTAATTAATTAAATGTAATTTTGCAAAAACTCAATTTTTCAAAAATTCCACCAGGGCAGGGTTTTGCAATTGTTTTTTTTTTTGGAGATTTTTTTTTTATTGCTTAAATGCAATTTTGCAAAAACTGATTTTTTTTTATTCCACCAAGGCGGGGCTTGCATTGGATTTTTTCGGAGATTTTTTCATTGATTAAATGCAATTGTTAATTTTTTGAAAATTTCTAAAAATAAAAATTTTCTCAAATTCAGTCAGAGGAGGATTTTGCAAACTCAATTTTTTTAAAAATTCCAGTAGGCAGGGTTTTTTAATTGGATTTTTTCGGAGATTTTTTCATTGATTAAATGCAATTTTTAGTTTTTTGAAAATTTCTAAAAATGAAAATTTTCTCAAATTCAGCCAGAAGAGGATTTTGCATTGGATCTTAGGGTAGCTTTTTCATTGATTAAGTGTAATTTTGCAAAAACTCAACTTGTGAGGCGCTCTGTGAAAAGGTACCAACCATAAGTCGGAAAAATCGATTTTGATTTTTCTAGCTTATCTGAAAGAGAATTCCTTCCTGCGTAATATAAAACAAAAAAATCGAAAATTGCTTGAAAATTGACCGAGATATACCACTTTGAAGTTCACACATGGAAAACGGATGATTGGAGAAAAACGCTCCGAAATTGCGCCAAAAGTTTTTTTTTTTTTTTTGAGAATCCAATCAAAAAGTGAAAAATCGATTTTTTCGATTTTTTTGTTCACTTGAAAAATTTGCTTTTCCGATTTGTGGCCCTATTTCACAGAGCGCATCACATTTTTAAAAATTTCACCAGGGCAGGTTTTTGCATTGGATTTTTTCGGAGATTTTTTCATTGATTAAATGCAATTTTTAGTTTTTTGAAAATTTCTAAAAATAAAAATTTTCTCAAATTCAGCAAGAGGAGGATTTTGCATTGGATCTTAGGGTAGCTTTTTTCATTGATTAAATGTAATTTTGCAAAAACTCAATTCTTTAAAAATCTCACCAGGGCTAGGTTTTGCATTGGATTTTTTCAGAGCTTTTTTCATTGATTAAGTACTTAAATTTTAAAAAACCTGATGAACTGAAAAATTCTTTAAAATTCATTACCTAAATCAGAAAATGTTTTAAAACTTGAAGAAATTGATAACTGTGAGTTGAAAAATTGAAAAAATTAGATTTTTCAAATTTAAAAACTATTAAAAATTGAATTGTAGGGGAAAAAATGTTTCTGTAAAAATTGTACTCTGAAAAATTGTATTTTCTTGAATTTTAGAAGTTCTCAATTTTCATAAGTACGTATGTAGGTAAACTAAGTATAGGTAATAGGAATTATCAAATCAGATTTTAATTTTTTTTTTGCATAAAAAAAAATTATTTCGCAAGAAATTTATGAAAATAATTTTTAAATATAATTATCCACTTATGCAAAAGTCAATTTTCAAAGTTGCAAACAAAATTCGAAATCGTTTCAATACCTTTGAACTTTTTTACAGCAAACCAGAAGAGAAAAGAAAAAGAGATACTAATTCAGCCCATAATTGCTTCATTTCGATCCTTCAAAAAACAATCGGATCACAGCTCGTAGATAACCAGCAGATATACCACAATTACCCATAATCTTACGACCGTCGCGTCGTAAAATGCGAAAAACAACATTAAACATCCATTCGCCATTCGGATTCTCCCCTTCAGCTTCGCTTCGATAACGGCGAAAAACACCCGTCGAAAGATTAAATTATCAATTCGATCCTTTCGCGCGGTGCCGTCCATTTTCTCGCGTGTTGCAAATTTTACAGTATCATTTCGCGTATGGTTTATGAGGCGTAAAACGGTAACCGTCTGCCAGCCATAATGTATTCGTGATTTATAAAACATCCTCGCGTCGCTCGTTGTTTTAATTCGCGAACGAATCGCGCCTTCTAATAACATAACGCAGTACCCACGACTCCCCGGCAGTAACTTTTATCGTATCGAAAACGACTCTAAAAAAATGAAAATGTGAAAAAAACATCATCGACCGAAATAATTTTCATACAAAACACGGTTCCAGTTGTGTAGCAGTCTACAAACCTCGTACTTGTTTATCTATAGTATGTATAAATTTTACACGACGATCTCTCGAACACTTGTTTCAATCCTCCACCCTCTGCCCTTGGTAATAAAAAAAGAAAACGCGTAGCAGTCAAGATGCTCCGCGACAGCCGAATTTTTTTTTCAAGTTAGTGTACCACTTTGAAAACGTTTTCATCCATGGTATTTCAGTTTCAATATCAGTTTTAACTTCAAATTCAGTTTAAAAATGTCAGGTTTTTGTCTTCAGTTTTAGTTCCTGTCTGCATTGAAGATTTCATCTTCAGAAGGGGGCTCCGCCCCCATACCCCCGTTGAGGCTCCGACCCAACCCCCTTATCACTTTCGGCTCTTAGGATGGGCGCTCCGCCCCCATACCACCGCGTTGGGGCTTCGCCCCCAACCACCTCGTCACTTCCAACTCTTCAGATGGGGGCTCCGCCCCATGCCCCTATTGGGAGGCTTTACCCTCAATAGGGACATGGCAGGAGAGGATTGAGCCCTCAATCCCATTCACACTTTCAGCTCTTCAGACGAGGGCCAACACACCAAAAAAGAGGTTAAAACGTGAAAATTTATGATTTTTGACCCGGTACGGGGGTCAAATGGTGCTCAAAAGTCGAAACCCCCAAAAGGCACACCAGTGACCTCTACTGACCCTACATCCCAAATTTCGATTGTTTAGGTCTTTTAGTTTGGGCTGTAGGCTGTTCAACGCGTCAGAAAAGACAGGTTAAAACTTGAAAAATATTGATTTTTGACCCTGTATCGAGGTCAAAAGGGGTTTAAAGGGCAAAACCTACAAAAGGCACATCAGGGGCATGAACTCGATCTATGATAAAAATTTAGGCCCCAGCTCCATTTGGGGGGTCTGTAGCCCGATCAACGTGAAAAATGACCTCAAAATCCACTTTTTGGGCCCTAAAATGTGGTGGGGATGACTTGTGAAGCTGAAATTTGGATACAGTGGAGACAATCAGAGTCACTGTTGTTGGTAAAAATTTCAAATCATTTTGTCAAATTGGGGCCTCTTTAGAGCCCCCCTCAAAAAAGGGCCACCCCCAATTTTGGGACTCAAGGGTCAAAAACCCCAAAATGCACCTCAGTGACCCTTACCTACCCTAAATACCAAATTTTAGCATCCAAGGTCATTTGGTTTGGGCTGCAGGTTGATCAACGTACCGGGAAGCGAGAAAAAACATGAAAAATCTTGATTTTTGACCCTTGACAGGGGTCAAAGGGGGCCCAAAAGTTGAAACCTACAAAAGGCACATCAGGGGCACAAACTTGATCCATGATGAAAATTTTGGCCCCCCAGCCCCATTTGGGGGGTCTGTAGCCTGATCAACGTAAAAAAAATGACCCCAAAATCCACTTTTTGGGCCCTAAAATGGGGTGGGGATGACTTAGGGGGCTGAAATTTGACTATGGTGTAAGTAATTAGGGTTCTCATCCCTGGGGCAAGTTTCAAAAATTTTATGATATTGGGGCTCCCCCGCACCCCTTTTAAAAAGGGGTCATATCCCCAATTTTGAGTTAGGGCCCCAAAAATTTTTTTGCATCATTCCTACACCGAGGGGACCCTACATATCAAGTTTGACCTCATTTGACCTGTTAGGCTCGGCCCCAGAGTTCCAAAAGTAGCGGTAAAATTATAAATATATATATATATATATATATATAAATATGTGACATGTGACAGATTGTCATCTTTTGGTCCCAAACGTCAACAAATGGGGTCAGAACTCTTCTACCCCCCCCCCCCCCCCCTCCTTCTAAATCAGGGTCGGACACAATAGCCTAAATTTAAAAAAAAAATTCGGCTAAAAAAAAATAATTACGAAATTGCTACGAGTACGAATGCAGTACGACGAAGACTCCTTTTTCCATCCTGCTGCCAATGCCGAAGAAGGAGCAGAAGAGAAACGCGATAATTTAGATACTAATTTAAAGAAATGGACATCTAATACCACTTCATATCAGCTAATGGAAACGTCGCGTAACTTCAAAGAAAAATAAGAAAGAATTGCCCTCGCAACATCGTCGGATGGTTCCCCCATTCGAGCATTGAATGTAAAAAACCTCTCGAGGTAGTTCGCAACTGCAAACTAAAATCGGTATAATTTCAAATTGAAGCTATTTCAATGGTCTATAAATTAAATGCGTATATCAGAGCGAATGGTTCTGGTTCTGGTTAAAAAAGGGGTGCACAGAGTCGACGATGGCATTCGAGGTGTTTCCATATTGCCATTCGATGGCTGAGAATTCCTCCGGATAACTTTCTTTTTTTTTTTTTAGATTACAATTTGTTGCTCAATTTTCGCATTTCGATGGACACAGAGCGAGTTCTTTCACGATACGATGGAAATTCCGCAAACATTGGAAAAATTTTCTTTTTGATATTTTCGAATTGATGAAAAAAGCTCGCTAAAGTTATCGTCTCGAAGAAAGAAAATTGCAAATTATTCATCGTCTCCTTAGACATAGTTTCTCGCTGCTTTTGCCGGTACTTTCATTTGTTCCTCTTCTTAATCGGTCGTCGTCGTCGTTGTCGTTGCTTATTCGCAAAATATACTGGTGTCAACGTTTCTTCCAGTATAGTCGTCCACGTCCTGTCGTCGTGAAGCGTGATATGGTTTTAAAATTTCATCGCACGTTTTGTTTGAATTTTAAATTTTTCCATCTATTGGCTTAGAAACGTTTCGCTTGATTTTTAACGCCGAAATTACTAAAGTTACTCGGATTAAGTTATTTTTATTGTATATACAATTTCGCCTTATAGCAGATTATTACACGCCGACCTTTTTCCTTCAGCCGACAACTCGTAATAATAATTTCAAGTCGTGCATTACCGTGCGGTTTTTTGCTCAACCAAATTACAATTTCGAAATATTATTACTTCGTATAAGTTCGAAGATGGTCAAAAATGTAGTTAGGAATGCTTTTTTGAAGAAAAAATCTCTGTTGGGGGGGGGGGGGGATATTTTTAAGAGAACAATGGTTTAATTCATATTCCTTCCGAAATTCAAAAATTCATAAACTTAATTAAAAAACTCAACCTCACAAATAAAATTTAAAAAATTCTTCCGATGGGTGTAATAATCCTGTAATTATAAACACCCAAAAAAAAAAAAAAAAAAAAATTTCTACAAATAAAAATTTTTAGCAAATTTTCAACAAAAAAAAGTCTTTTAGTTTAAAAAAATCTAATAAAGGAATTAGGCTCACTCAATTTCTTGATTTAAAAATCTCAATTTTTTAGAATATAAAAATTTTTCATTTTCTGTGGAATAAAAAAAGTTTTAATTGTTTTGGATTGGAATAAAAAAAAATCTCAATTTTTTCGGAAATTAAAATTTTCTTTTTTGGAATAACAACAATTCTCAATTTTTTGCAGTAGGAAAACAATACCTACTTCTAATTCTTTTAGAGTAAAAAAAAACTCTTATTTTATAATTATTATTAAAAATTATTAAAAAACTAAAAATTGTTATTTTTTGGATCAAAAATATTGCTCAATTTTTTGGAATGAAAAATTCTCATTTTTTTTAGAGTGGGTAAAGAATGTTGCAATTTTTTGAAGAAAAGAAATCTTACAACTTCTTGAAATAAAATAAATTTACAATTTATTTGAATTTTTTTTTTTTTTTTTTTTTGGAAACTTTCTCATTTTTTGGAATAGAAAAAAATCTCAATTTTTTCGAGTACGCAAAAATCCTCAATTTTTTGTAACACAAAAATTTTAAGCTCTTTATGGAACAAAACAAAATGGTCATTTTTGGGGAGGAAAACAATCCTTCAATTTTTTAAAGTGAAATAATCTCTTAATTTTTTGGTAAAAAGATCTTGAAAAAATTTCACATTTTTATGGAATTGAAAAAATCCTCGAAGATTTTTATTTTGGCCACACCCAGTGACGGCTAGAGGCCCACGTGGAATCATTTTTGGACCTTTAACAAAAAACTCTGAAGATTTTTATAATGTTCTTAGAATAAAAAATATCATCTTTTTTTTGGAGAGAAGGCCTCTCGATTTTTTTGAAAACAAATTTCAATTTTTTGAAGAAAAAGTGGTTTATCTGTGGAGAAAATTACCTCTAAATTTTGTATTTCTAATTTGTTTCTCGAAAAAATCACTTTATATGTATTATTCATTTTGTCTTTTTTTTAGATAATGAAATATCTTATTGTTTTAGAGAAAAACAAATTTTAATTCTTTGTAAAAAAATTTCAAATTTTGTCTCAATTACAAAAAAAAAAACTTTCCATTTCATTGGAGCAAAATTTTTTTCTCTTGTGTTGCAATAAAAATATTCCTTGAATTTTCAAAGAGAAAATTTTTTTTTAATTTTTAGGAGGAAATTTTTTTTTTCAACTACAAGTTTAATAGACTGCTCGTTTTGAACTCAATTTTTTTTAAATAAGAAAACCTGTGCATTTACTTTGAAATAAAAGTCTTTTATTTTTGTGAAAACCACATCTTTTTTCTTTTTTTTTTTCTGAAAAGAGGTCTTTTACATTTAAAATGAAAAGTCTCATATTAAAAAAAAAAGATTCGCTTATTTTTTTTGGAATAAAAGTTTTTAAACTGTTTCTTTTTTGAAATAAAAAACTTCTTATTAAAAAAAATGATGGAGAAAAAAAATCTCAACTTTTTCTAGTAAAAAAATGTTTGAACTAATGAGTTTATCGGAAAAAAAATTTATTCTGCCATTTTTTTTTTAGAGGAATACACCGTTTACGTTTGAAGTTAAAGGTCTATTTTTGTGAACTGTTTTTTTTTTTTTTTTTTTTTTTTTAAATAAAAAAATATCAATTTTTTGGGGTAAAATTTTTTTTTTAATTTTTACTTCGGAAATTGAAAATAAGTTTTACTCGTATTACAAAATCAGGATTATTCTGTTAAAAATGAGTTTCATCTCTGAATCAGAATTATTTACTCTCGAAGAAATATAATTTCATTGGGAAATCAGGATTATTTTCATAAAAATTGAGTGTTTGTAAAATTAAGATTAGGTAATTCACTCAAAAATTGATTTTCATCACTAAATCACGATTACCCTCAGAAAAATTGAGTTTCCTAGCTAAATAAGAAGTAATTCTCGTGAAAATTGAGCTTTGTCACAAAACTATAGGATTATTCTCATTCGCATTGAGTTCCATTGTAAAATTAGAATTATCTATATTCTTAAGTATAAAAATTTTGTTCTACTACAAAATCAGGTTAACTTTCATTGAAATTTAAATTCATTGCAAGTCTACTATTTTTGGTGATAAAATTGACAATGGCAATATGTTCAAACTTCAAAAATGCATCATTGATAAATACCTACAAAAAAATTTTTTTAACCTCAATTTTTGAACATCTACGAAGAAATTTTCAAGTACAAAATTTAATCGTTTTACGTAGATTCTTCTTTGGAAAAACAATTATATCGCGCGAAATTACTCTAAATGTACAACTAGGAAAAGTTCAACGCGTCCTTTAAGGGAGGGGGGGGGGGGGGCTATAAATATTTTTTTTGTTGAATGCATAGAGTTGACAAGCGGAATTTTCTAAAACATTTGCATGACGTCAATTTGATTTTTCATCTATGAAGTTTTGAAGAAAAATTGGAAACTAATTTCATCTCGCTTTTTTTTACAAAAAAAAAATTAATTTTTGATTTTTGAAAAATAAAATATATTCATTTTGCATTTTAATGATGTCATTTTGTAAAAATTATTGATAAATTTTTTGGAAAATCAAAAATTTTAAGCGTCAAAATTGGAGAAAAACACGACTTTTTCTTAATGCCCCGTTTCCAGAAAAACTATGCAACCCACGAGGTTTTTCCTCAGAATGTTTTTTATTCAGTACAGTCTGGTCTGTAGTCTGACGAGAGGGTTTCGCGAAATTATAATTTGTCGACGACTTCTTTCGAGTTGAATGGAATACTAAGATGAAATTCATAAGAAAGTTAGATAAAATCAGGGGGAAAAGTAGGAATTTCGCAAAACCCTCTCGTCAGACTACAGACCAGACTGTACTGAATAAAAAACATTCTGAGGAAAAACCTCGTGGGTTGCATAGTTTTTCTGGAAACGGGGCATTAAGAAAAAGTCGTGTTTTTCTCCAATTTTGACGCTTAAAATTTTTGATTTTCCAAAAAATTTATCAATAATTTTTACAAAATGACATCATTAAAATGCAAAATGAATATAATTTTTTTTTTTTTTGAAAACTCCGTGCATTTTATTTTTCAAAAATCAAAAATTAATTTTTTTGTAAAAAAAAGCGAGATGAAATTAGTTTCCAATTTTTCTTCAAAATTTTATAGATGAAAAATCAAATTGACGTCATGCAAATGTCTTAGAAAATTCCGCTTGTCAACTCTATGCATTCAACAAAAAAAAAAAAAAATTTATAGCCCCCCCCCCCCCTTAACCACCATTCAACAAAAACTGCATCCCAATTTCACGACATTTCTTTACCCATTTATGAAATTTCAATACGTTACGAGTACATAATATGCAATAGACGACACACAAATACGCAGATACAAACTCGTGGTGCTGAATTTGTTTCATCATTTTAGGTGAATAATTTACACCAATGTTTTGGAGTATTAATTTTACCTATTTCAATAACACGTTTTCGTTGCTCATTTTCTCCATACACTCGGCGCGTAAGTTTCCCAAAACGTTATAGAGTTTCGTTATCAATTAAATTTCTCGACGAACAATTTCGTCTCCTATTTCGCTCTTCTACCTTTGTACAGCTTCTCTTCGCAATGTGCTATATTCTACCGGAGTTGTTAACTACCAGATTTACAATGCTAAGGTAAATAAAATAGTGGAACGAGAAAGAGAGAGATTGAGCAGGATGGAGAGTGCGGAGAAATGGATTAAATTTCATATGAATTTTCATCTTTGAGGTGTACGCATTTCCATAGCGATTAAAATTCTAACAATAATTGACACAGAGAGGAAACTTTTCAATATAAATACCGATGCGATGTTAACGCGACAAGCACGCTATTCACAATATCGCAACCTTTACGATTGATCGAACTGTAAAATGTATGTGCAGTATTTAGTTATAGAGTATGTTATGAAGTTTCTAAAATCACAAAGAGCTACGTCAAAATGACAGGAGGAGATTTATGTTTTTAATTTGGGATTTTTTTTGTTGTTGTGACTTTTAAAATAGGATCGTTTCGAATAGAAAAAAATTGGAAAAACTATAATTTCGTAGACTTTGACCAAACCATGAACAGTTGATAATGGTAATGAAAATTACAATTCATCATTATAATGCGTATAATCAATTTAATTAGCTAAAAACCCTTGAAACGAGACTAGAAACCCATCAATGAATATACTTAAAGTGATGGATGCTCTTAAATAAGCCCCTCGAGAGCTTCGAAAGACTTCGACGAACTAGATCAACCTTTGAATTTTTTGCGAATTCTATGAAAATACCCTCAATTCAAAATTCAATCTACAGACACACTTTTATTATTGTGATAAAATTTGAGGAATTTGGAAACTATCGTAAGCCGATAACTTCACGTTGATCAAGATACTCCTACAAAATCTCAACTTCGGTATTTAGGCGTTTATTGAAAACTTGAAACAATGGCATTTTTCCACAACGAGGCGGATATAGTATACACAAGGAGAGAGAAAACTTTGCCAAAGTATCCGCCAGACTGTACACTGAGATTTTATACTTGTATATTATAAGGAACGTCATGTCAACGCTAACCATTTATTCGTATGAGAGCTAATAAGCGTGGCGAAGATTTTTCCATTCAACAAGCAACATTTTCGTTGCGAACATCACCACCCACGGCTATAAAATTATTAAAATTCTTGATTTCTAAACATATTTCTGCGTTTTAATCATGTATAATGCCTCGCAGCCAGTCGTGTAAATATTGGAATAAAATTCTGAACATCGCGAGTAGGAAGCTAAACTGTCGACATATTCGACTGGTGGGAGAAAAGGAGCCCAATAAGGACATCTTTTTAGCTGAATCTTTATGAAAAACAATGACTGCTGTGTTCGATTCTGATTTAGAATTAAGGAGTATAACTTCTGAATATATTTGTGGACCCCTACATAATAAGAAAGATGGTTTGGCCCATGTTACAATTTCTATACCTACCTATTTCTCCATTTATCTAGATCTGATTATCAACATAAGATTTTCGCTACTTTTGGCTCTCTAGCTCGAAGTCTAATGGGTCAAATGAAGTCAAACTTACTATGTGGGGTTATATAAGTGTAGAAAATGCACCCCAAAATTTTAGAAGCCTTGACTTGGAATTTGAAAAAAGGTCCTTTTTCGTGAAGACTCCAGAGAATAAAACAACTTCTCTGAAGCCTTGGCATGTAATCAATGGCAAGGCTACTATTTGGTCCAATGCAAAATCATAACCCTAACCGACCTTGAAAAAAAAAATATTTTCAGTAAATTTCCATCAATGATAAATTGTTTTTAATCAATGGCAAAGGCTACCATTTGATCCAATGCATAATCTTACCCTAACCGAATTTGTAAAAAAAAAATTTTCAGTAAATTTCCATAAATGAGAAATTGCTTTTACGGAAACCTTATGGAAACGGTATTTTTTAAACTTGGAAACGGAATAGAAACGGAAACCAAATAAACTCAAATGGGAAACAGAAACGAAATGGAAACCTAAAAATCGAAAAAATAACGTTTCTTAAAATTGAAAAAAAAAAAATTTCGTAATTAAATATTATTGATGAATGAAAGTTGGAGAAATTAAAAAAAATATGTAAGTATACATAAGAAAAATATCCCAACTCCCAAGTTCTTCTTTTTTCTTGATGTTTATCATCTAGTCTAAATAGTAAATTTGCTGACATTGTCAGCTCTAGGTTTTTTGTTCAAAAATAATTTGGAAATGAATTCTACGAAATTTTCCCTTTAAAATGATATATTGCAATCTAGAAAATTGTTCAAAGTTAGGAACGGAAACGGATTTTTTCAAGTGAGAAACGGAACGGAAATGGAAACAGAAACGGAAACCAATAACGGAACAGTTGCGGTGTAAAGGGAAACATACGACGCGCAGCGCAATGATAGTTTTGTTGTAGTGGGGTAAAGGGGTAAGTGCATGTGTAGAACCAGATACAGCGTTGCCACACGTAGTGAAACGTCATGCACTACAAAAAGTGAATTTTTCGACTCCTCAAAAAAACGTAGTGATTTTTCAAAAAAAAAGTGACAAAAGTGATTTTTCTTACAATTTTGCAGTGATTTTGATAAATTTTATGTTTTAAAAGTGATTTTGATGATTTTTTGAGGTTTTCAAGAAGATTTTCTAAAAAAAAAAAAAAAAAAAAACCCAAACTGTAATGGAAAAACTCTAAAATCAACTGAAATTAAAAAATAAAAACCGAAAACTGAAAACCTAAAACTGAAAACTGAAACTGAAATATTTCAGTTTTTGCATCACTGGCAAAATGATGAGCAGATTTTTTTATTAGGTATTTAATTTTAATTCATTTAAATTCAAAGATTCATCATTCAATTTCAAATTTTACTTCGTTAATAAAAATAAGTATTATCAATAGGGGGATGGCATGAGCGGAGCTTTTTTTCAAGTAAATGCATAATTATTATTGCATTAAAATAAAATATCAAACCATGTAAAAAGGTAAGAAAAGTATAATTTTTATTTTGATCCGCAAAATTCGAATCCTTCAACTTCAAGTATAGAAGGATCCGGATCATGATCCGTGATCCGAAGTCAAACGTCAAAGGATTCGAAAGAACCCTAGTTTTTATTAGATCATAAAGTGAATGTAGTGATTTACCACAGATGAAAAAGTGATTTTGGTGATTTTTCATGATTTTAGGCGTAGTGAAGAAAAATCACTACTTTTTTCTCCATTTTAGTGATTTTTTTTTTAGGTAGTGGTGTGGCAACGCTGAACCAGAACGTGAATCCTGAATCACCCTTATCGTTCCACTCTTGATCTAGCAAAATTTTTCAAGAAGCTTTCAACTATTTTGTTATGTTCAAGTTATTTTCATGATTTATTTATTAATAATTTTTTAGCGACTACTTTTTTGTTTATTGTTTTCCATTATTTTTTTTCATTTCTTAAGAAACAAAAACCCCAATTATTCTTACAGAGTAAAAAAATCTTCAACTTTTTTTTAGATAGAAAAATTTCTAAAATTTTTGGAGTTTTGTTAACTTTTCCAGAGAAATATTTTCAAATCTTTTTTGAAATAAAAAAAAGTCAATTTTTTGAGAGAATCCATAAGTTCTTTTCTTTAAAAAAACGAAGCTCTTACTTTATGTAATCCGAAATTCTCAATTTTTTGGGTTGAAATAAATCTTCAATTTTTTGAAATAAAAAATGTTTCAAATTCTGACAAGGAAACCTCGCCAACTTGTCACCTCCGATTGAGCTGAAATTTGAATCACTGAAAGAGCATGCCACCCAGGCCTCACAACCAAATTTTTAGCTGCGGAAGTTGATTTTTCGATTTTTGACGAATTTTTGAAAATGGCCAAAACCGCCTCCAAAAAAACATTTTTTGAAAAAAAAATGTAAATTTCAAGATAGAATGCTGAAAATCGGTTTGTACACTAAAGTCGAACTCCCCCCCCCCCACCGTGTGCTGGAGAAAAGTCAACTTTTTATGGAGGCTCCAGATTGCCACGAAAATGGTGCCATTTGACTCGGGGGTTGACTTTAGGGGGTAGACGAAGTTCCGGATGATATGATGGAGAAATTGATTTTTTGGAAATTTTTAAAAAAAACAAAATTTTCAAGTTTTCAAAAAAAACACGTGCAAACTCGTCACCTCGGATTTTGGATTCAACTACGTCAATCGATAGATGGCATCATACTAACGCTAGAATTAAATTTTCAGCTGCCGAAGTTAATTATAGCGCCGTCTGGAGAGATTGCAGTGCGATGGAGAAAAGACAACATTTCTTGGAGGCTCCAGATCGCTTCGAAAATGGTGCCAATCGACTAGAAAGCTCGATTATAGTGTACAAACCAATTTTCAGGATTCTATTTTTTTTTTTTCAAAAAATGTTTTTTTGGAGGCAGTTTTAGCCATTTTCAAAAATTCGCCAAAAATCGAAAAATCAACTTTGGCAGCTCAAAATTTGGTTGTAAAGTCTGGGTGGCATGCTCTTTCAGTGAGCCATCAGCTCAATCGTAGGTGACGAGTTGGCGAGGTTTCCTTGTGAGAAAAAATCTCTACTAGCTTTTTCAAAGAAACAATTTCTCAACTTTTTTGAATTGGTAAAAAATCCTGAATTTTTGTAGGGGAAGTTTCAAAAACATTTTTGGAATGAAATTTATTTTATTAATTTTCTAGCCGTTAATTTTTTCATTTTTTCCAAAAAAATAAATTTTTATGTTGTTTTTTTTTTGGAATGAAAAAATTACCCATTTTTGGAATAAAAAAGTAACTATAAATCATTTTTTTTTTTTTTCAAAAAACAAGCTTTTTACTTTTTGGAATCGAAAATCCTCAATTGAAAAATTTTTTTCAATTTTTTTGGAACAAAAAATGTTTTAAATTCTTGGAGAAAAAAGTCTTCGTTTTTTCGAAGAAAAAATTTCTCTACCTTTTTGAAATGAAAAACGTAATGTTTTTTTTTGGCAGTAAAACTGTTTCATTTTTTCCCGATTTCTTTTTTTTTTTTGTTGTTTATGTTGTTTGTTTTTTGAAACTTGACAAACTGAAATTGAATTTTTCCAGCTCGTTCTCAAATCTATACTATTCACACTTACATCCCTCAGACTCCGCTCTACTTTTCCCAGTTGGGACGCCTAGTTACAAAAATCTCGTTTGGACCCCTTCCTCTTCTCCAATTTCAAAAATCAAGTAAGTATCTACGTAGTATTGTACTTGATAAAATTAAACAACAACGATCCGCCACCACGAAAACAAATTGAGTAAACTAGACACTAAAGTATTTATTACGCACTACAAAGTTTTTATATATTTTTATTTTTTGGCCTTATATTTAGAGCCCTAGGCCTTACCCGGGGCCGTATAGACGCGCATAATTGTAATAAATCATAAAGGCTGGATCGTAATTCAAATTTTATTTACCATCGATAACGATTTTGATATTATGCTTTTCGATGCTGATTATTAAATGTTCAAAAGCCATCCACACCGTAAATATACCGTATCAAAGAATGTTTTCCCTTTACTTTCGCAGCAGCCGCCGCCGGCCGTCATCAGCGAATATCTGCCGAACTGGAGTTACAAACGTCGATACAAGTATATAGTATAGCCGGTTATGTAAATTTTCCAAAAAACATACGCATTAAATTGCCCTTTAAATTACAGATGGAAAAGCGCAGATACATGATACAATGCGGATGACAGATGAAAAGTACATTACAACCGTCGTTAAAGTAATTTTAACATCAAAGTTTAATGATGATAGGCGAACTTTTCGACGTCGCGTTAACATTATGGATTACGCGCTATACGAGCGCCACTACCGTATTGAAAAATATCAGATTATAGCACGTATACCCTCCTCCCCACCCCCGACTCTAGAGCCACCCTCTTCGTCCTCCCATCGCTTCGGATAAGTTTGAAAATTAGTCTGTTCGCGGTTCGAGTTTTCCAATATATTTATTTAACAACGTATATCAAGATTTCCGCTTATATTTTTTCTCTTCCCTCGCCATATCACCTTCTGTCGCTCTTTTAACTCTCTCTCTTAGTGCAAACACGTCAACATCCTGCGGCGGAAGAGAAGAAGAAGAAGAAAAAAAGAAAAACTTATGAAAATGAAATTCAAACACACAAATTCGTTCGCTGCTTACCAAGATTGATGATTTTTTACGCCCAACTTGTTCCGTCACAACACTTTGCACCAACTTCAAACTACCAATGGGACTAGAGACAGGGTTTAAAGCTGTGAAAAATTTCTTCCTAATGTATGAAAATATTCGAAAATCTTCCGAATTATCTGCACTGGCGCCCATAAACGAGCCACCTTTTACATACTTATGCCGCATACACCTTTAGGAAAAACTGACAGAATTTTTTCAACTAATATCGAGTCCTTACAGTGCTTGAAAATGCCACATGTACGTAGAGAGGAGAGACAGAGAGAGAGGTATCCGCTTAAGAAGTACCATTTTGGCGAAAATTACGCAAAATGGGCGTTTTAAGAATCATTTGGCCGGCACTGCGCCTCAATCAATAGGCACACGAGTAACCGTGAATCTTCTTACGCAGACACCGGTGTCATGTTGAAAACTGCCTAATCGCTTCTTTCAAGGAGCGATTACGTAAATTGCAACGTCATTTGTGTTTCGCTATGCGAAGCAAAAATTATCGTAATTTTAGGCGAGAGAGGTCCGTCCTTCGTCGGGCACATTTCTAACGAGAAAAACTTTCGACTTGGGTCGTATACGAGTATTTAGGTACCTACTTTGGAAATAAGTTTATTCGGCACGTGAGGGAAAAAATGAATTTTTTTCGCAGAATTAATTTTTTTTCCCCTGCAAAATTTTGAAAATCTAAATTTTTTAGGCAAGGGTGTGGAAAATTTGAAAGAGCAGGATAGAAAATTTTATAAAAACTAAAAATCGTGACGTCATTTTTATTTGAATATTTATACAATTTTCTTTTCGACTTTATTCTAATAATATTGTTTCTTCGAAAAAATTCAACACTTTTTATGTAAATTTTTTTTTCATCAATTTTGTCCAAATGTATAGGTACAATTTTTCCTGAAAAGTTTGAATTCTTTTCTTTCCCATCAATGTTTATTTTACTTTAAAAATTTCTCAAAATGCTGGGATGGGGAATTTCGAGAGTAAAAAGCTATGGTTGTGATCCTTGAAAAATATCAATAATTTTCTTCCTGAAAAATTTCATAATTCAACACTTGGAAATTTTCATACAAATATATTTTTTGCTTTTGGAAAATATATTTTTTTTTTTTTCTGTATAATTTTTCATAATTATTTTTCTCTTTAACATTTCTGTACAAAATTCATCCTGGAAGGTTTTTAATTTTTTAATGTTTTTTTTTTTTTTTTTCAAAAAAGTCAATTTTTTCTTTTATAGTTTTCAATTATTTTCGTCCTAATTTTTACTTTTTTTACCATCATTCTTAATAAAAACATTTTCTTCTGAATTTTTTTCCTTCATATATTTAACACGACTTAAAAAAATCCATTATGTACTTGGAAAATTTTAATTCACTCTTCTTGATTTTTCTCATTATTTTCGCCTCGACATTTTTTTCTGAAACACATATTCTGACAAAATACGTTATTTCATCAATTCGGCTTCAAAAATTTTTTCAATTTAGACTACAAATGCTGGAATAGAGGATTTCGAAGTGGCATATGAGCTCTAGAAAATTTCTATCAGTTTGCCTCGAAAAATTGCGTAATTTTGAAAAAGATTCATATTTCTTTTGGAAAGATCGTTTTTTCTGTAAGCCATTTTTCATAATACCTAATTACAATATTTCACTTACGTGAAAAATTTTAAATAGGTACCTACTTACTTTTTATAGACACTTTTTTACACATTTTCGTAAGATGATGAATTTTTTCCTGAATATTTTCAATTAATTTCCCCCAACTTTTTTCATCATGTTACAAATCAAATTATCATTTTTTTTCCAACAAAGTTGTATTAAGTACTTTTGCATGCATAATTTTATTTTCTCGGTTTTTAAAAATTTTTCGAAGAATACCTTAACTGCTAAAATGTAGGATTTCGAATAAAAAAAATATAGGCTGATCAGTAAAAAATTTCAGCTAGATATTTTCGCCTGGAAAAAATTCTCAATTTTTATCCTTAGTTAGATACTAGAAAATTTCGATTTTTTTTTTTTCAAAAATAAAAATTAAGAATTTGATGTAGGTAATTAGGTATCTACAATAAATTTTTCATAGTTTTCTGTTCAACGTTTTTCTATTATTTTTCCTGAAGAATTTCGATAATTTTTATAGAAATTTCATCATGTTTTCCAAAATAATAAATTTTCTCTGATTTTCATTCTCATTATTTTCCATTGAATGATTAATTTCGTCTTGAAAATTTTTTCAATGTAGACCACAAAATAATACTCCAACAAAGTATTTTGAATGAACAAAGGTCGCATATGCTACTTTGGACAATTTCAATCATTTACATCTTGAATATTTACCTACATCGTCTATTTTACTTAAAAATTTCGATAGTTACCTACTTTTTTCAAAAAAAAAAAAAAAAAATCGTTACTTTCCGAAATTTTCATCATTTTTTGTAAAACGTTCAATTTCGTTAAAAAATTCTCAATAATCTATTTTATCTCAAATTTCTGCATTTTTTGCGTTTATATTTTCTCTATAAATTTTTTATTTTAATTTAAATTAAATTTTTCTATTATTTTACAAATAAAATTTCACCAACTTATTTAAGCATAAATTTCTCTTATTTTCGCTGAGAAAAGTTCTATTATCTACCTAGTGCATTCATTTTCAACATAAAATGTAGATGTTTTCAAAAAATCTTACTACATCATTTTTCATAATTTCCTCGTCAACATTTTTTCGTACCTAATTATTTTTTTCCATGAAAAAATTACATAAGTATTTTTTACAGGAAATTTTTTAACAAATGTCTGTACCTAGAACATTCAATTTTATCTAGGAAATTCTTTAGGTATCATTTTTCTTCAATTTTTTAAAATTTTGTAATGAAAGTTATATCTTATTTCTCTGGAAAAAAAATTTTGGGAGTAAAATTCTGCTATTTTCACCTCGAAAAAATTCATTATTTCTTTTAAACAGAAAATTTCGATATTTTTCCAAAAAAAAATCCTTTCTTTCCTTCACAATTTTCTCTTCAACGTTTTCTACCATTTTCCATTTCGGTTAAAATTTTTATTAGATACCTACTTCTTATAGAAAATGTTTCATGAATTTATGTACAAAATTGCAGTTTTTTTCTCGAAAAATTTGGGATCATATTTTTCTCAATTTTTAAATTTTTTAAATGATATTTTTCTATTGTTTTCGCTTAAATTTGTACTATTTTTACTTTAAAAATTTTCATAATTCATTTTTAATAGAAAATTTTGATAATTTTTTTCTTGCACAATTTTTTATCATTTTCTCTATACATATTTTTAAAATCAGTATTTCATGAAAAATATCAATACCTTTTACAAAAAAATGTTCATGAATTTTACCAAAAATTATATTTTCTCTTGAAACTTTTCAATCATTATTCCTGAATTTTTAAAATAATTTTTGCCTCAGCACATTATTTGAAATTTTTTTCACAACTTTTAATCATTTTTTTCTCAATAAAATTCAACAGTATGATTTTCGCATGAAAAATTTCATAGCTTTTGTTTGAAAAAAATTTTCAAGGGGAATTATTAAATACCAAAATGGAGGAATTCGAAAAGTAAGAGGTAGCACATGGTCTCTAAAAGAATAAAACTTTCTTCGAAATCACCTCAGGTCAACTCGACCACTACAAACTCGATCAAAAAAATTACATTCTCCCTTCCAACCACATCGAATCCACCTTCATACCTTCTTTGACCGTATTATCAACGTTAATAGGAGACTTTTCGACTGGTAGTCATTTCTAAATTATTTTTTCCGCTCTGAAAAACCATCGCCTACGTCTCAAGCGACATCGTCGACATGCCATAAAGAGAAAGCAATTAATTATATTAAATTAAATTCGTATTCATAATTAAAAATCTCCTCATTCCGTTCGAACTCGTTAATCAGTCATATTTTCAAGATTATAGGGTGGCCGGCTCGCCAAGGTTTTCTTCAAGTCATTTCTTTCATCTTTTCAACTATCTCCAGCTCTACTTGCGGAAATACCTATGTTCACAAGATCATAACTTTTACCCAAGGTAAGAATAGAAAAGATAGTGTAACCTGGGCGCAAAAATACTTCAACAATGGTACACGCAAGCTTTAAAATTACCCTCGAATAATAACCATATTATTTACAACTTTCTGCTAAGGTACATTGTTTAATGAATAAAGCCAGGTAATTCAAAAATATCTCTCAAAGTAACATAAAAATATGATGGTAAATTTTCGCCTACCGAAGCAAAAAAAAAGTAGAAAAACTTTCTTTTGGTATTTTTTTTTCATCTCTTTATAGAAATTTTTTTTTAAAAAAAAAACCTCAACTACATAAAGCGTTTAACTGCATGAATACGTAGTATTTTTTGCCTACCTTCTATGACTCCCCTATAGCCGAACACAAACTAGCCGTTTATCTGTTAAGAATGATTGATTGTTAGTGGAAAAGTGGTTTGAATTTTTTTTTCACGAGATAAAGGGCGATATTCTTAAATAAAACGTCATGAAAACTTTTTTTTTTCAAGCTTCTTTCTACGAGAGTATAACGACACTATGCCCTGAACGTTAAAATAATTTGTTAATAGTGTACCTTTGTAGCTGTAAAATTACCTTAAAGAAAATATGAAAAAGAAAATAACGCCTAAAATATTTTCATTTCTTAAAAAAGCGAAGTATAGGAACGTTTTCCTTCTCTTTTTTCTCTTTTCTTTTTACACTACACACAAAGCACTTTTAGAGGGGGAAAAATGAATAAGTTTTTGTTTTGCTTGATGAAGAAATTTTTCTTTGTTATATTTTCTCTTTTGAGAAGAGTGTAAAAGTGAAGAAAATAAAATTTTCTCTTTATTTTTTGATTCAACAACAAAAACGAGGAAAAAAGTAATTTTCAAAGTACGCCAATCGGTATAAGCAATAAAAAAAACGAAAAACATTTTTTTTGTTTATATTCAATTTACGCCACTTAGTCAACTCGGTTTTGTTTAAAAAACTATGAAAATTTATTCGCAATTACTTTTTAGGGAGTTTTAATTACCTGACGTTGGAATTAATTAATTTTCGCATTTTTACTTCATTAAAATTTTTTCGAAAATAAATATAATTATTTGAAGATCTAAAAAAATAATAAAATAAATAAATAACATTTTTAAAAATTTTTAATATAAAAAATCCACTCGAGAAAAATCTGTCTGCGGCTAACTTAACCACTCCAATAAAAAAAAAATCGCTGAATTTTTCGTTCTGAAAAATCAGCTGAAAAATAACTCTCGAAAAAATGTCAATTCAAAGTTGAAGCATTTTTTGAAGAAAAAAAAATCTACAATCTACTACAGATTTTTTTTCTTCAAAATTTTACGAAAAATATTTTGAAAAAAAAAATTATCAGCAGAAAAAAAATACGTACCAGAATAAAAACAACGTCGAAAACGCACCGAAAAAATTACACGAATCTAGCACGTGATTACGCGATTTTATAGTTACGACGAATTCGCCAGGAGTTCAACCACGTTATACTTAAAACCACCCGTTCGTTGGAGAGAATCCGCGCTGAATGTCGTGCGATTCGAAAATTCGGCTGAAATTAAACAGTACAGACTTCGACTGTATTCGGAAACACCGCGAAAACATCGTGTACTAGGTTCTCGCTTTCAATATTATTACACCATTAACGAATAACATCTCATATTATTTCTGAAGTTTTTTCTTTTATATCGTGTAACGTCTTTATTGAACTTTTTCCTTTTTTCTTTTTCTCCTCGCTCGTACCTCCTGCGAACGGTTTTTTTTATTTGATAGGTATGCTTCTACGTTCGTTAAATTAATAAAATTTTATTTTCGTTGCTACGTGCGCGAAGGTCTGTTTTGAATTATGGCATAATCTGGTACACAGGTACGAACAAGGAACGTATCGTACGTATCCGGAGTAAACAAATTTTTTGGAAAACCGCGATTTAAAAAATTCGTAGATATTTTTTTAACGTATCTGGGGTACAATTACTTGATCAATCCAGGCATCAAACACTTTTTTTTGGTTGTGAATTTCAAAGTTTGCAGCTCTCAAAAAAAAAAAAAAAAGCGAACGTTTTTATTCAACACATCAACTCTGATTTTGGTTCATCTAGATGTGTATTTATTATTCAATTTTGAAAAAAGATTTTGAATTATGACATTTCAACTTCTGGAAATTTTCTTGGTTCTGTTCTGAGTTGCAATATTGACTATGAAATCTACAGGATTTTTTTTTTCAAAAATCAATGTAGGTATTTCACAAAACTTTTAGAAAACTCCCTCAAAAAAAGGAGAGAAACCCCAGAAAAATTTTTGAATGACATAAAAATTCATGTTTTAAATTTCGTTCAATAATGGTCGAAACCTCGTGATTTTCGCTACTTTCACGATTCGTAGGCAATCTGTTCAAGCTTTCGAATTCCCCTGAACCCATTTTTTGGGGTTGTTTTGGCTTTTGTCAAATTTATGACTCACCGAGCGACGTATCAAAATAAATGTTTTTTGTCCTCTAGACATTTCTGAAATTTTTGGTGAAAAAAGTTTCTAAATTTTCTTGGAATAAAAATGATTTTTTTTTTTTTGGAGTCAGCGTTCAAAATTTTCTGACACAGAATTCAAAAAACAGACGAAAATTTTTTCAATTTTTTCACAATAAATTTTTTTTTAAATTTTTTTAAAGGCAGAAATATCTAAAAATTTCTGGAATAAAAAATGACGCTTTCTTTATTATTCTGGGAGTTGACGTGCTCTCTCAATCTGAATCAGTTAAAATCCACTGAAGTACAGTGGATTTTCACTGAATCAAATCAAGAAAAGGGGACCGCAGATAAATCAGTGGATTTAACTGATTTGTATCAGTTAAAAACCACTATTACCGCTTTCAGTGAATTTTCGCTGATGAAATAGAGAAAATTATCACTGTTAAAATTATTCAATTTTATTTGATGAATCAGTGAATTTTGATATTGTAGTTCCAGGTAGTGATAATATTGATTAAATGAAAAATTTGATTTTTAATTTCATTCAATCCAAGGATTTAATTGCACTTTTTACAGTGGGAGTAAGTACTTGGTAAAAAATACAATCAAATCAATCAATTGAACAAAATCCCATGTAACAACTTGTTATTCCACCTCCAACCCACCGCAGCAAGATAATTACGTATTTATTTCTGCACAATTATCTAATACATAATACGTGAAATATGCATTACTCTTGGTGAAACATTCAAGTTAGGCTTATAACGCACAGTGGATACACAAAATCCGGCACTATATAGATACCAAAACAGAAGTCTTATCAGTTATCACATTTCATGAAACAAAATTATTATATTACCAAACAGCCATCTGAATGCATGTTCGAGCTTTTTCCTACCGATAATCAATAAGTTTTCACTTGTAAACGCAACTTTTCACATGATAACATATCTGCTGTTCAAGTTTCCCATATCGGATTCAAGTGCCGGATCCATTCTGTATCCACTATACAGTTAAGTCTTACATGTAAATGATAAACTAAAGAGAACGAAATTAAAAGCAGATCAAAAAACAACTTCAAAATTACGTATATTTTTCACTTTCTCACTTCATCACACTTCACATTATCGAAAAGCTAAACACAAGTCACAACTAGCCAAACTCGAATGTTATACTTGTAAATTTAAAATCTATGTGCAGAAGCGTGGCAAAATTCACTGATAAAACAATTGTTCCGTGTTGAGATCACTGATCATTCAGTTTTATTCACTGATACAATGCAGTCATTTATAACTTCACTAATGTATCAGCGTAATATTCGCTGATACATTAGCTATAATTCACTGAATTGAATCAGCATTTCATTTTCTATTGAAATTGACTGGATTTCAGTGAAAATTGACAGATTCATCAGTTAAATAAAGTTGACTGCCCGAAATAGTGAAAAATTCACTGCTTCAGATTGAGAGAGTGAGAAAGTTCAGTAAAAAAATTTCTAATTTTTTTGAGATTTTTTTCCTTCGAAATTAAACCTTTTATATACCTATGGGTACTTGGAGGAAATACTTGCTGAAGCTTCGAGCCTCAGCAGGGGATATTCACCCCCGGACCCTTCTGAGTGTTCAAACTAGGTTTGAAAGTATGAAACAGTCTTAGTATATTATACTTTCATCCCGTAAGTATATGACGTCTAATTCAGAAAATCAATTTAATAAAAATAAAAGTTAGTTATCCATTTTTGAAAAAATGTTATAAGTTTTAGAATGCCTGACAAAATGTCTCAAAGTCATCGAGTTTTGAAAAAATAAAATACGAGTAGGTATAAAATCAATAAACAAAAAAATCGATCTTTTTAATGTTAAAAAATATAATGATTAATATAATAAGTATACCTACGAAAGTTTTTTTTTTTCAAGTTGAAATTTTTTTTCAATTTTTAATGAATGAATGAATATATTTATTTGTAATATGAAGCATTGCTTCCTTTACAACGTCCAACTTTAAATAATACTTCAGTAATGAATTGAAAAAAAAATTAAAGTATAAAAATAAAATAAAACTAAAATATTACAGAGTATCATTTTCGATGTTCATACTCAATTCATCCACCGAGTAGAATGCTTTCGTTAAAAGCCATTCTTTCAGTAATTTTGTAAATCTTTTCAAAGTTGAGGTATTTTTAATGTCGGTGGGAATATGGTTGTAAATTTTCGCGGCCAAGAAATCAACACTGGATTGGTAAAATAATGTTTCAGAAAGTGTGACAAAATATCTAAAATTATACTTAATCCATTTTTGAAAAATGTAAGTTTCAGAATGCCTGACAAAATGTCTAAAGATCACTGAATTTTGGAACTTTCCAAATTTTATGATGTCTGGCAAAATACTCAAAAGTGTTTCGTCCAGAAATTTCTTATTAACGAATTTCGTTCCTATTTTTGCCAGTTTGGTCATCGTAAAAGCATGATACTTACAATGCTAAAATCTTTCAATTTTTTAGAACAAAAAAATTTCAAAATATTTGGAGGAGTAATTTTTTTTTTAATTTCAGAGCAAAAAAAAATCCTTCAGTTTTCTCGGAGAAAATTTCTGAAATTTTTTTCAAAAGTCAACGTAAAAAGTTACATTAGAAGGCCTTTCATATTTTTTGATTTTTAGCATAGTATACGCTTTTACGGAGACCAAAATGGAAAAAAAACCCAAAAAACAGAAAATTTTCAATAAATTCGATTTTTAAGACATTATGTCAGACATTTTGAAACTTTTTTTTTTTTTTTGAAATTTTAAGACTTTTAGACATTTTCTAGACATTTTGTCAGACATTCTGAAACTTGCAAATTTTTTTAGAAAGATGACTTCTAGACATTTTGTAAGACGTTTTGAAATTTATTAAAATAAATTTTATGACTTTTGGACATTTTGTCAGAAATTCTGAAACCTGAAACATTTTATAATTTATGAGTTCTATTTCAGAAAATTTTAAAATAAATTTCAAGACTTTTTGACATTTTATCAGACATTCTGAAAATTTTTAAAATTATTTTGACTTTTGGGCTTTTTGTCAGACATTTTGAAACTTGAAAATTTTTTATTTTTATTAGACTTTTTTTAATTTTAAATTTCCATAGAGAGTAATATTTTGATTATTTTTAGAAATTTAATTTTTTTAATTTGATGACTTTTAGACATTTTGTCGGACAATGATTTAAATTTCCATGGAAATTAATATTTATTACTTTTAGGCATTTTGTCATAGAGTAAAAGCATATACTATGTTTCATTTCATACTTTCAAACGTAGTGTGAAAATAGAGCCAACCAGAGGGTTCCAGGGGGTGAAGCCCCCCCTCCCTGGCGAGGCGCGAAGCGCCGAGTTATTTTATTTTTAGTTAGGATGAAATCTCTTATTTATAGAGGAAGAAAATCCTATAAATAGATAGCCAGCCCATGCAAAAAAAAAAGTATCGCTTATTTTGTTAAAAAGGAGCCCGTTTTTCGTGTAGTTATGGAGCTCTTTCCCAGATGGCGGTTACGTAGCAACGATTTTAGGATGGAAAAGGGAAGGACGCAAGCTTATCTTGCACTCGCGCATGTTCACTTTAAGACGCCCTCTTTAAGAAAACTGTGGACTAAAAGCAGGGCGAGACATTCTCTACGTAAGGGCTGGCTATCTATTTATAGGTTAATCTGTGGTATTATTGAAGAAATATTTTAATTTATTTTTTAAAATTTTTTTAAGAAGAAATTCTCATTTATTTATTTATTTATCTATTTATTTTATTCATTTATTTATTTAGGTACCTTAACTATTGATTTAAATAAAAAAATTTATTTCTAGTGTTATCCTTTTGAAAAATTAAAAAAAAAAAAAAAAAAATGTAGCAAAAAATCTAAAAAAATTCTCTCCAAGAGAAAAATTTCTGAATTTTCTTGCAATACAAATTTAATGTTTTTCAAAAAAAAGTTTAGGAATAAAACATTTTTTTATTATTTAGGGAAAAATTGAAAAAAAAAGGTTTGAATAAAAAATGTTAATCTTCTCTTGGAAAAACAATTCAGAATTTTCCAGTAATAATTATTTTTTGAGCCTGCGTAAAAAATTTTTTTCATTATTTTGAAGTAAAGACTAAGAGAGAGATAGGATAGAAGATTTTTCAATTTTTTGAGAAAAAACAGCCTTTTAATTTTTTGTTTTTGAAAATTTTCCATTCTCGTCTCATCTTTGAAAAGGAAATCCTGATTTTTAAGAGAAAATAAATTTTTTAATTTCTTGAAGAAGAGAAATCTCTCAATTTTTGTAATACTAGTAAAAGATAAAAAATAAAAATTGAATAAAAACACTCAATTTTAAGATAAAAAAAAAATCATTTCCACATTTAACATTTAAAAATAGTGATTGGTGGGGGGAGAGCAATCTCAAAAAAAATCATTGTGTGGTGATACAGCAAGAAAAGTGATGACCAGCCTCCCTCCCTCCCTCCCTTCATCTAAAATTGAGACAATTGTACGTATTAATCCGGAGGCGCAGTATCATTTCTTATCAAGCACAGCTCTATTCTTGGAAATTTCAATATAATTTTTTTCAAATTTAGCTTTAACTTTTCACTATAAAATCACGAATGAAAATACGAGTAAATAAAATAGACAGCTGGCAGCTCACCTGTCAATAAAGGTATGTCGAGTCTGTGGAATCAATAATTCATCGTGCAAATAACTGAATAGGTACAAATAAAATATCTACCTTTACTTCGTCCAACACACGAAACAATCTTCAATTCTTCATTCTTCCAAATATCCGTTAATATTTCATTCTTCTGTCATAAAATGTATTGGAACCTAAACAACAGAAAACAAAAAAGCAATAAGTAAACCCTCAATCGAATATCTACTGAATAAGTTACTAGCAGATTTTTTTTATTCCAAGTTTCCGTACAAAATTAGTGAAACAGATTAAATTTTTAGTTCAAAACTGCAATTAATAAAATTATTTAAACAACACCTACATGCCGTTGAAAGAAGAATAGGTATATGAGACGACATTAAAAACTCTTCCCATGTATACAAACTTACAAAGTAAGCAACGACATAAATAATCCGCCTAATCAATGTCTCCCTTATGATATCGAGGGAATATATAGCGTTATTTAAAAAAAGACCAAATCCATTTGGTAAAATTTTCCATCATAAAATTCAAAAACTCTAACGGAAAGGAGCTCGATTAAAAAATCACAAACAAACCCACGCATTGCAATTTGTTTCTCTAAGCAAAATTGCCTTCATCAACGACAAAAAAAATGTAATATTAAAATGTCCTCGTGATTTTGGTTCTTTTTTTTTCTCCGTATTCTTCTTCTTCTTCGGCAGCAGCAACTAATGAAAAATTGGTTAAAAGATATGACACAGCTTTCAATAATAATTTTTTACGACGGCGACGTGGTAAAAAATTACCCGATTTTAAATAAATTCAGTATCCGTTTGAAATTCAAATAAGTATGAGTAGAATAAGGAATTCGAGGAAATGAATTTCGTCGTTTCTTGAAATTGATTTAAACATCCGTCTGTTTTCCCTCTTCGATATCTTCATACTTATTATAATTAGTTCGAATTGACGAGCGTAAAGTTTTGCAAAATGACAAGACCGTATTTTTCTGTCAAATTCCGAAACAAAAAGTCGGATAAATTAAGCAACAGGTTTTTTTTCTTTTTTCATTTCGAAAAATGACGCCAGCAAAGTACGAGATATTATTCTACATGTACGTAGCGCTTCAACATTATACGTTGTTGTCATGTAATCTTGAAAACTTATACCACAACTTGACCAACAAATATAGGTATCAATACGTATGCTATGAGGAGGGAGGGGTTTCGCTTTTCCAACAAAGCAGCAAGTTTTTCACATACAACAATTCTTTCTTTTTTCTCCAAGTCGAGAAAAACTTTGATTTTCTTTGCAGATAAAACTTTCAATGTTTTCGATTTGAATGTTCTCAAGTTGCAGTTTTTCAATAAATTTCTGCTATGTGAAAGGTCAGTGACCATAAGAAAAGTCATCGACATCTGTCTCTGGTTTTAGAGTGACATTTAGCTTTCAAACTTTTATAAATATTTCCATTTTTATTTTATTTCAGCTCGAAACTCGTAAAATCAACGCTTGAAAATGAAGGTAATTCGTTTGTGCGACCATATATTTTATTCAGAAATAAATCTAAAGATTTATTGGAAATTAATTTTGATCGCTTTTCAAAAATCAATATTGACAATTTTCAAATAATGTCTTATTATTTCTGTAATTGAAAGAAATGGATGATAATTTTTGAAATTGAATGATTTTCTAATAAATACAAAAATTTTGATAATTCTTCAAAAATGAATTTTGCAAAAAAAATTAAAAGTGGATAGCCCCTAAATTTTTATTACTTTAAAAAATTCATTTATGATGAATTGATGACCTATAAAAAATTTATTCATCAAAAAAATTTAAAAAATTGAAATATGTTACTGGAATAATAATTCATAGCCCAAAAATTCATTAAATCATTGAAAAATTGAAATAATTGTCGAAATATCAGATGTTTGAAAAAAATTCTAATAAATGAAGGTAAAATGGGAAAAGTTTGTAAAAATTAATATGTAAAGGAAAATTTCTTGAGCAGAACAAAAATTGGAAAAAAATTTTCTCGAGTCAAATCAGGTGGAAATATTTCTCCTCGGAGTAAATCAGTGGAAATTTTTTTTTGATGAAAGCTCATAAATAGAGAATGCCTTTTTCACAACATGAATTAGAAGAAAAAAAATGGAAGGTAAAATTCAGAGACCCCCTGATGATCTTTCTTAAAATTCATACAAGTTTTCATTGAACCAGCATGGAAATTATCAAAAAATTGAATATTAAGGGGATCTATAAATTTTACCTTCCAATTTTTTTTTCTAGGTAATTCATGTAGTGAAAAAGGCATTCTTTATTTATGAGCTTTCATTAAAAAAAAAAAATTATACTGATTTACTCCGAGGAGAAATATTTTCACCTGATTTTACGTGAGAAAATTTTTTTCCAATTTTTGTTCTGCTCAAGAAATTTTCCTTTATTAATTTTTACAAACTTTTCACAATTTTACTTTCATTTAGAAATTTTTTCAAAATCTGATATTTCGACAATTCTTTCAATTTTTCAATGATTTAATGAATTTTTTTTTTAAGTAGATGAATTTTCAAAATATTGTGAGTAATTGTTTTTGTCACATTCAAACAATTTTGTAAAAAAATACGACAGTTTTTCTATGGAATAGGTATTATTTTAAAAATGCAAAATAATTTTTGAGCACCCATTTTTTTAAAAGATTAAAAAAAAATTGATAAGTAAACTTATATTTTTCGATTAGGTACAAAAAATTACTGCCGTCCATCTGATAAATCACAAATATAATTTTTGAATCATGAAAAATTTACATAGTTGATTTAAACTTTTTTATTTTTTTTGTATTGCCTTTAGTGACTCTTTCCAAGTTAGGCTAGTAGTTAGTACACCTCCCAAATTCCAAAAAAGTTTTCAAATTTCTTTTTCTTTTGAGATGATTTCACATTTTCTTTGAAAAAATTCAAAAATTCATTTTGGTAAGTAATTTTTTTTGAAATTCATAAATCACTGTATAAAAATTTTTCGTAAAGACAATAATTATTGAACTATTTCTGGTGAAATTTTTGAAATTTATTTTAAGAGCATAAATTTTTTCCTAGAAAAACTCTGAAAAATTTTCTTTCAAATAAAATTAGTAGATAGATTTTTTGTAAAATTATTTAAAATATTTCAATGGAATTTCAATTTTTTTTTTTTTTTAATTTAGACCATAGTTACTTTTTAAAAAATTTAAAAAATGACAAGTTTTAAAAATTCTTTTCAAATTTTTTTTTTTTTGAAATTGGTACATTATACTTATACCGATTTCCTACAAAAAAATGTACATTCAAAACATTTTTTTTGTGAAAGTTATTCAAGATTTTTTTTTTGAATTTTTCCATATTTTTTGTACAGTTTTTCTTTTAAATTTTTGATTGGATTTTTGATTTTGAACAAGTGAAAAAAAAACACGAAATGTTGAATAGTGACAAAGTCTTAATAAAAGTGACATACAAACGTATGTCTGTCTTTGTCAAATTTGGCTAATGTTCTAATTTTGTAAAACTTTTTGATTTTCAAAATTTTTACCGAATTTCATAATACTTATCAACTTTTGATTTTTGCCAATTTGTTGATTTTCATAGATTTTTTCATTTTCGCTTATTTTCTAATTTTCATCAACTTTTAATTTTTCTGTTTTTCATTTTGTCAGTTCAAGATTCTTTCTTAAAATTTGGTCAATTTCGACCAACTTTCTCATTTTCATCAAATTTTTGATTTTCAAAAAAATTTCAATTTATTTAGTCCAATTCATCAGTTACGAATTAGGTAAGTTAATTTTTGATTTTATAGTGAGCCTATGATTTATATACGAGATTTTTTTTTCTGTTTTTATTCATTTTACAATTTTCATGCCAAATTCATTTTTTATTCTCGTCACTTTGCAATTTTCAGCCATTTTTAAAAATTTTGTTAATTTTTTGACCTATTTTCTAATTTTTATTTACTTTTTGACTTTCAATACATTTCTCCACTTGATGAAAAAACATTTAGGAAAATATTTCAAATTCTAAATTTTTCAAATGTTTTTCTTTAAATTGCCAAAATAGGTACATACTCAATTCCTCGAAAATTTATCAAATTAATAATCGAATTGTCAATATTGATTTTTGAAAATTCTCGACGAATCTAAATTTTGAAAAAATTCACATGCACAGACAAAGCTTGAGACAAGCCGAATTGCGCAATGAAAATTTTTTCTCCGAATAAATTGAAAGATTTAGTTGATAAAAAATCATGTCTTACGAAGAGAGGAGACAAGAAACAGAATTCGTTCACCATTCACAAGTGTGAAATTCAACAATTGGTGCTTGATTAGGCAGCTCGTCAAATGAAATGATACGTCATGTAGAAAAGAGACAAGCGTGGAAATATTACTGGCAGAAAGGAATTTTATACCTAATAAAGTTAAGTTTCGTCTGTATACTTATTTGACATTGTTCTAAATCCAAGCCTTCGTAATCTAATGAGAAATTTGTGGTTCAACCAAGAATCTCCAAGCTGAATTTTGTTTTAAGAAAAAAAAAAACGAATTACATCGAATATTAAAACATTCCATCTAAAACCTTTTTAAAAAAATTTATATTTTACGAAAAAGTGAATTAATTTTAAAGAAACTACCATCGCAAAAATGTACCCAAAGTACTCGCATCTATCAAAATTCGTATTTTGTATACAGTAAAGTATAGAAAACGACCGAATGTATCCTTCAATAAAAACCCCGAGATGGTGGTTGTTGAAAAAAAAATTTGAACACCACTTTTCGACTGTAATACGGGAAAAAAATAAATAAATAAAAAATAAAGCAAAGTATATAGTACAATTTGAAATTATATAGAGAGAAGGCATCGATATACACGCGTCTAATCACCGATCTCGATGACATTTACATAGGAAAGCTATAGCTTGCGAATACCAAACTATGGAAAAATATTACGGCGATAAGGTTTTTGCAAAACGTTTTACCATAAAATCGCGATAAATTCAGCCCGCAAACTATACACGAACGATGCATTCTACGAGTTTGTGGTATTTGGTGCGGCGAATACGAAGGCGGTAGAAAAAAAAACCAAGAGAATTCACACTTCACATATATCAATGGGAGATATATTTAAAAAAATTTTATGCCCGACTTTTGAAGCGAAAAAAAAAAATAGCCAAGTCTTGGGCAGACGAGGTTAGGTTCTCTTGTCTCAAAAATCGAACTTATCGGTTTCCTGGGTAGAGTGGAAAAAGTTTTAAAATTTATTGACAAAAAAGCTTGAAGAACAATAGAAGATAAAATCTCAGACACTGAGACTGTTATGGTTATTTTATTGTTGTTTTCAGTTTTGCAAAACTGCACTTCCTTTCGGAGTTTTGAAAAACTTTCATAAATTATGTGGAAAAGTATTCGTTGAGATATGGTAATAATAACGGTCATAATAATTTTACTAGAAATATAAGCCGGTGTAATTCGATGTTTCGTGAAACGGTGCGTAATCACTGTGCGTTTTCTTCAAAACAATGCGGCGTTAATTTTTAACGATCGAGTGGAATGAAGAAAAAAATAAAGAGAAAATTATCGAATAGCGTCTTCATTATTTTTACAACGGAATCGATTTTATAGCATATTCTAAGTACGTAATTTTCCCCAAACAACAAAACGAAACATTTCACCAACTTCTTAAACATTCGTCTCTAATGTGAAATTACACATGTATTATAAATGTATACAGCCTTATACCCTGCAAACGAAATTTATATCTAATATCAAGTCAACCAGCATTCGAATTGTTGAACAGTTTAAATTCGCAGTTCGCAGCTTTCACTCAAAACAATGCTTGGAATTGTCGTTTAAAACTCTGCAAAGTTGCATCACTTTGCAAACTTAACCAATTGCAAATTACGCTGAGGAATTAGAAAATGAAAAGACGATACAGGGGCAAGGGGTAAAATTATATTTAGATTAATGTGCTTGTTTCCACGCAGTAAATCATTCACTGACTGGAATACTGTGCGACTGTCTTCGAATGTGATCGAGTAAATTGCGCTAGCACCACAACTGTGCAAAATTAACGAAGAAATTCGAACAATGAGACAAAAGGTTACTTATTAAAAATCCAAGAAATTCGACGCACGAAACAAACCAACGGAATATCTCTATTCTTCTCGCTTGAATCGAAGGGGTAATTTTCTATCGTCTAGCGTCTTATATATTCGAAAAGGAAATTTACTGAAAAACTATTCACGAATGAATGGCAACTCGGATCGAGATCGAGGGTGAAAATACTAAATTTAGCGAGTTTCTGACGAATTCCACTCTAATTGCGATTTTTGACTCGACTCAAAAGGCCCCTTGAGGTATGAATTTTCGTACGAAATTTCTTCTAATAAGAAAATTGAAGGAAGTGAAGTAACCAAAGTCAATTTTTTTCAATTCGAGAAGATTTGGGATTTTTTTTTTTTTTTCAATTCAAGAACATCTGATGATTTTTTCGTTTTTATCAACCCTACAACTGTAGGGTTCCTCGAGTTATAATTTCGAGAAAAACTTTGTTTAATCAAGTTTTGCTCAATTCCAGTGGTTTTTAGAAGAATTCCCTTTCAATTCTAGCAAATTGTACAATTTTTTCTTACCAATTTTGTAAAAATTTGAATTTATGAGTAGAAAAATTTTGTTTGATCAATTTTTTGTGGGATTCGAGCGGATTTCTGCATTTCTTTTTTCAATTCATAAGCAGATTCGACAATTTCTTCATTTTTTTCAACCCTACAATTGAATCGGCTCATGCAAAAACAGGTTAATAAGTCACATTTTTTTGAAATTTTAGAGGAGACGAAAAAACGTGTGCAATACATCTTTTTTTTGCCTCCTGTACATTTTCGATGACATTTTCATAAGTGTGACTTAACCTGTTTTTGCATGAGCCGATTCAATTGTAGGGTTTCTCCAGTACTAATTTTGAGAAAAATAAAATCAATTTTGTAAAATGTTGAATTTATGGGTCGGAAAATTTTATTTAATCAATTTTTGTTGAATTCTAGCGGTATCACAATTTTTTCTTTTTTTTTCAACCCCACAACTGTAGGGTTTCTCGAATGATAATTTCGAGAAAAATTTCATCAATTTTCTAAAAATTTGAATTTATGGGTCAAAAAGTTTTATTTGATCAATTTTTGTTCAATTCAAGCTGTTTTCAATGTTTGTTGTTTTCAATTCAAGCAGACTTGACAATTTTTTCGTTTTTTTAACCTTACACTTGTAGGGTTTCTCCAGAACTAATTTTGAGAAAAATTTAATCAATTTTGTAAAAATTTTAATTTATGAGTAGAAAAATTATACCTACATTTAATAAATTTTTGTTCAATTCCAGCGGATTTCGGTATTTTTTTCAATTCAAGCAGATTTGACAATATTTTAGATTTTTTTAACCCTACAATTGTAGGGTTTCTACAGTACGTGTAAATATTTGAATTTATGTGTAGAAAAATTTTGTTTACCTATAATCAAATTTTTTTTCAATTCGAGCAGATTTCGAATTTTTTTTCTCAATTTAAACAGATTTGACAATTTTTCAGATTTTTACAACCCTACAACTGAAGGGTTTCTCAAATAATAATTTCGAGAAAAATTTCATCAATTTTGTTACAAATTTTTTATTTCATCAATTTTTGTTTAATTCCAGCGGTTTTCCATATTTTTTCTTCAATTCAAGAAGATTTGATAAATTTTTATTTTTTCAATCCAACAATATTTTAGGTTTCCTCCAATACTAATTTTGAGAAAAATATAATCGATCTTGTAAAAATTTGAATTTATGAGCAGTTGGGTAGAAAAATTTTATTTAATCAATTTTTGCTCAATTCGAGCGGATTTCAATATTTTTTTTAATTCAAGAAGATTGGCAATTTTTAGGGTTTTTCAACCCTATACTCTCGAATGATAATTTCGAAAAAAATTTCATCAATTTTCTAAAAATTTGAATTTATGGGTCGAAAAATCAATTTTTTTCAATTACAGTGGTTTTTGGATTTTTTTTCGATTCTAGTAGAAAATCTTAATTTATCGATCGGAAAATTTTATTTGGATCAATTTTTGTTCAATTCAAGCTGTTTTTAATTAATTTTTTTTTTTTCAATTCAAGCAGATTTGACAATTTTTTCGTTTTTTTTCAATCCTACACTTGTAGGGGTTTTACAGGACTAATTTTGAGAAAAATTTAGTCAGTTTTGTCAAAATTTTAATTTATGGATCGATAAATTTTATTTAATCTAGTTTTGTTCAATTCCAGTGGTTTTTGGAATTTTATTTCAATTCTAGCAAATTTTACAATTTTAAAAAAATTTTCAACCCTACAACAGGGGTTCTCAAATGCTAATTTCGAGAAAAATGTCATCAACTTTGTGAAAATTTGAATTTATGGGTCGAAAAATTCCATTTAATCAAGTTTTGTTTAATTCCAGATTTTTTTTGATTTTTTTTTCAATTCTAGCAGATTTGACAATTTTTTCGTTTTTTTTCAACCCTACACTTGTAGGGTTTCTCCAGGACTAATTTTGAGAAAAATTTAGTCAGTTTTGTCAAAATTTCAATTTATGGATTGAAAAATTTTATTTAACCAAGTTTTTTTTTCAATTTCCGCCGTTTTTGGAATTTTATTTCAATTTTAGCAGATTTTGACAATTTAAAAAAAAAATTTCAACCCTACAACTGTATTTCTCGAATGATAATTTCGAGTAAAACTTGATAAATTTTGTGAAAATTTGAATTTATGAGTGGAAAAATTTTATTGAATCAATTTTTCTACAATGATTTCGGATTTTTTTTTTTCAATTCAAGCATATCTGAAAAATTTTTAGTTTTTTTTTCAACCCTACAACTTTCAGACTACTTAAGTTATAATTTTGAGAAAAAGTTTTCATAGAGTTGGTAGGTATTTGAATTTTTTCAGAAAATTTTTGAAATATTTCCGATCAAGAAATTTTTTTACATTTTTTTGAGAATCAAAAAAAAAAAAAAAAAAAAAAATGGTGAAATTTTCAATTTTTTCAAAAACATTTTGAAATATGCACCCTACTTAATTTGTATTATTTTTTGAAAAGTTCAGGAGATTTTTTTTTTGAAAAATATATTCTAAAATTTTGTTTGATTTTTTCTTTATAAACAATTTTTTAGAAGGAGAAAATGTGCGGATTTGAAACACTGACAAAATGTTCCCAATATGTGAAATAGTGACAAAAGTCACAATTCTCATTTTTTTTTGAAAATTCTTTCAAATAATTCGATGTTTCAAATATCGATTAATAATTTAATTTTTTGAACCACTCATCGCAATGATTTCTGAGGTTTGAAAACGCTTTTCGAAAGATTATAAAATTAATAACATCTCTCATACTCGACCTGTAAGCAATGAAATAGTTAAGAAAGGTAATAAAAACCGTATTATCAGGAACTGGCGGTCGTACCGGATTGACAATTAAAAACCATCACGTAGGAACCTTACGATGGACAAGGTTTGCGGCTAAAATGCTTTAAAAATCGACGATTCGATTGGTCCTTGCCATTCGACAGGGCTGCGCAACGTTCACCCGGCTCCATCGGTGGTAATTTTTTTCTCGCTTTCTCCATTTTTGTAATTGCATTTACGAGACTAAACGTACAGTATATTTAGGTCCCGTTGAGGATAAAAAAGACAAACAAAAATTGCGATTCTAACGCTGCGCGTATTTACGAGCCACATTTTATTAGTTTATTATAAAACTGAGAAGTCATCTATTCGGTTGTACTAACGTTTACTCGTAAAACTTAATAAATCTTGTTTGTTTTTAAAAACGTGCATTTAAGTTTACGCGTGCATGTGTACTCGGGCGCTTTTTACTCTTTGCTTTGGTATATAATACGATATTACGAGAGCAAGCTTTATGGTATATATGTGTACTCGACTCTTGTGTACACCATGTACTCAATATATTTCGAAACGTGCACCAGAGATTGCGTTAATACAGCCGGAAAAATAGCTGAATGCACGGTAAACATGGGATTCAATTTTGTTGTACGGCGCGTCGATCAGAAATACCCTGCCTCTTCCGCGCCCTGAGTAGTCGTCTTGTGTACAGCGGATACTATTATTCGATATCGAAACATCATTTTGCAAATTATATGTAAATTCATTTTGGCCAAAATTAGCTACTCCTACGTCTGTGCTAGCAAGTTTATTCGGCGCTTTAAACATTCAATTAAAATAATAAATAAAAAAAATAAAAAAATAAAAAATATAAATTAAAATTTTAAATTAAAAAATATAATTAAATTAAATATAAAATAAAATATTTAATTTTTTGCGAAAATTCGTAGGCATTTGGCGATGATTTTCAATAAATTGGAATAAGAGGAGGGGGCCCGCCAGGCAACGTATAAATCGAATCGCTGCGTATAAAAGGTGGTGTAATTTTCGGCCCTAGTACGTTATATTAAAACCAGCCCAAAAGTTAATGCTTTTTATTTGATTGCGAAAGGTATATATATATAGAAAAATTACGGTATGCAATTTATCGTACATTAACGTATAATGCGTATGTTCACGCGCCTGTAAGTTGGATTTTACACCACGTCTCGTAACTGCTGTCGGTGTAATAATTTTCATTAAATAGTATAAATTCACTTTTGACACGCTATTTTTTCCGTCTGCGAAGAAATCGTTGGAGGTGGTGGGTCCCATCGTTTAGCCAGCTTGGTTCGCGAAAGGGAGATTTCATAAGTGGTATTTTTATATCGACTCTCCATGGGACGATTCGAATTCATTATACGACTGATACTGCCAATTTATTTTTTTTACATTTTTTCCGACGTAGGTCCTGACTTTAACTGTCCGGCTTTTTCGATCTCACGTGAAGTGAAAGGGGCATTTTATGGATCTCAAGTAAGTGGAACAGCGAAAAAATTCTTTTTTTTGAGTGTTTTTTTTTTTTATGTAAATAATTTTTGAATGAACGAGGCTTAGAAGTAGCCAGTCACTTTTCGTTATTTTTGATTTTTATTCAAATTTGTGAATACCATGGCAGAGCCTATTCTAAAGAAAATTTGGAGCTGCACAAACTCAATTCCATTAATTACCAGAGCCATGTTCCATGTAGGTATTATGGGTGTATGATCGAGGGGGGGGGGGGGATCCGCCACTTGTAAAATTTTGATGACTTTTCAGCAAATTTAAAATTCTGACAAACACGTTGAAATTATCGCAAAAAAAATTCTCGAAAAAAAATTAAATTATTTTTCAAAATAAACATTTTTGGTGTGTTTAGGTAGTTCGGGTACCACGAAAATTAAAAAAAAGAAAATTCGTACTTTTTTCTTTTTTTCGATCAATTTAAAAAATTTTCTTTGCTAGTTATACCAATTCCCCGGACACCCTGTGTACGTTTTAGGTAATTTTTCTAAAGAAATGGTTATTATAATTTTTTTGTATAAGGATAAATTTTAATTGAAAAATTTTTGTCAATAGATTATTATTAGAAGATTTTTTGAAAAGAGAATTTTTCCTACAGTAAATATCTTTAGAAACAAGTTATTTGTTAAAGAAATGATATTTTTTTGGGGAAAAATAGAATTTTTTGTCAGGGAAATTTTTGCAGAGATTTTTTTTCGAGAAAATTTCTCCTCAAGGAGATTTTTTGGCAAAAAGGTTCTTAATTTTTTTTCGAGATTATTTTGACAAAACAGGTAAGTAAGTATGGGAAGCTAGTAATTTTTAAAGATTTTTGTCAGAAATATTAATCTTTTTAGTCAACATTTTTTTTTTTTTAATTTTGATAAAAAAATGTTTTTTAAGGCTTTTAAATTACCTACCCGAGCAGCACACTCGACAAATTATCGAAATAAAAAATCGACAGAATATCGAATTCGATAAAGTGTCGCGTTAGTTCCGCATAAATCGTGAAATTATCTTTCGATATATAGATAGATTATCGACGAATTATAGTTAGCAAAAATTTCGAGATTATAGTAAGATATTTTATCGATAATATATCTATAATATCGAAAGATAATTTCACGATTTAGGCGGAACTTTATCGCATTCGATATTCTGTCGATTTTTTATCGATTTTTTGTCTTTTACTAGTTTTTTTCTATAATTAAAACTCATTAATTAGCATAATTAATACATTAAACTATGCCTAAACACATTATTCATGTTACGGTAAGAGGATCATTTCAGAAAAAGTCAAAAAAAATTATAAAAAATCTGCCACCCGTGGGGCTTGAACCTTCTACCTCCTGCATGGTAATCCTCTTCCTTAACCACTATGCCATACCTTATCGTTGAGGAATTAGCAATAAAACGCTTATAATAGACAGTTTAGTACTTCCAGACGTGTTGGACTTAGAAAAATTTTCACCAATTTGGAAATAATTTCAAATATCGTCACAAAATCGTTGAAAAATCGTTCGACAAATTTCAGATTATTTGTCGATAATGTAGTTTCAAATATCGCCACAAAATCGTTGAAAAATCGAATTCGAGGAATTTCATATCACGTGTCGATAATATAGTTTCAAATATCGTCATAAAATCGTTGAAAAATCGAATTCGAGAAATTTCATATTACGTGTCGATAATAAAGTTTTAAATATCTTCACAAAATCGTTAAAAAATCGAATTCGAGAAATTTCAGATTATTTGTAGATAATATAGTTTCAAATATCGTCACAAAATCGTTAAAAAATCGAAATCGAGAAATTTCATATTACGTGTCGATAATATAGTTTCAAATATCTTTACAAAATCGGTAAAAAATCGGATTCGATAAATTTAATATAATTTGTCGATAATATAGTTTCAAATGTCGTCAAAAAATCGGTAAAATATCGAAGCCGAGAAATTTCATATAATCTGTCGATAATATAGTTTTAAATATCTTTACAAAATCGTTAAAAAATCGAATTCGATAAATTTAATATTCTTTGTCGATAATGTAGTTTCAAATAACTGCACAAAATCGGTGGAAAATCGGAATCGATAAATTTAATATTCTTTGTCGATAGTATCGTTGACGAATATCGTCATAAAATCTTAATAATATCGAATTCGATAGTTTTTAGATTTTTTGCCTATGAAGTTGTACCGATAAATCTTTATAATATCGTGAGAACATCTATAGATTTTCAAACGATTTTTTATCGATACGTTACATCTTCCGATATTATCGATCGAGTGTGCCGCTCGGGTATGGTTTAAAATTATTTTCAAAATTAAAAAAAGATTTTTCGGTCAAAATTTTTCAAGAGCCTACCTATATTGTCGAAAAAATATTTTCGGGGATTTGGTTTTTTAGTCAAAATTTTTTTTCTAGATTATTAGGTACCATTTTTTTTTTAAATCAAGATTTTGAAAAAAAAAATCAATTCAAATTTTAATTTGACAGGCATTTTCCCAACTTTTGGGCGCTCACTTTCCACATTGACTTGTCGAATCAAAATGAATTTTATTGAAACCAACAACTTTTTACGTCGTAGAATGAAAAATTCCCTATTCAATAAGCTTTTTTCGAAATCTATACGATAATTTTTTATGGTTTCACAGTTTATTGCGTTTCAAAGTTGAAAGCTCAAAAAATTAAAATTTTTTGAGCAAGTTTTAGGAAACTTTATTACCGTTCTTCATATTACAGTAAAATCACTCCTATCAAGGCTATAAACCTCACTGAACAATCATTTGAAAAGAAATTTTATGCTCTACAAGAGTGGTTCTCAATGGTTCTCAATTAGTTTTGTCTCACGTATCTATTACCCCTTTTTGAAAGCAATTTTTTGAGCGTCCCCGCTAACCCCAAAAAGTAAGTTGGTGATTGAGCGATAAATAAACATGACCAGTTGACCACCCACATATTTTTATGAGGTAGCAACTCTTGAATTTTTTTTTAAGAAATCATTTCATTCATCAACATTTTTTGTTTTATTTCACAGGAAAAAATTATTTTAAAAAAATAAATCTTGAAAAATTCTACATAAAAATTTATTTTTCATTAAAAATCATCATAATATAAAAAAATTTCTTAGAATAAAATTAATTTGGATAAAAAGCACATTTGAAAGTTCTCTTTATGCGACTGAAAAATTGTGAGAATTTTTTCATCAGAAAAATGATTTTTTTTTTAAATAGAAATTAAAAAAAATACTCTCCAAAAACGAAAAATTTCATTTTGGAAAAACAATTGAAAAAATCCAAAAAATTAAAAGGTTTTATTTTTAAAAAATCAATTTTTTTCTTGAAAAGTGAGAAATACTCGTACTTTTACTTTGGAAAAAAAAATGTTTTTTCATACTTGAAAAAACATGGATTTTTTTTCAAAAAATTAAAAACATTCTACTTCAATCTAAACAGTTGAAAAAGTTCTTATTTAGAAAAAAAAAGTTTAAATTTTACTCCCAAAAAATTGGAAATTTGTTTCTCAAAAACAAAAATGGAAAATTTTCTCTCCAATAATTGATAGACTTTTTATTCAAAATTTAGAGATTTTTAAAAAAAAATTGTTTTATTCCAAAAAAATTTGGAAATCTTTTCTTTAAAAAAATGAAAAATACATTACTTATTCAGAAATCTCCTCCCGAAATAAAACATATTTCTACTTCCAAAAAATAAGAAATTTTATCCTACAAAATTTTTGAAAAAATATCCAGAAAATTGGAAGATCTTCTGCTAAAAAATAATATTATTGAAATATTTTTCTGAAAAAAGATTTCAAAATATTCTTACTCCAGAAACATCGATAATTTTTTTTCTAAGAAAAAAAAAATAAGTACCTAGTAGTTTTAACCCCAAAACATTGAAAAATATCCTCTTCAAGAAAATTGAAATATTTTTCATAAAAATAAAAAAATTAATTAATTAAAAAAAAATTCTATCCGAAGCGAAAAAGTTGAATTTAATCTAAAACTGAGAAGTGGTAGTTGCCCAAGCAAAGCGAGTGCGAACATTTTCAAATAACTTATCATTTTAAATTAAAAAATAATTATGCATTTTCTTAATAAATTTGAAAATGTACAAATACAAATTCAATTGAGAAACACTGCTTCACACCATAGTGCAGTGGTCTTGAAAATTTTTTAATTTCTGCCTGATTTATGAAATACGTATGTAGTTACTTGGAAAATTCCCTTCTTAAATTGAAATGATCTTAAATAATTGTCGAATAAAAACTCCAGATAACCCCATTAATCTTTTTGTTTTACCAACCATACGAACACGAACACCAATACCTCGAAGTCCGCTTATTCAAAATAAAGACACTAATGACGGGAAAATAGTGAGTGATAAAAACCCATGCGAGAAAACTCACCGCGTATACATTCTTATAATAGAAAAAATCTTTTCAACGCGCAAATGCACCTATTATTAAATACGAAAAGAATATCACTAGCGATAGCTCCAGAAGAAGAAAAAAAGAATAAAAAATCTAAAAGCTACTACTCTCACAAAAGAACAAAACATTTCCACGAGCGAAGTTATTTTGATCTCTGGCTCGACGCATCAAGCATCGCGAGATGCTGGTTGGACGCGATAGTATCAAACAAAAACCACCAAGCGCCGCATCCGTGCTGCAGCGTATTTCACCGAAACTACAAAAGAAATAAACATTCGGCAGATAAACGGCGAGTAATTTTCGAAAATATTTCCTATTATATTCCAAATTACTCGTGCACGAGGTCGACGAGCTAACAGACAGGGTGCGGCGAGCAGGGTGCCATGATATACTCGCAGTACCATCGTCATGCTCATATTATATCGTCGGCGAATTTGTAAAGTGAGCGAAAAGGCGAATTCTGGGCCGGTCAAAAGCAAAAGAAAGGATACTCGAGCGCTTATGTACGCCAAGCTGAAACGAAATAAATCAAAAATACAATGTAACCGCGTGAAACAAAAGCCAAAGAAGGTGGAAATACGCGGCCGTCTGCCATATACGAGCCGTGCTAAGCGAAAAGACCTGTGGAGCTTGTGTAAATTTTCAACTTTATCTCCGAATAGCGTCGAGATTATTATTTAATATGATGAATATATCGTGTACGTATACCATACAACGTGAATAAAATTTAATTTTTCTAATTGCTGTGACATTTGGTCGTCGTTAACCGTTAATTAATTATTCGGTAAAAGACAAAAGGCGTCCCCGGTCGAATTTATGTTCCGCTTGAAAAAGGTGACGAAATGATTCAACAGGCAGAATATTGTGTTTTTCATGACATAGGATGTCAAAAAAAAAAAAAAAAAATGAAAAATCACGTCACCAAATGTAAAAACATTTTATACTTTCGTTTGAAGTAAAATTGCACGTGCACGAATCTGATAAATACACGAGTGGGTCGTCGCTAATGTTTTTTTGGCACCATCGAAAATTTACCAAGTCCAATACTACATAGGTAGATGTAGAATGTAGATACTTGATATTCAAAATTGGAGGGGAGGGAAAGGTCCAATCGCAATTTCTGTAATAACATCGTGTCTATAGGATTTTTTTCTTCAAAAATCACGAGGTACTTTTCCACTACCTTTTTTCAGTACTACCCACAAAATATTCAGAGGCCCTCTCCTTTTAAAAAAATTACTTAAAGCTGAGAACCTTTTTTTAGGGTAAAAAGATTGATTTAAATTATTAAAAAATATAATAATTATGTGTTTTAAAATATATATATTTTTTTGAAACAAAAAAACTCATATACTAAGTACTTCTAGAAAAAAATCATATTTTTGCCAAAAAATCGTAATTTTTGGTTTTGATTCCTACTTTTAAAAAATTCTGCACTCTCTATGTAAAAAAAATATGGTAAAAAAATCATAAATTTTGAAAAAACGTTCATTTTCTTTTTTTAAAAAGATTTTTTCTCACATATTTTTTGAGGGTGAAAAAATTTCTTAATTTTTTCGAACTTAAAATTACCGTTTTTCATTTTTAAAATTTTTTTCTTTAACAAAAAATCGAATATTATTAGGTATAGATTTTTAAAGAGAGAATAAATCATATTTTTGAAAAAATTTTAATTTTTAGTTTTATTATTTTTATTAGGTATTATTTATTATAATTTTTTTTTTTTGAAAAATCTATAAAGTTTTGGGAGATCTTTTCATTTTATTTATCTATTTATTTATTTATTTATTTATTTATTTTTTGAAATGCCTATCATCTGTTCTTTTTTAAATAATTTTTTTGAAATAAAAACCTTAAAATTTTTGAATTTTCTAGGAACAGAAGAAATCGTATTTTTTAGAAAAGTTTTGTTTTTTAGTATTACGAGTACCTTGTATTTCATTTTTATTACTTCTGCTTTTTTGAAAAAGCTCTTGTTTTTTGGGGGGTTAAAAAAATTGATTTTTGGAGAAGAAATCTCAAGTTTTGGGAGATTTTTTTTCATTTTTTTAAAAATACTTATCATTTTTTTTACATATTTTTTTTGAAATAAAAACCCTAATATTTTTGGATTTTTAGAAATAGAAAAAATCGTGTTTTTGGAAAAATTTTAATTTTTAGTTTTACCTTTCATTTTAATTTTTATTACCTATTTATTTATGTATTTCATTTTTTTTTTTTTTTGAAAAACCTGCTAGTTTTTCTTGGGTTAAAAAAATTGATTTTTTCGGAGTAAAAATTTTCTCAATTTATGGAGAAAACCCCTAAATTTTTAAGGGATTTTTTTCACTTTTCTTCGAGAGTGAAAAAATCTCTTAATTTTCTGTTATTATTTTATTCAATTATTGTTTTTTCACAAAAAGTGAAGATGAATATTTCTCGAGCGAAGCGAGGACGAAATTGTTTTTACAAGAAACTAACTACTGCCCGAACACAGTGAGGGCGAAACTTTTGAGAAAATTGAAATTTCGAGCGAAGAAAAATTAGATATTTTGTTAATAGACGAAATTAATTTTTCGAATTTCAATTTTGATTTGTTCACTACTTTTACCCTAAAATCACAACTTTTTCACTACTTTCACCACTTTTACTATCTTAATTGTAAATAGACACCATGAATAGGTAACCAAAATTATTTCCAAGATTTCAAGCTACAACTTTTGTTTGCAAATTTTTTAAATTCGGCCCCTACCTCCACCAGTTTTTAATAATACAAGTATCTAAGTCTTATTATGCGGAATTGGAGGGAAGGGGAGGTCCAATCAAAAACTTCATAATAACAAAAATTCTTTATAGAACCTCAATTTACAACATTTGTTTGAAAAAAATTTCAATTGGCCCCTTCCTCCCTCACTCCTCTAATGTTTAATTAGTATCTTCAGTGTGTTATGCGAAATGGTTGTGGAGGGAGGGGTCCAATTTTTAAAAAGTCATATAAAAGTTGTAGCTCGAAGTACTAGGAATAATTTTGGTTATTACAAAAATTTTGATTGGAACCCTTCCTCCCCTCAAATTTTGAATATCAACAATGCATGTAGTATCGGACTAGGTAAATTTTCGATGGTGCCAAAAAAAAAAACAGTACTGCGGGGAAGGGGATCCAATCGTATGAATAAAAAAAAAACTCTACCGCAGCATCTGCGGTAGACAAGCTGATTTTTTTCTATTTTTCTTGTTCTTATGAATGTCTCTCACTCCTGTCATATCATTGTAGCTTTCATTCAATTATAAAATTACCTGATCCTGAATTATGATGGAATTCATTTCCTTTCTTCAATATTTAATTACCTACTCCCATAAATTGATAAAGGTTATTGGACACAAGAAAATTGTGAGAAATGAATAATCGAACACATTTCGTCAATGAAGCGTTATAATGATGGAAATCTCACACAAATAGTGGATACGTCATAACAACAATTACATAAGTTCAAAAACATTAAAATATCGTTACTGTAACGTTATTGTTGCGTTTTTTATTGAATCTCAATCACTACTACAGAAAAAGTTATGAACAAATTTTTTTCAACCGAAAACGAAACAATAACGTTACAATAACTTTATAGAAACGTATTGTAGTGATGCTATTGATGAAATATAACGAAAAATGCACAAATAACGTTACAGTAACGTTATAGTAACGTTACTATAATAACGTTATTGAAGCGTTATAATGATGTTTTTTCACACAAATAATAGATACGTCATAACAACATTAATACCAGATTAATAACGTTACAATAACGTAACTGTAACGTTATTGTTACATTTTACAATGCTATTGATGAAATATAACGAAAAATTCAAAAATAACGTTATAGTAACGTTATTATAATAACGTTATATAATGATGTTTTTCACACAAATGATAGATACGTCATAACAACATTAATACCAGATTAATAACGTTAAAATAACGTTACTGTAAAGTTATTGTTACGTTTTTGGTTAAATCTCAATCACTACTACAGAAAAAGTTATGAACAAATTTCACCCATCTGCCATATTTGAGGAGCTAATAAGCTTTGAAAATTTTAATCGCGAATATCTCGCGAACCGTTTTCGCTCAAATTCAATAGGCTTCTATTCCCAATGACCCTCTACCATTGACATAAATTTCAACTAATTCCATCAATTATAACTCGAGTTATCGCACCAACAAATTTTGGTCTATACATACATACATACATACATACATATAGTTATATATAAAGAAATACCAAAATGCGAAATTAGTGCCAATCGTCATAATTTGTCATAAAACGTCGAGAAATATCACTCCCACCCCCCACTGCTACCAACGCAACGGGTCAAATTTAATAGCTGATTTTTTCGAAGAAAAAAATCAGCTAAAATTCCGTACATATTGACGAATCCATTCTGCGCCAGGAGCTAATCTCAATCCAGTCGTAATAATCATCGTAGATTACTAAAAGAGGGCAATTGATTACTATACTATGTATTAAATGTCAATAATTTATCCGCAACAGGATGAAAATTAACTCGGAATAATTACACGATCTCCACTTGGAACCCATATTCATGCTAATTCCTACCGTAGATAAACAGTACAAGGAACCTATCCACTTGAGATCTTCAATAAGTGATCCGGCAAAAAGCTAAATGCTTCGAATATCGAGTGTTAACATACGAAATTCCAGAATAAAATAACAATAAAACAAACCATCTGGCTTGTATGAAACAAACGCGTCAATTTTACCAACAGTTTATTCGATAAATTCGCATAGTGAAATATGTACCCCAAAACATCCATATAATATATTTCACCTTTTCATATTGTTGTACCCCCATAACGGCCTGCAAACACATTTAAGTCCATACCGAAGGGAACCCCTAACTTATGTCCTGAATCTCCGAGTATGCATGTGTAGTGTACGACGCGACGACTCGTTCATTCGACTATGAAATTTTATTATAGACACGTCGTAGAGAGGTATACCCCCGTAAAATTAATGGTAATATGTGCTCGAATTTAACTTGATTCGCGACTATATATAGTATATCCGTTCAATTGTAATGTTTATTATAATCCGCTTATTAGACATAAAGTAACCTCAACGGAATTGGCGAATATTTACTAAACCGCAAACTAACCGATAGTTCTATCAATATACACAGCATCGTGTATGAGACATGGGTGTGTGTAGTGGTGACTGCGCCTTTAAATTAGAATTATTCTACGCAAGCTTACTCTCTTCTTCGTCCCACCTTCATTTTTCGGAATCTCCAAAAACGACGGGAGGGACATTGTCGAGGGAAACACTTTCTCGTCCAATTTAGAAAAATCTTGACCAGAAAATTTTTCAAATGCTCAAATTATCAAGATTCCAATTTTCATAAAAATAAATTATGAAATTTGGCCAAAATTTGAAATTGAAAATATTTTTTCCTATTTCTTTTCCTCCCAATAAACTGAGAAAATTTTTTCTCTCAAAGTCTGAAAAATTGTATTCCAAAGAAATTTAAAATTTTATTAAGTGTTCCCTAGATATTCAAAAAAAGTTTCTTCGAGAAAAAAATTAAAAATTTTCCTTCCAATTTTTTTTCAAGTTATACTTACCTAAAGTAACCCCAAAAAAAATTGAGATCTCTTTTCTAAAAAAAAAATTTTCTACAACATTTTTACGCTAAGAAATTGAATTTTTTTCTCTAAAAATTAATAGATAGGTATTTATAGTTCAAAAAAATTTAGTAGGTATGTTAAAAGTTGAATTTTCAAAAAATTATGAGAGATTTTCTTCTTTAAAAACATGATTTTTTTCCCCCTTCAAGAAAATGAAAAATTTTTCCCCTCAGAAAAAAGTCAGATTATTGAAGAAATGTGAGAATTCCTTTTTTCTCCAAAATTGGGATTTTCCTCTGAAAAATAATTAAGTGAAATATTTTTTTTTTAAAGTAGGGGTAAGTGACCTTTACTCACAATGCCATGCTTGAAGTGATTACCAATTTTAAAAACTGACAAATTTCAAAATTTATTGTAAAAATTTGATGAAATTCAAAAATGCACCCAATTTTGTAAATTTATCAAAATTGAAAACTTTCTAAAATTCCAATCCAAATTTTGAAGTATCACATTAAGAAATATGCGTATTAAAAAAAATTAAAAATTCATCTAACTCTGAAAATTCATTAAAATTAAAAAAATATAGGTATTTAATCTTGAATTTTCACAAAATCTTGATGATATAGCCTTTAGGTACAAAAGTTGAAAAAGTTTCAAAATCGATCCAATGTTGAAAAGAAAAATAACTGAAATTTCGATTTCTATTTAATTTTAAATTGTTACCTAATTCTAAAAAATATTTCAAAATTTCAAAGTTCACTACTAAATTTTTAAATTTTTAAAAATTGATAGGTAGGTACTTATAGTAAATACAAAAATTTATCCAATTTCAAAATTTTATCACGTTTTATAATTTTTCAAAAAAATTCGTCCAATTTTTGAAATTGTGGAATTTTATTAGGTTTTCAAATTGTGAACAATTATTATTTAATTTCTTATTTACAAAATGTTAAAACAAGCCCTCTAAATTTACTTACCTTTGAGAATTTTTTGAAAATACTTCCAGTCTGAATTTTAAAAATTGATTTTATTTTAAGAATCGATTGAAATTTAAAAATGAAAAATTTTTCATTATTTATTCAATTTTGAAAATTTGACAGATTTTGAATTTTTGTCAGATTTTTTCAATTTTCATATCAATTGACGATTTTTAAAATATTATATATAAACGCCGGCCTCCGCCTCACATTTGAAAAATTTCCCATCATCAAATTTTCGCTTGAATGACAGAACCGATAAAAGGAATTTTATCACAAAAAAAAACATTGTTTTTTTCTGTTCCAATTCCAATATTAAATCAATTTAATAATCAATAAGTTCAATACCGAATTTTTTTTGAAAAAATTTGAGTCGATTTTCCGAAAAATAAATTTAAAGATTAGTTCACCTATATCGGAAAAAAAATGTTCCAAGGTCGATGTTCATTTGAAGGTGTACTTTTTTTGGTGATAATTTAAAGGTTATTGACAATTTGAAAATGACCATTCAAAAAATAAATTCGAAGGTAATTTTTTTAGAAAACTATATTGGAAGTTGATGAAAATACACATTCGATTGGTCGATTCTTTGAAGAAATATAACTGTGAATATTTTAGAAAATTTTTAATATTTTTTCATATTTCAAAAACAAAAATTTCCTATTACTGCTTTTTTCCTGGTCTTAGAAAATCAAGGTCGAAAACTTTAGCCTAGAAAATTTCTACACTGACCCTCGCACAAAACACATACCTTTGTCTTAACACAATTCCCACGCAGTAATGGCACTATACCGACTTAACTAGTCGTGATATTTGACGACATAAAGTGTCAATGCCAGAAACTAAACTTTCCCTTTAAAATGCTCCTTTATAACTTAAACGGCGATACTTCCGCGAAATGTAAAACCACATGTATGGCACCCCGGGTGGTACTTCACATGCAAAATTACCAACTCCAACCCCGCAGTGTTAAAGTTTGGTGAAATTTTCAAACTTTTTAGCAAAAGTCTTTGGAAAATTTCAACATTTTATCATGCAGATAAGTATACAGGTCTTATTCGCGAATTTATGTGTGTGGGTTAATTAACTTGTCTCAATCCTCCTACGAGAGAGCACGTAGGAATATTACGACTCGAATTAAAAAACTAAAGAAGAAGAAGAAAAAAGAATAAGAAACATAATCCTCACATTACACACATTCTAAAAAAAAAAAAAGAAGCAATGAAACTAAAACGAACGAAACAAAAAAACAATGCTAAAATTCCAAACAATGATATCGTGATGTAGAGTACTTGAAAAGTGGGGAGAAAAATGACGAAGAACAGAGAAGTTAACATCGAAGCTATTTCGGCTTAAAAATAGCTACTATTGTTTTACTTGTATTGGTATCAGCGAACATATTCGTTCAGTGTGTTTCATTGTGTGAGAAAAACAACGCAAGTTTTTCATTGCAAGGAATTTATCTTGTAAAAAAAATTTTTTATTTGCAGAAAAGTATTTTTTCCTTTTTTTTCTGTTTTTTTTTTACCTCCTCTGCTAGCACATGTATATGAGACGAGGTTATTTTGTTGATACTTCGCCTTGTCAGTGAAATCTGCTCCTCGGCTACCCCCACCCTGTATTCAACCCTTATTTTGCGAAATCTACTATACAGGAATTATTTTACTCTTTGCTCGTATTGTTTCTATTTATTCGGATGATACATCTGTAGAGAAAGAGCGAAAAAAAAAGAGAAAGTTAGGCTTAATATACCTAAAACAGCACTCGGTGCTGTTAAAATCGTTTTACATGTTAAATGGAATGAAAATCAATTTTAATTCGAAGCGTTATGCGCGATTTTACTTTCATACCTTCGGGGAAATAAAGGTGAAATTTTTATTACACCAGTGTCGGGGGTTCGTCTCATCTCCCCTGGCCCATTTGCTTTCATGCCGAACTAAAAGTTGTCATTTGATGAAAAACGATTTACTCAATTAACTATTGAACTTGTTTTCGCGAATTGTACTTTAGAGTAGGTATTAATTCTCTTTGAAATATTCCTCATTTTATTCCCATTCGCGACACAAGATAACATTTAAGCACACTTCTCTTCTTTTTTAGCAAAATAAAACGCTAAGGATAGAATTTTTTTTAAAGTGGAAACAGAAATGCTATTATCGTAATTAATTTCAACTGAAATCGTGGTCACATGAATTGATGTCAAATTATACATTTTCTTGATGAATTCTTCAAATCAACATGCGATAAATTTAAGACAAAAAAATGATTTTGTTCGAGTTCGTGGAATATAAAATTTTTTAATTTAATGAATTTTTACTTTGTAATGGAATAAATTTGTATTTTTTCTAATGAATTTCTTTGAGATAACTTTCTGAAATACTTTCAAAAAAAATTGAAGTATTTTCATTAAAAAATCACGAATTAATCAATTTTTTACCAATAATTTTTCAAATTCTTTTCAATATGTTGAAAACTATTTTTTTTAATTTGATACAAATTTTATTTGTTTCAGTTTTTAAAAAAAAAAGATTGGTATAAGGTATTTTCAAGTTTTTTGAAGAAAACGACTTTACAAAATTGAAAAATTGAACTTGAAATGTATGGCTCATAAAATATTTTAATCCGTTTAAATTCAAAAAAAAGGTCTTGAAAAAATTTAAATAGGTACCTAAAAAATAAAGTTATAGGTACGTAATTTTTGAAAAATTTGAACATACTTTTTCAATTTTCATATGAAGACTTTTTTTTCAATTTGCAAAAAATAAATTTCTTTTAACTTGACAACACAAAAAAGGTATGTATTGTAATTATGTATGTTGAAAAATTTTCATTAAAAAAACGACAAGTTCTTTGACTTTTTTGCAGAAATTTTTAATTTTTTCTTTTCAATACAACAAAAATTAATTTTTTCGAGTATAAAAAAAACGTTATTCGTTTTACTTCAGAAGGATGATAAGTCTTTTTACATTTTTAAAAGAAATTGTATTTTAATTTCAACACTCCAAAAAATCAACTTACTTTTATCATTTTTTTCCCACTTGAAAAAAATTGCACAAAATGAATTTCATGAATATAATATACCTTATATTTCTTTAAAAAAATCATGAATTTAAATTTTTTCCCGGAAATTTACAACTTACCTAATCAATGTAAAACTACCATAAGATCCAATGCAAAATCATCCTCTGATAGAATTTAAAAAAAAAATGAAATCATTAATTTTGTAAAAATTTTTGAATCATGAAAACGTGGTTAAAAAATGAGAAATCGCATTCAATCAATGTAAAAAGCTACCATGAGATTCAATACAGAATCCTCCTCTGGTGGAATTTTTAAAAAAAATGAGAGATTTTGCAAAATTGCATTTAATTAATGAAAAAAGCCCCGATAAAATACAATGCAAAATCCTCCTCTGGTGAAATTCAAAAAAAAAAAATCAACTAAAAATTATTTTCAGTAATTTTCAAAAAATTAGTTTTTGCAAAATTGCATTTAATCAATGCAAAAAGGTACGATAAAATCCAATGCAAAATTCTCCTCTGATGGAATTTAAAACAAAAATGAAATCAACAATTTTGTGAAAATTTTTATTTTCAATAATTTTTGAAAAATGAGAAATTGCATTTAGGTAGGTAGGTACCTATTTTTTTATTATATAATATTATATATTTTTTTTGATTTGCCGAAAATTAGTAAGTATTTGGAAATTCAAAATAATTATTTATTAGCTTCAATTTTTTTTAAAAAAATTGATTTAAAATTTCGCAATTTTTTCCCCAAGTCACAATTTTTTTGATTTTTTTGAGTTTATCAAGAATTTATTTTTTACATGATTGTAAAAATACTTATAATTATTCATTAGTTGGAAAAATTTATATTTAAAATTTTTTGGAATAAATTTCCTTGAAAATTTTGAAAATTCCAGAAAAAAAATTTACAATCTTTGAAAAATGTTGAAGGTGTTTTTAAAATTTTTTGCTCAACTTTTTTTTTTTTAATTTTTAAAAAATTTATTTTTGTAAAGTGGAAAATATTTTCATCAGTCCGTAAAAGTGATATAATTTAATATCTTCTTTCTTTGTTGTACCTATATCGATTTATAATTTTTCCAGTTTTTTCATTTTTTTGTCAGCAAATTTTAATTTCTTTTAATTTACCAAAAACTGAGGTGTAAAAATATTTTTGCTCATTTAATGTTGAAAAAATTTATATTTTTAGGCAAAATTTCGACTATATCTTTAAATTTTTTTTTGCCAACATAATATATGTTATTACCTAAATAGGTACCTATATTTTTCAATTCAGGTAAATTCATTTTTTGGAAATTAAAAAAATTTAAGAAAATTTATAAAATCAAATTTCTAGAATTTTAATTCATGATCAAGTATTTTGAAGTTTTCAAAAAAATTTCAATTCTTTAGACTCTTCTTTACTCTTCCAAATATTTTTGAAATCCCATCAAACTCATCAACCACAACCAAATCAACTCTCATCGAATTCTCCAAATCCTCATAAGATGTCACACAACTCTAAATACTGATCTGGGGCCTTGGCTGCTACGGCGGACACCCTGTAGATACGCTGAGAAATGCAAAACCGTCAAGAAATTATTCGTTTGGCAACTTTATGTACAGTATGCGCTTTGTATTTACATTTTATGAATCGCTGGAGCATTCGATGTAATGAATTGTCCCCGGCGGATTTCTCATCTTAAAATTCACATCGTCTCACCGAAACCTAAACTCTTTGTTCGAGTGCACTTTATCAGCGCTGCAGAGAGACAGTGCGACGTCGACGATGAAAACTTCTCTCATCTGTGTGCGTTTTTCTCGCGCCTCTTTTAACAATCGGCTCGACACCCCCTTCGTGCCGGCTCCGTCGTCGATGTCGAAGTCAACAAATACTTTTTAACCCATTTCTCGAGGCGGTTTAAGTAATGGAAAAATCTACGCCCGGAGAAAGGGCGTGCGAGAAAGAGCGAGACAGATTTTACTACTGTGGAAATTATCGCGCCGAATGTACAAATTACCATTATAAAACTGTCCCGTTTTGTAACCGAATCTAACAAATCAAACTCGTATCGACAGTCACATAATTTAAAGATAAGTTGGAAATGTTTTCAAGATTTTCCCAGAGAAAGTGTAATTTTAATTTCATATCCGTTCTCGAGGAAAACTTTCCAAGTCCATCATTTATAACGGAAAAAGCCATTCAGTCTTATCTGTAAACTTTGCCCAGTTGTAACTCGTAACTTCTTAATTTCTAATATATTATTGATTACGACTTTAAACTAGTTTTTCTGCTTTTTGCCTTTGCTCGATACTCGCGAGTTCGTCTTATTAAAAGCTCGGTTTTTTTTCTCAATCTATACATGTGTTTTGAGAGAGGGGAGAAGGGGATTCCAGTAGTATTTCGTTTAGAACGATTTTCACGCTAAGTGATAAAAGTTCGACAGAGTATTTTGATTTATCTCGTTTCCCTATTATACATGGTCGTATGTGTATTTTTATGGTTCAGTGAGGATGAGAGGGTACACCCTCGATCGCCTTATACGATACATAATACACGTATATATTTTATTTTCGTGGTATACGTAAAGATCGAACACGTAACTCTGTGACTGAATTAATTGAATGGTTATTCGAACTAATAATGAGGACTACGATCATCTTTCTTTTCGAATGCACTTCAGAGATACTCGAGATAGATACAATTCGCGAGAGTAGATACACTACATATTGTATTGAGAGCACGACTTTCGAGCACTTTTTTCGAAATAATGTGTTATTAAAAAAGGTCACTAAGTATCTTTATTCATGTCGCAAAGTCAATTTGAAGTAGATAAGCTCTGAAGTGATATTTGGAGGGTTTTTTTGTGGGCATATGTGACGTTGACGGTGAAGTTACCTAATACATCTCTTGGGGATAATAAAGCAATAGGTATTGTTTATGTAAGTAGTATTATAGTTTGAAAACTTTGTAATTTTTAAATTTTTTTAGATTTTTGAGCATAGATTTACGAGTATTTTGTATGACTCTTGTAAACCATTTATAAATTCATTCATTCATTCTTTTTTTTAGCCCGAATAAGAATGACAAATGTACACTGAAGATGTGATTTTTTTAAAATAAGAAAAACATTATTACATCAAAGAAACAGATAAATAAAATGTATTTCTGCTTTGAGACTGAATCTTTAGATAAAATTGAAGAAATGGCCTGCTTCATAAAAAATTGAAGCTAGGAAAGTATAGTCTTACAAATAAAATATTAAATCAATTAAACATACAAATTACACCAGAGAACTTTCAAAATTTATCAAATTTCGATTAATTCTAACAATTTTTAAAATCTGACAGAAGTTTGCAACATTATGATTTTTAAATAATTTTTAAAAGAATAGATTGATTTTTTTTGTAATAATTAAAAATTCAATTTTGAAAATTTATTTCGATTTTTGAAGTTGGACAAACTTTTGATATGCGGTCAAATTTTAAACAAAAACAAATAAATGAATATGAATTTTTACAATTTTGAATTTTTTAAAATGATACAAAATCTTAAAAATTTGATGAATAGGTATTCAAGTAGAATTTCAAAATTTGGTAAAAATTCAAACATTTTCAAATTTGGCCACAAACTTGAAATTTTAGAAATCCAAAAAAATTTCAATTCACAAACTTTCATTTTTTTAAATGATTTTAAGAGTACTAAATTTTTGAAGTTGGACAAATTTTTGAAAGGCAGTTGATTTAAAAAAATAAATAAAAATAAAAAAGGAATAAAAAAATATGTAAGAGAATACTTAATTCAAACGTGTAACAATAAATTTTTACAATTCCGAAGATTTGAAATTTTTTTAATACAATTAAGTCATAAAATTCAGTGAATCGTGTTGGTAAAAATTCAAAATCTTTCAAATTTTGAACTGAAATGAAATTAAGTAAGGGTAAATGAGTTTTTAAAAGGTCTATTTTTCAAAAAATTCAAGAAGGTAAAATTCTAAAATGTTAACAACAAACTATTCCCAATATTAAAAAAATTGAAATTCAGAAAAATTCCCTCTCCCCCTAAAAAAAGGAGGTCAATTCACAAATTTTGATTTTTTACTATTTTGAGATAAATTAATGAATTTTTGAAGTTGAACTTTTAAAAATACAATTAAATTTAAAATTATACCTAATAGAAATTAATTTTTACAATACAATAAAAAAGTTTAAAAATTAAATATTCAAAATTTGATAGAAATTGAAAATCTAGTGAACATACCAAAGTAGTGAAAAGTCAAAATTTTTCAAATTCATCAGAATTAAAACAAAACTATTTTCTTTTAATTTAGGTAAAATTTCAAAGTTGAACCGATTTTTACTATAATGCTCAAGATTGATGAAAATTTGACAGAAATTCAAGTAGTTTTTACAAAAAAAAAAAAAAAACAATTCACAAAACTTTGATGTTGTTTGTTTGAAACGATTTTTTGATGCACTTGAAGAATTTAGGTACTAAAATATGAAGAAAATGTAAAAAGAATTCAAAATTTTTCAAATTCTATAATTATTATTGAATTAATGATTTCCAAAATTTGGTAAAATTTTCAAAAAATACTCAAAATTTACAATTCTAAAAATTTGGTAAAAATTTAAAATTCAGGTAAATTCAAATGAAAAACCGTTGATTTACAAATTTAGATTTTTCTATAATTTTATGTTTATTAAAGTTTTGAAGTTCAATAAAAATTATTAAAGACCAATTTTAGACGTTATTTGATCATTTTTTACAGTTTTGTAAGTTTAAACATTTTCAAATGTATTGAATGAATAAAATTGACTGAAATTTCAAAATGTGATAAAAATTCAAAGTTGGCTAAAAATTCAGCTGTTTTCAAAGTTTAATCAATTTTTGCTATCCTTACAATTAGATAAGAATTGAAATTCGATAAGTACTTTTTTTAAAGTTTGGCATACTTATTAAGTAACTCTTCAAAAGAAAAAAAAAAAAAAAAATGATTACCTACCTAATAAACTTTTTACTTACCAACAGCTTTGAAAATTTAACAATTTTTTTCAAACGTAATGAATTTTTAAAATTTAGTACATACCTAGGTAGGTATAAATACAAAGTTTTTAAAATTCAAAATCAAATTACTTTTCAAGATTTCACTAAATTTTCAAAAAATTTCAATGAGGAATTTTTAATGTTTTCAATTCTCAAGATTTAATAAAAAATTCATATTTAGAGAGGAAAAAAAAACAATTCACAAAGTTGGACAAATATGAACAATTTTTGAACGTTGAATTGGAAATTTTTTTTTTAAATGTACGTTTTATAACTTTTAATAAACCTACAAAATTGAAATAATTTTCAAAATTTAGCTTGGTATTCAATAAATTGAAAAAGATTAATTTCTACTTTAAAGGTTACTCAATTTTTACAATTCTGAAAATTTGGTAAAAATAAATTTGAAATTAAAATAAAGAAAGAGTTAATTTATGAAGTTGGATAAATTTTCACAATTTTTGAAAGTTAGGGCTCTACATAAATTTTTTGAGTGCATTAATATAATAAAAGTTGATAGATCTTCAAAATTAGATTTTTTTAATTTGAGAATGTCAATTTTTTAAAGTTTAGTGAATTTTTGTAATTCTTAAAATTTGTCCGAAATTTGAAATTTTGTACTCAATCTAGATGTCAATAGATTTTTGAAAGTATGTATAAATCAATTTTCAAAAATTAAGCTAAATTTAAAAGAAACAGAAATGCTAATTTTTAAAAAACTGCTAATTAAATATGTAAAATTCAACTCCAAAATTTTGATGAGGTAGAAACTCAACTTCAATTTCCTCATATTACATACTAATTATTGATTTTATTGTACATCTGGTTAGTTTTCTGAAGAAAATTCACCAATCAAGCACCTCACTGCACATAGATTTGTAAAAGTTGAGCAAAAAAACATCGAGGAAACGTATAAAGGAGTAACTTGTAACACGTAATAAAAATTTCATTACCTGTAGAAATGAAATACTTATGCAATTTCCAACTCCCAAGAAAGTAATTTAGCAACGTCTTAACGCTATGACAATACAGACAAACCAATCTATATTTTTTACTCATATCTCACAGCGAAATTTATTCCTAAATCGATGAATTATTTGTCGAAGCGACTTGGTAATAATTCCGATCAAAATACCAACTTCTATATCCGCGTTAAAATATCGACAAGAATAAGAAAAACGTGTAAAAATAGTGGAAAATGAAAACAAAAATTCGCATACCTATCAAACAGACAACAGACGTGAACATTTTTCAATCTGTTTCCTCTTTCTGCGTTGCTTTTTAATCATACTACCGGAGCACCTAATTCGAATTTTATTCTTTATCAATTTCTGACTCTCGGGGGAAATCAGTTTCTTTGAATATAGAGATAAATTAAATGCTTCTAGTTTGACATCAAAATTCAACATTGTTTAGAAAAGAAACCGATAAATATTCTACTTATGCAACCTTAGTACCACACAAGAGAAACTCTGGCTCTGCTGAATTCAATTGCTCGACTTAAGTAACTGTTTTGATAAATTCAAAATAAGTTTCATCTGCATAGCGTCGATGGCCTGCTAAATACCTCTAATGTGCGAAATTAGTATATTACTCAACTAGGGGCGAAAGTGAGCGATTTCATGGCGAGTATGTTTTGCTGAACGAGCCGGAGGCGCGAGTGAAGCAAAACGTATTACTGAACGAGCCGAAGGCGAGTGAAGTAATACTCAAAGATACATTTGCCATGAAATCTCACTTCGCCCCCTGTTGAGTAAATAATATGCTTTTTATTACGAATACTTGCATGGTCATCAAAAACTTACAACGCTTTAATTTTACCCATGTAAGAAGGGGGTTAAGGGTATATGTCGTTTAACCCCCTTTTCTTGTGTCAAGTCCCAGTTCATCAAAATGTTGAAATTTGGTCATAGCATATTGTCACAAGGAAAGGGGGCTAAGGGTCTGCGGCGCTTAACTCCTTTTTCTTGTGTCAGGTCCTAGTTCATCAAAATGTTGGAATTTTGTCAAAAAACGTTGTCACGAGGAAAGGGGGTTGAGGGTATAAGGCGCTTAACCCCTTTTTCTCGTGACAATGTTTTTTGACCAAATTTCAACATTTTAATGAACTAGGACCTGACACAAGAAAAAGCGCAGACCCGTAGCCCTCTTTTTTTGTAACAGTGTCCAGTTGACCATGTTCAATTATGAGAGATTAAAACAAGATTTACTTTCGACCCCCGTTTGTGGGTTGAAAAATGTCGGGATAAAAACGTTGATTTTCGACCCCCGTTTGCGGGTCGAAAAAATGTACTTTCATACCATGAGTAATGAAAAATAAAATTTTACAGGAGCGCATAAAAACCTCCCAGTAATTATAATTTTCAACATAGACCCTTGAATTTTTAAAAAATAAATCATGTTCATCTACCCCAGTCCTTATTTCAATTCATTTTAGTGATTATTTTGTTCATTTAGCCATAAAACTTGTTTTTGTTTGAAATTTATACACGTAAGAGGTTTTTTGGGAGTGGCTAAATCCACAATAAGTAATCACATTGTAAGGGCGATGTCGTTCTTTTTTGTCCATCTTCTTTATTTTTGCACAAGTTTTTTTTTCAAAGTTCAAACAAATTTTTTGCAAGCTGTTTTTCTCTGAAAACTTTGATGTTTTATTTAAAACAAAATAAATCTATATTCTTTCACAAAATTGTGTACTTAAAATGTTTTTAATTTTAGGTAAGATGCAGTATTTATCATTTTTTATGTTTTAATTGTTTAATTTTTTTTTCAACAAGTCAATGAGTAATTAAGTACTTACTCAATTTTGAATTTAGGTACTTGAAAAAATTAATTTAAAATTTCTGTAAATTTGAAGAAAAAAAATTGAAAAAAAAATTTGAAGAAAAATTGGAATTTACTTGAAAAAAAAAATAGAAATTACTCAATTAGAAGACAAATGTTGATAAAAATTATTAGAAAAATTCGAATGAGAAGTTAAGTTACCAGTTGGGAGATGAAATAAGAACATTTTGATGGCCAATTTGAGAATGAAATCAATTGACAGTTTTATTGGAAAATGAGGGGAGGATGATAAACAATTATTTTCCTGAAAAAAAAAAAATAGTAAAAAAGGTTGGAAAAAATTTAGATAAAAAACTCAGAAATGAACTTGATAAAAAATTTACTTGAGAAAAAAATTCAAAATAAAAATATGGTAGAGATTTAGAAGCATTATGATGAGAAAATTTTATGAAAAATCTTTAAAAATCCAATTAAAAATTTAAAAAATAAATTTAATTACAAAATTCATTTTAAAAATTTCAAAAAATGAATTTGAAAAAATATGATGATTAGTTGCATTTTGATGTAAAAAATAAAAATTATTGGAAAGTTTGAGTTTGAATGAAAAAATTGAAAAATTTAAAAAAAAGTTTCAACTTTTAAACGACAAACAGAAAAAAATTAATGAAAAATTTGAGGAAAAATAGGAATAAATTATTTGATGAATGATAAATAATTTTTTCAAGAATTTTTTTTTTCAAAAATTGAATGAAAATTGAAAATGGAAAAAAATGAAAAATTTAAAAAAATAAAAAACCTGGAAATTTTTTAATATTTTTATTAAATTAAACTTGGTGGAAAAATCTCGATGAAAAATTTGAGAAAATCTTTTATGTAAAATTAGTAAAAATTTGGATTAAAAATCAATTTCGACAAAGTCTACTTTGCAAATGACAAATACCTACAACCACGACAACGAGTTTTCAAACAAGAATATGAGATGAATTCTCGTTCGTTCATTTTCGTGATTACTTGTTGTGGATTTAGCCACTCCCGTTTTTTTTGGTTCAAAATAAGTCACATAAGAGGAATTCAATACAAAATCTTAATTATTTAGTTTTTCATTTTGAACAAAAAAAACAATGTATGAGAAAAAAGCACGAATTGTTTTTCACTATTTTTATCATCATTATCAGCAACATAGGTGCACATAGGAGGTATTATACGAGACCAATTTTTCAACAGCGGTAAAAATATGACCTAAGATGAAAATTTTTTTTATTCGACGCAGTTTGACGAGCTTTATCCAACGAGCCAAAAAACCTATTTTATGAAAAATTGTCACAGAAGAGGTATTTAGCAGGCCACCGACGATAGGTACTAAACTTGCTCCTTTATAAAATTACGAAGCGTATGAGTCAGAGTAGTAGTCACTTTTTGATTACTCAATACTTATATTCAACCCTGCCTTATCTACGAATGAGTCAGGTTGATCCTTTTATCTATTTTATCGCAAATTCATACTTGCATTTGTTCATTATTGTTATACTAGATCAACAGAAATCAACAATAAAGCAGCTACACCTACAGACGTGAATGGGGATAGTGACAGGGAAACGAAGTAAATCTAATAACCCACATACGCATTACACACTCATACAGAAAAACACTTTTAAACATAAAAAAAATCACCTTTACAACCATAAACTTCCGAATGCAGATGTCAAAACGACAAGTTGATAAATTGAGTATAGATCAAAGAAACGTATCGAACCGAAATCGAGATCGTAGTAATGAATCAAGTAACTAACTGAAGGAATTCATTCAAAATCAACTTACACGCACTCCAAGTTCACCGAAATCGCATTTTGTAATGATAACGAGAAATTGAAACCGGAGGTTACGAACGAGATGAAAATTTCCATGAAATGAAGATGATGGTCAATTCTACTTCATTTACTAATTAGAATCCGAATACGAAACAGAGTACAGGATTCCAAAGCAATGCACATAACACCGAACAATGATGGTGGATTTAGTATTGGTGTATTGGTACAGAACAGCAACGAACACAATTACTCACCAATTATTTGGTCAACTATCTTGGTAAAATCTACTCCATCGTTCTCCATGATATGGTTTTTCTTGAGCAGACGAACTGGAGCACTTTTGTAACTCATAATTAAGAACACCAGATCACATGGACGATTAATTAGTGCTTTAAAGTACATAATTATTACGCGACAATACCGAACACGACGTATCAATCCGACGACGACACAAACACGACTGAATTACAAAATGGATGGTGGCAGTTTTAATTCCTGCGCGGTTTGTTTGTAAAGTACGCGCGTGCGTGCGCAGATGCTTACGTGTTTCGATATTATTTTCAATTTCAAATAATTTTCTCATTTCTGTGCTTTTTCAGTTTTCATATTATTATTTTGACGTGAATTTTTAGCCAAATAAAACTTTGATGTAATAGATTAATAATATTAATTACTCTACGTATCAATAATTAATCCACTTGTACGATAAATAAAATACGAGTTTCAGTTTATTTTTCTTTTTAAAAAAAACACAATGGTTGAGAAAATTGGTAACGGTAACAATAAGTATAAGCAATCAATTGACCATCGTAGTCAGATCTTTCACATAAATAATTAAATTACAGACGGAATGCATATTAAGCTTGATATGTACTGGCAGACACATTTCCACCATGTCCAGTCCAATTGGTATGAACAAATCTACCAGGTTGTGACAACAGTTCGTAAGTATGGGCTCCAAAGTAATCTCTCTGAGCCTGTGGAAAAATATAGCGATTAAATCAATCGATCTACATAGTTATACTATCACACTCACAATCGGTTATTTTTTCGAAAACTCGCCTGCTGTATCACATTCCTCAGTTGTTGATCTTGAATTTTACTGACTACAGTACTACATAGATACTTAATAATCAAAATTGGAGGGAAGGGAGGAGTGCAATCGAAATTTTTCTTATAACCAAAATTATTTCTAGAACTTCAAGCTATAACTTTTGTTTGAAAATTTTTTCAATTGGACCCCTTACTTCTACCCTGTTTTTAATAATCTAAGTCTCCAAGTTGTATTATACGTAATTGGGGGAAAGGGAGGGGCCCAATCGAAATTTTTGTCATAATCAAAATTATTCCTGGAACTTCAAGCTACAACTTTTGTTTGAAATTTTTTTCAATTGGACCCCTTACCTCTCCCCTGTTTTTGCTAATGTCAGTAATGTGAGTATCAAAGTTGTATTACCCAAAATTGGTGGAGAGGGAGGGGGCTAATCGAAAATTTTATAATAACTAAAATAATTCCTAGAACTTAAAGCTACAACTTTTGTATGAAAATTTTTTCAATTAGACCCCTTACCCTCCCCCTGTAATGAATTTATGAGTATTGAAAATGTATTATCCAAAATTGGTGGAGAGGAAGGGGTCTAATCGAAAATTTTATAATAACCTAAATTGTTTCTAGAACTTCAAGCTACAACTTTTGTTTGAAAATTTTTTCAATTGGACCTCTCGCCCTCCCCCTGTTTGCAATATTATGAATTTATGAGTATTGAAGTAATTGTATTATCCGAAATTAGTGGAGAAGGAGGGGTCTAATCGAAAATTTTGTAATAACTAAAATTATTCCTAGAAGTTTAAGCTACAACTTTTGTTTGAAATTTTTCTCAATTGGACCCCTTACCTCTCTCCTGTGTTTAATAATGTAAGTCTCTAAGCATGCTTCAAGTTGTATTATCCAAAATTGGAGGGGATGAAGGGGTGCAATCGAAATTTTTGTTATAATCAAAATTATTCCTAGAACTTCGAGCTACAACTTTTGTTTGAAAATTTTTTCAATTGGACGTTTCGCCTTCCCTTTATTTTTAATATTATAAGTTGTAGGTACTTATTTTCCGAAATTGGTGGAGAGAGAGGGGTCTAATCGAAAATTTTATAATATCCAAAATTATTTCTAAGACCTTATTCTACAACTTTTGTTGAGTAAACTTTTCAATTGGTCCCTTCCCCCCTCACTCCTCTAATTTTGAATAAGTATTTACAAAGTGTTCTGCAAAATTAGAGGGGGGAGAGGTCCAATTGAAAAAATTTTCAAACAAAAGTTGTAGCTTGATGTTCTATGAATAATTTTAGTTATGACAAAAATTTCGATAGGACCGCTCCCTCCCCTCCAATCATCAATATTAAGTATCTACGTAATAACTGGACTTTGTAAAATTCAAGGAGAGCGAACGATGCATTAGGCGAGTTTTCGTAAAAAATATCCGATGATTTTACACTCGAACAAATCGATCAAAATATACCTGTAATAAATTAGCTGGTAATCTAGCAGATCTGTATCCGTCGTAGAAAGCCAGGGCAGTGCTGAAAGCCGGAGTAGGTACTCCTACGGTGGCAGCCGTAGCTACGACATTCCTCCACGATTTCTGACCGTCAACGATGGCGTTGCGGAAAAATGGATCGAATAGTAAGTTGGTTAACTTGGAATTTTTCTCAAATGCCGATTTAATATTACCGAGGAAAACGCTGCAAAAGCCAAATGATTAGTTTTAGCGCGCGAGAGAGCAATCGCTCGACACTTAGGAGTCGTTGTGATTATTTAAATATTACACAAAAAGTATTAAAATTCAAATGAGCCATAACTTACCTGCGAATTATACAGCCACCACGCCACATCAACGCGATTCCGCCGTAATTTAAATTCCATCCATAAACTTTTGCCGCTTCTCTCATTAACATAAAACCTTGCGCATACGATATAATTTTAGAAGCGTACAAAGCCTATAAAACAAAGCATAAGAATATATAAACTCGTATCAAATAAACGCTACACTATACGAAAGGTGCTTTCGATTTATAAATATTTCAAATGTCCGCGCTATTCCACCCTTGAACCTACACCCTTAAAAGCTCGCCGCCGTTTTAACCACCCTGGGTCGACTATTGCGAGTCTTATTCTTGTATTTTTATTTCGAATTATAAACAATTTAACGTCGTTTTCTCGGAAATTACGTACGAGTTTCTATAGATACAAAGTGACCGTAAATTTCAGGTCGCCGGCTATGCGACGTCGTAAAACGAACACAGAGACGAGTGTTAAAAATTCATATTCGACGTTGCATCGGCTTAATAAAAAATAGTATTCTTTTTCCAAAATTATATCTTATGATTCTAACGTTCGGTTCGAGTAATACTAACTTGTTCGATATCTTTCAAGAATTGTTTCTTGTCTCCGGTGAAAGCAACTTCGGCTGGATCACTGAGTACTTTCGAAGCTTCTTGACGTTCGTCTAGTAACGACGAAAGGCATCTGGAGAAGACCGATTCTCCGATTAGAGTTACCGGTACACCGTAATCCAAAGCAGAGATGGCTGTCCATTTTCCGGTACCTTTTTGTCCGGCGCTGTCTCTGATTTTTTCTACCAAAAACTGACCTACGAAGTGAGAATGATATTTGAAATTAGATGGAAAAATTGGTTCAAAATTTGATGAAATGTGAACATTGACGAACCATCGGTATCTTTGAATTTCAATATATCTTTGGTAATTTCAATTAGGAATGAATCTAGTACACCTTTGTTCCATTCTTCGAACACCTATAACAATATTTCAACTTGTAAAGAGCACCTATGTAACTTTCTAGCACAAAATAACGAAGAATTTAATCAGTAATCGACTCCTTACAGCGCTCATTTCATTGTTGGACAATTTCAATATAGATTTCATCAAATGGTAAGCTTCGCAGATGAGTTGCATGTCTCCATATTCGATTCCATTGTGGACCATTTTAACGAAATGACCAGCTCCATTTTCGCCAACCCAATCGCAGCAAGGTTCCCCATCCACTTTGGCAGCAATACTCTGCAATTAGTAGTAAATTATACGATTAAAATCAGATCTAATTTTAACAAGGAAGAAATAGAACGGAAGTCGAGGTGACAACCTGGAATATATCTTTAATATGAGGCCAAGCTTTCGGGTTACCGCCAGGCATCAACGAGGGGCCATATCTAGCTCCGTCTTCACCGCCGGATACTCCGGATCCAACGAACAAGATACCTTTCTTTTCTAGATCATTGGTACGTCTGATTGTATCTTGATACTCGGAATTACCACCGTCTATAATTATATCGCCAGCTTCCAAGAGTGGAACTAATTTTTGTATGAAATCGTCAACGGCGCTTCCGGCTGAAAAATAAGGTCAAGTAGGTGTTATACTAAAATTGCAAACAATGTAACCTTCGATTAGACGTTGATTGGCTCGTGTGAACTTGACAATAAGCGTTATGATTCGGGTAATAATTATACAAAATAATGTGCTGAGTAAACAATCGCCGATGGGATTTTACGTCGAATAATAATTTCAATTCAGCATTTCCAAACGAGCGATAATTTTTCTCTGTAATATGCAAAGGTATTTGAGTAAGTAAAGGGAAGCAATTAGGCCAATATGGATTTGTAATTAAGCCATGAGTCATGGAGAAACCTATTAAAATCGATAAATACGAGATACGATAATGGGTTTTACAAATTAGGTTCAATTTTAAGAATCGATTAAGGACTTACATAAGGTAATTGATTTCTACGTTGTTATTCGAGATATTTTTTCAATTTCATAAGCCCATAAATTAGGAAATGATAGCATCTTTTTCACATCATTTCAATTAAAAATTTATCAAGTAAAAAATAATTAAAAAGATATTTTAATCTAAATTTGTCATAAACGACGAGATATGGAATAATTCATGATGCAACTAATGGTGAATCTTTCTTTTCAAAGTTGCATTATTTTTTCAAAAAAAAAAAAATCGTTTGTTTCCTATTTAGCAAGCACATTGTGTTTGTCTATTAATTATTACCCGTGTGATATTGATTTATTATCGATTTATGGAAATATACCTTTGACTAATAACATGACACGACGAGGTTTCTTCAAAGTTTTCACCATTTCTTCTAACGAATATGCGCCAACAACGTTGGTACCTTTGGCTTCATTCTTCAAAAAAGAGTCGACTTTTTCGGTAGTTCTGTTGTATGCGGTGACGACGAAACCATGATCGTTCATATTCAGGATCAAATTTTGGCCCATAACGGCCAAGCCGATTAAAGCAATATCTGATCTGTAAGGTGAAGAGTGCATAAGAAACCGGTTCTTTGAAAAATTAACGCAAAATTTAGCAAATAAATTAGACACATACTTGGCAGACATTTCGAAAGGTGTAGAATTCCGCGACGATTGAATAAAACGGTACGAACCGAACTGAAATGAAACGTTAAAAGGATTAGAAACACAATAATACAATCAATGGAGTTTCAATATGCTCTATAATCACGAGTATGACCCGATTAAACGAAGGTTATTTTCACCTAACAACGAAGGTTATTTTCTCCCAACAGCAAAAACCGACTAAAGGACCGGTATGGACGTGTGAAACTTAATAACCTTCATGTAATATTTCAAGATTAATCGTTATTCGTTAATTGAAAATGAAAGGGTTTGCGGTTTTGTAAAGCATTTTATTATCAGTACATTCCACTCTTATCAATCATATTTTGGTTAAGTAAATGTTACCAGAAAATTAACATTTTTAACGTTCGTTGGAATTATTTAAGATGTACATTTTGTTACTTATTTGGAATTTAATTAGTAATTTTCAATATATTTTATTGTATATAAATGAATTTCGTTCCATTTATCTTTTTAAATTGTTGAACTCTTCAAAAAAATGATTTTTAAATAAATTGAATTCATTTTATTTCGATAATTTGGTAACACTGATTAGCATTTTTAGTTTTTCGGCTGATTGTCGCGTTACAAAACGATCTGAAAAACTTTTCTTTGATTATTTTCTGTGAAGTTGATACAAAGTATTTTTTTAGTTGCGAAAAATAATTATTACGTATGAAGAATATGGTATGAATTATGAATTATTTTAATTAATTTAATGGTGTATTGTTTCAAATTGAATGTACAGTTGTAATCCGCATCTGTTACATTGTGTTTAACATTGAATATAGATGCTGCACGAGTAAATTTCTCATCTATTCTCTGTAAATTGCATCCCTTTTCCGTCGTCCATCGGAAGTACAATTACGATGATTAAATGATAATAAAATTAGAATAAAATAACTAGCAATATGTCAGAAATAACTATAGGACGTTTATTCAACGAAGACAGGTTCGTATCAATATTTTAAAAGCACAACTCTAACTTGTTCCGTTATCACTCCCTGTTGTATTGAACTATTGATGATGTTTTTATTTTTTTGACAGATTTTCTAACATAACATGGAAAGTCATATTTCTACTGTTGTATTCGCCTGTAGGCATTCTATTAGCCATGATACGAATGTTTATGGTACTTCAAGCGTATGTAGCTGCCTCTTTTCTCAGATCTCAAGTATCTATTCGAAGGTTAGTATTATTCCGTTGGTCTTGACTGGCTGAGACATGATAATACTAAGCAGTTGAAAATCCTTATCTGATTTCTCTTTTTTATTTATAGATTCATTTTACGTGTGGTTTGTTGCGTATTGGGCATTATCATTGAAGAAGATTCTAGCGAATGTAAGAAGAACAAATCAGCTCGATTAATTATATCAAATCATTTATCAATATTTGACCACATTCCCATTCATTTGTTAACTAATTGCATAACCGTGAGTATCTTTTTAAGGCGTATTTTCGAAGCGGAATTTTTCTAACTATGAACGTTACAGTTTGTAAACTGTGATTTGCCCAATTGGCTTTTATATGGAATTGGTTTGAAAAATATACCCGAGAAAGATTCCAGTTCAACGGAAGATGTACGAATTACAGCTTTGAGATCGGAGTTACGCGAGCATAATGATCCCATTTTGATATTTCCCGAAGAAGACACTACGAGTGGAGCTGTGGGCTTGTTGAAGTGAGTTTTCGTCGTACTGATCTATTCCCCATACATTAAATGTTTTACTTAAAGCGAATTTTTTCGTAGATTCTCAACCTGGTGGGCTTCAGAGATCGAATCCGTTCAACCTGTGGCTGTGTATCTGAAACGATCACCGATTGTGGATATAAAAGCTTCAGTGCTCGGATCTAGTTGGTATTCGGATTACTTTTGGTCTTTTTTCGTACCGTATTCGGTGTATACGATCAAGTGAGTTGATGTTTTGCTAGCTTGTTGATTTTTCGATAAATTGAATGTTTACTAATATTGATTTTATTAAACAGGTATTTACCGGTTATTGAAAAAGATACCGATGAAAGTAGTGAAAGTTTCGCCGAACGGATCCAAGCTGCCATAGCCGAAAACATGAACATTGCTAAAACTAATTTCACTAAATTCGATAAGGTATTTTGGAATCTATTTAGATATAATTTTCTGTCAGTGTTTGTTCTTAGCTGTAGTTTTATTAAAAATGCGAATTTTTTTAGGCGGAATATGAAAAACGCTTTTTAAAAGATCGTCATCGAGAATATATTCTTAATCGGCAGAGTATGATATTAAGTAATCATCGTGAATTGCAAAGAATGGTAATGCAAGTGGCCGAAGTTCTTCCGCATGTTCCTAGAGAAGTGATTTTTAGAGACCTAGGTAGGTACTTATTTTTTGATCAATTAATCATTCGCTTATTTAGCATTTTGCTTATTGAAATATTTTTCTTTATAGAAATCACAGGAAATGTTGACATCACCATCACAAATTTATTAGAAAGTCGAATCGAGTATTTACCCTCAGAAATGTACGGTAATCAACGATCAATGGAAGCAGTAGCAGGACCATCATCGACATCCGGAGAAGTACGTGTATTTTTTTACGGAGAGCCCTTGCTGATTAATTTGTTCACCTCGAATTTTTTACCAAGTCCAGTGCTACATAAATACTTTATATTCAAAATTAGAAAAGAGGGAGGGGTTCAATCGAAATTTTTGTAATAACTAAATGTATTTGTAAAACTTTAAGCTACAACTTTTGTTTGAAAATTTTTTCAGTTGGGCCCTTTACCTCCCCACAGTTTTTAATAATGTATTTTGAATAAGTATGAATAAGTTATATTACTTAAAATTGATGAGGAAGGAGGGGTCCGATTGAAATTTTTATTCCTAGTACTTCAAGCTACAACTTTTGTTTGAAAATTTTCTTAATCGGGCCCCTTACCTCCCCCCTGTTTTTAATAATGTATTTGAATGAGCTGGATTATCCAAAATTGGAGGGGAGGGAGGGATCCAATCGAAATTTTTGTCATGGCCAAAATTATTCCTAAAATTTTAAGCTACAACTTTGTTGCACAAATTTTTCAATTGGACCCTTTCCCCTTTCCCCTTCAATTTTTAATTAGTATTTTGGGAGTGTTATGCAAAAAAAGTGGAGAGAGAAGGGTTCAATTGAAAAAGTTTTCAAACAAAAGTTGTAGCTTGAAGTTTCACTAATACTTTTGGTTATGACAAAAATTGCAATTAGACCCCTCCCTCCCCTCCAATTTTGGATAATCTAACTCATTCAAATACATTATTAAAAACGGGGGGAGGTAAGGGGCTCGATTGAAAAAAATTTCAAACAAAAGTTGTAGCTTGAAGTACTAGGAATAATTTTTGTTATAACAAAAATTTCAATCGGACCCCTCCTTCCCCATCAATTTTGAGTAATATAACTTATTCATACTTATTCAAAATACATTATTAAAAACTGTGGGGAGGTAAAGGGGCCCAATTGAAAAAAATTTTCAACAAAAGTTGTAGCTTGAAGTTTTACAAATACTTTTAGTTATTACAAAAATTTCGATTGGACCCCTCCCTCCATTCCAATTTTGAATATAAAGTATTTATGTAGCACTGGACTTGGTAAAAAATTCAAGAGGAGCAAATGAATCAGCAAGGGCTCTCCGTAAAAATAGTCGATCGTTATTTTTTTATAGAAATATTTTATTTCTCAACATGACATTACTGATTATGTATCTGTATCTGTTTTAGACAAAAGTTAGTCCATCGTCTAGCATGGCTCAACAACATATTTCTTTCCAAGAAAGGAAAGCTAAACTTATCGAAGATGCTAGAAAGAAATACAAAGAAAAGCATAACATACCTTAGGAGTAGTCTCGAATACGAATTTGTCTCTATTTTTGTACTTACGTCCAAACAACAGTCGTTTTTTTTCTTGTGTTATTTTCATTGTAAAAGAGTATAAGATTTTAATTATTTTTTTTTACTGCAATCGTTGAAATGCTTTTTAACGTACTTTTAAGATTATCGTTGTTAGTTTACGCTTCAGTTTTTATGTTAAGAGACTGATTGTTAAATTAAAGTACTTTTGAAATAAACTTAAGTGAAAAAATGGTTTCGTGTTTGAATTTGAACATATAATATCTCTTTATGTGCATTTACATAGGTGTTCCAGTTTGTTGATATTATTAATATCAGCAGGGTTCATTTGAAATAAACACTGTACGAAGGGTTAGTTTAAAATTTATACAGAAAAAATGCGTGTATAATAAAGAAGCTTTTTTATGGGAAGTTCACGTAGAAGGAGAAGTAATGGTCTTGATGCTATTATTGATGGGTGGGTAGTGTACGATAGATTTATCGTTCTGCTATGCTCCGTTTCGTGTCTTGCTACGTTACAGTTCCTGTAGATAGCATTGATATTTAGTTTTCGAGTCAACGATCGTTATGTATCGTATTCTGCTAAACTACCATACACTTACAATTAGCTGCTTCAGAAATTAATCTGGGTTCTTGAAATGGTCATAGCCTACGAAAATATGCAATTTTCAGTTACCACAACAACTACCGGAGCAAGATCTCGAATTAAGTAAGCCTATAAAATACTTTTTCTGTATTATTAGAAGCCTACAACAGACCTACCTATGTTTTGAACAAAAACTTCCAAACTAGGTAGGTAGTAGGTACATCAACACAGTTCAAACACGACTCAATTCATTTACTTCCTCGTCACAGTTATCTCATCCAAGTCGCCAATTTCCATCACGACCATAGCTACCCTAGTTATTTCCATTCGAACACAACCCCTTTCTCGTGTGCGGCAAACAAACGAACAACGACATAATGAATTTGTAACGAATATAAATCTCAGTTGAGCAACAGTAAGTGAACAATAGCCAGTACAATCCAAAAGTTTAACCCTACCATTTTGAGTTTATTCGTATTTCATAAAGCAGGGATACGCGTGTAACAATTATTACCCTGCTGAATAATTCTAGCGAAAATAATATACGAACGATGTCCCTTTTAGCATGGTGTCCGGAAGAAACAAGATGGCCGGTTTATCTCGTTATCGAAGCATTTAATGTATTTGATAGTTTGATATACCTTTTGTGCAGCATTAATATATTTTTATGATGGGAAACTTAAAACTAGGGGTGACGATTTGAAAATTGTTTCCTGCGATTAAAATGCGTTGTTGCGAAATAATCGGCGATGGTTTATGTGAGTTTAGGGCCAGAATCAGAGGTGTTGTGATTGGAACAGATTCTTTTCACTTTTCAGGTTATATTTTGGCGATAATTTGGATAGAAGTAGAAATGGTCGATAAGTATATTTGGGGAAATTATTTAGAAATGAAAATGTGAGTTCAGTAGTTCATAGTTGTTTTAATCAAGGAAATCAGTGAAAATTTTCAACTTTTGCAAGTTGAATTGAATCTTTGAATTTGACTGGAAATTTTTTCAAAGAGAAGTAAGCCTAGCTAACAATTTAGAATAATGATGGCAATGAAAGTAATGAAACACCAATAATATTTCATTAATTTTATTCTAGAATTTCTGAATTGTAGAAAAATTGGAAATAATTGAAATAAAATAGAAATTTCTTTTCAATTATCGCCAATCTAATAATTAAAAAAAAAAAAAATAGGCCCACCCTTATCTTATCAGTAGTAAACTTTTAAAAGACAATCGGCTATTTTTACGGAGAGCCCTTGCTGTTTCATTTGCTCACCTTGAATTTTTCAATTTTTTACCAAACCCATTAGTCCAGTGCTACATAAATACTTTATATTCAAAATTGCAAGGGAGGGAGGGAGGGGTCCAATCGAAATTTTTGTAATAACTAAAAGTATTTGTAAAACTTCAAGCTACAACTTTTGTTTGAAAATTTTTTTTAGTTGAGCCCCTTACCTCCCCACAGTTTTTAATTTTAATAATGTATTTTGAATAAGTGTGAATAAGTTATATTACTCAAAATTGGTGGGGAAGGAGAGGTCCGATTGAAATTTTAATTATAACAAAAATTTCAATCGGACCTCTCCTTCCCCACCAATTTTGAGTAATATAACTTATTCACACTTATTCAAAATACATTATTAAAAACTGTGGGGAGGTAAGAAGCTCAACTAAAAAAATTTTCAAACAAAAGTTGTAGCTTGAAGTTTTACAAATACTTTTAGTTATTACAAAAATTTCGATTGGACCCCTCCCTCCCTTCCAATTTTGAATATAAAGTTTTTATGTAGCACTAGACTTGATAAAAAATTCAAAGTGAGCAAATGAAACAGCAAGGGCTCTCCGTAAAAATAGCCGATCGTAATTTTACTCCTGAAATCTGTGGGGGTAGACTGTCTACAATACACCATTTTGCAAAACCGACAAAAGTGATCATTTTTGCGCTATAATTTTGCAATTAGAAACTATTTTTGAGTTAAATTAGCTTAATTCGTGTTGTAATTCGGTGTGTTCGGTGAAATACTTCCTGTTTAACTCCCTTCCGTTTACCTCTTACCGGTGCATGAAATTGTTGTAAGTATCTATGTACCTAGGAACCGAATCCTCAAACCCATTTATTATTCAGACTTCAGAGCCATCAAAAAGTATCATCGATTCGCGATTATTACCTTATGAAGCAAGAAACTGGCGAAATTGTTACTCGAATAAGTGAAAAGCAGGCGCCAGATATAAAAATAACAGTCTCTCGACATTCACAGACATACAATGGATTCTATTAAGAAACATAAATGGCTTGTAATGACGTTATAAACCGTATCCATTGTGAGCGAAATACCGTATCCGAGAAAGATTTCGTCGATTTTTATTATAATAAAGCCAGAATCATTGAGCGTTTTTCAAAAATCAGAATCGCGGCCGTTCTTTTGTACCCTTTGTAAAGCGATGATACGTATAAGCCGACCCTCGGCTGGAAATTTTATGCATTTTTCTTCGCTTATATTCTGCATCTATTGATACACGTTGCTCGTGGACTTTGTCAAACTTCGTAGGCGAAGATTAATGTATTTTTTTCCATGTAAGTATCTATCGTAGGTACATAATAACATTTTATTATTAGTATTTCACAGCTAGTAACTTGTAATGTCGTCGTCGCGCGTTCCAGCCATGAGCCAATTGATCGGAATAACTTTAAATGTGGAAATAATTCGAGTTTTATTGCTTTCAGATATCTATGAAATGATGCACTTACTTGGGCGAGAATCATCTGCGAAGATTTACCTACGATAACGAGATGTTCGGCGAGATCTGTGCGACTCTTTCCGGTCGTCTCTGCGGACTGTTCATTGATTAGCTGCAGATCGTTCGTGTTAACGGTAGTTGAACTGAAAGGTAAACTAAATTATATGTAACTATGACTTTTCTACTTTTCTTTACGTATCTAACCTGTTGTTAATGTATTAATCGTTAATCTCTGAACGTGCTAGAGACACTATAGAGTTGCTAACACAAAAACACTGGTAATTATTTTTTGTTTGTATTTTATAATTACCTCGTATCCGAGTCTATATTACTTTTATAGATTTCATCCTTTATAGTAGTATTTATAATGATGAGAAAATGATAACTTGGATGATAGAAATATTCGTATTACCCGAAGAATTTCTCGTCGATCGATTTCCACTACCTAGATAGACATATCGACGCAGAAAGAGGCGAGAGAAAAGAATGTACAGAAGTCAATTTGACGACTTCATAAAACGCAGCAACATTGGCACCTTTTTTGCAGTGTTAAATAATTGATTGAATCGCGCGATTGTTACACACACCTTAAAGAAATATAATAGAAGATAATAAACTGTACGAGGAGTTATACTACGGCGAGAGCGAGATGTAATACATTTTTTATAGACTTCCAGCAGCGTCAGCAGCCGGCTTCGATTCGTAGAAAACACCCTTAAAGTGACGTTTTTCACATCATTGATTTTCGATAAATAACCTTAGCTTATTTACAAACGCTTAACGAATTCCCTTTCAAAGGCTACCAAAGCATGTGTTACGCTGGCAGGGGGTAGCTGATGGCTAGTTTGGTCTTTTTTATTAGCTCCTTGTATCTATTCATATAGGTCTATACAGAAGCCTAATAAATACTGTTACCTGTTGCCGAATACCGGAGAAGGAGATCGCCACGGAATGCTCTAACTGTTCGGGAGTCTTGTGGTTAAATGGAAGTCTTGCCACGATTAACAATATTGTTTACCCGGTACCTGCAGATTTTACCAGTGTATTAAATGGTCGTCATTAGACGAGAATTGAAAATGTTCGGGTTATTTCGAGAGTGTAACGCAGCGAGTGGGATTCGCGGAGGTGATTTCACCTTTGGCTGCATGAATTTGTTATAAGACGAATCGAAGCAAGGCTAGCGACTTGAAATTTTCTAGGGTGTATCTCGATCTTCTCCCGAAGTGGTGGAAGGTTGAAATGTTGAATGTGAGAATTATCGCCCCCCCTTTCCAAAACAATGATAGATTTATTTTTTTTGTAGTTTTAAAAATACTTTTATTTCAAAAAATTTGAAAAATGAGAAATTGTTTACCTCAAAAACTGATATTTTTCTTCTTCAAAAAAATTGAGAGCTTTCATAAAATGAAAATATAAGATATATTTTTCAATAATTATTAGAGATTTAGGCCCATATTCTGAAACATACCTTAACTTTAAGGGTTCCTTCTGAACTAGTGAAGGACGAATCTGACGATTGTGATTCGTTAAGGAGTTCCTTTAAGGAATAGTCGACGTTAAGGTACGTTTCAGAATATGGGTCTTATTCCTTAAAAAAAAAAAAAAAAAAAAAAAAAAAATACACTGACATTGAAAGAAAAATCTTTCTAGGTTAGGAAAAAAACGATTTTCCATATTTCTTTATTTGGGTAAAAAATATTGAGAAATAATTTCTTTTTTTTCTCGTTAATAATTATAAAATTGTTTTCTGTAAAAAAGGAAGCGAGAAAATGACACAAAAAAGTAGATTTTCCCTTGAAATATGAGGTATTTTTTCTTCAAAAAAATTTGGACTTGAATGTTTTGGTTGATTATCAAAAATAAAATAAAAATTCTCCAGAAAAGAATTGAAAGATTTTTTTACCAATAAATTTAAGCATATTTTCCATTCAAAAAATTGAAAAAAGTTGAATTCCAATCAAAAAATTGAAGGGTTTCCTTCTGAATAATACAAAAAAAAATACATTTTGAATTTTTTTACTTATTTTTTATTTTTATTTTTTACTTACATGAGGTAGGTACTTTAAAAAATAACCTTTTTTGTGCTAGCTTCAAAAAATTTAGGTAGTTTTTATTCAATGAAAATTTAAAAATTTAAAAAAAAATTTCCAAAAAAATGTTCAATTTTTCAACAAAAAAAAGTAGATACGTAGGTGATAACTTCGATATTTTTCTTAAAAATAAGGATTTTTTTTCCTAAAAAATTGCGAACGTTTTCAACATTTTTTATTTTTATTTTTATTTTTTTTTTGTAAATTGAGATACATATTTGAGATAATTTTTATTCCAGGAAAATTTTTAAAAATTTCTTCAAAATAAGTACCTCTACCTACCTAATTGATTTTTTTTTTGCAAATAAATGTTGTTGTTTTTTAAGGCGCATAACATTATTTATATGTACTTACCTACCTATAATTACCAGGATAAATGTTGAAAATTTTCTATTCTAGAAATTGAAAAAATCCTGATTATCAATAATTTTTTTGTTATTTTTTGTTAAATTACACGTAAAGTGAGATTTTTTCCCTTTAATTTTAAAAAAGAAATCTTCAAAAAGTTTAGAATTTTACTTAATAATTACTATGGTATTTTTTTTTTTGAAAAAATTTTTGTACGTCGACATCGAAACTAATTGAGATATTATTGTTATCTTGAGAAAATTCCCTATTTTTTTTTCCAAAAAAGAATTTAAATTAATTTTTTTTCTGTTCCAAAAATTTAAAAAAAAAAGTATTTCCAACAAATATTTTGTTTCAAGAAAATTTAAACAAAGTTCTTTAATCAACAATTTTTTTTTTTTAAGTAAATAGCGTGGATAAAATATATTTTTTCTCCAAAATATCAAAAAAAAAAAAATGAGAAAAATTTGTAGTAGGTAGAAACCTAAAGAAGAAAAAAAAGAAATTTTTCCCTAAAAAATTTATAATTGAAAAAAGTTCAACTTTTTAAAAATTTACCTATTGATTTTCTCGAGTAGCCTACAAAAAATTGAGGTATTTTTTCATTTTTCAATAAAATTTTAATTTTTTTCTTCAACATAGAATTTGAGAATTTTCCTTCTGGAAAGAATGAAATATTTTTTTACCCAGTAGGTATGGTAATTTTTTTTCATAAAAATTTATAAAAAATTGAAATTTCAAAAGTAGGCAATTATTGAGATATATACCCCTCCCCCCCCCCTTAAACAAGGTAGAACATTTTTTTGTGCTAAAAAAAATTAAATATAGAATAGACTTTCCCAAAAAAATTTAGAATACTTTGAATTTATTTTCTGACTTTTAAACAGTTAAGAAATTTTTGGTGCGGACTTCAAAAAAAATCTGATATTTCTATTGCAACAAAACTCAAAAAAAAATCTGTAAATTTTTTTTTGAAAAATATTGTGTTTGGATTTTTTTTAACTCGTGAGATTTTTTAGAAAATATCTACTACGTGGAAAAAAATAATCTTTTGTCATTGGTAAATTTAGAAAAAAAAAAATCAAATAAATCGAATTTTTTTCCTCTAAAAATTGTGGCCACGAATTGAAATTTTTCTCAAAAAATGGATTTTTTTAAATAAGAGGCTTGTCTAGACTTCTCTCATTATAAAATAATTTTTTTTTTTTTTTTAAATGAAAAATTTTTCTTTCAAAAAGAGAAACAAAAACATTGAGGTAGGTATTATTATCAAAAACTTGACTTATTAAAAAAAAAAAAAAAAGAGATTTAGGTATTCTCTCAAAATTTTTTTGAGATTTTGTTTGCAAAAAAAGTGAAACTAAAAATATTGAGATTTTTTTCTAAATTAGAGATTGTTCTCCTAAAAATAGAAATTTGTTTTCTTGAAAAAAAAAGACAAAACATTTACAATTTTATTTTTAAAAATTGTGAACTTTTTTCTTCTGAAAATCAGAGGTAGGTAGGTCCTAGGTACTTACTCTTTCTACCAAAAAATTGTAAATTGGGAAATTTTTTACTTATTTTTCTACACTATGACTTCAAAAAAATATGATATTATTTTTTATTCGAGAAAATGCAAAAATAAGTATTTTTCATTGTGAGCTTATTTTCTTTTTTAAAAATGGAGATTTTAATACCTACGTATAGTGTGTTTTTTCAATTTTTGCTTTTTCGGAGTTTCTCAGAGTGTAGCTCATTTACTTTTGAAATTTTGTGTGCAGCTCGAGCACCTGAGCTACTGCCATGTTGTCGACTATACGAATGGCGAAGGTTAAATCACGTCTGCGGTAGCTCGATTCGGATAATACTCTTATGATAGATGCTCGTTTAAAGAATCAAAACCTACGCACATGTCAAGAGCAGCCTGAAAGGTGTTTGGAGCTTAATCCTCCCAAAGGGGGTAATATTTCAGCGCAATAATTCGATGAAAATGACGAACCCGAGTGAATTTTAATTTCGCTCGTATCGCCGCATGATTAATGGATATTCTTTCTCATTACCTAAGGATTTTGAATTTATATATGGTACATATCTTAAATATAGACGATTAGCGATACTTGGTCGATCTAATTTGCAAACTCGTTTCGCAAATTGCCTCTTCATCTATGCTCTAGAACGTACCGTCCGTTGATTTATTCTGATTGATTTTTAAATCATTCTTGAAGCTTCGCCCGCGCCATATCTATACACAAAGGTGTTAAAGGTTAATTGATTCTTTAGCATATATAGGTACAAATATATAGGTATCATACGGGCCTAGTTATCGTATCTGTGCTTAAACTATGATGAAGATAAGAGACGAACGCCAGTAAACGAGACAAATGCCACCCTTTTATAGCGTAGATAAACAGCAGGAGATGATTGGACGATTAAAGGGATGTTTGGTATTGGGGTAAATGTTTTATAAACGAATTGATCTGATAGTGTTACACGACTTAACCATACTCGCACCCTCGCTAGATATAATTTCATTCGATTTAGACGAGTGTTACCATTTCATTGGAACAATAATACGACTATTTATCTAACTACGTACGTTTAAAACTGGTATCCAACGTGTGGTAACAACCCTCCCGGGTAATATGGCTCGTTAACGTTCCACCAAAGATACTTTAAACCGAATCAAATTTGCAAAACAATAGCGTACTAATTTAACAACTTTCGCGCCTATACCGAGATTATATTTCGAATTCTACTCGCAAATGTACCTACTATACGTACTTGTATGTAGTGTTCTGTGGTTTCTTTAGAATATTTTTTATCTTTTTTTAGCCTTGTTTTTTCTCAATTTGTCAAAAAAAACCAAGGCTATTACGCTGTATCATGATGTGGGAGTTGAGGGGGGGAGTAAGTACAAAATCCGTTTCATGATTCCAGAAGTCCATTTTGACCATTTTCACCAATGTCTGTTTATTTGTATAGATATATATACATATATACATATTTTTTTCCCGCAGGTTTTCAGCCCCTCGCTCAGCCCCTTTTTCACCAAATAAGTTCAAATTCGGGCTATAGGGTTTATTCAAAAACTATATTTTGTGTTTGGAGTGTGAATGACCTTGAACAAAAATTCAGATATATCAATTTTGTTATGGAGGGGATGAGGGAGCAGAAAATCGCAAAAAATACCAAATAAAAAACCAGGGGATGGGAAATGAAATGTTGTACAACATATTCAAAAATCAGCTTCCTAGAGCAATTAGGAGGGGAGAAACCGGTTATTTTGTCACTTTTTTGACCTTGAAACATTTTGTGTCACGGCTACAGGTCACCCAAATTGACCTAGGGGGCTGTTCTTCGACATGTATATTTGGTAGGGGTCCTAGATGTGCCTTTTGGGGTTTCGACCTTTCAACCCTTTCCACCCCCTTCCACCCCCAAAAAACTCAATTTTGAGGTCATTTTATGCTGTTTTCAAGTTTGTGTCACGGCTGCAGGTCACCCAAATTGACCTAGGAGGTCGTCCTTTGGCATGTAGGTTCGATATGGGTCCTAGATGTGCCTTTTGGGGGTTTCGACCTTCCAACCCTTTCCCACCCTTTTCCACCCGCAAAAAAGTCAATTTTGAGGTCATTTTACATTGTTTTCAATTTTGTGTCACGGCTACAGGTCACCCAAATTGACCTAGGAGGTCGTACTTTGACATGTAGGTTTGGTATGGGTGCTAGATGTGCCTTTTGGGGGTTTCGACCTTCCAACCCTTTCTCACCCCCAAAAACGCAATTTTGAGATCATTTTTTGCTATTTTTTGCCTTGTTTAATTTTGTGTCACGGCTACAGGCCACCCCAATTGACCTACGAGGCTGTTCTTTGGCATGTAGATTCAGTAGAAGTCCTAGGTATGCCTTTTGGGGATTATGACCTTCCAACTTTTTTTAGCCTTGTTTCATTTTTTGTAGAAGCACTAAGCTACCTGCAAGGCGAAGTTCCGAGGGCGAAGCCCGAGAAACGAGCAAGTGGGTTGGGGCCGCGAAGCGCCCCCCCCCCCCCTAGTTAATAATAAAAACCATTACAAAGCTTCAACAATTCAAGAAGGTGTAAAAATGCAGAAATCATCTTCCTAACTTATGAATTTCGTGGCAAAGTATACAGACCTACAAGATTCAAAATCGAAAAAAACAAGGCTGAAAAAGCTTCGCGCTATCGCGCAAAGCTTTTTTTTATTTTTTATTTTTTTGTATACTCTTATATTATATACAATCTCGTTCGTTTATTTTTTATTTAAACGTTACAAGGATTACGAGGTTCAGAATAATGCGTTTTAAGTTTTAATTAATCTTTTAATAAGAAAAACATTTATACGAAAATGAAAACTACCCGAATGCTTTTATCAAGCGAGTAATTTTCCAAGCACCTTTTTACACCCTTGCCCGTCCGCGCCACCAAATTCGAAATTACAACAAATGAAATAATCCCCGCTTATGTAAACATTAATATCTTTTAGTCATTATAAATTCTCCAACTTTCGAGTATCGGAAACGAAAATTTACCCGAGTGCTTAATATTATCGTGTTAAATGTGCCAGTGATTGGCAAAGTTGAGTTTTTTAAGGGTGAACTTTGCGAGACATTTTTTTTTTAAATTTGTGGATTTTTTTAGTTTAAAAAATTGGAGGGATGAGTTCGAATTTTCAAAGAAGAAAAAATTGGCTTTAAAAAAAATTTGAAAAAAATTTACAAACAAAAAATTTGGAAATTCTGTTATATGGAGTTTTAATTTTTTTTTAAATCCAAGATAGTTTCTCTTGAATTTGTGTGAACATTTTTTTTTCATAATTTTGAAAAAATTTCTTTTAATAAAATTTAAATTATTTTCTTTCTAGATGAAATTTAGAAAATTTTTGGTTTTGACAAAATTCTAAAAAAATGAACAGTTTTTTTTTAAAATTGAGTTTTGATAGAATTATGAAAACTTTTTAATTTGGAAAAACAAAATTCATGTACTTACCTAATTGGAAACATTTTTTTTTACAAAATATTTTGAAAAATATAAATTTTTTCCAAAAGAAAGCTGAATTTTTTAAAAGTTGTGTTTCTATGAAATTAATCAAAAATTTTCGAAATAGTCAGTTATGGTCATCAATCAATAAATCTAAGAATTTTGAAGTAAGAAAATTTCACTAACAAAAATTTAAAAAATTCTTGTTTGCGAAAAAAGGTGTCCTTGATGGGGAAAAAAGGCTCTTAACATAATACCTAGTTTTACTTTGCTACTGCTGAAGTGAATTGTGAATATCGTGTGGCTAATTTTTGGAAAAATTATATTTTTTTGAAGTTTAAATTCTGTGATAATACGTTTTTTTTTTTTTGTAACTCACTGTAGTCTGAAGGTTCGTGTATTTTGCAAAATAAATTACGAACATTATTTTATTCAATTTTCCAAATCTTTGAAATTAAAAAAAAAGTAATACCTAATAGATAATAATGAATTTTATCATTTAAAAAAATGTTTTTACTTGGAAAAACAATTTTTTTTCAATACTCATTTAAGTGGGTAACAATTTTTTTTAATTTCAAAGAAATTCTTGTGAATAAGGAGAAAGTAATTTTTTTATCGTTCAGTAAAACGTTTTATCAGTTTTTGAAAAATTAAATAAACAAAAACCAGAATGTATCTAATTTTCCTTCATATCTTCAAAAAAGTTTTCTTTATTTTTTCAAAAACTCTTGAACTGAAAAAAATAGGATTTTGTAAAATAATTTATATTTACAAAATTCTTTATAAACAATTTTTTTTAAATGAAATCAAGATTTCTCAATTTTTTTTTCAAAAACTCTCGATCTGAAAAATTTTTTTTTTTGCCCAATTTTGTGAATAAAATTTTGTTTACTCTTTGAAATGACGTTTTTATATATTTTTTTCAATGACTTGAGTTGAAAAAATTATATTAAAAAAATGTTGTTTTTTAAATGATTATAAACAATTTTGTGAAAAATTGAAATCATTCCATTTTTTAAATTATTTCTTTCTTAAATCAAAAGACCTATAAATTGGAAAACTTTAAAACATGATTTAGAAAATTTTTTGACCCAATGTTTTAAAGAAATGAATTTAAAAAAATAAAAATAAATTTTTTTTCATAAAAAGGTTTTTTCGGTTTTTTCCAAAAAAATCTTTTTAACTGAAAAATGAAAGGAATGTTCAAAACAAAATTTTCATTTTAAAAAGTTTTTTATGAACAATTTTGAAAAAAAAAAATAGTTTTTTTTTTTCATTTTTTCAAACTTCTAAAAGCTACAGAAGTTTTGAATAGAAAATTCAAAATTCCGATTCTAATTTTTTTCTAATTTTGTAAAAAAAAATATATACCTACTTTTGGATTTTTTTACAAAATAAGTTTGTTTGTAAACTTTTTTCTAGTCAATTTAGCCTTTTTTAAAGAAAATAATATTTTAAACAATTTCTTGGTGAAAGAATAGATTCAATTATATATATTTTTAAAACATCCTGTTGTACATTGGTCATAAAGTGTTTTCTAATGAAATCAAGTTAATATTCTTACTTAATTATAGAGTGGTCCTTATTTTTTACCTTCGGTTTTTCTTTGCTTTCACAGTTTAATGTTGTTTATTTTTACGAGAAAATGATTTCCTATCTCTCATTTTCCCTTAAATGAATTTCAAGTGTACCCTAGTCGCCTCCATTTTGTATAAAAATGAAAAAATTGATCGATTTTTAAACTCTTGCCTTCTTTGAGTAGGTATAACCCATCAAAGCTGTTTCATTTCATGGAAATTAATTCTCTACTTATTTTTTTATTTTTTATCAACTCATAATTTTTTAAAGATTTTTCTAAAAAAAAAAAATTTAAAAATATAAATAATTGACTTACCTACCAACTGTTATGCATCTGAAGTTATTTATTTGTATTATAAAATAATTCTCTGTTTATCAATTTTCCTCCAACTGAATTTGAAATAGTGATTCCAGCTTTCCCGTTTTGTAAGTAAAGATAAAATTTTCGACTTTTTGAATTTTTTTGTTTTAACATAGGTATCAAAACATTTCTTATTATCATTTTTTTTTTATTAATTTGAAGAAAAAAAGGTTCCTTAATTTTTTTGAATTACAAAATATTTTTTAAATTTTCATAGGATTTTTTTTGTAAAGAAACTTTTGAATTTCCAAAAAAATCAATTTTTTGAAAAAAAGATAAATTTTTGGTTTGGTCTCAGTTAAAAAAAAGAATCTTTCAATGTTTTGTTTAAAAAAATTCTGAATTTCCTCGAAATAGTAATAAAAAAGAAAAGATTTTTCTCGAGTCAAGCTAAAAAACTACTCATGTATTGAAAATTATGTGCTTCCTTTTGAGGAAAAACTCTTTATCAGTCTCTTCATTTGTTTGAAAAATAGCAATTTTTAGTCCTTTTTCTTTATTTTAAATTTTTTTCTTTTTTGGAAACTTGATTTTTTTTTCAAGTTTAGCTATGTAGTATGTAGCCAAATAGGAAATCACCCAATAAGATGAAGTATGTGGTTAAGAAATGAGGATTACTCCTCCCCCTCTAAAATTTTCCAACAAACCAATAAAATCGTCTCATCAAATACGTATTAAATTTCACAAAAAAATTCCACCTTTCAAAATCCTTATTTAAATCTCGTCGAAGGAAAAATTTTGCCAAAACCCAGACAATTTTGAGAACCCGATTTTTGCTAACTCTTCGCAAAACACCATCATCGCCGTAGCATTCTCGAAAGAATACACCCAAAGAGGGTATCCTATACGTACACAGAATAGCGAGCTATCTACACCATCTACCGAAGAGAAAGAGAGAAAGCAAGCTTAATGGTAAAATGATAATAGGATTTTCTTTCGGGCCCGTTAAATTGATAGCTGTTACCCCTTTTCGCGATTAAAAGTAAGCAACCGGCGCTATATTGTTGTTAGTGTATTTGCCTAAACCCATTACGCTCATAATCCGTGACGGAAGACTCAAATTGCGCTGCACTTAGGAGCTTGTTAGGGCGCGTTTCGGGAACACCCTTCTCGGCTCAGCTATACTACTATAATTTTCGCAACCATGCTATTCACTCCTCTCCTCTCCTCCTCCACCCTCCTGTACTTGTACGCAGCCTCTCTTCATTCGCTCGGCGCTGTACCATTTTTCAAAAATAAGCTGGTGGGTTTTGCCTGCGTTTTCGTCGAGTTGATACGCGAGGTACGCGCGTCTTGTTGTCATGACAACAACGCGAATTTGTTAGTTACATTGTCATCAACTCTAATGGATCATATATCAACCCTATATAGAGTAAGATTTTTACTATTCGTGTTTTTTTTTCTATTTTTTTCCATTGTTTTTTTTTATTTGTAATTTTTTTTCAACTGTTTGAAAAAAAACTCGCTCGTGCCTGCGTCACCAGGTTGTCTAACGGTTATGAAAATCATGAAAAAGTCATGAAATTTGAAAATTGGTCATGAAAGTCATGAAAATTTTTCAAAAAAATCACTAGGTCAAGAAAAGTTATGGATTTTTGATTCGGGCAAAATTACTAATTCGCTTATAAGTGAAATTTTTTCAAAATATTGTGATTTCTCTGAAGACAAAAATCCTCATATTTTCTTAAAATGAAAAAAAAAATGAATTTGTCGAATGAAAAAAAATGAATTTTATTAAAGAAAAATGAATTTTTTGATACAAAAAATTTTAAGAATTGTTTTGGAATAAAAAACATTTTCATACCACTAGGCTTAGGTACCCAGTTGCTGTACAGGGTACAGTGTACAAGATGTTTAAAAAAATCTCAATTTTTTTGAAGTAAAAATATTTTTCAAACTTTGGCGAAAAAATTCTCATCCTTTATTTTATCGTTTTGGAATTGAATTGTTTTGAAATAAAAATACTTTTCCAACTCCAGAGTAAAAATCTCAATTTTTCGATTTTTTTTTTTTTCATTTTCTGCAAAATAGAAATATTTCTATTTTTTGGGAAGAAGGTTTCTGTTTTTTAGAGAAAAATTTTCTTTTTTGGAATAAAAAAAAATTAAATATCTACGAATTTTTTGGTTCAAAACTTTTTAAAAGTTGTGCTTTGAAATGAAAATATTACCTACTTATTTTTTTTGGAAAAGAAAATCTCAATTCTTCTGGAGTAGAAATTTTTTCAGAGGAAGAAATTTCAGGATTTTTTGAAATAAAAATATTCAAAAATTTTTTTTTTGGAGGAAGAATGTTATAAAATTTTCTAATGTGAAGATATTTTTTAAAATTTCTGTGGAAAAGTTTCTCAATTTTTTCTTTGTAAAGAAAAAAATTCGTTCAATTTTCGAAAAAAAAGCTGCGATTTTTTTTTCGAACGATAATTTTAAAAATTCTTCTGAAATAATAAAATCTCAATTTTTTGGGGATCAATTTTTTTTCATTGATTGCAAAATAAATAAATAAAATATTTTTGAAACTTTGGCTCGAAAAAAACTGAAAAAAATGTTTTCCCATTGAAAAAGTTGTTAAAAATTTTTTCAGGAGAATTTTTCGTGTGAAAATTTTTTTGTTTCATTTGTGGGAAAACTTTTTTTCTCATATTACATCATGAAAACAACTTCATTTTAGGGAAGAAATTGAATTACACCCTCGAAAATTTTAAGTATTCATTGATTTTTTTTTGAAATTGTAGATTTTTTGGGTTCAAAAAAAGGGGTCTCGGAGTGCATAGGCATAACTTGGGGGGTTCAAGAGGCATTAACGCACAACCACATAACATAATAAAAGAAAATTATTTTAAAGTGAATCAAGAAAGAAATTGAATTTCGGCTAATAACGGTTTTTTTAACCTTTCTTATTAATTTCCAATTTTTAAAAATTGTTACAAGAGTTTTTTTTTTTTTTTTTTTTTTAATTTCGTCAAAAACATTTTTTTGAGGATTTTTTTTGAATCATATTTTTACTTAGAAAATTTTCAAACTCCTTTGAGAGCCATTTTTTTTTTTTTTTTTTTTTTTTTTTTTTTGTAAATTCAGCAAAGATTTTTTTTGAAGAGTTCTCAAATTTCCCTTCAATTTTTTAAAATTTCTTTTGAAAAGAAGTTGATTTTTGTTTAATTCAGACAATTCCTTTGCATTTAAAATTTTTTCAAATATTCTTTGAGAACAAATTTTTTGAAATTCAGTAAAAAAAACTTTTTTTTTTAAATTTTGAATGAAGGAATTTTTTTACTTTTTTTAAATTGAAAAATTTTCAAATTTCTTTTTGTTCAAGTTTTGTCTAGGAACAAGTTTTATTGATTTTTTTTATTCATTCAATTCCTTTATATTGAAAAAAAATTCTAATATCCTTTGAGAACGATTTTTTTGAAATTCATTTTTCAAATTTTGGTAATTTTTTTTCTGCACTTTTCTTGAGTTGAAAATGTTGTGCAGGAAATAATTTCTTGGAAATTTTGTTGATTTTTTTTTTGAACTTTAGTCAGTTCCTTTACATTAATTTTTTTTTTTTAATTCCTTTGTAAACCACTTTTTTTGAAATTATTATTTGAGTGAAGAAGCATTTTTTGCCTGTTCAATAAAATAAAGGTGTTTTTTTTTTTCAGAAAAAAAGGCCCCGAGAATTTTTTGTTCTTGGATCCGACCTGGCTCTCGCCAACCCTGATTCGCCCCCTCCCTCAATAATTTTTTAAATAACTATTTACTACAAAATATAGGGAAAAATAAGGGAATTTTTTTGCCTCCTCCATTTTCCGTTCAAGTTACGCTTATGCTGGAAGACGAGCCCCTGAAAATGCAGAAAATATTGTTCATAAAAAAGTCGTGAATTTAAAAAAAAAAAAAAAAAATTTAGACACCACGTGCGACATGCATGTAGTGTACTCTTTGTATGGTATAAAAATGTTTATATTTCGTGTACACACGAATGTTGTCATCGATATGATAACTCGTCTCGCGTATCATTAATTTAAACCCGAAAAAAACCAACCGTATCGAAAAGGTCTTCGACTTGTTTATAAGTTTTGACTAAATATGAAGAATGGGCCATCATAGAAAGGGAGGGAAAAATCTGTCAGTTTTGTTTCTTGGAAATTAATAATGGTAAACAAAACGTATATATCCGGGGTTGTACCTACAACTACACGTACTCGTACATGTTTCCTCGGCTCTGATTTCATTGTAGCAAACTGCAGCCAGTCTTTGGAGTACAAAAATCCCACCCACGAGAAGCACTTAACGTTTGTTATGTAATTTCCAAATTGACTGGTTTTCGGTGTTACACGTCAAGGTGTTATGCTAAACGTTCGAGTGTTCGGATCTTGCTGTATGATGAATGATCTTGGTGAAATGACCAGAGGGTTGCAGGGTTGTTTTTGTTTACAACTTGACAGGGGGTTGCCTCAAATACGGTATTTAGGAACTTCACAACCTGAAAAAGAATTGGAAAAAACAAGCCTATAATCATAATCTAAAGGAACGTGCGCTGGTATCCGCGAGTTATCTATCTTATTAATCTATTAAGTATCAAATTTAACTCACAAAAAGAATTCGTCTAGTCCGTGGAGGTTATTTTGATCGGTACGTTTGAGCCAGATTGGGACATTAAAAGAAAAAAAAAAAAAGGGAGAAGAAATCCATAAAACGAAAAAAAATACTACGTTCGAATGTCATATCTGGTATAGTCTCGAATTACAATATATTTAAAGCCAGGGTGAGGGGTATCCGCGAAGATGAAATTTCATTTTTAATTACAACCCGTCAAATCCGCCCATTAATGGAGATTTTCTATAATAAAGTTACGACCTTATAAGAAATTCCTAAATTTATGACCATACCAAACATCAAAATGCTGCTCGTAATTAACAATATAAAAATTTCGACTATCGTAAAAAAAAATAGAAGAAGCGAGCGTTATAATAAAATGTATTTAGTGGAGAGAGAGAATTGGGTGCCGCCAATAAAAGCCCAGAGTTTGGGTATATTTTGTGCATGTATAAATTACCTCATAGCTAAAGATACCTCTATACTCGAAGCATATAAAGGGAAAAAAGATACATAAGTGAAGCTGAATACCAGCAACCCTATAATTAGTGAACATTAAATAGGGCTATTAGCCGCGATTCCTTTTACCTCCCGCTAGCCAAGTAGACGTTGAAATATGGCTTTAAGAGTCGTTTTAGCCGGCCTGCTCACTTCGCCGTGATTCGTACACGATTTTAAAATTTCACATGTGCGAGAGGTGGGATACGCCAGTGTCGAATACCTATAGTAGACGGTTGTAAGAGACCAAAGCCTTGGAATGAGTGGTAAAAAGGTAGCTTTGTTTTTAGGATATTTTGATGTACGAGTGTAAGAGGTTACCGTTTAATAGGATTTTTAGAGTTATGAGATGACCGACGTCGTTAGATCGTGGGAACTTTGAGAGGAATTTTGTCTAAAAATGTTTTGTGTCAAAATGAAAAATTTCAATACCTAGTAAAAATATTTTGAAACCAAAAATTGCGAATCATTGGAACAAAAAATTGAACTATCTTGGAAAAAATTGAAAATTTTTTAAAACAAGATCAAAGAATTTTTGGAAAGAAGAAGAAAAAAAATCAACTTTTAAAAAATGATTATATTATTTCAAACAAAAATTTAAAATTTTCGAGTCAAAAATCGAAAATAAATATTTTCAAAAAATAATTTTGGTAGGTACCCTTGAAATCAAAAATTAGAATTTTTGAAAAGACGACGCGACGTGAGCATTATATTTTTGAACTTAAAAAAGGAAAATAAATCATTTTTACACGGTTATAGGTATACTTATCTACTTCAAATCAAAATAATTAAGGATTTTGGAGAGAAAAAAAAATAGAAAGAATAATTTAGAATTTTTTCAAACAAAAATTGAACGCTGTTAAAAGAAGAATAATTGAGCAATCATCAAACCAAAATTTTGAATTTCAAAAAAGAAAATTGTAGACTCTTCAAAATGAAAAATGAAAAATTTGAAAAGAAAAAGACAAGTGAGCAAATTAAATAAACAATTAGCATCTCTCAAAAAAAAAATCCAAATCTTCAAACCGAAACTGAATATCCAAAAAAATAATTTTAGCACTATTGAAATCAGGATTGAAAATTTTTGAAAAGAAAAATCAAGCAACTTAAATTTTGAATAATGAACATTTCATGCTAAAATTGAAAAAAAAAAATTCGAAATAAAAAACTGAGTAGCATTAAAACAAAAATTGAGTGCTAATAGAAAAAAAATACCGTACTTAATTGATCTATCTTCGAAACAAAATTTTAAATGTTAATAAAGAAAATTGTGGACCCTTCAAAATGAAAAATTTGAAAAGAAAATGCGAGCAAATTAAGTAAAAAAATTAGCATGGTAGGTATTATTAAGTATTAAGTAGGTATTAAAAAAAAATGAAAATTTTCAAGACGCAAGAAATTGAGCTATCTTCAAACTGAAATTAAATATTTTTAAAATAGAATTTTAGCATTCTTGAAATCCGAATTTAAAGTAGGTGTTTGAAAGGAAAAATTGATTAAATTGAATAGAAATAATTGAGAATTTTTTCAAACAAAAATTGAATGCTGTTAGAAGAAAAGTAATTAAGCAATCTTCAAACCAAAATTTTAAATTTCAAAAAAAAATTACTCTTCAAAATGAAAAATGAAAAATTTGAAAACGAAAAAATGAGCAAATTGAATAAGAAATTAGCACGTTACTTATTTAAAAAAAAAAAAAAAAAAATGAAAATTTTTAAGGCAAAAAATTGACTTATCTTCACATAAAAATTAAATAATAAAAAAGATAAAATTTTGAATAATGAACATTTCATACGAAAATTGAAAACGTTATTTTTCGAAATAAAAAACCACCAGAGAAAAATTCCAAATTTCGTAGTCCAAGAATTAATCATTATTTTAAATCCAAAATTACAATGGTTCCATTTAACTGAGTCTTTCTATGTAAATTTGGAGATTTGATTGAGAACGAAAAATTTCAATATTTGAAAATTTACTTGCAAAGGCACCTTTAAAAAATTGCAAAAATGCGAAATTTCGCAATTTAACCAATTTAAAGTGGTCTGCGGCTTCTGCAAATGGTTGCAATCGACTCGGAACAACGAAATACACCTGGAAAACACCATTTCACCTTCGAACTGTATAATTGGGAACGAAAAATTGCAATATTCGAAAATTCACTTGCAAAAGCATCTTTAAAAAATTGCAAAAATGCATGTTCCAGGACCATCAATTTAGGCAGGACTGTTAAACAGTGTTTTGAGAGGAATATTTCAATTGAAAAACATTTTTTCAAAAAAAAAATTTGAATTGTTTTTTCTTAAATTTTCAACAAAAAAAGTTAAGATTTTTTTCTAGAAAATTTTTCAATCCAATTTTTTCATTAAATGATTTTTTTCTAGAAAATTTTCTTACCGTCATTCTTTTCGAGACATTTTTTCACAATTTTTTTTTTTCGATTAATACCTATAACAATTTTTTTTACATTTTAACGAATATTTTGAGAGATTTCCCAAGAAATTTTTTCTCATTTTTTTCAATAAGAGAAAATTAAGTAATTTTTTACATTGATTTTTTTTCCAGAGTGCTAAAATATTTTCAAAATTTTTTGGTTCAGGAAAGAGTCTACATTGCAAATTTTTTTTGAAATACATAAGATGAATATTTTCATCAAACCTTTTTTTCTTGACAGATTTTTCTCTAAATTTTCAGGAGTTTTTAATTTTCTAAGGGTTCTTTTAAGACTTTTTTCTCATGAGATGATTTTTTACGAGAACTTTTTTCCAAGTATAATTTTTTTGAGAGGATTTTTCACATTTTTTTTTCTTTGTGATTATGATTACCATAAGTATAATTTTTTAAAGATTTTTATAAATTTTTCAAGAGAATCGAATCCACACTTTTTTTAATCTCCCTCCCCCCCCCCTAAAAAAAAACTTTTACCATTTAATTTTTTTTTCAGAAATGGATACCTACAAATATTTATACCTATTCTTTGAAAAGAAATTTCGTCAAATTAAATTCTATTGTAAGCAGAAAAATCAACTGAATGAATTTTCATAAAAACTAAGTACGTATAACAACGTGAAAATATGAGAAAAATATTTTAAATATTTTTAAAATTTCTGAAAAAATAACGAAAATTGTTGAAATAAATTTCAAAACATGTTATAAAAATCAAAAATGTAAAATTATCAAAATGATATTAAAATTAATTAATTAAAAACAGGGAAAATCAGTTCTTATAGAGAAATCAACAACCTATTCCAAGTAGGTTTCCCCCTCTTCTTTCGAAATATAAACAGCACGTACGAGCAGATAAGTAAAGTACATTCGACTGCACCCATGTAGGTACAAACATATGTATTTTTAAACTATTCGATATTTATGACAAATTACAATTCGGTACAGATATAAGATGGGCTTTGATATTGTCGTAAACCCTTCGTTCGAGTCGATTAAAAAAATTACACCGAGGGGCGCGCGTTAGTGAAACATTTTGTTTAAATATAAAAATGCATTATCTTTAATGGTTTTCGTCATCGCGTGATTTCATTGATGTTTGTCATCGAGTCGATTAAGTCGTATATTTTTAATCCGAACGTGCCACTTACGATAAGACCGAATATACGAGAGTTTTCGAGTATTAATTCATCTCGATGACGTCGGGCTTGCTGCTCGCTGAGCTTTTTTTCCATCGTATAAACATACCATAATACTTTGTCTATAACAGCTTGATTCATTTCGATTAGAACGAATGAAAAAAAGAGAATAAAAAACCAGCACGCATCTCTTATTAGTTAATACGAAAAGGAAAATCTGCCAAGAGTTTTGTTTTTAAATCAGAGAAGACGAAGAAGAGGAAAAAGCAGAGAAAATAAAATAAAACGCCTCCTCGCCTTTCTTTCTGGCTCGCAACTCGGAGAGAAGAAAAATTAAGCCATTAATACCCCGCCAAGACACCGGAATAACGAACCTAAACATCGAGACAACGCAAACCATCCAAGGGAAAAGGTTTATAGCTTTTGGCAAAGAAATTGTTATTACGTAATATAAAATGAAAGCCTGCAAATACCAAATACATTCTAGGCTTGCGTTTAAGAGTAATAACGAGAAAGGATGGCAACATTGCTCCCAGATTAGCACTTCATTTGGAGCCGCCATTTCGTAAATACCTCACTCGTGATTGGCTGAGAGGTTTTAATCGATTATTCCCGAAAGAGCTTTAGACTTTGGGGTATGAGAGAGACGCCACGGCAGCCCAACTTGGGTGCTTTTACACCGAAATTACCCCTGAATCTACGTCTTCGAGCATTATATAGCCGGGCGTAGTAGTATCTCGTCGTCATCGCGTATTTCGCTGCAGTTGGACCCAAAATTGGGTGCCCGATTCTTATTTTATAATATGCTCCGGCATTTATTTTTTGGGTTGAAAGCGTAGGAAGTAATTTGATTTGAAAATACAAAAATCGAAAATTTTATTTAATTTATTTTCGATGTAGGTAGGTAATTTTGCAATTTTTGGATAAATTTTTGATAATTAATAAATTACAAATGGAGTTGTATAGATTTAAAGAAATCAAAATAAACCATTGAAAAAATCAATAGAAAAATACTTTCTCACGAAACAAAAATTAACTATAAACCTAATTTCAAATTTTAAAAAAATTTTAAAAAAATCACACCATAGAATTTAATTACCTAGGTATCTGCTTATTAAAAAAAAAAAAAAAAAAAAATTTTCCCCCCTTTAAAATAACCCATCCAAAGAAAATTCCAACACTCAACAAATCTCAAAACTTGCCAACAATTTCCACGGCTGAAATTTTGGACCCCACTGGTTTTGCAAAATCGTCGAAACTTTCTCATTTTGTTAAACGACTGTAGAAAAGAGACGAGCAGGGTAAAAAGTCTAGCAAACAGAAGCTATTCATTAATAGACTTCCTGCAGTATGCTGCGAGTTTTCTTCTAAACTTGTAATTCTGTTTTTGTTTTATGTTCGTTGAGAAAGAAAAGGCAATTCTGTTTAATTAAGTAAAACTCGTATTTCGTTTAAAGTAATTTAAAATATCGTTGCGGAGATATATTTACGAGTTGGAAGAAAATTTTAGACTTTTTTTTCCTCTGCGGTTTTGTGTTGCGATTTATTCGGCCAAGATGAAAATGGCTTTAGTGGCGTTGGGACGTGGTTTGACGAATTTCGCCATTTTGCAGGCGTAGTATTTTAATTGCTGTCATAAGAAAGGACGATGGGGAATATTTTGATGATTTTCAGGCGAGGGGGGATGGAAATTGGTCGATATTTTAAATACGAACGATAATTTGATTTTTGAAAATTCATCTTTCTGAAAATTTAATGAAGAGTAGAATTTTAATAATTTTTAAATCAAGTGTAAGGTTTTGAAATTAGAACAATTTTCGAAGGATATATGATTTTTAAAATTTTAAAATTTATGAAAATTGAGTGTGTACGTCTAATATTAAAATTTATGGGTAATTTTTATTCACTATCTTTATAAATTTTTATCGTGGAATCAGTTTTTTTTTAATTTATTTACTTATTTTTCAGAACTTAGTAGGTAAATAGTTAAAATTTTGATAATTTTCAAAGTTTGATAAAAATTCAATAAAAATAAAAAATTTTACGATTTAAAAGAGAAAACATTTTGTCTTAAAAAATGTGGTAGATTTGTTAAAATTTAGTAACTAAATATAAATGAGTAAAAATTCTAAATTCGATAATTTTACAGTTTTATTAAGTTTTTTGGGTCGGAATACTTATTTTTTTAATTCAACTAAATTTTAAATTTAAAAAAAAAAAATTAAAAATTAAAAAGTGATGAGAAAATGAGCAGAAGTTTGAGAATTATAGTTCATGCGACAGGATGGCACATAAAGTAATAAATTTTTATAAAGTTGAAACTTTAAAAATTATAAATTTGTTAAAAACATCTTTTTAAATTCAAGTTTGAGTAATGGGTTTTAAATTGGTTTTTCTGAAAGTAAGCCTAAAATTAAAAATTGAACAAAAAATATTAGGTAGGTAGTTATATTATAGGTAAAACGTTTTTTTGAAACAATTTTTCAAGTTTTTTACTTATTCCAAGAAATTAAAAAAAAAAAAAAAAAAAAAAAAAAATTGAGATTTTTTTTCTGTATTGTTTTTCCCTCCCAAAAAATGACCATTTTCCCCCTTAAAAACTTAAAACAAAAATAGACATTTTTTTCTTGAACAAATTGAAAGATTTTTTGCCAATCCAAAATTTTTTTGAAAAAGTTTACTTTTGAAAAATTGAGTTCACTTCAAAAAATCGAAATCGAAAGACTCCAACAAGCTTAAAATATTAGTAGTCCAGTAGAAATAGGCAAAAAAATGCCAATACCCGCAACAAATTGCCGTAGAACGTTTTTTTGACTTATTCTGCAGGAGAGGGTCTACCCTATCACATATTGAAAAACCTCCCCGATCCGACACCCCAAGTCACTTTTTTCGAGGCTCCAACCCCCTAAAAATCAGTTTTTGGCATTTATCTGGTCGGGGTTCAACTTTTTGGGGAAAATCATCTGAAAGAAAATTATTCTCTATTAAATTTCCTACAACTTTGTTTCAATACATTTTTCTGTGTGAATCTTAGGAGTGGAGCTAGGGAGAGAATTGAAGATGAAGGTTAAGTATTGCGGAGCTACATAAAAAATACGCACACTTTTCAAAGTGCTATAACTCTGCGAAAAATCATTTGAAAAAATTGAAAAAAATTTCTGCGAGGTCCTCTTATCACATATATAGAACCCAGTAATGAAGTGAAAACTTTTCATTTTAATTTGGTGAAAAATTAAAAAATTAAAACCAAAATACACGTTTAGGGGCTCCACCCTCCCCCCCCCCCCAATAATTGAGCTAGGAGTCCAAAAATATTTTTTTTTAATTTTCCCATCATGGTCGTCTATCGAGGGTAAGGAACTAAGGATGTTCCGAATCGTTCTGTATAGCAATTTTAATACACTAAGCATGTGATTTGCCATTTTTTTTGATAGTCCTCGCACCCATGCTCCCTCACTTTTAGCACTCCACAGCTTTACTCCTCTGAATTGGACAGAAAAAGTTATAGAAACAAAGTTGTAGGAAATTTAACGTAGAATAATTTACTTTCAGATGTTTTTCCTCAAAAAGTTTAACCCCGACGAAATAAATGCAAAAACCTGATTTTGAGGGGGCTGGAGCCTCGAAAAAAGTGACTTGGGGTGTCGGATCGGAGAGGTTTTTCAATATGTGATAGGGTAGACCCTCTCCTGCAGAATAAGCCAAAAAAACTTTCTATAGCAATTTGTTGGGGGTCAAACCTCATTTCTACTGGACTATAAGAGAAAGTTCAAAAAATAATTTCTCAAAAAAATTGAGATTTTTTTCTTGAAGCCCATTTTAGACGTTGAAGAAAATCATTTCACCCCCCCCCCCCCCTTCCACCCAAAAAAAACGATTTATTGTTTCCAAAAGACTGAATTTTTCGCAAAAAAATAAAATATCATTTTTTCAACAAAAAAAAAATTGGACTGAAATTGAAATTTTTTCTCATGAAAGTACGTATTTTTTTCTGTTCCGAGAATATTGAAAATTATTAACTTCAAAAAATTGAAATTTCTTGATCCCAGTTTTTCAGAAACACGTTTATTCCAAAAGAGTTGAAAGATTTTTTTTATTTAAAAAAATTGTTTTTTTTCATTTAAAAAAACTGGATGTGTTTTTTTAAAATTTATTTATTGAAAAAACTGAGTGTTTTTTTTTTATTTTAAAAAATGTGTGATTTTTTTCACCAAAAAAACTTGTTGATGATTTCTCACAAAAAATAGATACGAGTAGAATACCTTAGACCATTCAAAAACAACAACCACAACAAAATAGACAAAATATTGACATTTTTTTCTATTCAAAATGTATTGAAAAAATTTTTACTTCCAAAAATTGAGAAAATGGTTCACATGGTCATAATTTTATGCAATCCTCTACATTACCAATTTCTTTGACTTTTTCAGTACCTATTTATCTACTGTCTAAAAGTTACTCCCTCCAACCTTTTTCAAAAATCCTTCATTATTTCTCCAAATTGAAACTTTTAATCTGACTTTGAGTGACTTATCCCTTGAAAGGAAAATTTCCACACTTAATCGGCTCATCCGATCGAAGCCTGCATAGTTCATACACTGGTAATAAAACAAATGGGCGTCCGAAATGGCACCACGCTCATTGGCAATTCGTATTTTCACGAAGTACGTAGACGTACGAGTTTGATCGAGCACCATGCACTGTACACAGCGCACAACTCGACTGAAAAGTGTTTAAACACGTTTATTTGAATGTAATTTGTTTAAATCATCGTAATTACGATAAAACGTGTTGCTATAAATTTACAATGGTATTGAATTACACGTTTAGTCATGATATACTTACTCCAGAGGTACGAGCATGAGCTGACTTCGCTGCTCCGTGTGCATGGCTCTGATTTATCGCCGGCTCGCCAATGTTATTCGTCAAAGATGTAAATTGACTCATCACTGATTATCATCGCCGTATCAAAATCGTGTTTGTAACTGCTTCTCGCGCAGGCTTTTCTACACATTTATATAGTGTATAGTGTTAGCAGCGCGAGGGTATTTTTCAAAATCCCATATGTACAATATATATATATATATATACATACGTACATCGTGAAAAATGCAGAGAATGAGAGAGCAAAACAGAAAAAAAAAGGAAAAAGAAGAGCGTACCTATATAGCAGTTACACATATACAATGAAGATTTATAACGTAATACCATATACAGGATGTCCCACGTACACAAGTTTTTAGTTTCGCAGATTTATTTCTACGATCGTTCGGTATCTCGCAATCATCGTATATCACATCGCTCTGATGAATTTGCCACGAAAAGACTTCTTTATCTCGAGAGAATCTACCGCACAAACGACGTCCACTAACGATTAATACGTAGGCCTGTAACGGTTCCAAATAAAAAAATCAAACCATGCCTACGATCGGGCTTTTTTTCACCAACCCTTTGTACAAATATGCGCAAATATTCGCGTATTCGTGTGCTCGCCACCGCATATAGCACATCGTCGATCAATATGTAAACAAAACAGACTTGTCACTCTGCAAATAAATAGCAAATAGTAGAGTTGAAATATGCGGCCATCCAGGGAAATATTCTTCTCGGTAATCTGGCTTTACTTGGCTTCGTATATATACACTTTTTATACTGTAAGCGCGCACACTCTTCTTCTTATATATCGTTTCGCACGTCTTCCTCACTCCCAGCCTTGTATTTTTTTCCTTTTTCTTATACGCATAGCTAATAAAACATCCCCGCAATTCACATACATACATATATACTCTCTATTATTACTTCATTTTGTCTTTTACAGGGGTGATTTGTAATCCAAACCCTCGACGTTTTATCCCTTTATTTTATGAACTTTCATACTCTATTACCCTCTTTTACATTTTGTTTTTGCCTTTACTCTTTTCTGCGACGCGATGTTTTTCTCTATTCATCTGATGTATATTAAAAGCTCGCCACTATAATATAGGATACCAAAAGCTCGTCTGTATCGAAATTTCACTTATATTAGCTCGGCTACATTAATTTATTCTCCGTTTCGGAGAACTATTATCTGCGCGGTATTTATTTATTCGTCGCGAATTTATGGGCTACTTTTTATGTGCATTATATTATATTTGCAGTATATGCGGATATTATCATTGCGAAGCGGTTCAATTTGTACTTTTTTAATTATCGAATTTATTCAGCGTTGGGTTGGTTGAAGTGTGCAGGGTTGAATTCATTTTATGACTTTTTATTATGGATTATCTTTATTGGTTCCGTTCGAGCGTGCTAATTTTTCAGAAAATTATAAAGTTCGTTAAAACGTGTAAAGAAATTAGTTTTGAATTTGAACAATTTGATCACTTTTGATGCTTTTTACAAAAAATATTGATTTTTTTTTCTAATTTGGAAAATTAAATTTTGAAAAATTCCAACTATAGGCATTATTGAGAGATGAATTATTCATCGGGTATGGCCCTTCTCAAATTATTAAATAACGAAATTTTCACATATGAACACTAATGCCGAATTTTGGGAAGGAAAAAATGACATTTTTTTGAAGGAAAGAATTTCGATTTTTTTAAAACAAAAAATAATTATATTAAATTTTCAAAAGGAAAAAATTCAATTTTTTTTTTTAGAATAGAATTTTATTTTATTTAATGACGCCCGGCGTCTAGGACATTAACGTCAGCTATACAATTTATACTACTCAGAAAATAATTTTAAACAGAAAAATACTAATACTAATAATAATAACATGAAAAACGTAAATCGAATAATATAACATGATGAAAAAAAACAAAGCGAATATTGTAACATGATGAATAAATGAATAAGTGAAAAACGTAAAGTGAATAATATAACAAAAAAATAAGTAAGAGATAAATGTAAATTTTAAGAAAGTGAAAAAAAAAATGTCAATTTTTCGGAAGGAGAGTATGTCAGTTTTTTGAAAAAGCACCAATTTTTTGGAAGGAAAAATATGTCCATTTCATGGAAGAGAAAACTTGTCAATCTTTTTGGAAGAGAAAAAATTCCAATATTTTGGAAGAAAGGAAATGTAAATTTTTTGAGATGGAAAAATGTCAATTCCTTGGAAGAGAAAAATCGTCAACTTTTTGGAGGAGAGAAAAAGTCTACTTTTGGAATAGAAAAAAATGTTAATTTTTTGGAAGGAGGGATAATTATGTTATTTTCTTGGAAGAGAAGAATTTATTGTCAATTTCTTCCTTATAAACAAAAATGTCAATTTTCTGAGAGAGAAAAAAAAATGTTAAATTTCTGGGATGGAAAAATGTCAATTTCTGTGGACGAAAGTGTCACTTTTGGAATAGAAAAAAATGCCAATTTTTTTGGAACATAAAAAATTCCAATTTTTTGAAAAAACGCCAATTTCTTGGAAGGAAAAATATGTCCATTTCATGGAAGAGAAAAATTGTCAATCTTTTCGGAAGAGAGAAAATGTCAATTTTCTGAGATGGAAAAATGTCAATTTCTTAGAAGAGAAAAATCGTCAACTTTTTGGAGGAGAGAAAAAGTCTATTTTTGGAGTAGAAAAAAATGTTAATTTTTTGGAAGGAAAAATACGTAAATTTTTCGGAAGGAGGGATAATTATGTCATTTTCTTGGAAGAGAAGAATTTCTTGTCAATTTCTTCCTTATAAACAAAAATGTCAATTTTCTGAGAGAGAAAAAAAATGTTAAATTTCTGGGATGGAAAAATGTCAATTTCTTGGGACGAAAGTGTCACTTTTGGAATAGAAAAAAATGTCAATTTTTTTGGAAGAGAAAAAAATAATGTCAATTATTGAAAGAGAAAAAAATGTCATTTTTTTGAAAGAGAAAAAATTTCAATTTCTTGAGAGCAAAAAGTGTCACTTTTGGAGTTTTGGAAGAGAAAAAAAAGTAAATTTTTCTGGAAGAGGAAAAAATGTCAATTTTTTGGAAGTAAAAAGTAAATTTTTTGGGAGATAAAAAGTAATTTTTTTGGGAGATAAAAAGTAAATTTTTTGGAAATAAAAATGTGTAAACTTTTTGGAAGGAAGGTTAATGTCAGTTCCTTAGAAGAGACGAATTTATTGTCAATTTTTTTATTAGGGAAAAACTTTTAATTTTCTGGGATGGAAAAAAGTAAATTTTTAGGGAGGAAAGTGTCACTTTTGGAAAAGAAAAAAATGTCAATTTTTTGGAAGAGAAAAAGTAAATTTTTTAGAGAAAAAAGTCCTTTTTTGGAAGAAAAATTAGTCGATTTTTTGGAAGGAAGGATATGTCAGTTCCTTGGAAGAGACAAATTTACTGTCAATTTTTTTATTAGGGAGAAATTTTTAATTTTCTGGTATGGAAAAATGTAAATTTCAAGGGAGGAATAGTGTCACTTTTGGAACAGAAAAAAATGCCAATTTTGAGATGGAAAAATTTCAATTTCTTAGAAGGAAAAATATGTGAATTTCTTGAAAGAGAAGAAATTGTCAATTTTTTAGAGGGGGGAGTCCATTTTTGGATTAGAATAAAAATAATGTTAATTTTTTGGAAGAGAAGAATTTATTTTTAAGCTTGGCGGGGCAGTCCGACCGGACTGCTTAATTTTTGATTTTTTTATTAGAGGAAAACTATCAATTTTCTGAAAGAGAAAAAAGTTTTCAATTCTCTAGGATGGAAAAATGTCAATTTCTTGGGAGGAAAAGTGTCACTTTTGAAACAGAAAAAAAAGTTAATTTTTTGAGATGGAAAAAGTGACTTTTTGGGAGAGAAAAAAACTTTTTGGAAGAGAGAAAATATCAATTTTTTGAAATGGAAAAATTTGCCAATTTTTTGGGACAAGAAATGTCAATTTTTGGAAGGAAAAAATTCATTTTTTTAAATGGAACCATGTCAATTTTTTGGTACAGAAAAATGCCAAATTTTTGGGATGCAATAAAGTGTCAAGTTTTTGGATGGAAAATACGTGAATATGTTAATTTTTTGGAAGGAAAAATACGTGAATAATTTTTCACTTTTTTCACATTATTGTTTGCTTTGTTGAAAATTTTTATTCATATTAGGTTTTTGAATGAATTTTAATTCTGCCTATTTCAGCTCTCAATTTTTCATGATTTTTAATTTTTAACTGATTTTTTTCAATTTTTTTAATTTGAGTTTTGAACTTTTTCCAACTTTTATTTTTATTTCAATCGCAATTTATTTCAATTTCACTTTTTTCAAATTATTCATCAGTTTATCACTTTGTATTTGTTATTCCCCTTACCAATAATTTTATTTCAATTTTGTTTTTGTTCCAACTTTCATTTCTAGTTCAATTTAAATTTTTGAATGCATTTCAGTAACTACCTATAGATGACTAGTTTCTTTTTTTATAGTTTTCATTTTATTTTTCTGTTTGGTTTCAATTTTTAATGGAAAAAATAAGAAGTAGGTATTCGCATAAAATGTCTAAATTTGGCCTACCTAGGCCTACATCGTGCAATATTTCCGTGCACGAATTTAGTCACCATAGAGCGTAGATACATTTTCATCACGACGTTATGGTCACTTTAGTTACCTCGTTATATCGGGCAGAGAGCAAACCAAAAAACGTAATTTAAAGTACGTTGTTTTTTTCACTCCCAGTCCGAGAAAAAAAAAAAAACAGGGGAAAAAATACAATAGCTAGATACCTTGCTAACTCGGTCGAATTATTATTTGGTTATATGTGTAATAGTTAAGTACGCTATATACGAGGCGAAAAACAAGGCACTCGGGTAGTTAAGACGGATAATAAAACCTTCATAGTTTATCACCATAAAGTTAGCTGTTGAAAAGTTCTAAAAAGTGTAGGCTCGCGGTTGTTTGCACGGCTAAAATTACACCGGACATAAATTTCGAAATTGTCCAATCTTTGTAGTCGCTCTCTGGGGGGTAGTTTTTTTGATATGGTCGTTAAAAAGAATCTCTTTGCCGAAGAAATTGAATCGCTGTGTACGCGTATGATGCCAAAAATTGCGTTTTAAAATCGGGCCAAAAAATAACAAAAAAAAAAGAAGAAAAAAAAAGGTCATCAGTCGATGCGAGTAAAAAGGTGACTACTTTTTGATTAGCATTTTGATAAACCCCCTGCTTAGCCCAGGTAGATAATTTTTTAAATGAGACATCGGCCAGGTATTATCATCGTGTGGGTTATATGGATGCTCGAGCTTATCTTTTCGAATATCTGTGTATATTGTGTAAGTAAGACGTACTAAAAAGCCAAATTTTGGTCAAGGGATGTTCCACGAAGGGAGGTATAAGAAAGATGCCATGTTTAGAGAAGTCGCTGTCGGACTTCTCGCAGGGGTTTGTGTGTATAGATTATTATATCGTATCAAACGATCAAATAAAAACAACCACCTTTGAACGTAACGTACACACCCTTATATTGTGTGATCTTGGTGTTTGTGTTTTCCTTCGTCCAATATGTACGATGGTGGATAGATTCTTGTATGGCTGAGTCGTATGTGAGACTGTGAGTGTAATTTTTCTATGGCTTGAGAGGATGAGGAAGAGAGAGAGGATACATAGAGTCATTTTTCTTACAGTGTGACATTACATCTCTCTATGTAAGATGTACGTGTGTGCTTTTACTCCAACAAAACCTCGAACCCTGTTTCTGTTTCTTTGCAATAACCTTAACAAACATAAATATCGCTTTTATAATTTAAGAGATGGTTTTATTGCATCCGATTAGAGAAAGGTTGCATATCAGATCGTCTATATAGTATGTTCGGAGTGTTTAAGAGACGAACGCGCTCCGTTGGCCAGATTCAGATTGTATTTTAATGGCTTTATTGAGACAGCAGCGTGTACTTTATCGGGCGAAACAGGAGGAAGAATCGCGATTCCAACCATTTCGCATCCGCATCTCCGCACTCTCCGGTGCATCATTAAGTAAGAAAATTAACCGAAGAATCGACCAAGGCGAATAAATTACTCGTCGTACGTCTTCGTACCTACGTTAATCGATGATGGCAAAATTGGCAAATTTTCCAGCTTAAATGAGCTTTCATCGAGTTCTAAATTCGATATTTACGTGATGTCGAGTCTCGGCAGCGGTTTAAATCACAGTCCCCCTTCCCTGTACCCTTTCTGGGTGAAAAATAATACTCTAGATGAGGAAAAATACTCGCTCGGCGAGAAAGCTTATTCCATACACGTTTTTGGCTCTGTGACTGGTGAAGCTGCTCTTGGCTCGGTAGAGAGAAACATGGAAAATGGCAATGGCCTTCTCAGCGGTACCATTATTGTAATCATATCTGGTTGTTTTATCGTCGTCGCTTCTTCCACCCTCATAATGAACCCCTATCAACCGAATGAACCTTAGATGCCTATATACGATTACAGCTTGGCGCAAATTTTCAAACATTTTTCAACCCTTTTTGTATTTTAAACGATCACGCGTCTTCCTGTTTTTTAACTTTATATTTCCGCCTTTTTTTTAATGGTCTCGTGCGCCGTGGTCGGCGTATTGTCATCTCATATTGTACGGAAATATAAATACACTGAAGCTCGTACGAGGCTTGGGAAACGTGATGTAACTTATTTAAAAAAATTGTTCATCTTTTATATGTATATATGTACATTTCAGTGCGCTGTATTGTACCTTGGTGGAATATAAGGCTGTGAAAATGGGCAGGAGGGCAGGATTTGAGCGGAATTTCGCGCTACGATGGAGATATCAAGCGCCCTGTTATGGGCTCGCGGTTTGCTTTTCGCCTTGTCCAGGTGTGAACGAATAATGTCTTCCTTTTTTGGGCGATTTTATCGCGTTCGCGGTTCGTCGTACGGTTCAGGAAATTAAAATATTATTTTAGGTTTTAAAGGTATCCCACTCGTTGGACGTCGCTCCACCGTCGCAGAGTCAGATCGATATCGCTAAGTTTAATGGCTTATTTCATTTCGTATACTGAAGAGATTTCCAAAGAATTAAAATTATATATACCTACCGCGAGTATCAAAATGGCAGCAATTTACCAGAAGGTGGTATTTGAGAGATTTAAAATGCAGTCATGAGAAAAATTAAATACTTAGCCAGTGTAGTGTCATGAATTGCAGGATTTGCTGAGGTACTTGGAATTCGGCCGAATCGTTGCGTCGGTTGATTCACCTGAAGGTGAAGAGGAAAATCCTATTAAGTTCAAAAAGATATGATTAGAATAATTTTTCGATCATAATTAAATTTCAAGCCGAATGACACTGATTTTTGATGTCAATTTGTAAACAATTTAAAAATAAATGACCCTTTTCAAAAACGACTCATGGAGTAAAATGAATCAATTTTTTCTACTAAAAAAGTTTTCTAATAGATGAACTAGTTACTCGTGGTTTTTCACGAACGGATTGTTCATTCTTGATGTCGTTCGGTCAAACAAAGTGGATTGATGGATTTTTTTAAGGTTCACCTCCAATAAAATTATTTTATTCTCCAGAATTTTGTCATTTTATAAGTGTCAAATTTTTGCAATTTTTGTCTAGTACAATTTAAAATATTTCGTAAAAATTTCATTTACAAAGTTAAAAGACAAAATTTTAAATTTTTTGGGATGGGATGATTTTTGAAATTATTTTGCATGGAGAATTCTGAAGATATTTTACAAAAATTCAATTTCATTTTTTTTTTAATGACCAACGTTTTTAATAAATTTTTCAAAAAAAAAGATTTTTAATTCTATTTTGAAAGGCAAACATTTTGAATTTTTTGCAATGCATTAAATTTTTACGAGGTCAAAATTTTAGCATTTTACCCCCTCGCCCTCGTCTCCCCTCACCACCCAAAAAAGTTTCAGATTTTCACAGTTTTTCACTAGAGCATTTTCGAGAATATTTATCCAAAATTTTATTCCAGATTTTATTTAAATTCCTATTTAAAATTGAAAATAAATTTTTAAAACGTAAAAAAATAAAATTTTCTCATTAAAAATTGTCTTTGAAAAAAAATTTAAAAAAATCTGTTGAAAAATCTCATATTTTTAATTAAATTTTTTTCGATTATTTCTCTTTGAAATAGTGATTAAGTACAAGGTCGAGTATCTTGCAAAAATTCTTTAAAAATTTGGTTGAAAAGAATTATTGTTTTAAAAAAACAGTCTTTTCCAAAAAATTCTTCATAAAAATTCCTGATGAGAATTGGAATTTCCTCATTGATGAATTCTCCTCGAAAAAATCTCATTGCAGAGTAAAATCATTTTGAAAAAAAATCTCATGAAAAATGTTTTTAAAAAATTTCTTTGCAAAAAATTATTTATTTTTTAAAAATAATTAAAAAACGTTGTTTTCACGTCTTTTCACTTTTATACTTCGTTGTTGTTGTTGTTTTCTAAAAAAAAATTCTCAAAATCCAAAATCTTCAAAAAATGTTGTTGTAAAAAAATTAATTTTAAAATAATTATTAGGTATATTTACTTACCTACTGAGTTAGAAAATTTTCCTTTTGAAAGATTGTTAAAAATTCTGAAATATCTTGAAAAGTTTCTTTTAAATAAATTCTTTCCTAAAAAATTTCGTTGAAAATTTTGCTGCAAAAAATTTTTTCAAAAAAAATCCTATGAAATTTTTAAAATTAAAATTCTTGATAAGAGTTGAAATTTTCTCATTAAAAAATTCTCTTAGAAAAAATATTACCTATTCCAAAATGATTTTTTTTTTTTTTTTTTTTTTTTTTTTTTTGACATAAGTTTATTACAATCTTAAGAGTCTATCTTAAATGAGTAATATATCTGACAATCAACTACTATATGTGACCTGGCGCAGCGATAGGAGCCACAAGTCGGATTTTTTGTTACGCGTTTTTTTCGTGTTTTGGAAACTATAGACCTTTCTGATCAAAATGAGACCAAACCGAACCCGCTATCTCGAAAATTCACGATTTTGTAGGCATTTGAATTTTCATTATTGAAAAATCAAGTTTTGTGAAAAATGAGTTTAAAGAAAAACAGAGAAAATTCTCTACAATAATTACTTTTTCTATCAATCCCCAAAATTTCTCAAAATATTCATTAATTACGTCCATAATTAATTTAAAAAAGAATTCGTCAAGTTGAAATCTCATCTTTTATCGAGAAAACATTGCGACATTGTCAGAACAGATAAAAATGAAGTGTAGAACACGTGTAGAAAAGATTTTAGCGACTTATGGTACATTTTTTAAATCCAATCAAATCTTTTTTCCTCCCACTTCCCGGCCGAAATACGTTATGTGCGTTTGTCATCATGTAGTCTATATGTTTAACCACCAGAATTCGCGAAAAACAGATTTTTGTTATTTCAGACCTTCCTTTACGTTTTCGCCTCTAACTCGAAAACTTATTTTCCGACTTGTGGCCCCTATCGCTGCGCCAGGTCACATATAGTTAATTCTATATGACATGTGCAGAGTAACTTTACATTGAGAGTTCTCTGCTATTTATATTTTTAAATACTTATGACTAAATCGTGTGGTTTTTGACGTTTAAGGCGTCTGATTTGTACACTATTATCCAATAATTGGATAACTTCTGAATTTATATGTCTGTGTAGTCGCTCTTCATGTCTACCTGCATATTCGTGGATGACTTCGTCGACCCATTTCATCTGCAGATCTGCATGCAGTGCGTTGTTTTTCTGGAACCATCTCGCCCCTGGTATGGTTCTTAAGGCTTTGTTTTGTACAGTTTGTATTACTTTGCGATTTGAAGGCTTAGTACACCCCATATCTGGATTCCGTAGGTCCATATTGGTTTTATGACTGTTTGGTAGATGAGTCTCTTGTTTTCAAGTTTCATCTTTGAATGCCGTCCAATCAACCAGTACATTTGGCGCATCTTGCAAGTTGATTTGTGCCTTTTTCTGGTCGATGTGGTGCCTCCAGGTAAGGCCTGCATCAAGGTGCATTCCTAAATATTTTGCGGAATTAGCCACTGGAACTTTGTTTTGTTTGATGTAGACTATGTGGTGTGGGTCACATTTTCTTTTTGCGAATGTGACGTGAGCAGATTTTCGCTCATTGAGCTTGATTTTCCACTTGTCAGCCCAATCTACAATTTTGTTGAGAGCATTTTGGAGGTTTTCAGTTGCTTTGGCTTGAGATTCATGTACTGCCATAATTGCTGTATCATCAGCAAACGTTGCAGTTACAGTTTGGTTGGTTGTTGGTATGTCCGCTGTGTATATGAGGTACAGAAGTGGTCCAAGAACACTACCTTGTGGTACCCCCGCTTTAATCGGATACTGTTCTGATTTCGCATCTTCATGGTAGACTCTGAATGTTCTTTCCATGATGTATGACATTATTAGGCGAGCATAGTTTCCTGGAAGTAGCTTCGCTACACTGAAAAAAAAAATGAATTTTCAAAAACCGTAATGAGTCTGGGTAAAACACAGTAAAATTAGGATACGTCGCCAATTTTAGAATCATTCCGGTGAAAAATAGAAAAGATTCAGTTCTATTCCAGAATGATTACGGAGTCTCCGTAATCATTCTGGAATAGAACTGAATCTTTCCTGTTTTTCACCGGAATGATTCTAAAATTGGTGACGTATCCTAATTTTACTGTGTTTTACCCAGAATCATTACAATCCATTTTTTTTTTTTTCAGTGTAATTTTGATTGTAGTCCTTCATGCCATACTCGGTCAAATGCCTGCTCTACATCAAGAAACGCTGTCGAGCAGTACTTTTTTTCCTCAAAGGCTTTTTCTATAACATCTGTTACCCTGTGGACCTGATCAACAGTTGAGTGTTTATTACGAAACCCAAACTGGTGATCTGGAATTTTGATAATTGGCTCGAGGCGTTTCAGTAGCAATTTTTCGAATAATTTGGATATGGCGGGTAGTATAGATATTGGTCTATACGACTGCACCTTTTCCTCTGGTTTTTCAGGTTTTTTTAGCATTATAATTTTCGCGGTTTTGAAGCATTGTGGTACATGTTCAAGGCTAAAACAGGCATTGAATATGTAAGTTAGCATCACAATTCCTTTTTTTGACAACTCTTTCAATAAACCTGGGGAGATTCCAAAATGATTAAAAAAATCTCAAAAATCGAAATCTATGAAAAATATTTGTAGAAAAATTGATCTTACAAATTACCTAGGTATTGAAAAAAAAAAAAAAAAAAATGAAAAAATAAAATTCATTATTTCTTTGCATTGAAAGAAAAAAATATGTTGAAATACCTAATGTATTTTTTTTTTAGGTGTTTTATTTTTTTATTTTTTTAGAGTTTATCAAGTGTAAAAAGAACGAATTGATTCGTAAATTAAATTTAAATCTGTTAGCAAATGATTATGTTCTTCGACAAACAAATTTCACGAAATACACAATTCTAGCCTATCATTAATAAACGACTTTTGGTGAAAAATTCTGTTATTTTTGTTTTCAGATTGTATGTACCTTGTTTCGAAAAGTACGAGATTTTGATCGTTGATCGTATCATCGGCCTAACTTAATACTGCGTTAAATTTATGGACTTATGCAGCTTCAACGTCGGGTAAGCACGAATAATTTGATTTATTTATGATATCAATTCATTACACGAGATTCTCGCTCTGTTAAGAGTAATACATGATATATATTAAATTAAGAATGACTATTTCGTTGCCTAATGCCTAGACTGCTCGTTATGTGTAGGTCTGCGTAGTAGGCACTTATAGTAGGTATGAAATAAAGTACCTTCATAATTTCGGATTTAATTTTCTCTTTAAGGCAATGCCGCCGAATTTATGATATTTGACGATCGTTTATTCAACATTTAGACGATTTACGTGTACTTAATGACTGAATCTAAGAATTTGAGTATATAGGCCCATATTTAAAAAATAAGAAGAAAACATCTAAGTAATCCCGAGCAGCACAATCGAAAAATTATCGAAATAAAAAATCGACAGAATATCGAATTCGATAAAGTGTCGCGTTAGTTCCGCCTAAATCGTGAAATTATCTTTCGATATATAGATAGATTATCGACGAATTATAGTTAGCAAAAATTCGAGATTATAGTAAGATATTTTATCGATAATATATCTATAATATCGAAAGATAATTTCACGATTTAGGCGGAACTTTTGCGACACTTTATCGAATTCGATATTCTGTCGATTTTTTATCGATTTTTTATTCCGATTTTTCGTCTTTTACTAGCTTTTTTCTATAATTAAAAATCCTTAATTAGCATAATTAATACATTAAACTATGCCTAAACACATTATTCATGTTGCGGTAAGAGGATCATTTCAGAAAAAGGTCAAAAAAAATATAAAAAATCTGCCACCCGTGGGGCTTGAACCATCTACCTCCTGCATGGTAATCCTCTTCCTTAACCACTATGCCATACCTTATCGTTGAGGAATTAGCAATAAAACGCTTATAATAGGCAGTTTAGTACTTCCAGACGTGTTGGACTTAGAAAAATTTTCACCAATTTGGAAATAATTTCAAATATCGTCACAAAATCGTTGAAAAATCGTTCGACAAATTTCAGATTATTTGTCGATAATGTAGTTTCAAATATCGCCACAAAATCGTTGAAAAATCGAATTCGAGGAATTTCATATTACGTGTCGATAATATAGTTTCAAATATCGTCATAAAATTGTTGAAAAATCGAATTCGAGAAATTTCAGATTACGTGTCGATAATAAAGTTTTAAATTTCTTCACAAAATCGTTAAAAAATCGAAATCGAGAAATTTCATATTACGTGTCGATAATATAGTTTCAAATATCTTCACGCAATCGTTAGAAAATCGAATTCGAGAAATTGCATATTATGTGCCGATAATATAGTTTCAAATATCTTTACAAAATCGGTAAAAAATCGGATTCGATAAATTTAATATAATCTGTCGATAATATAGTTTCAAATATCGTCAAAAAATCGGTAAAATATCGGAGTCGAGAAATTTCATATAATCTGTCGATAATATAGTTTTAAATATCTTTACAAAATCGTTAAAAAATCGAATTCGATAAATTTAATATTCTTTGTCGATAATGTAGTTTCAAATATCTTTACAAAATCGTTAAAAAATCGAATTCGATAAATTTAATATTCTTTGTCGATAATGTAGTTTCAAATATCTGCACAAAATCGGTGGAAAATCGGAATCGATAGTTTTTAGATTTTTTGCCTATGAAATTGTACCGATAAATCTTTATAATATCGTGAGAACATCTATAGATTTTTAAACGATTTTTTATCGATACGTTACATCTTCCGATATTATCGATCGAGTGTGCTGCTCGGGATTTTAATTATCTTTTTTTAGGGGAAAAAAGGATCAATTCTTAAAAATTGGTATAAATATAGGTATGGGATTTATTTTTATAATTTTTTTTTTCAAAATTTCTACAATTTTTAGAAGTCTAAAAAAATATTTAAAATAAGTTCGAAAAAAGACACCAAAATCCGATACCATATTGGGTCAGGTTAGGTTTTTTGGTATTTCATCCAACATAACATTGAAAAAAATATCATTTTTTAAAAAAAAAATCATTCTTTTAAAAAAATTTTTTTGATCTTTAGACACTTATAGTCAGATATTTTAAAACAAGGAAAATTTATTTTTTATTTGTAAACTTTTCATTGTTTTATTAGACTTTCATTTGTTTCCAAATTATCACTCAAGAACCCTACAGTTGTAGGGTTGAATTTTCCAAAAAAATTACCAAATTTCCAAAAGAATTTTTAATTTTTTTTTGAAATAATTATTGAAGAATGCCTATTGTAGTATAGGGTAATTTTACAAAAAAAAAAAAAAAAAAAAATTTCCAAAAAAAATTCAAATTTTTTTTCAAAATTATTACTCGAGAACCCTGCAGTTGTAGGGTTGAATTTTACAAAAAATTATCTACCAAATTTCCAAAAGAATTAATTTTTTCGAAATTATTACCTACTCGAGAAGCCCTACAGTTGAAGGGTTGGGTTGAATTTTACAAAAGTTTGTAAAATTTCCACAAGGTAGAAATTTTTTTGAAATTATCACTGGAGAACCCTACAGTTGTGAGGTTGAATTTTCCAAAAAAAAAGTGATGAAATTTCCAAAAGAATTTTTAAATATTTTTCGAAATGATTATTGAAGAATCCCTATTTTAGTAGGATTGAATTTTACAAAAAAATCAAAATTTCCAAAAGATTTTCAAAAAAAAAAATCGATATTATTACTCGAGAACCCTACAGTTGTATGGGTAAATTTTACAAAAAATTGCCAAATTTCCAAAAGAATTAACTTTTTTTGAAATTATGGCTTGAGAAGCCTTCGAGTTGAAAGGTTGAATTTCACAAAAAAAAATTGTCAAATTTCCAAAGGTAGAATTTTTTTCTCGAAATCTATTGTAGTAGGGTTGAATTTTACAAAAAAAAAAAAAAAAATCCAAAAGATTGAATTCTTTCGAAATTATTACTTGAGAACACTAGGTATACAGTTGTGAGGTTGAATTTTTGAAAAAATTGTCCAACTTCCATAAAGTAGATTTTTTTTTCGAAATCATTACTCAAGGAACCTTACAGTTGTGAGGTTGAATTTCACAAAAAAAAAATTGCTAGATTTTCATAAAAAAAATATATTATTTTTTAGCATTGTATGCTTCTATTATGACGTTTGATTTATTAAAATTGAACAAAATTTTACCCTCCATTTAATTGGGGAAATCCGGCTAAAAAAAATGAGAAATGTTTCTTCAACTTCAACACAATAAATCCACTCAAATCTGAACTATTTCCCAATAGATCGATATCAAAGAAGGCGGTAAACTTATCTGAGGTATTTGTATTATTGGTCTAGGTACCAATTGAATGCTATACGACACACAACACAGCAGCTTTAGTACTTCTGCACTAGGTACCCATCTCTAATTCTCCATCTAGCTTTATAAAAATGTACACATTAATTAATGAACTGGTTTAAAAGTCGATAGTCTTTTGTTTTTGAATAACAATAAAGACGCCTATTTACCTATTTATATAAGATTAAATGAACGTATAGATTTAATACGTACACGAAAAACGAATACCTACTTGAGTAGATACCTAAGTTCCTATGTACACGATTAGGTATATAAGGTGTATAGAGAGATACGCGACGAAATTCCTTAGTGGCGCATATATTTACAACCTAATTCAAGTTTATCGTTTAACGCGGTTGTTAACGATATAGATAGATAGGGTGAGGTTTTAGTATGGCTAGGTAAAAAATTACCTATAATATATTCGTTTCACATAGGTCTATACATGTGTGCTGCGGTGGTCGGGTCGTTTGGGATTTTAATTAGAATATCACACTAACTGACGCGGTGACCAAAGCATACTACTTTATAATAGTGCCCATTTCGGCAGGTGAAGAAGTGCAGGGGGTGTATATGCTGACACGCAAACCTTCAGCTCGTTTGTATAGTATATCTTTGGCGAATAAATCTGTCAAATTGAATTGGTTTCCAATAAAACTCGCGTTTATTTGGAGGGTCATCGGTGATTGCTTTTAATCACGGAATCATTCGTATATCTATCGTATATATACATAGATGCTCGACTTAGGTATTTAAGTTTTTGACACACATGAGGTATTTAAAATCAGATTAATGGAGGCTGCGTTAACGTTTGGCCGGACGCCGTTCCAAGAGCTATATTCCAGAGCATTTAATGCGAGTGATAAAACGATGGGAGGTCTATAGATCCGGAGGTAGGAGAGGCAGCAGGCAGAAGGCAGTCGATATCCAAATGATAATTAGCGATGAATAATCGTTGGAAATTGTTGTTATGACACCGATGTGTGTGCCATGGTTTTAGAAAACCGCGCTCAGATGCAGGTCTATCGAGAGAGGATGAGCATGATCCAGAATGGATGATGATTTTCAATCTTCGATAATATCTCGCAGAGGTTGGTTTTCGTTACGTTTGCATTGGAATTAGGTATCTTCATCTCGACCCAGTACTTCACGAATATTAATAAATGTACGGATACCGTTCGATTATATCTCTTTATAAATACGTTGCTATCGTTTAGAAATGGCCTTTTGATACATACGATTGACGTAAACTGTCAGCTGGTGTACCTTTTATATGTATGTATTCGTGTTCTATTAGGTATATGGTTTAATTGGTGTTGATCGCCAGCAATGGTGCGCAAAAATACGTTCAAATCGCGATACCAATCGTCTCAAGAAAGTTTTCTTTTGGAAAAAAAATTATTTCTCAAAAACATATCGATTACATTTGAATATCCTGCGCTGTCCAGTGCCCAATGGGTGACTTTACATCGCAAAGTGTTTATTTGATTTGTCAGGTTTATCCAAGAGATTGTGTTAGGTAGTGTTGGATTGTAGAAAATTTTAAATTAGATATACCGGATTTGGTCAACTCTATATCGGTGCTGTGTGTTACTATCACGGATGGATGTGAAGTTAAGAAATATGATGCCTATTTACCTCATGTCGAGCAGTCATTTATCGTATATGGTTTGCTAAGGTGAGGTATACCTGGGTTCAGAAATTCCTAATCATTAGCGATTGTAAATGTGTCCAAAGGAGTACATGGGTGTAGTGGTGTTCGTCCTCTATGCTAGATTATTTTGTTTTGATTAACGTGTTAAGCTGTGGAAGCGTGTTTGGCACGTGAGTGGTTGTTTTTTTTTTACAATCGATTCGATTTCTAATTCGGGTTGACCTCGCATGATTGATTTTTTCGTGTAGTAGAAAAAAAATTGGTGAGTGAGATGTGAATAATTTTATTGATATTGCAAGTTGTATAATTTTTTTCTAAAATTGAGGTTTTGTACGAATTTCTCTCTAATTTTGAGAATTTTTTTCAAGTGTGAACAAAGGTAGTTTTTTAGGAATTTTGTCAAAAATAGTTATCTTTTTAATTTATTGACAATTTTTCAATTTTTTTAGAATTTCGCAAAAAAACAACATTTGATTTTTTTTTTAATTCTTGGTTTTGTGAATTGTAAAAATTCTAGAAATGATGTAAAAAATGTCTGAAATTTCTTTAAATGTTTCTGGGATTTTTGTAAAATGATCTTTGACATTTTGGAAAATTCTATAAAAATTTTGTTAAAAAAAAATCTATTTTTGAATTAGAAAGGAGGCTAAGAGGTTTTTCTCAAGGATTTTGTGGATGGTTTGAGTCTTTGGTTAAAAATATGTAGGTATAGGTATTTTGAAAATTTTAAAATCATTTAAATAATAGTTTGAAATTCTTCTTGGATTTTGTAAAACATGTTCTGACATTTTGTAAGATTTTTCGAAAAATCCCATGGAAATTTGTAAAAAAATCATCGTGACTTTGTGAACATTATTTTAAGTTCATTTTTTTTTCGAATTTCCAAAGTTTTGCAAAAAAATTTGTAAGACGTTGTAAAATTTTTTTGTGGAAATTTTTTGGGTTTCAGATATGAGTAGAACATCTCTGTAATTTACAAAAAAAAATGCGAGCATTTGTAAACAAATTCTTTGAGAATCTTGTGATTTTTTTTAGAATGGAAGAACTGTTTTGAGATTTTGTGGACAATTTTCTGATATTTACTCAAAAATATTCTAGAACTTCATAAAAAAATAATTCTGTAAACTAATTTTTTGGCAGTTTTTGGCAGTTTCGTTTTAAAAGCACTGAAAATGTTGTAAAAATTTTCCACGATTTTCCAAAAAAAAATTTGATAGGTAAATACTTATTTTTTAATGGATTTTTCAACAAAAAAAATTGTAAAATTTTTTCTTGGATTTTGTGAAAAAATTTTCAACATTTTGTAAAAAAATATTTTTTGATTTTTTTTTTCAAGATTTCTAAGATTTTGTGAAATACTCTCTGAAATTTCTTTGAAAAATTTCTGGAATTATTCAAAAATATCTATTTTTTTGTGAGAAATTCGTATATTTTTTCAATACCTAATCGGAGATTTTGTAATACAAATCATTTTTTTGAAGATTTTGTGATTTTTTTTTAATGCAAAAAGTTCTTTGAGGCTTGTAAAAAAAAATTTCTGAAACTAAGTACACCAATATAGTTAATCTCTGCAATTTTGTGAAGGATTTTTTCTTTTTTATTATTATCATCTGGGATTGTGTACAAATATCTGTTGTTGTTGTTTGGTTTTTTTTTTAGAATTTTGTTCAAAACGTTGTGGAACTTTTTCTGGGATTTTTCAAAAAAAAGTATTATTTTATTATTTTTTTTTTTGAAAAATTCTGCTTGGATTTTGTGAAAAAATCCAGAGATGAACGAGATGATGTAAGTGAATATTTCTATTATTTTTTTTTCAAACATTTGTAGAATTTTGTGAAACTTTTTTTGACATTTTGAAAGATTTAATGGAAAAATCTCAGAAATTTTTCTTCGTGATTTTATCACCTCTTTTTTATTTTCTGAAATTTGCGAGAAAAAAATTGTGAGATTTATAGTTGAATAGTGTCTAAAATTTTATGAAATTTTTCTTGGGTTTTCTGAAAGTATCTCTGTAATTTTACGAAAAGTATGTTAATTTTTTTTAAATTCTGTATGAACTTTTTTTTTTTAAAATGTGAGAATTTTTTGAGAAATTCTATGGGATTTTGCAAAAAGTTTTTTGATATTTTGCAAACCACTATCTTTTGCAATAATACCTAATTTTGTATTTCGAGGAATTTATTCGAAAAAATATTTCTGTACCTACCTACCTATTTTTTTCCTTTTTTTCTGGAATATTTTTTACAATATAAGAGTTGATTTTGTCTAAAACTTTGTGAACATTTTTCTTGCACTTTTTAAAAAATGTATCTGTGTAATTTTATAAAAAATATTGTGATTTTCTTTTTAAATTTTGTATGAACCTCTTTTTTTCATTTTTGAATTTTTTCTGGGATTTTCTAAAGAAATCTCTGTAAGTAGGTATTATTTTAATTTTTTTTGAAAAATTTTTGCTTGTGGCATTATTTTGGAAAAGGTCCCACTTTGGTTTTTTCATAGTTTTGAGGAAATTACATTCTTAGGTAAAAATTTTCAAAGTGGGACGTTTTGAGTTATTGATGGATTCAGTAAGTGGAAGGTGTATTATTTCATGTGGACTAAAAATTCACTAGTGCAACTCGCTGGAAGTCGGTTAACTAAGGCATTTAAGTTGAACATTCATCAAAATCCATATTACGCCAGGTCCAATTTTGACTCAAGGAAAATTTTCAAGGCCACCATGTTGTAGAGCATAAAATTTCCTTTCAAATGAGTGGTCAATGCAATTTTTAGCTATAATAGGGGCAATTCTACAGTAATAAGAAAAATTCGGGGCAAAATTTTAAAACTTTTTCTCCAACATTTTCATTTCCTGAACTTTCAACTTTGAACCGCTGTAAAACGCTCAAAAATTATCAAACAGACTTCGAAAACATCTCATTGGACAGAGAATTTTCTACCCTACAAAGACCCGGTCTTAACTCATTTTGGACCGACAAGTCAAAGTGGGACGTTTTCCAAAATAATGCCACTATGTAGATTCTCTGAAAATATTAATTTTCTGAGGAGATTTAGTAAAAAACAGTACTTATTTATGGATTGAGAATGTCACTAGAAAATTGCTAGAAATTTGATACGTTAGATCTATATTTTGTGATTTTGTAATTTTTTTTTTTTTGAAAATTTCTGCAGGAAAGTATGTTAAGATAGGTATTTCTGTTTTTTTTTTTTTTGGAGGAATTTTATTTAAAATTTTCTGAAACTTTCTGAAATTTTTCTAAAATTTTTCTAAAAATTTGATAACATTTTGTTTGTTTTTATTCTTTGAAAATGACTGAAACTTTGTTTTAAAAAAATCGTAGGGTTTTGTAAGAATCTATCTAATTTTGTGAAAAATTTTGCAATTTTTTTTGTTGAAAATTTGATGATAATTTCTTTAATTTTTAAAAATTATTCCAAATTTGGTAAATCATTTCCTAGAATTTCGTTAAATCTTCTCTAAACTTTCGTGAAATACTTTCTACAATTTTAAAAAAAAATTTGGAGATTTTTCTAGGATTTTGTAAAATGTTTTCTACATGTTCTGAAAAATTGTCATGAAATTTCAATTTTTTTAATGCATTTATAAAAATGCCCAAGTGTACTTTTGCCTGAGACGCGAACGTAATCGTCCAGAAGTGCGCATTTTTAAATTCCATACTCTAAAAATCGACGAATTTAGAGAACATTTTTAAATCTCTTCGCACAATCACTCGTACAAATCATTGTCCTCCATTCGAGCAGAAAATTCGTCAAAAAACGCACGCCTATAAAATGATGAACTCTCGGAATTCAAGCCTAAATACAAATAAGCGTGCGTAATTTATTCACGAGGAAAAAATGGCCGTCCTATGCTCGATAAATTATCAATTTTCTAATAAACTTATAAAATATTTTTACTCGTAACAAATGTATTTTTTCACGCATTATTAACTTCGAAAAAACCCTACAAAGGATGTTGATGCTGGAAATGGCGAGTCGTCGAATTCCTTCGTCTTTCACAGTATCAGTGGCATTGGAAAATGAAAATTCATACCGCTGTGAAGACGCCTGCGCGTATGGTTAAAATCGACGCCCGCGGCAGCGTGAACCAAAGTCGCGAAAAATGGTTTTTATTGTACTGGAGAGCCAACGACCATTTATATACTCGTGCGAGAAAGAAATAGAGCGAGAGGGGCGAAGACGAAAATGCGGCTTGTATACGAAGGAAAAATGGGAATTTAGTTAAGTGGTTTGGAAGTATATGAATTGGCGGACGGTTGACTTCTGGTGTTATTGAAGAGAAACATGCACGAATTGGGGTATGTTTCTTATTTTCCACCCTAATGGGCTACAGTATTTAACCGATTGAGCGGACGATTTCGTTATCTATCCGAGTGGTTGGTAAAATAGGCGCGGATACGATTGACCCTTTGAGATAATTTTTTCAATGCGAATATCCTTCAGGTACATTCGAAAAGCTCGATGGAAATTATCTGAAAGGTAGAGAAAATGTTGTGATATGACCTGATATGGTCTTGAAGTAAATTTTCAAACTTGCCTGGACGTACTTTGAACCCATTGAAAAAACAAATTTAACGTTCTATTATGAAATGGGAAGTCTCGCAGTAGGCTTTATATTGAATAAAGATGTTAAGCTAATCACACGGATATAACCAGAATTCATTTGAACACAACGATATTGTCACGCTTAACAAAAGCAAACGCAAATAACAGGAGGGGCTCTGGTAATGCGATACGAACCCGATCTAGTACTCTTTTCCTCCTCTTTTGAAAACTTTTATAACTACGTGATTTATGCCTGTTTGAAAATTTTTATAACTTGGCTGAAGTTTGGATTCGAAATGATGGTTCAGGATTTAGCACAGTCAGTGTGCTTGTATCTAACGTTTTGTTCAAAATTTAAATGATGATTTTGGTCGTTTTGTTTTGAAATGTAATTTTTCGTGGCTCAAAGGAGGTTTATATTTTTTTAGGTCATTTAAAGAATTCAAGCTTGGGAGAAACCATAGTAACATTCATTTATGCGCTATAAAAAATAAATTATATCTACATTATTTCTAAAAGAAAAAAATATAGATTTCAACGTCAAAAATCTATCAATTTTTTATAGGAAAATTTTTTGAATAAAAAATTTGGAATTTTTTAAAATGAAAATTTAACCATTTTCTTTAAAACGAAAATTAACAACTTTCTTTAAAATTAAGATTCCCATTTTTTGCCTTAATTTTTTTGAAAAAAAAAAAAAAAATCATTTTTTAGGATGAAGTCTACATTTCTTTGGTAAAAAGTCTGTTTTTGAAAACAAACAAAATTCCTAACTTTTTTGAATAAAAACTTTGAAAATGGTCGCAATCGACTCATGCGTTGACTTCAGAATATAATTATGCATAGTTACCCGAGCAGCACAATCGACAAATTATCGAAATAAAAAATCGACAGAATATCGAATTCGATAAAGTGTCGCGTTAGTTCCGCCTAAATCGTGAAATTATCTTTCGATATATAGATAGATTATCGACGAATTATAGTTAGCAAAAATTTCGAGATTATAGTAAGATATTTTATCGATAATATATCTATAATATCGAAAGATAATTTCACGATTTAGGCGGAACTTTTGCGACACTTTATCGAATTCGATATTCTGTCGATTTTTTATCGATTTTTTATTCCGATTTTTCGTCTTTTACTAGCTTTTTTCTATAATTAAAAATCCTTAATTAGCATAATTAATACATTAAACTATACCTAAACACATTATTCATGTTACGGTAAGAGGATCATTTCAGAAAAAGTCAAAAAAAAATTATAAAAAATCTGCCACCCGTGGGGCTTGAACCATCTACCTCCTGCATGGTAATCCTCTTCCTTAACCACTATGCCATACCTTATCGTTGAGGAATTAGCAATAAAACACTTATAATAGGCAGTTTAGTACTTCCAGACGAGTTGGACTTAGAAAAATTTCCACCAATTTTTAAAATTTGGAAATAATTTCAAATATCGTCACAAAATCGTTGAAAAATCGTTCGACAAATTTCAGATTATTTGTCGATAATGTAGTTTCAAATATCGCCACAAAATCGTTGAAAAATCGAATTCGAGGAATTTCATATTACGTGTCGATAATATAGTTTCAAATATCTTCACAAAATCGTTGAAAAATCGAATTCGAGAAATTTCAGATTACGTGTCGATAATAAAGTTTCAAATATCGTCACAAAATCGTAAAAAAATCGAAATCGAGAAATTTCATATTACGTGTCGATAATATAGTTTCAAATATCTTCACTCAATCGTTAGAATATCGAATTCGAGAAATTGCATATAGTGTGCCGATAATATAGTTTCAAATATCTTTACAAAATCGGTAAAAAATCGAATTCGATAAATTTAATATAATCTGTCGATAATATAGTTTCAAATATCGTCAAAAAATCGGTAAAATATCGGAGTCGAGAAATTTCATATAATCTGTCGATAATATAGTTTTAAATATCTTTACAAAATCGTTAAAAAATCGAATTCGATAAATTTAATATTCTTTGTCGATAATGTAGTTTCAAATATCTGCACAAAATCGGTGGAAAATCGGAATCGATAAATTTAATATTCTTTGTCGATAGTATCGTTGACAAATATCGTCATGCAATCTTAATAATATCGAATTCGATAGTTTTTAGATTTTTTGCCTATGAAATTGTACCGATAAATCTTTGTAATATCGTGAGAACATCTATAGATTTTCAAACAATTTTTTATCGATACGTTACATCTTCCGATATTATCGATCGAGTGTGCCGCTCGGGTAAACTGATTTTTTGAATTTCATCTAAAAATTTATAATTTTAGTTAAAAATAGATTTACTAATGGACTATTTTCACAATTGTTTCAAAAGTTAGCCAAAAATCGAAAAATCAACTTCAACAATTCAAAATTTGGTTCTCAGCTCTGCGTGACATGCTACATGCTCTTTCAGTATGCCAAATTTCAGTTTGATCAGTGTTGAGAGGTTGCCAAGGTTCCCATTGGTAGTTTTTAGCATAACCTAATATATAAAAATTATTTATAAAAGAAATACCTACCAATTTAAAAAAAAAATGAAAATTGATAAATTGGATTGATTTTTCCAAACAACCGTAGAGAATTTAGTAACGCACAAATTTCCACAATGACCCCACCCCCACTCGATACCCATAAGACATTTCCATGTCAAAAAAAAAAAAAAACTTGATTCTTCAGAGAAAAATTTCTTAATTTCATAAACTAAAAATATCAGCTTTTTATAAAGAAAAAAAATCTTTCAGTTTTTTTTTGGGGGGGGGGGGGGGGGCTTTTTAATAAAACCTATACCTGAGAGACTAATTGCACATTTGAGAATTTTTGAAAGATAGTTCTTTTTTGGGAAATTTTGAAAGGAACCTCACATTTGAAACATTGTGAATCTAAAAGATCGCACGCATTGAGGATTTTGAAAGACATTGCTCATTTGAAAGAATTTTAAACATAGTTCACATTTGCAAGTTGGTAGGGGGAGGGCTGCTGAAAGATAGCTCACTTTTGATGGATTCTCACAGTTTAGCCACTGTTTCTGTGAAACATTTTCTGCAGTTTCATGAGAATCCTATAAGAGAAGTCTCATGCGAAATTCTTTAAAAAAAATGTTTCACAATAAATTCGAAAACTCACCAATCTTTTTTTTCTTTTCCTCATCTTTCAAAGCAAAAGTTCCTAAATAGTTTTTACAAAAATTTTTTTTTCCTTTTTTTGAAAATATTCCTTATTTATTTTTTTTTTAATTTCTCTTTTGTTTCGAAAAAATATCTCATTACCTCATTTATTTGGAATCTTTATGTTTTGAAAATATTTCTCATTTTTTTGGAAAAAATTTCAAACTTTTCAATGTTTCAAACTTTTTTAAATTTCCCATTTAAGGGGGGGGGGGGGGTCAAATTTTTTTTTGTTGAATGCATAGCGTTGACAAGCGGAATTTTCTAAGACCTTTGCATGACGTCATTTTGATTTTTCACCTATGAAGTTTTGAAGAAAAATTGGAAACTAATTTCAAATTGCTTTTTTTACAACAACAAAAAAATGATAATTTTTGATTTTTGAAAAATAAATTGCATGAAGTTTTCAAAAAAAGAAAATTATTTTCATTTTGCATTTTTTTGATGATGTCATTTTGCAGAAAATATTGATAGATTTTTTGGAAAATGAAAATTTTCAAGTGTCAAAATTGAAGAAAGCACGGTTTTTGGTAAATACCCCGTTTCCAGAGAAACTATGCAACCCACAAGAATTTTTCTGAGAATGTTTTTTATTCAGTAGAGTCTGGTCTGTAGTCTGATTGGAGGGTTTTGCAAAATTTATACTTTCCCTCAGATTTCATCAAACTTTCTCATAATTTCCATCGAAGTATTCCAGTCAACTCGAAAGAAATCGTCAGCAAATTAAAATTTTGCAAAACCCTCTCGTCAAACTACAGACCAGACTTTAACGAATAAAAAATATTGTTGGAAAAATTTTGTGAGTTGCATAGTTTTTCTGGAAACGAGGCATTTACCAAAAACCATGTTTTTTCTTCAATTTTGACACTTGAAATTGAAATTTTTCATTTTCCAAAAAATCTATCAATAATTTCTGCAAAATGACATCATCAAAATGCAAAATGAAAATAATTTTCTTTTTTTTAAAACTCCATAAATTTATTTTTCAAAAATCAAAAATTAATTTTTTTTGTATAAAAAAAAACAATTTGAAATTAGTTTCCAATTTTTCTTCAAAACTTCATACTTAGGTGAAAAATCAAAGTGACGTCATGCAGAGGTCTTAGAAAATTCCGCTTGTCAACGCTATGCATTCAACAAAAAAAAATTGACGCCCCCCTCCCCCCCTTAAAAAATCCATCAATTGAGGTAGTATTTAAAGTTAGTTCAGTAGTAACCGAATAACATGCCTGGACATAACAAATCCTGTTCAAAAAAAACTCTGCGCTCTGATTTTCTCGTATTATTGGACTCTTCACACCTGATGATAATTTTTCACATCCTTTACATTTAATTATGATGTATTTCGTGCGAAACGAATGAGGAAAATGAAGAGAAATAGCAGCAAGAGAAAAATAATATGCCAAGTTGCCGGCCGATGGAGAAAGATGGTAGGGGGGATAAAAAGAACTGGTTTAAGACGACGTTAGTTATGATATATAGATCCAATTAGAGGATATCGCATATGGTTCGCCGTAATCATCTAGATAGCGACTATCTTTTTGCCACTAACAAGGTGTTATTCTTACAACAAGAGTTAGCAGGTGTCTGACAGCATTCGTGATATAATTCCATACGTTATTATTCGGACACGTTTGCTTTTCTCGTAGAATATCTTATTTTAAAATCGCGTAAGCGTCTAAGTACCTACTCTGCGACTCTCGCGTCGTCACCGTGCGCGCAAGTTCACGTGTAATTTTGATTTATCGAATTATTAAAATGAAAAAAAAAAACGTGGCGTGGCATGGGCAGTCTCTACACGTCTTTGGATTTCGCCAAAAAAGCACGTGCTTTCTTATGTTTGGTCGAATGTGTATATACGAAGGGCACGAATTCAATTTCTATACGTCCCCCCGGCTGATCCTCGTCTCTCGTATCCTCCATCTTAAAAATCAAGACGACTGAAAGAAAAAAAAAGGTACTTTTATATGTATAGAAAATATCCACCGCATCTCTCCATACAGATATACGTATTTGAGAAAAGCAGAAGGATAAGTTTTTATATTTGCTGTACATTTTTTCCACTTTCTATTATCCTTTTACCGTATACTTTGTTTTATTTTTCCTTTCTTCAATTTGTCGTTTACAGGAAATTGAAAACTTTTGCACTTTCCCCGGCCCACCCTGACGCGTCTTCGGCGTCCTGCGTGTCCCAACTTAATACCGAAAATCCTTCTTAAACTTATTTTTCCAACAATCGGGAGATTTCTGTATTCCGTATCATGCTATAAACAAACACTTTCGAAATTCCAACAATATCTTCCAGCAAATAAACCCATCAGCCATAAAAGTACCGTATACTTATCCTATCGGGAACGTGGAAAAAAACCATATCCTTTCAGTTAGATCTTTTTTACTCGTTACTTTTACGTTTTTTTCTTGTTCTTTTTTTGGGTTCGAATTTTGCTCTTTTTTGTTGGTTGAAAATGTTTCGAGGAAAATGTTATTTTGAATTTTAAAATGTTTCGGTTTAATAAGATCGATATGAGAAGGTTTGGTTATCTAGCATTTTATTAACGTTATCAATTTGTTTCATTTTTTCAAAAAAAAAAAAAATCATAAAAATTCTCTACTTACTGGCAAAAAGTTGATGAAAATTGTAGAAAAAAAATCTTGCAATTTTTGAAGCAAAAAATAATAATAGGTAATAAAATGATTTTATTGAAAAAGAAATCAGTCGAAAAAAATTCTGTTCAAACAAATATTGTTAAAATTTTCCAAAAAAAAAAATTAAATTGACATAAAATAATCATGATGAATTTCACATTTAAAAAAAATTGAATTTCTTTGAAAAGATTGCAAAGAAATGTTTTCACATTATTCGAGTCCATTCTGAGAGGTTACGACGAAAAAATTCTGAATTTTCAATTATTCCCATTTTTGAAAAAAAAAAATTTCGGCATGCAATAACTTCAGGGTGACCAAAAAATCAAAATAAATGTTGATATAGAATTGGATTTCCATTACCTATAGGATTACATGGTGAATTTCGCATTTTTTTTAAGAAATTGAATTTCTTTTGAAAAAATTGCAAAAAATTTTTTTCCACATTATTCGGGGTAATTCTGAGAGGTTATGATGAAAAAAATTCTGAATTTTTCAATTATTCCCATTTTTAAAAAAAATTAATTTTTGCAATGCAATAAGTACAGGTACCATGTTGTACTTATTACATGGTGAATTTCACATAAATTCTTTTGAAAAAATTGCAAACAATTTTTTTTTCATTATTTGGGTCCATTCTGAGAGGTTATTATGACGAAAAAATTCTGAATTTTTCAATTATTGCCATTCTTGGAAAAAATTAATTTTCGCTATGCAATAAGTACTAGTGGTACTTATTCCATGGTGAATTTCACAACTAAAAAAAAATTGAATGCCTTTGAAAAAATTGCAAAAAAAAAGTTTTCTCATTATTTGGGTACATCGAGTAACAATTTTTTTGGAAAAAATCAGCCCAGAAAATTTTTTTGGGAATAAAATTCTTCTAAAAAATACAATAGGTAATGACGTGTATGAAAAAAATTTGAAAAAGAATAATTGTAAAAAATAACTGATGAAAATGATTTCCTTGAAAAAATCTGTTCAAAGAAATTGAGAGCAAAAAGGTCGAAAAAAGTCTTGTTAGAACATTCTTCCACAAAACTAATGACTTAACTGCAGCTGTTGTGCCAAGTGTGCTTTGGCACAATCCTACATTTTTCAGAAAAAAATTCTGAATTTTCTTGGAATAAAATTTTTTTTTAATTTTTGGAGTAAAACATAAAAGAAGTTTGCAATAAAAAAATTGTCTCAACTGTCTTCAAGAACAAAAGTTTCTCAAGTTTTTGCAGAATAAATCACCCAATTTTAATAGAGAAATTTTTGAAATCGAAATTCTGAATTCTCTGGAAAATAATAATGCTTACCTACCTACTTTTATTTTTTGGTATTTGGAGTTAGTTAGAAAAATATCTCATTAAAAAAAAAGGTATGTAGGTACAAAAATCTTTAATTTGTTTTGAAGGGATAATATTTCCTATTTTTTAAAGGGGAAGTTATTTTTTTCAATTTTTCATAGTTCTTTTTTTTTGTAGTAAAAGATTTTCTAGGTAACTCACCTGAGAAAAAATTTCTACATTTCCTTAAAATAAACTCGTTTTATTTTTTGTGGAAAAATCTTAAATTTTTTGGGGTAGATTTTTCTTCAATTATTTGAACTATACAAAAAATGATGTAATTCTCAATTTCTGCGGAGTCAGTTTGAAAAAAGCTTCCAATCTTTTCGAAGAAAGTAAATACGTAAAAAATATCTTTAGTTTTTTTTGATTTTTTTTTTTTTTTTAGGAGAAATTTCATAATTTCTCAATTTTTGAAGTAAAACATAAAGAAGTTTATAATAAAAAAATCGTCTCAACTGTCTTCAAGAACAAAAGTTTCTCAAGTTTTTGCAGAATAAATCGCCCAATTTTAATAGAGGAAAACATCCTTTTTTTGAGAAATTATCTCAATTTCTTGTCTCAATTTTTTTTTGGAAAAATTTTCAATTAATTTTTAAGTGTGAAAATAAAGATTGAAAAATTTCAAACATGAAATGAACGAAGCTTAGAGATTGTATATCTAGATTGTGTGAAATGTGAATTCGATTTTTGCATTTTGAAGGTTTTCTAAAGGGGAGGGCTGACTATTCACAAGCTTCGTTCATTTCATGTTTGAAATTTTTCAATCTTTCGATTATTTAAGTACACGTAATTTCTAAAAAATTTAGAAATTTTTTCCATTTTATGTTTTTTTAAACATTTTTAATATTTCCAAAATTATTTGATTTTCGAATCCTTCTTAATTTTCTAATTTTTTACGAATTCTTGATACCGAGGTAGTAGGAACCTAATTTCTCAATTTTTTCAAACGTCAAATTTAATTTTTCAATTTTTTCCCGAATAGGTACTTTAATTGGGTATAATTTTTAATTTTTCCTGATTTGTTTTCCTCATAAAGATAGATAATATTTTTATCTGATTTTTTAATATTTTGTCTTTTGGCAAACCTATAGAATGTCTGGCATTTAGAAATACGTCATTCATCATTTCTCGAAAGGTGAGAATCATGATAGTCTTTTTGCTCCAATTTTTTTTGTTGTCAATTAAATTTTTCATCAGTTTAATTATTTGGTATTTGGACATTTCACGTCTTCAAGTTTTTCATTTCAATTCATTAGGTCAATCTTTTTCAACTTTCAATATATTTTTTTTTATTCTTCATAATTTTATTATCGTTCAACTAGATTTCTTATCAGTTTAGCCCAATTTTGAGAAATTCAAGTATCTCCAAGTATGCATGCCAATACACACCCATTCGTTCAAAACAGGGCTTTAAAAAGGTTATTTTTTAATTCGATTTTTGTTTGGATTTCGTTTAGAACATAATTCATTCGGTTTTTGTTTGGTTTTCAATTAACGAATCATTCTAGGAAGCGTTTTCGTATTCGTTACGTTTTTCAAGCTTCAATTTCGTTTTCGTTTTTTGTTTTTTTTCCTCATTCTAAACTCATTTTTTGCGAAAAAAAACGATGAAGCAATCAAATTTCACCTATTTTACATATTTTTGGCTCTTACGCTTACCAGAACGTACATAATGACCAAAATCATGTTGAAATTTCACCATAAGGTCTACCTTTATTAACTTAAGTTAAGAAGTAAGAACCGGATTCTCGCACAGTAAGAACTCAGTAAGAAGGTGAGACCAATACCAAGGTCATCACTCAACAGTGTGTCAGAATTACAGTCAAATCAAAGTTCAAAACTCAAGACAACTCAAAGTCAAAATTAATATAAGTTTCAAAATACAAATTTTCATTTTATTATTTTTATTTCATAAAATAAAAGTAAAACAGAGCTGGGAAAAGGAAAACCAAAACTGAAATTCAACAGAGAAATTGGCATTTCCTTCCCTGACCTGACAGCTTGACACATAACATCAAAGTTCAAAATTCAAGTTCACCCTCCTTTTAAATTATATTAACAAAAACAAAACCAAAATTTTTTTTTGAAAAATTGAAAAAAAAAAATCAATTTGAAAAAATTTTTCAAGTCCTAAAAACCAAAATCAAAACTGAAACCAAAAACTGAAAAATGAAACTGAAATTTTGAAAACTGAAACTAAAATGAGTGACAAAAACCAAAAACGAAACATTTCAATTTTCCCAGCTCTGAAATAAAACGAAAAACTGACCTGTATTGCATGTGAAATCAACATTTGAAGCCAATAAAAATAAAATAAAAAACGTAAGAAAAACGTTATTTATTTCGTTTTTGTTGGGTTTTTGTTTTCAAACTTCATTCATTTCGTTTTCGTTTTTATAACGTTTTTTAGTTACAGCTGCGTAGCGTTTTCGTTTTGTTTACGTTTTTGATGGTGAAAATAACGTTTTTTCAGGTTTTCGTTTTTAAAGCCCTGCTTCAAAACCGATACGTACCTTCGCGATTCACTCATAAAACCTGGCGAATTGAAAATGATCCCACGAGTTACAAATACGATGAAAATGATACATCTGCGCGAAGAATCACACTCGTCAACGACCACTTAAAGTCACCTCATTCTCTCACGACAATTCTCAAAGAGACTGTGCAACTTTTCTATACCTACTTATAGTATGTAAAGTATACGCACTCCAAGGAGAGAAACGGTCATCGTCGTCTAATGCTATTTTCGCAAACGAAAGACATCCACCTCTCCACACCACTGGTACTTATGATACGGGGTGATAAGACGGGCCGCGAGATTTAGTAAATGTGAAGCAGTAAAGCGGCAATGATTGACTAAAGTATACTACCATTCATCAGTGTCAATCAGTGTCCACATCAGTATCCTACCAGCGGACTGCGGCTTTCATTGAAGACTACACCGACTCGCAGAGGCGGCTGATTTTTACGCGATAATCGAAAAACTCTCGCAAACTCACTTCTGGTACACAGCAGAAGAAGAAGAAAAAAAAACATTAATTGTTTCACTTCGCAGAAGCATCGAACAGCCCACGATGCATCATAAAAAATAATTCGCCGATTGACGGCTGCGACAAACGAAGAAATGATAAAAAGGTGGGGATCTCCATATGAGGTCAATTAAAACCGCATATACGGCGGTAGTGAGAATTTAACAAATTTTCGGTGATAGGGTTCGAGGATTGGGTAAAAATAATAGCGAGGAGACGTGTTTCTAATTGCCCTTAGGAGTGTTTGTTTACAATAGTATGAGGGGACTATTTACCTGTCGGTCGGCAGATTCGATTCGAATACACATTAAAAAGGTATTAAAGAATGTCGTCTAACTGGTCGTTAAAGTGATCTAAATTAGGATTATGTACACTTTTTTTTCTTCTTCTTCGCTGCCTCGCTCGTCCTCGTCGATCGCGCATACACTGAAATAAAACCAAAACTTACTCTTGTCACAGTCACACTGTCAGTGTCGCTAATGTTACCATTATTACAAACGCTATAACATACACCTGTCTTGTTTCTGTCTGGAATACAAATTGTTGAACTCCAGCTTCTCTTGGCGATGCTGCTGGAAGACAGGTTTTTACCTTATTTTTTTTTATTCAGACTCGCGATAAGTATAAGTAACTATTTTTCTTCATCTTGGTTTCCTCCTGAAATTGTCGTGCTGCGAATTATGTGAATTTTCAATTTTTTCGCCGTGTGCATTTTCTGCGTGAAGTCTACAATGATCGATGTCATCAGGCATGCTACCTGTTACTTTTTTGAAATTTTTTTATTACTGAATTTTAGTGGTAGGTATAATTATAACGAAGTGTTTCATGATTTCATTATTTTCGAAATGTCAATGGTTTGCTCTAAAAATGATTCGTTTGGTGTAAAATCAACTCCCTAAAAATTTTTCTTCAAAAAAGTTATTTTGAGTGGTGGCGCAGAGCCCTTTTCATGAAGAAAACACCCCCAAAAAAATCAAAAAATTGGAATTAAATTTTTTTAAACTTTTTTTTTTTTGACGAAATGGTCATTACATAGGGTGATTTTTCATCTTTACCTCTGTTTTTGAGCGTACGTAAAACCCCTTTTTTACGTTACGTTATTAAAAAAAAATAATTAAAAATCAGCAAGAATGAAAAAAACATGGTCTGAAGAAAATGGTTTAACTTTTTCTAGTAGCAAAACACACATCATTAACTTCAGTCATTAGAGAAAACATTTAACAGCACCCACTCTCATCTTTCACAACCAGCCTCTTCAATATAAAACCTCTACCAAATTCTTAGGCCTTACTTTCGATCAAAAACTTACTTGGATTCCTCACATCAAAGCAACAAAAGCTGAAACTCTTCGATCCCTAAACTTGCTTAAAATAATAAAAAAATCCTCGTAATAACCCCTCGAGATCCCTACTTCTATTATTTTGCCGCGCTTTAATTCGTTTAAAAATAGAATATGGAGCTCCAGTATACTCATCAGCTAATAAAGTAGCACTCTCCAGTCTAGATACAATAAATAATGCAGCAATTCGATTATGCATAGGAGCACTCCCATCCTCTCCTAACCTTAGCATCTACTGTGAAGCTTCTGAACTCCCCCCATCTTATCGTAGAAAAATGATAACAAATAGGTACCTATCTAGAACGATCTCAAATTTATCTCACCCAATAACAAAAAGAATCATGAATTTTTTTTCAACCCCATCCATTTTAACGCACGAACCAATCGCATCCTTCACCGAAATAATAGAAAATGAACAAATTCCCTCACTCATACAACAACCACCCGGCCAAATACCCGCACCATGGTTTTTATCAATTCCCCAAATAAACACCAACCTCACAGCCTACCCAAAATCTGACTACCCTCCCCACATAATTAAAAAACACTTTGCTGAACAATTAGCAAAATACAGCCAATATACACATTGCTATACTGATGGATCTAAAAATCAAAGACTCCACATTGGCTATGCCTTTTCAATAAACCAGACCTCCTTTCACTTCACCTTACCTATATTCTCCTCGATCAACACAGCTGAACTTATGGCTATACTCCACTGCATGACCCATATAAACGATACCTATCGATCTGGAAAATTTATAATAATGACTGATTCGCTTAGCTCATTAATGTCTCTACAAAACATTTCCAACAAAAACCCCCTCACTCAAAAAATTTTCAATCTATACCATTTTTTGTCACAATCAGAAATCGAAATTATTTTTATGTACATACCGAGCCATATAGGAATCACTGGAAATGAAAATGTAGATAATCTAGCAAAAAATGCAATCACACCCTCAACACTAGCCTCTTTCATACCACATGACTTCCAATCATATTTATTTGAACAAACACTCTACCAATGGCAGTACGAATGGTCTCAACAATCAACAAACAAATTATTTACGCACAAAAAGTCAACTCTCCCTTGGAAAAACCTACCTAATACTAATAGAACTGACAAAGTTATCATAACGCGAATCCGTATTGGTCATACAAGAATCTCCCATAATCATTTATATCAAGGAATCCAACAAACACCCACCTGTCATTATTGCTCTTCAAATACCCTAACTATCAACCACCTACTATTTTCTTGTCCCTCTTTTTCAAACCAACGTTTACAATATGATATAAACCCCCAAATATTATCATCTGACAATCTAGAAAAGATAGATCGACTAATAACCTTCTTAAAGAAAACCCATCTTTACAATCTAATTTAAACCTCATTGTAGAGGCGCGATAATCCTGGTAATTAAAAGCGCCCAAAAAAAAAAAAAAAAAAAAAAACCCTTTAAGAACAGAAGAAAAGATGAAAAAAAATTCTCAATTTTTTTAGAGAAATTTTAGTAAGAATATTTCTTATTTTTCTCAGTTATTTTTTTGGGATAACAAATCTTTCAGTTTTTTGAAATAAATAATATTTTCAATTTTTAAAAAAAATCAAAGTTTTTTTGAATGGGTAGATATTTTTACCTAGGTACCTAATTTTTTTCATTTTTGGGGTGGAGGAGATTTCTCAGTTTTTCTGGTGTAAGTATAAATATGTAAGTAGGTATTCCTCTTTTTCTTTTTTGAGAAACAAGTTTCTAATTTTTTTTTTGAGGGGGAGGGGTTAAAAAATCTTTCAATTTTTTGGAACATTAATAAAAAATTATATTTTTTTTGGAATACCCAAATAAAGCAATTTTTCATGTAAGGTACATTTATATAAGTATATATTTTTTAATAAAAAGTTTTTATATTGATGTGGATGAGAGAAAATTTTTCATTTTTTTGGAGATGAAAATGAAAATTTTTCGAGTTTTTTTAAATGAAAAATTTCTCATTATTTTTTTTAATTCTCTTTTTTTGGCATAAGAAATTTGTGATTTTTTATGTAGGATTTCAGAATGTTTTTTTTTTTGAGTAAAAAGTATTTAAATTTTTTGCAGCATGAAATTTCCTTTTTTTTTTTTGGAAGCAAAAATTTTTTTTTTCATTTCTTTTAATCTCTCGAGTTTTTTGATTTTTTTTTTGGGGGGGGGGGGGTAAAAAAGTTTAATTTTTTGGGTGCAATTTTTAAGTAATGACTAATGATATTTCTCAAAAAAGATCAATTTTTTCAATCGAAAATAGGATTTCCAAAGGTGTATTTTTTTATTTTAAAATGTGTTTATGCACGAAAATTGTTTATTAAAAATTTTTCAGATGATTTTTTTTTCCAAAATAATTTTATTTTGTGAGGGGATTTTTTCGGGAGAATTTTTAATGAGAAAGTAATTTTTAAGGAGAATTTGTGAGTTTTTTCTTAAGAGAGGAAAACAATTTTGGGCCCTTTTTAAAGAAGATTTGAGGAGCCCTTTATTAGTTCTGCAATAGTATTTCTCAAATCTCTGCGTACCGCTGCTCCAAAGGAGTCCTCATCCCTCCTCTCTCTTCTCGAAATTTAATTCTTCACCGGTTTAATGGACTCCTCGTGGCACTTTTCGCTTCAAAACCTGGCAATCTACTTCCACCAACGATATTTACTCCAAACCCATCAAGATTGAAATTTAAGCTCGATTTTTATTATCCCAGTCCCCCTTACTCGTATACTCCTCACATGCCCTCGAATTTTGATTAAGATGGGAAAAAATGGAAATAATACATCGAACTCATAGTCGTAATATCCGTACCAAAAAAAACCAATTACGTACGAGTCTGTTCGAGAAAAAAAAATTGAAAAAAATCGAACTCGAAATCGGAGGCCTTTCATCAAATCCAATGTCAAGTGCATCTGCGATATTCTTACCAAGATTACCAGACAAAATATAATTTACGCGAATAAATCTACAGCAAAACCATGCGCTCGTCAAATTAAAACCGATGGTTTTTACTCGCAAAACACATGAAAAGTTTCAAGTTTCCTCCGTACGTACCATCATTGGGTACAAATACCCTTCAATAGTTTAACCTCAATAAAAACCCCTGCTCTTCCTGGCGCAGGAATTTCGTATAGATTCGAATGCCCTTAAACCTTATCGCGAGCAAAAACTATATCGATACGGTAAAATTCCGCAACCGTTATTTTGTTTTTTTGTACGAGTTTTTTTTTTTTTTCGCTAAAAAAAATCCTTCGGGTATTTGTATAAGTTTCAAGTTTCAACCAATACCCGCTGTAATGGTTGAAAGTACATAAAAGTTTCCAGCTCTATTACGCTTTTCTATTGGGAACGTAATAAACAAACGATAGTAATTTTGCTCAATTGAAAAATAGCTTTCTGCTTATATTGGTACCGATTTCCGTGTACGTTCAATTTTTATCACTTATTCTAAATTTGTTTTTCAATTCCCTTTTGGCATATTTATGCGACATTTCCTTCGAGTATTTTAAATTGGTTTTGCCATTTTGGTTTTTACAAGTTTTGGCGCGCTGAAAATATTGAAGAAAATTGGTAAATTGATCCGATTTCTCGATACGTTCGATTCGAATACGCTCTCTTTATTTAACGATTTATTTCGCCAAGTATAATCATATCGTTCGCGAATTACGACCGTTCGGCCGAGATTAGTTTTTCCACGCTGTGTAGCGCGGTTTTCCGCCATTTTTATGCCGTCGTAGGTGTACCGCCCGGTAAACCGAACCGGTTCGCTCTGTAGAATGTAAATATAGTGTCAAGAAGAGTCATAAACGTAGACTCTTGTTAATTTTCTATCATTTCCAGCCTCGAACATCGAATAAATCTACAGTTTAGATAACTGCTTTATGGCTTAATTCGAAAACCCCCTTTTTTTTCGCCTTCTTCTCCTTGGTATACCTTTCGAATTAAGATTACAATGTACGTAATAAAATCTCTCCGGTATCTTCGATCGTTCACGCAACTATGCGTTTGGTGGAGTTGTTCTTTTTTTATTTTATTTCAATTCGTAGATTTCGACAGGTGTTCTTTTGCCGTGGATTCGATCGTATAAGGTGGCAATGGCACAGGATAAAATCCTTCTAAAATATATCTGCTGACTCGAGTCATTAAATGGTGATTCATTATTATCTTTTTTAACTATATTCGAGGGAGACTTTCAATTACCTATTATTAAATTATTTGTATGATATAAAAGTCGTAATATTTTAAAATAATAAATTATGAAATATTTATTATACCTACTTAATTTTTCTCGAGCAATTAAAAAAAAACTTAATTAAGTCACTTACTTGTGATAATTTGGAAGTTTCCCAAAGATTTCAACGGGAAGTTTTCAATAGAAAAAATTGTTGAGAAAAATGAGATATATTTTTTTTTAAATTCACGACAATTTTTTTCATTACAAAAATGCAATGATTTTTGAAAAAGCAAAATTTCAAGCTATAAAAATGTTTTAAGAAAATCTTTCTATTCCTTTAAGAGGAAAACATTTTTTGAGACTATTTAGAATTTTTAATAGGTAGAAAATTTTTCTCACGAATGAGATTTTTTTATAAACGAATTTTTCATAAGAAATTTTCAGTTCTAATGGAGATTTTTTATAAATAGGCCATAGGGAGGAAAGATTTTTGAGAATTTTTTTTTCAAAATCTTTTTTATTTATTTATAGGTACCTAGGTATTTAATTTTTTGAAGAAATCAAAAAATTTCTAAAAACTCTCTCAAAAATGAATGTTTCAAGTTTTTTGAAAAATTTTCCAAAAATTTCAAGGAGTGAAATTTTGCAAAAAAATAATCTGATGAATAATGAGAACGTTATATCACAAATTAAAATTATTTCATCAAATTTTTCATCAAAATAATATCTATTAGGTATTTTTTTTGAACAGAGAATTTTTCAAAGAATGAAGTTTTTTTTTATGTGATTTTTTAAAATAATTGTATGCAAGAAATTTTTCATAAACATTTTTCTGGCAACAAAACCTCAATTATCGTCAGAAATTTTTATAGAACGTTTCTGTAGAAAATATTCTTTCTGAAAATTTCTTAATTTTTTTTTAAATTCATGATTTTTTAATTTTTTGACTTACTGAGTTTTTAAACATTTTTGGTACAGTAGAACATCGATTATCCTACTTCCGATTATCCGATCTCTCTACATGTATCTGAGCAAAAAATAGCAACCGATTTCTTGTGGTTATCTTATATATACTCGTAGGTACGTCTAAAAGTCTTTAGAAATAAACTCTAATTAGTAATTAAGTATGTATAATTTTTTATCTAAAAAAAAAAGTTAAAAAATGGGAAAAATTATTTTCAAAAAAAATTATGTAAGATTCTACATAAAAAAATTGAAAATTTTTCAGTTCCCGAAAAAAATTTCAAAAATTTTATTCTAAAAAATTGGGAGTTTTTTCTACAAAAAATCAAAATAAATTAGTACCTAGGTATTATTCCAAATTTAAAAAAAAAAACACAGCACGAAAAAAAATCAAAATTTTCATTTCAAAAAACTGAGAAATCTTTTTATTCCAAAAAATAATTTCTACCTGTTCATTTCAGAAAAGTAATAATTTATTCATCACTTCAAAAAAATAAAAATAAATTTAAACATCACAAAATTTCTTAAAGAAAGGTCTCAAAAAATTGAGAATTTTTTATCAGTCTTTAAGTAGATTAATCCGAAGTGATTCACTGTGTACTTTTTTGTTGGTTTTTGTTTGTTCAGTCATTTTTCTATAAAATTTTTGCAATACGAAGGTTTTTTGATGCATTTTTTCAACAAAAAATCGATTATCCGACTTTTTACGAAATTGACTCGGATAATCGAAGTTCTACCATTTTTCCAAAATTATTCAATTTTTTAATTGTTTCAAATTCACAAAATTTTCATGATTTTCTTGATCTTATAATTTTTTTTAGAATAACTCAATTAGTATTTCTCAAAAATGATGTTTCTTTGCAGGGTTGCCAAATTTAGATTTTGATAAAAATCAAAATTTCCTATTTTTTTAAATATAAATTTGACAACCTTGTAATGAAAATTTTTAAATTTTTTCTATCGAAATCATTTTTTTTTTTTTTTTGCATCAATAAGAGCCATTTAAGTCCAGTTTTGATATTAAGTTGATACGATTTTTGAACTTTATACTAAAATACCATTTTGTAGTGGTCCTCTTTTCTCAATTAGTTTTGTTCATTTTCGTACACCTTTTTGATAATCAGTGATTGATATTTAGATAAATTAGAATGGGTGCCTGCACTTTTTGTATGAGGTAGCAAATCTTGGAAACATTTTTTTTTTTTTTTTGAAATAGGTAATTTTATATTTTTTCAAAAAATTTTACAGAAAAAAATTATTTAAAAAAAAATCTTTGAAAATCCTGCATAAAAATTTCTTTCTCATCAAAAATCGCCATAATTATGAAATAAATCTCTCAGAATAGAATTATTTGAGATAAAAAAACACATTTTTTGCATAAAATTCTTTTAAAAATCCCAAAAAAAATACATTTGAAAATCCTCTTTATAAGAAATATTTTGGGAATTATAACACTTGAAAAATTAAGAAATTTTTTTATCAAAAAAAATAAAAATGAGAAATAAAAACAAAAATTTACTCCCAAAACACATTTCAAAAAAAAAATAAATAAACAACTATGGAGGTTACTTACGTCTTCTAGTTTTTACTTCTGAAAAATAGGAAATTTTTTTCTTAAAAAAAATGAAAAATGAAAAATTTTCCTTACAATAATGCTTGATTGAAAGACTTGTTCTTCAAAAAATTAAAAGATTTTTCATTCATTTGTAGTGCTCGGTTTCCAATCGCGTCTATATACGTAGTACTTTGCTACTCGCATATAAACAGCCGAGGAAAACACTATATAACCTCGGGCCAGATCCTTATGTAATCGAAGACCATACGACTTGTAATAAACACAACCTTTTTGATATCTCGTAACTACGTGTTTTTGTCGGTCTACAGTCTTCCTCTAGTGCAGCTCGGTGGCTACGCCTTGCTCCTAGAGTGTTATAGGTAGGCATACAGTCGCACCCGTCGACTTTACCCTTCTCACCTACCCGTCCTTAGTAGAGACCAAAATCCTACATTGGTAACCTCCGACGTTTAAAACTACCCTTCTGACCCTTTTAAGTATAACCGTATATTGTCCGCGCCGTTCGAAACCAGTTCGCTGTCCGCGAGTATCGATATCTCTCTCCTGCGCTATACCTTTGAAAATACACCGCGTATGCCATTTGACGAGTACCTGTTTGTCAAAATGCGTAACGATAAGGATAACAATAATGACAACGCTGCGTTACGACTCTCGCTAAACAAGCTCGCCGTAAAAGCACCTCCGTTTAATAAGAATGAAGTTCGCCTATGGTTCCAAATAAAGCCACTTTAATTCATCGAAGAAATGCTATCCTTACGTCGTAGAATAAGCCATAGACTAGTTCACTCACCACAAATAATCAAAATTTCACTTTAAAATGAAGCATTAAATAAGCTACAAGTATTACGCTAAATCACAGGCAGTTTCAATGAATCATCCGATACGGACATAATCAGCAATTACTTATCTAATACTCTTACAAAGTACAATTAGAGATTTTTAGTATTCAGGTAGCAGCAGCGCAAAGACTACTCTTTCTGGCAAGTTAGAGCTCTTTCCTCTTTTTCTTAAAAACTACCAGAAACCTAACTATCGCAAAGTACTCGTGACTCTCAACTTAAAAGTCAGTCGCAAAGTTTCTCATAAGCCTCGACACATTGCAGCAAGTATCCGAATTGTAAGACTCGACATACTGAGCAGTAGTAGTGAGCTGACAATGACAATATGAGCCGAGACGCAGCACAACTTCAGATGCGCACTCAAATGCATCACACTCAGCACAACGCAGCGCATCACTCTCAATGCAGAACATCGCTCTCAACGCAACGCATCGCACTCAAGCAAAGCACGGCACTCAACACTGCGCACGCAATTTAACGCTGCTCGACTTAACGCAATTATACTCAAGGGCATAATCCTCACTATGACCAAAATACTCGAAAATTTTGACTAGTGAGTAACGCGCCAATCATGGAAATTTCAAATGTTTCATCATCATCGTCAACTCAATTCAAATTCAACAAATTTTTCATAAAACTTCTTACATAAATTTTGTTCAAATTTTGTCAATTTTTATCATATTGTACACGTATACATACTTGTTTCAATTTTTTTTTTCGAAAATCTTCATCATTTTATTCGTTTTGTTACTTTTTCATCTTTTCTTTTTCATTTTTTTTGGTTCATTTTCTTTTTTCCTTTCTCACATTATTTTAATATTATAGTTACTCTCCGGTGTATTTAGCACGGTGGTGTCGCCTTGCTCCCGGGGGTAACTCATATTTTTATACTTTACTCTTATTTTTACCTATTTTTACCCTCCAGTGCCTGTAGCTCGGTGGTGTCGCCTTGCTCCTGGAGGTAGCTTATATTTTGGTTTTCTTCAAATTTTTGCTTATGTACATAATTATTGTTATTTTTTTTTGCTGTTTCGAAATTTTGCAATTTCTGGCAAGGGGGTGTGTAGTGCTCGGTTTCCAATCGCGTCTATATACGTAGTACTTTGCTACTCGCATATAAACAGCCGAGGAAAACACTATATAACCTCGGGCCAGATCCTTATGTAATCGAAGACCATACGACTTGTAATAAACACAACCTTTTTGATATCTCGTAACTACGTGTTTTTGTCGGTCTACAGTCTTCCTCTAGTGCAGCTCGGTGGCTACGCCTTGCTCCTAGAGTGTTATAGGTAGGCATACAGTCGCACCCGTCGACTTTACCCTTCTCACCTACCCGTCCTTAGTAGAGACCAAAATCCTACACATTTATAGAAGAAAAAGGAAAATAAAAAATCGTTTTATTTCAAAAAAGTCGAGAATTTTTTTCTCAAAAAAATGAAAAATTCATGCCTAATTTTATTACACTTTTGCTCCGGAAAAATAGAGAAATCTCCCCCGCCCCCAAAATTATTCTTCCTTAATGAAATATATTCCTACTAACAAAAAATTAGAAATTCTATCCTACAAAAATTTGTAGAAATATTCAGAAAATTGGAAAAAATTTTATCTAATAGGAAAAAAATCGAAACGTTTTTCTGAAAAAAGGTTTTATATTATATTACACATCGCTTTATCATTCTACTGACAACTTTGGTTGATTTTTGATTACTTTTTTGACATCCAGAGTACGTTATACTAAAATTACGTATTTCAAATCCACCTGCGACCTTTCGAGCTATGTAATTCGCACCCTTCAAAACCATAATTAGGCTCTCGTATCAATTAATCTATCCTTCGTTTAAGCCATACATATAGGTATCTTATCGTAGGTATCCCTATATAATACTCACATTTCTAAAGGGCGCTTCAAGAGCCGCCCGTTGAGGCTGAAACACCCTTCAAGACCGCGTCGTCTAATAAACGAGCTAAAATTATAGGGTAAAAAAATAGTAAACGCCCTCAATTATCCCTACGATACGACTACTGGTTGGTAATATTTCCGTTTTCATTACCAGTACCTTACCTATCTACCTATCTTATACTCATTCGATCGTAATAACCATATTTTCCAACCAGATGAGTATTGACTCTATGTATCTAATCTATCCTACGTGTAGGTAATACTATCATCTATCTATGAGTATGATAGATACGGTATGAAATTCGATCAGGCGCCCATAATACCTATACAAATATACACGCGATCATTTCCCTAGCACATTGGAACCTTATGTTATATGCTAATTTGGAACGATTTCGATATCGCATTTCACCTTTTGGTAAACTGATCGGTTTTTTCTTCAAGTTTTTTTTTTTTTTTTTTTCTGTTGACCAGCAGAACAGACATCGAACATTGTCGAAAAATTTCACCCAACCAACGTGTAGGTATCAGGACGTAAACTAGTGACAAGGTATAATTAAATTTATCTTATGGTATAATACACGTACGCGGTTTTAGAAGTAAAAAAAAAAAAAAAAGAATAAATAAACACGTCCAAGATTGGTAACGAGTTCGAATTAATTATGAAGAAAATACTCGTTTTTTTTTTCGTCGTTCTCGTTCTCTGCTTTTTCGTAATATGCTCTGGAGCTGGAGTAAAATAGTATACGCGATCCATCGAAAAAAGATCTTAACAATTTGTAATTTGTATACGAAATAGTTTCAAATTACCCGGCTATTAAATAATGTGATGCGTTGGGAAGTGGTAGAAGAAGAAAGAAGAGAGGAATTCTGTTCGGGTAATAAAAACATCATTTTACACGCCGTACTCTGAAATTATCTAATTTTAAACGGCAATAATTAGTAAAAAATGGCTACGTTTTGTAGACTCTGGTGTGTTGGTGTAAGCAGCGTTATAGAAAAGGAGAGAAAATATTAAGTGTCGACGATAAATCAGCCAACGTGGTAACACTGAATAACGCTTATTAGTCGGACATTTGATAGTGTTGGCAGCAATCAGAGTATGGACAAAAGTATAGGAGAATCTAATCTCATCCAGGGGTATCTCAATTGTCAAATCCAACTCCACCATTCGAGAGATACCACTTCCAATGGAAGAATCTTCCCAAAAATACCTCATTTTTAAATAATCACCTCGCGATATTTTTTTCGAAATTAATTTACGCGATAATTAATCTACATCGAGGAACAATGGAGGGCGGAGAGAACATCTGTAGAAGCCTAGACTGCGGAGAATCTGCAGCAGGTGATGATATTTGGTAATCCCTGGCCTAACTAGTGTGTTATTCTGATTAATACATCATTTGTTAATGGTATCCCGCAGTTGTCCAGCGAGCATAACATTAACAAGAGCCTTCGTGAAGACGTTAATCAACGACCCCCTGAGGAGAGCCCAGGTATACACTGACAAACTATCTCTTCCCTCCTTTGACTTTTACTGGTTGGATTTTTATTAGCATTCCATACCGAAATATACGTATAGGTTTTTTTTTACCTTTTTTTTGTTTTTTTTTTTACATAAGAAAATAGTATAATATTAATCCATCGTGTGGTGAGTTTTGTTGGTACTATAATACACGTTTCTGTGGACTGTGGAGAGCCATGAGGTGCGATATTTGAGCGAGATTTTAGTCGTCCGCACTGACGTATATTTAGTTTTGTGTCCGAAGTTTTGATGTTTTTATTTATGTAATGGCGGTTTGAAAAATTAAAACTGGGAAGAATAAACGAGGAAATATTTTAATATTTGCCGACCCTTCCCTTCTTGCTTTTCCCACACCCGATAAATACCGCACTTCTCTCTCCTTCTCGTATTATACTCTGTTCTTGGACAGTATTACCACCTTATCCCCAACCCAACCTGAACAGATATCGCTGGTAATTTACAGTTAGCGAGTTTTTAAATTGATATATGAGTTTGGGAGTGTTTTTTATAGGCGAGTGTTTTTAATGAGATTTGTATATGTTTAAAAAAGCATGTTTCGTATGTGCGAATATACGCGCCTGGATCTAAACGTATTTGTAAATATAATATAAAATAGTCGATTTATGCGTACGCGACTGCTTATGAGCGATTTCATTATAAAATTAATGTACTGTATAGTTCGTATATAAGACTGCGCATTTGAAAGGTAAACGATAGATTTATAATGGTAGATGCGAGTACCTGGCAACTGCGAGCAAATTGTATATATTAATTGGCGGGGTACCTCTACCTAGGTTATTCGTGTAGATTGATTAACAAGTGGAGACGTATAGATGTAGACATAAGGCGAACATTGTATATGTTTTATTGGCGTATCACGCGTTTCTATGTCCAGATGAATGATCATGCGAACTGGACCTAGGAGAAGAAGCTGGTGGGGGGATTGATTTGTGTTTGTGTGTGGACGACGGACGTGGAGTGATACGATGAAATGTGGATGAGTTAAGAATTGAGAATTTTTTTTTTAAATGTGGAGTGAATTTTTTCACGTTTTTTTCTCCCATATTATTTTGAAATACTTTCCAATTTTCATTTTTTTAAATATTACTTACCTATATTTAATTTTTTTTCGTTGAAAAATTTTCTACTGTTTTGTTTTATTACAGTTTATAGTTCTGTTTTCAACTCAATTTTTTACAGGGTGTCTACAGGTCATGAAAGTCTTGACAGTCATAAAAAAGTCATGAAATTTAAAAATGCGTCATGAAAGTCATGGAGGAGTCGTGAATTTTACTGTTTGAAGTCATGAATTTTTGATATTACCCGGGCAAAATTAAAAATTCGCCGCTTATAAGTAAAATTTTCTCAAAAAAAAAAAACTCGGCGCTTCGCGCATCGCCAGGGCGGCTTCGCCCCCTAGACCCCTGGTTGGCTCAATTTCCACACTACGTTTGAAAGTATAAAACATAGTATTTGCTTTTACTCTACTGTGACAAAATGTCTAAAAGTCACGAATATTTGATTTCCTTGGAAATTTAAAAATCTAAAAAGTATAATTAAAAAAAGCCAAATGAAAATAAAAAAATTTCAATTTTTTTCAGAATGTATGACAAAAAGCCTAAAAGTCATAAAATTTTTAAAAAATCTTCCAAGTTTCAAAATGTCTGACAACATGTCCAAAAGTCATAAAATTTATTTTAAAAAATTTCAATTTCTTCAAAATGTCTGACAAAAAGCCTAAAAGTCATAAATTTTTAAAAAAATTTTCCAAGTTTCAAAATGTCTGGCAAAATGTCTAAAACTCATAACATTTATTTTAAAAAAATTAAAAAGTCTGAAAAAAGTTTCAAAATGTCTGAAAGTCATCTTTCTAAAAAAAATTCCAAGTTTCAAAATGTCGGGCAAAATGTCTGAAAGTCATAAAATTTATTTTAAAAAATTAAAAAATCTAAAAAAAATTCAATTTCTTCAAAATGTCTGACCAAAAAGCCTAAGTCATAAATTTTTTAAAAAAATTTCCAAGTTTCAAAATGTCTGGCAAAATGTCTGAAAGTCATAAAATTTATTTTAAAAAAATTAAAAAGTCTGAAAAAAGTTTCAAAATGTCTGACAACATGTCCAAAAGTCATATAATTTATTTAAAAAAATTAAAAAGTCTAAAAAATTTCAATTTCTTCAAAATGTCTGACAAAAAGCCTAAAAGTCATAAATTTTTAAAAAATTTTTCCAAGTTTCAAAATGTCTGAAAGCCATAAAATTTATTTTAAAAAAATTAAAAAGTCTGAAAAAAGTTTTAGAATGTCTGACAAAATGTCTAGAGAACGTCTAAAAGTCATAAAATTTCAAAAAAATTTACAAGTTTCAAAATGTCTGGCAAAATGTCTGAAAGTCATAAAAATTTATTTAAAAAAAATTAAAGTCTGAAAAAAGTTTCAAAATGTCTGAAAGTCATCTTTCTAAAAAAAATTCCAAGTTTCAAAATGTCTGACAACATGTCCAAAAGTCATAAAATTTATTTTAAAAAATTAAAAAGTCTAAAAAAATTTCAATTTCTTTAAAATGTCTGACAAAAAGCCTAAGTCATAAATTTTTTTTAAAAATTTCCAAGTTTCAAAATGTCTGGCAAAATGTCTGAAAGCCATAAAATTTATTTTAAAAAAATTAAAAAAGTCTGAAAAAGTTTCAGAATGTCTGACAAAATGTCTAGAGAATGTCTTAAAGTCATAAAATTTCAAAAAAATTTACAAGTTTCAAAATGTCTGACATAATGTCTAAAAAATCGAATTTAAAGTTTTTTTATTTCATCACCTAACCTAACCTAACCCAATTGGTGTCGGATTTTGGGTCGTTTTTTTCCATTTTGGTCTCCGTAAAAGCATATTATACTATGCTAAAAAACCATAATGTATTAATTATTTTTGAAGATTTTTTTTCGAGGGGGAGTCGAATCTCTATTTTTTGGGGAAAAGTCTATTTCTTGGAATAAAAAAAAAAAAAAAATTGGAATGAAAAAAAAAATTTTTTTTTGGTAGGTACAAATAATTTTTAAATTGTTTTGGAACAAAAAACATTTTTACGCCACTAGCCTTATGGTAGTTGGTGTACAAAGCGTTAATAATTTTTAGTTTTCAACTTTCTCGAAAAAATTCTAATTTTTTTAAAATCAAAAATCTGAATTTCATCGTTTTTCTACTACTCCGGGTTATAAAATCACAATTTTTTTTTTTTTTCAATTTTCTGTAAAATAATTTTTTTTGGGGGGAGATCTCGTTTTTTGGAGAAACATTCTCATTTTTGGAATAAAAAACGAATTTTGTGGTTGAAAATTTTTTAAAAATTATTTTGGAATGAAAAAAATACTCAATTTTTTTTTTGAAATAGAGAAACCTGAAATCTTCTGGAGTAGAAATTTTTTCAGAGGAAGAAATTTCAGGACTTTTTGTTTGTAATAAAAAGCATCCAGATTTTTTTTTTTTTTTTTTTGAGAAAAAATGTAACAAAATTTTCTTATGTGAATAGGTATGTTTTTTAATGATAGAGTGTACAAACGAGCGTCCTGCTGGAAGATTTTTAACAACTAAATTGCAGATATCTCCCTCAAAAATTATCCGATTTGGAATTTTTTTTTTATGAAAGACATCTACACTGTTTGCTGAATTTCATTGTCTAATCGTTCGTCCTGCTGGAAGGACACAAAATGCACAATTCAAAGGTTCAAGTGGTAGGACGCGTCCTACCGGTTGTCCTGCCGGCAGTACGTTCTACACTCTATCGTTAAAATTTCTGTGGGAAAGTTTAAATTAATTCTTTCTTTGTGAAGAAAATAACCGTTTCTTTTTCAAAAAAAAAAGAAAAGAAAACGCTGGGATTTTTTTTGAACAATATTACCTACCTAATAATTTTAAAAAATTTTCTAAAATAAAAAAATATCATATTTTTGGGAATTAATTTTTTTTATAGTAAAATAAACACACTACGTTTGAAAGTATGAAACATAGTACATTTATGCTTTTATACTCTGTGACAAAATGTCTAAAAGTCATAAAAAATTATTTTCCATGGAAATTTAAAAATCAAAAAAGTCTAATAAATAAAATTTATTTTACAAAATTAAAAAGTCTAAAAATAATTAAAAAGTCATTAATTTTCTAAATAATTCTAACTTTCAAAATGTCTGACAAAATGTATAAAAGTCATCAAATTTTTTAAAAAAATTCTGTTTTTTATGTCATCCAAACCTAACCTAACCCAATTTCGTAACGGATTTTCGTAACGGATTTTAGTGTCGTTTTTTTCAATTTTGGTATCGTAAAAGCATACTATGCTAAAATAAAAAAAATTTCAAGTTTCAGAATGTCTGACAAAAAGCCTAAAAGTCATAAAATTTTTTAAAAATTTTCCAAGTTTCAGAATGTCAGACAAAAAATCTAAAAATCATCAAATTTTTATGTTTTTTTATGACATCCTAACCTAATGTAACGTAACCCAACCCAATTTATGGTGTCGAATTTTCTTGTCTTTTTTCCATTTTGGTCATCGTAAAAGCATATACTGTGCTAAAAAAAATTTTTAAAGTTTGGGACAAAAAAACATAGAAATAAAGTTGTTAAAAAAATTTTTAGGAGAATTTTTCGCGTGAAATTTTTTGTTTCGTTTCCAGGAAAAAAAATCATTCTTATATTACAAAATGAAAACAATTTCAAGCATCCACCTTTTAATGAAGAAATCGAATTACACCCTTGAAAATTTCAAGTATTCATTAAACTTTTTTTTGAAATGGTATATTTTTTGATTAAAAAAAGGGGGTCTCGGAGGGCATATACATAACTAGGGGGTTCAAGGAGCATTCGCCTCCTCCTCAATATTTTTACATTATGTCAGACATTTTAAAACTTGTAATTTTTTTTGAAATTTCATGATTTTTAGACATTTTCTAGACATTTAAAAAAAAAAAAATTTATGGCTTTTAGGCTTTTTGTCGGACATTCTGAAAAAATTGAAATTTTTTAGAATTTTTAATTTTTTTAAATAAATAAATTTTATGACTTTTGGACACTTCATCAGACATTTTGAAACTTGGAAAATTTTTTACAAACGTTATGACTTTTAGGCTTTTTGTCAGACATTCTTAAATTTAAATTTAGACATTTTGTCACGGAGTAAAAGCATATACTATGTTTCATACTTTCAAACTTAGTGTGGAAATAGAGCCGTCCAGGGGGTGGCATTGCCCCCCCCCCCTGGCGAGGCGCGAATCGCCGAGTTTTTTGAAGAGATCTGATCTGGATCTTTTGCATATCCATCTTGACAAAAGATCAGGATCTGGATGTAGATCCTTAATGGATCTGCTCAACTCGGACACGTATATGTATAATGCAAAATTGGAGAGGAATGAGTGAGCCAAAGAAAAGGGATTTTCGGTATGTGTATCGAAGGTGGGGACTGAAAAAATAAGTAAAGGAGTTTTGAAATACTTCAATATCATACGGATATGAAAAGCTAATGTTTTAATCTGGGCTACAGGTTCGGCCTTCCTTGGGTCCGAAAGTTGCTAATATTTCAAGTTTAAAAAAGAAAAATCAACCATCAATCCTGTCGAAAATTCCAACTGAAATTTTTTTGATGGGAGTGTGATTTACCCCTCACACCCTCTAGGAACGCCCCTGACCACTCTAATAAAATGATTAAAATGATACCTAGCATTTAAAATTCTATTTGTACAGAGCGATAAGTTTGCTGAGGAAGTGTACTCGATGCTGTGGTATTATTTTTCTCCCAAACAACGTAAAACTGTGCTGACTCTTTTGACGATCATTCAGAAACCGGTGTATTTGAGGGCAATGAAAATAGTTCGTGTAAGGATGGACCATTTTCCTGTTTTTATGAATTCAGTGTATAATTACGTAAAAATCATGCGAGCTTTGCAGGGCGTAAGAAACCATATGTAATGTTCAAGCAGTCTATTTTTGATTTTTTTTTCAAAGTCGTTATACTACATTGTAGTAATTGATTAAGTCATCCACATTCTTATTCGCTTGTATTATTTATTAATAAGATTATTGATTTTTTTTTTAGACTCACTTTTTAAAGTATAAGTATTGATTTAGCTTTCTTTTTGGAAGGTTGAGAGAGGAGCAAAGGGGACACTTGTCTCCGGGCTCAGGGTTTCATCAAAGGGCCCAAATTGATTTTTTTAGCTTGAGTGGGAAACATCGCATGTTTTCGGTCAACAATTAGCTAGAAAGAAGGTCCTAAATAATATTTGCCAGGGGCCCGGTTTGGCTGTTTTTTTATTGGATGACAAATAAAATGAGATGTCCTTCTCGAAGCCTATATGTTAACTGAGATATTTAAGGACGATGAAAGTAAACTTTTCAGTTTTTTAAATTCGGTATCCTTACGTAGGCCTATGTGTGAATCATTCGTACCCACCAGAACTTAAAATATCGTATTGGTAATCACAAAATAGTTAAGTAGGTATTATAAGTCACTCGCACTTATTCGATTCCAAAACTTACAATATCGTAACTGATGATTGAGAACTTTTTTGTGTAATTTTTTAGAGAGATAATCACAAAATACTTAGTTTAAGTACTATAAGTAGCTCGCACTCATTCGAATCTATTTGGTATTTATTTATTTTTGACACATATAATAAAGCTAAAGCAATTGATTTTGAATTTTATTTTTCTGGGCGGGGGAGTATGTAAGGTGTACGATGAGTGATGTATTCCGAAATCTTATGACGAAATTTCTTCATTGGTTGAGAAATGAAATTCGAAAAATTGGGAGAGAGAGAGAGAGTCCAGATCCTAGAAATAATTTTAGTTATTAAAATTTTTTTAATTGAACTCCTCCTTCCCCTCCGATCATGAAAAAATTGAAATTTCTTTTCAAAAAATCAGAATGTACCTACTTAAGAAATAACGCACTTAGGTATTCATGCGTCTATAGAGTAGGTACAGAGTTGATTTCGGTAGCGTTCAGTAGGTAGTCAGCTAGTCACAAGATAGTTCCAAACGATTTTGTATTCTCTTCTTAACTCTTAGGGAATGGGCGAATTGTAATGTAATGATTCCTTTGTATTTTTAATTCTTTTTTTCCTGCTAAACAATTAGTATCTACTATAATTATTCACTTGTAAATTTATAGTAATTAATCCGTTTTCCAGGATTATGTCCAAAATTAAAGTTACAAGCACTATAGAAATTCAGGATTGAGATACCAAATGGTTTTCTTGATGAACACCTAAAATATAAATTTCCCTGTAATTGTTCAGCACTAAGTACTTCAAAATTGATTTTTACATTTCCATAAAAATGATATTTCATATAAAATTACCAAACTTCAAGGAATCATTACGTCCCTTAGGGTAAAACGTAGTTTATCTATAAACATAATTTTTTCAATGTACAGCTGTACACAGAAAGGTCGCTTTGCTTCATTAACTGAAAATAAAATTTTGAAAAAAATATAAGATCAATATCTTATGTTTTTTTTTTTTTCAATTTTGAAAAATGAAGAAAAAGTAAGAGTAGATAGAGATACCTATATTTTGATATGTTTTTAAGCCTTTGGTTCATTTTTAAATTTTTAATTTTCCACGAATTTGGCTGATTTGTTATTGCATGGAATCGAAAATATTTACTTTCATTTTTACAGTATAAGTGAGTGAGTAAAAATTGTCTATAATGGCACCTTTCTATTTAGGATAGGAAAGTTTAATTTTTATTTAACGACAAATGCGATTTCCTGAAACAAAAAATTCACAGTAATGGTACTTTTGCGTTTGAAGTACAAATTTAGCTGCTTTGTTGTCGAGTAAAGTAGAAAAGTTTGGCTTTCAATTATTTATTAATCTGAGAACGAAAGAATTCACATTAATAGTACCTTCTATCTACTTTCGAATGAAATTTTCGAAAAATCATTACGTACAAAGTATTATTCGAGAGTAAACGTTTAGTTTCGCGAAATGTACTGTGAAAGATTATCTAAAATGTATCAAATGGTACCGAACCTATTTAAAGTAGTAGATAGATTATTTTACTCGGAACCATTCATCGAAAAAATGTCCACATTCGAGATGAAAAGTTTTTTAACTTCGTATACGTTCGTTGCGGGAGGATTCTTCGACGAACGAGTAAGAAAGGGTGTGAGAAAATTGTATTTGTGGTTTCATATCGCAAGTAGCTCAGTAGCATTGGCTTCTTGTACATTTTATTTGGCAGATTTAACATCTTACGACTACAAGAACGTTGCTTTAGGAGTTATACCGCTGCTCTTTACTACAACTAAGCTGATTTACTTGTTTTTTTCAATCCGATTGTTTGATTCAATTAAAACAGTAATGCAATTCTACATCGACGATTACTCGTACACCCAAACTTCGGAGCCTGTTGAAGGATTCATTAATGAGAAGAAATGGATTATTGTAGTGTCTTCTGTTAATGTTGGTTTTCATATTGTCGGAGATATCCTTTTGGGTGCCGAAAATCAAATTGAAATTAATCGGTTTACAAGGAGAACCTTCTTCATGAAATTTTTTCCAGTATGGTGTCCTTTTGAGAATTCTTGGGCCATAACAATCGTATCAATTTTTCAAGATGTCATTATGCTATCTGCATCAATGATATATCTTTTTGGGAGCCTCATAATGTTCTTATCAATCATCGAAATGAATAACAAATATTCCATTTTGTTTGGAAAATTGAGGTTACTTTCGACTCGTGCGTTTGAAAGAATAGAATTACTGGAGAATGAGATAAAAGGATTAGTGGAGGAATCGAGTAAGAGAATTCTTTCGAACAAAATCAAAATATTGGAAAAAGAAAGAGCAGCTACGGTGGATAAATTTTACCAAGATTTTCTGTCAATTATAGAACGTTATCAACAACTGCACAGGTATCATTTATACTTAGTTTCATCGAGATTGTGTTATGTAGAAAATGATTGCATTCAGCATAGAGAATTTTTTTATTTCGCAGAGTACAAATGTTGGGTAAAAACATTTTAGATACTCTCGTTTCGGTCACGTATTGTTTCGTTTTTTCTGTCATGATTGGTTTTGGATTCTTTGGAGCTGAGGTGAGAATTTTTTTCTGCACCAAACACTTACCTACAAATTACGATATGTTCTAATTTCTGATGTAATGCTTGTCGATATTAGGCTTTATCGGAAGTTAACTTCGACTTGTACACGGTCATTAAAATGCTGGTTTGGTTTTCTGCATATGGTGCCGCATGGTATATGATGTGCTTGCTTGGAGAAATAGCTTCAAAATGGGTATTGTTTATTTTATTTCTTCAGGCTGATGTAGGTAATTATTAGAGTGACCCTCATTTTGGACTTGTGGATTTTTTCAAGTCTTATCCCAATGTTTTTTCTTATTATAGGAAAATTATTCCCTATTTTTTTTATTTTTGCTTGCATTTTAATAAGTGACCCTTGGCCATCTCCTTATTTTCAGAAAATTGAAAAAAAATGAACAATTTTCATAATCTAGCATTTTTTTACTTATAACCCATCACAGTTAATCCTTTTCATGAGAATTCCCAATTTTTTATTTTCCTCGACTTAATTCCAAGTGGTACAGTGGATCACACAAAAAAAATAAAAAAAAAAGACCTAATAATAAGAAGAAAAAAAAATGAGAAAACGTTTTTCATTTTTTACTTTGTTAGAAAATAATCCTCCGTTTGTAATGTTTCCTCGTCTGAATTTTAAGTGGCGCCCAGAGACGAAACAACGTGGAATACACCCCTGTCAAAAATTTCTGAAAAAGTTCGACTACTTATTTAGTTGGCAAATTTGTCGTTTTTCTCAAATTTCAGTAGGCAAAGTTAGCATAGGTATATTTCTTATTTCACCATCGAGATTTTTGACCAAGTTTCGTCTCTGGCGGTACCACTAGCAGCCTTCCGTTCCAAAATTTCATAACGTTTCATTACTTCTCAAAATGGAGAAATAAAGGCACCAACTAAATTTCAGTTAGGGTCAAAATGAAAAATGGGGTATCATTTTAATGCAAAACAACTCAAAATGCTAGGAGAAAAGGTTTTGCTCATTTTTTTTTTTTTTCGTTTTTTGTTTGTTTGTTTTTTGAAAAACTATGGGGAATTATTTTCTCACAAAGCAAAAGATGAAAAGCGTTTTCTCATTTATTTTTTTATTTTATTTATTTTTTTATTTATTTCTTTAAAGAATGAGGAGTGCCTCACTGTACCAATTGAAATTGAGTTGAGGAAAATAAAAAATTGGGAATAATTTTATCATTTAAAAAAAAAATACTTTTGAGGTACCTAAGACATAAAAAAAATCCGAAGTTCAAGATTATGGCCCACTCTCAATGTGAGTAGTGTTCCGAGGGGTCTCTGTTTGAGAGTGAGTGTACAGTGTACACTAGGGAGGTCCTTATTTTTCGAATTTGCAATTTTTGATCTCCCACCCACCAAAGTTGTAGGAACCTCTAATGAGAAAGTAATTCCCCATTTTTTATTTTGCACCCTCCATGAAAACCCCTCCTGGTGTGCGCCCCAATATCTCAAAATAAGGAAAAAATTTTCAAATTCAATTTTTTTAGTGCCTGTGCCTTAGTGTGGCTCCCAATTGTTTAAAAATGACCCACAGAACGATTTAGCCTACCACCTCCCTCCCCTCGGCTGAAAAAAGCTTTCTCAAAGTGACAAATTAGCTAATTTTTACTTAAAACCATATTTTTAGATACATTCTTATGAATTTATCTGAACAATGTATTGTAATAACAATAAAATATAACCCTTCACCCACCCACTCACCCACCCACTACAAATTGGTTACCTATGAGAGAGTTGAATTTTTATGCATTAGGTAATAAGTTTAAAATGTTGAAAATTTAATTCAGCATAACATGAGAAAGAAAACAAAACTGATGAAAGGTTTTAAATTTGATTGAATTAAACATACAAAATGAAAAAAATCGTGTAGTTTTTGTTTTTAAGAAATCAAGTTGGTAATTTTCTTTACATCAATCCCAAAAATAAGTATTACCATTTTTTTTTTTTTTTTTTTTTTTCTTAAAGAAAATTTACTCATAGTTTTCCCCCACAAAACACGTAACTTAATAAGTAGTTTTTGTTTTCTCCAAAAATTTCAAAAGATATTTTTAAGTGAATTTATTTTTTTTAAAATCAAGGGATTTTTATTTCCGATTAATTTATTAATTTTTTTTTTCAAAACTAGTTTTTAAAAAAACTAAGAATTTTTTTACGGTGACCTTCAAAATATTGAGATAATATTAATTCTGAAAAATTGTATTTTTTCCAACAGAACAATTTTTTTTCTCCAAAAATAATTTTGGGAAATATTTTTACTTGAAAAAATTGACTATTTCTACAAAAAAAATAAATAGGTAATTTTTTCTTTCAAACAACTGTTTTTTTTTTTTTTCAAAAAATTCAGACAGTACAAATTATAATTTATAGGTAGGTAACTAAATAAGATTTTTTCTCCATTTTTTTTTTCAATTATTGTAAAAATTATACGTATTATTTCTTTTAATAAGTTAAGACGGTAAATATGTCTACATAAGATTTATTTTCTAAAAAATAAGAAACACAAAAAAAGATTTTCTTCTACGAAAAATTGAGAACACTTTTTTAAGATGGCTCAAAAATACTGGTAAATAACACTTTATTCATCCAAAGAAGATTCAGAGTTTTTCGTCCAAGTATTAATTTTGAAGAAAAAAAAATCTAAGGCTTTTCTTATTAAAAAATATAGAGAGAATCAGAGATCTCGATCGGTAACAACTAACGTGTGATTAGTTTCTACATTTTTGGACTTTCCTAAGGTGTAGCTCGATCATTTTCATCTTAGAAAATTTGTAGTGTGGCGGGGGGGGGGGGGGGCTATATTTTATTGTTGTTGCAATACAATTTTCAGACAAATTCACAAGAATGTAGGTATCTCGAAATATGATTTTAAATGAAAAAACTAGCTAAATTGTTTATGTTATTTTGAGAAAGTTTTTTTCAGTGAAGGAGATGGAGGTGAGGAGGGCTATAAAATCGTCTTATTGAGATTCATTTTTATACAATTGGGAGCCACACTAAGGCACTGGCACTAAAAACATTAAATTTGGAAAATTTTGACAAAAAACTTGTACGTATTTTTTCTTGTTTTGAAAAATTGTGGCCCACGTCGCGCCTTAGGGAGGGGTTTTCACGGAGGGGAAAACAAAAAGTAGGGAATTATTTTCTCGTGCACCGGAGGTTACAACTTTGGGAGGTGGGACCGAAAAAAAAAACGCAAAAAAAATCTAGTCATACGTATAAGGACCACCCTAGGTACACTTGCATTTGCCGACTAAAATTTGAAAATTTTTTATTTTTCTGACTGAAGTCAGAGTTTTCCCGACTGACATATGAAAATACCAAGTTGAAATTTATGCAAGTACTTAGTTAATGCTACCTAATATTTTAGGCTTAAAAGAGAAAAATCAACCATCAATTCTGCCGAAAATTCCAAATTAAATTTTTTTTATGGAAGTGTGATTCACTCCTCATATACCCTCTCGGAACGCCCCTGACCACTCTAATAAATTTATGACCACAAAAAATAATATTATACCTAGCATATAAAATTCTATTTGTACAGAGTGATGTGTTTGCTGAGGCAGTGTACTCGATGCCGTGGTATTATTTTTCTCCAAAGCAACGTAAAACTGTGCTGACTCTTTTGACGATAATTCAGAAACCGTCGTATATTAGGGCAATGAAATTAGTTCGTGTAAAGATGGACCTTTTTCCTAGTTTTTTGAATTCAGTGTATAATTACGTAAAAATCATGCGAACTTTGCAGGGCGTAAGAAACCATGTATAATGTTCAAGCAGTTTATTTTTGAATTTTTTTTTTTCCGAGTCGTTATACTACATTGTAGTAGTAATTGATTAACTCACACAAATTCTTATTCACTTGTATTACTTATTAATAAGATTATTTATCTCTTTCTCCTTTTTGCATTTATATTTTAAATTGTTTGACTTGGATCCGAGTTGTTATTTAATTTGAGTGTTTTTTAATCGTTGAAACGATTCTGAAACGTTTTATGCTAACTTTATGTACCTATGTATCACTAAATATTAATTATCTTATTGAATAAACGAAAAAAAAAAAAAAAAAAAAAATTATTTTGAACCTTTTCATACATACTAGAGAAGAAACTAGCGAGTGGATTTTGAAAATTTTCCTGAAAAAAGTGAAGCGGTTTTTCACATAAATAACTGAGCGAAGAAAAAAAATTGAAATTCACTCAAACTTATTAAAATTTTTGAATTTTTTTGGATGAATTTTAGACATTTATTTTTAACAATATTATGAAACTGTCTCATATTTACTTTTTTGGTATTTTGTCAGGCATTTTAATACTAATTTTTTTAAATTTATTAAGTATTTTTTTTAAATTTTCATATTCCCATGGAAATAATTTTTTACTTTTCATGATTTTTATTTTATTTTTCATATTTCGATGATTTTTAGACATTTTTTCAGATATTTTGAATTTCAATATTATGAAACTGACTCTTCTTACACATTTAATCAGACACTCTGAAACCTGAATTAAAAAAAAAAAAATTTTTAAAAATAAATAAAAAATAGATGACTAGACTTTTTGTCAGGTATTCTGAATCATAGAATTATTTTTTGAATCAGATGTAACTCACGAACAGAGAAAAACCATGCCTACATACTTATAGGCCCACTATGTTTTCTTTTTAAATTTTTAATTTCATTTGATTTTATTTCATTTTTCTTTATTTCAATTTCCAAGCCTTTTTATTTATTAGGTAGGTACTTTAATTTTGACATTTTTTATAGTTCTGTTTTCAATTCAATTCTTTATTTTCTCCAGTTTTTAATCCTTTAGGGTGTCTAAGAGTCTTGAAAATCATGAAAGTCATGAAAAAGTCTGAAATTTCAAATTTGAAAATGGGTCATAAAAGTCATAAATTTTTCAAAAGAAATCACAAGGTCAAGAAAAGTGATTAATTTTACCCTAAAAACTGAAATTTTTCAAACTTTTGCATCTTCTCAAAAAATAAAAAAAGCATAGTTAAAGTATTGTGATTTCTCTGAAGAAGAAAATTAATCTTCTTGGAGAATTTTTTTCGAGGAAGCCCGGGATCTCTATTTTTTTTTTGGGGGGGGGTCCTCATTTCTTGGAATGAAAAAAAAAATTGTGGAATGAAAAAAATGTATTTTGTGGAATGAAAGAAAAATTAATTTTTTGGTACAAAAAATTTGGAAAATTGTTTTAGAATAAAAAACATTTTTAAGCCACTAGCATTTTTTAGCTTTTGCCAAAAAATTCCAATTTTAAAAAAATGAAAATCTGAATTTTATCGTTTTGGAATTTGAATTGTTTTGAAGTAGGTAATAAAAATTCTTTTCCAACTCTGGAGTATAAAATCTCAATTTTTTGATTTTGTTTTTAAATTTTCTGTAAAATAATTTTTTTTGAGAATGTATATGTTTCTGCTTTTTGGGGGAAAATTCTCATTTTTAGAATAAAAAGAAAATACTCATTTTTTGAAATGGAGAAACCTCAAATCTTCTACAGTAGAAATTTTTTCAGAGGAAGAAATTTCAGTATTTTTTGGATTAAAAAATATCCAAAAATCTCTTCCTATTTTTGGAGACAAAATGTTATAAAATTTTCTTATGTGAAGAAATTTTTATAAAACTTCTATGGAAAAGTTTTTAAATTTTTTCTCTGTAAAGAAAAAAAAATCGCTTTCTTAAAAAAAAATTGAATTTTTTTCGAACAATATAGGTAATTTTAAAAATTCTTTTGAAATAAAAAAAAAAAATCAATTTTTTGGGTATTAACTTCTTTTCTTTGGTAGTGAAATAAATAGGTATCCAAATAAGATATTTCAAACTTTGGGACAAAAAAAAACATAAAAAAAAAGGTTTTTCTGTAGGAAAGGTTGTTAAAGAAATTTTTAGGAATGAACAATTGTTCAGGACTAAGTTCCTGAAAATTGATTTTTTCATAATTCCATAAAAAACGATATTTCATATAAAATTACCGAACTTCGAAGAATCATTACGTTACTTAGGGTAATAGGTATAGTTAATTTATAAACAAAAATTTTTCAGTGTAAGTACCTAGAGAGGTCGCTTTGCTTCGTTAACTGAAAAGAAAATTTAAAAGAAATATATAGGATCATTACCCATGTTTTTCGCCCCAATTTGAAAAATGAGAAAATATTGAGAGTATATTTTGATAATATGTTTTTAAGCCTTTCTTTCATTTTTAAATTTTTAATTTTCCACGAATTTGACTGATTTGTTATTGTGTGGAATGGAAAATATTTACTGTTACTGAACGAGTGAAAATTGCCTATAATGGCACCTTTCCATGTGGAATAGGAAAGGTTGATTTTTATTTAACGACAAATACGATTTCCGGAAACAAAAAATTCACGATAATGGTACTTTTGCGTTTGAAGTGCAAATTTAGCTGCTTTGTTGTCGAGTAAAGTAGAAAAGTTTGGCTTTAAATTATTTATTTATCTGAGAACGAGGGAATTCACATTATTGGTAACTTCTATACCTACGTAGGTACTTCCAAATAGAATTTTCAAAAAATCATTACGAACAAAGTATTATTCGAGAGTAAACGTTTAGTTTCGCGAAATGTACTGTGAAAGATTATCTAAAATGTATCAAATGGTACCGAACCTATTTAAAGTAGTAGATAGATTATTTTACTCGGAACCATTCATCGAAAAAATGCCTACATTCGAGATGAAAAGTTTTTTAACTTCGTATACATTCGTTGTGGGAGGATTCTTCGACGAACGAGTAAAAAAGGGTGTGAGAAAATTGTATATGTGGTTTCATATCGCAAGTAGCTCAGTAGCATTAGCTTCTTGTACATTTTATTTGGCAGATTTAACATCTTACGACTACAGTACTGTTGCTTTAGGAGTTATACCGCTGATCTTTACAACAGCCAAGCTGATTTACATGTTTTGTACATTACGTTTTTTTGATTCAATTAAAACAATGATTCAATTATTCATAGACGATTACTCGTACATTCAAACTTCGGAGCCTGTTGAAGGATTCATCAATGGGAAGAAATGGATTATTGTAGTGTCTTCTCTTTTTGCAGGTTTTAAAATTGTCGGAAATATCCTTTTCAGTGTCCAAAATCAAATTGAAATGAATCGGTTTACGAGGAGAACCTTTTTCATGAAATATTTTCCCATATGGTGTCCTTTTGAGAATTCTTGGGCCATAACACTCGTGTCAATTTTTCAAGATGTCATTATGCTACCCGCATCAATGATATATCTTTTTGGGAGCCTCTTAATGTACTTATCAATCATCGAATTGAATAACAAACATTCCTATTTGTTTGAAAAATTGAGGTCACTTTCGACTCGCACGTTTGAAAGAATAGAATTACTGGAGAATGAGATAAAAGCATTAGTGGAGGAATCGAGTAAGGGAATTCTTTCGAACAAAATCAAAATATTGGAAAAAGAAAGAGTAGCTGTGGTGGATGAATTTTACCAAAATTTTTTGTCAATTATAGAACGTTATCAACAACTGCACAGGTATCATTTATATTTATGTACTTACTTTCATCGAGATTGTGTTATGTAGAAAATGATTGTATTCAGCATAGAAAACTTTTTTCGCAGAATGAAAATGTTGGGTAAAAGCATTTTAGATACGCTCGTTTCGGTCACGTATTGCTTCGTTTTTTCTGTCATGATTGGATTTGGATTTTTTGGAGCTGAGGTGAGAAATTTTTTCTGCACCAAACACTTAAAATATTTATGTTTTAATTTCTCGTGTAATGCGTGTCGACATTAGGCTTCATCGGAAGTTAACTTCGACTTGAACACGGTCATCAAAATGCTGGCTTGGTTTTCTGTATATGGTGCCGCGTGGTATATGCTGTGCTTGCTTGGAGATATTGGTTCAAAATGGGTATTGTTGATTTCATTTCTTCAGGCTGATATAAACTATTAGAGTGGCCCTCATTTGGGACTTGTTGATTTTTTCAAATCTTATCCCCAATGTTTTTTTCTTATTATGAGAAAATTATTTCCAATTTTTTTATTTTTGCTTTAATTTCAAGTGACCTTTGGTCATCGCCTTATTTTCAGTAACGAAAAAAAAATTGACAAATTTTCATAATCTTGCATTTTTTTACTTATAACACACCAAAAGTAACTCCTTTTCATGAGAATAATTCCTTATTTTTCATTTTCTTTAATTTGATTCTAAGTCTTACAAAGGGTCACACAAACAAAAAATGAAAAGTAAAAATATAAAATTTTAACAAAGTAAAAGATGAAAAAAGTTTTCTCATTTTTTTCATATCATTTTATTTATTTTTTTTTTTTTGGAGAATGGGAGTGCCCTACTGTACCGCAATTGAAATTAGGTTGAGGAAAATGAAAAACGAGTAATCATTTTATCATAAAAAGAAAATACTTTTGCGGAAAGGAATTAAAAAGTCCAAGATATGGGTCACTCTCAATGTCAATAGTGTTCCGAGGGGTCTCTGGTTGGGGGGAGGGGTGCACACTGGATTTTGCCAAACAAGAATTTGAAAACTTTCTAAGTATTTTTCTGGCTGAAGTAAGGAATTTTTCTGACTAAATGATAACTGTAAGAAAATTTGATTTTCAAGGAGTTAAGTATAAGAAATATCCTATCAAAAGCATAAAAAATTAAAAAATAACGAATTAGTGAACTGATTCAAAAATCCAATTATATTGAATGGCGGGAAATGTTTTCAGTTTTTGAACAAAAAATAGAATTATCTGAAGGCTTACGTGTTTTTTTTAGAAAATCGAAAAAATGGCGTTGAAAATCATTTGAAAAATTGAAAGTTTTAGAAAAATAAATAATATGCTATAAAAAAATTTCCAAGGACCCAATCGAAAAATTGTTCACACAAAAGTTGTGTATTTTGAACTCAGGAACAAGTTTGGTTATTACAAAAATTGTTTTAAAGACTTTGATATACAACTTTTGTTTCAGTTGAGGCCTTAGGTACAAATGTAGAGAGACAACGTATTTAGAAGAGAGGGTTCACCTCTCTGTCTAAAAATCTTTCTATCTGTGTACCTACTACCTAAGCCCTCAATTGAAAAAATTTTAAAGCAAAAGTTTTATATTTAAGTCTCTAGAATAAATTTGGTTATTACAAAAATTTTGATTGGACCACTCATTTCCCTTTAGTTTTGCATTGTACGTACGCAAGAATAATAATTTTGCATTATTATGCCTACGAATGCGATTTTCATACGTAAATTGCAAAATTGAATGGAGAAGGAGTGGTCCAATCAAAATTTTTGTAATAACCGAAATTGTTCTTAAGATTAAAGTACACAACTTTTGTTTGAAACATTTTTTAATTGAGGCCGAAATTTTTTATTTCAAAAACTTGTCAAAAATTTAAAACAGATACCTAATGTACCTATTCGCCATTTTTTGTTCAAAAATTGAAAGGCATTTGCTGCCCTTCAATAATTGGATTTTTGAATCGGTTCGCTAATTTTTTTTTTTTTTCATTTTTATAAGTAAGGATGTTTTTGATAGGATATTCCTCATACCTGCTCTTTGGAAATAAAATTTTCATTCAGTCATCATATATCATCATTTAAAAAATAAATATCACACTTCTACTAATTTTAATTTTCAAAACCATCTAGTTTAGTCGAGAATGCATATTCATCAATTTTAAAGAAAAGGGATTTTCGGTATGGGTATCGGTATATCGAAGGTGAAAGCTGAAAAAAATCAAGGAGTCCTCCTCATACCCTCTCGGAACGCTCTTGACCACTCTAATAAAATGATTGAAATGATCACAAAAAATGACTTATACCTAGCATTTAAAATTCTATTTGTACAGAGCGATAAGTTTGCTGTGGAAGTGTACTCGATGCCGTGGTATTATTTTTCTCCCAAGCAACGTAAAACTGTGCTGATTCTTTTGACGATCATTCAGAAACCGGTGTATTTGAGGGCAATGAAAATAGTTCGTGTAAGGATGGACCTTTTTCCTATTTTTATGAATTCAGTGTATAATTACGTAAAAATCATGCGAACTTTGCAGGGCGTAAGAAACCATATGTAATGTTCAAGCGGTTTATTTTTGATTTTTTTTCAAAGTCGTTATACTACATTGTAGTAATTGATTAAGTCACCCACATTCTTATTCGCTTGTATTATTTATTAATAAGATTATTGATTTTTTTTTTTTTAGACGCACCTTTTAAAGTATAAGTATTGATTTAGCTTTCTTTTTGGAAGGTTGAGAGAGGATCAAAGGGGACACTTGTCTCCGGAATCAGGGTTTTGCCAAGGGCCCAAATTGATTTTTTTTTAGCTTGAATGGGAACATCGCATGTTTTTGGCCAACAATTAGCTAGAAAGAAGGCCCTAAATAATATTTGCCAGGGGCCCGGTTTCGCTCTCGAAAATGTTTTTTATTGGATGACAAATGAAATGAGATGTCCTTCTCGAAGCCTATGTTGACCATAACATACCTATTTAAGGACAAAGAAACTAGAATTTTCAGTTTTTTAAATTCGGTATGTATTCTTACGTATGTGTGAATCATTCGTACTCACCAGAACTTAAAATATCGTAACTTATGATTGAGAACTTTTTTGTGTATTTTTTAGAAAGATAATCACAAAATAGTTTAAGTACTATATATATACGTAGCTAGCACTCATTCGAATCTATTATTTATTTATTTTTGATACATATTATAATAAAGCTGAAGCAATTGATTTTTAATTTTATTTTCCTGTTAGGGGAATATTGGTTTATGATGTGATGTATCCCGAAATCGTTTGACGAAATTTCTTCTTTGTTTGAGAAATGAAATGAGACGTACTTGACGAAGTAATATTTTTAAATCGAACCTCCTTTACAGCTAGGTCAATCTAGATAAATTCTTTCATAATAGGTGAATAGTGTGTTCTTTAAGGTATACTTTGACATTTTTTTTTTTTGAAAAGGTTTCGTTATAACGCTAAAATAACCGTTTTTGTAACAGTCCGTTAACGCCCTTTTCCATATTACAATTTTCAAAAAAAAAAGTTTATGATTTTTGTTGCATTTTTTCACTCCTAGGAGATTCATAATTGAGAAATACCAACATTTCAGCAAAAATATGTCAATATTTTACTCATCAAATAGGACAAAATTTTAACATAAACAATGTTTTAAAAAAAACTGTAATCAAAATCGGGACACGGATGCAAGTGTTGAGGCTTCTAGCATCTCCTAAGGAAATTTTACAGATGTAAGACTTGGTACATTGTTGTTGAAGACCATGGAGATATCAAATTTCACGAGATATGTAAAAAGGGCGTTATGTAGCAGAACGCCCTTCTTCCACCAAGCACTTCAATTCTTATGAAAACCATCATTTCCAAAAAATTATTAATTTTTGAAATTTCGTCAATTTTTGAAAAGGCTCTGGTGTGATAAGGGGGTCAATCGGCCCCCGGTCGAACTTCGAAATTTTTCGCAGATTCCAATTTTGTATAGTAAAAGATGATTTTTAAAAATTTGTCAATTTTTGAATATTTGTCAATTTTTGAAAATTTGTCAATTTTTGAATATTTGTCAATTTTTGAAAATTTGTCAATTTTTGAAAATTTGTCAATTTTTGAAAATTTGTCAATTTTTGAAAATTTGTCAATTTTTGAAAATTTGTCAATTTTTGAAAATTTGTCAATTTTTGAAAATTTGTCAATTTTTGAAAATTTGTCAATTTTTGAAAATTTGTCAATTTTTGAAAATTTGTCAATTTTTGAAAATTTGTCAATTTTTGAAAATTGTCAATTTTTGAAAATTTGTCAATTTTTGAAAATTTGTTAATTTTTGAAAATTTGTTAATTTTTGAAAAGGCTCTGGTGTGATAAGGGGGTCAATCGGCCCCCGGTCGAACTTCGAAATTTTTCGCAGATTCCAATTTTGTATAGTAAAAGATGATTTTTAAAAATTTGTCAATTTTTGAAAATTTGTCAATCTTTTAAAATTTGTCAATTTTTGAAAATTTGTCAATTCATCATTCGTTGTTCAACCGCGATAGTGTAAACGTTACGTTAGTTTTATAATTTGCTTAGCAAATCCCGTGGTCCAATGACCGATTTTATTGGCCGAAGCGTTTGCTTTCCTGGTAATGAAGATTCTTGAAGATCAAAAATTAAATCCATTACAAATTTTCAAATTCTTCTCGAACATCAACAAGACCTTCGACGTCAAGAAGTTACGTAATGGACTCTTCTTGATAAAATCTCCACGAAAAGAGAGAATAAACTGCTGATGAATACTACCTCTTGCGGAAACATCAAAATCTCAATTATAAAACATGAATCTCTGAACAAATCAAAAGGTACCATCTATTCATCCGATCTTCACGACCTCTCTTCCGACGAGTTATCAGAATTCTGCGACGAAAATCAAATCTCTTCCGTTAAAAACATATTGAAAACCACCGACGGCGTTCAACAACACCCTTCAAATATCTTCGAACTTCAATTCAACTCTGCGAAACCACCGATGAAAGTCAAGTTAGGATACTCGGTGATTCCTGTTCGAATTCTGGTTCCTAACCCTCCTGTGTAGCAACGTCGATGCTAATTTCGATATAAATGTCGACACATCGAATCGGTCACTTTTCGATGTGTCGACATTTATATCGACATCCACATCGACATTTGCAATGGTGAGATTTTGAAAAATATGCTAAGTTCAAATATTCAATATAAGTATATATTAAAATTACACCAAAAATAGTGTTCAAGCCAACATTTCGACATTTTTTGTCAAATATGCGGCATTGAGGCCACCTTTGTAGCTGGACACATGCGAGTGTCCAACTAACATAGAGATGATTCTTAGACCTTATGTACTAATTCACAACACCCTTTATCTGCGAGTATCACAATCACCCTCAAGACGTCGACAGTCAAGTCGATGCATTATTCGACCCTCGACAATTAGATCGACATTAACTCGACTTAAAATTCCTCTGGTCAACACTGTCGACAGTTAAGTCGATGCATTATTCGACCCTCGACAATCACATCGACACTATCTCGACTTAAAATTCCTCTGGTCGACACTGTCGACAGTGAAGTCGATGCATTATTTGACCATTCGACAATTATGTCGACAATAACTCGACAAGTCGTTGTATTATTCAAAACTTTGAAAAATAAGAAAATTTTGTGATTCTATCAAAAATTATTTATTCCTGAGCTTAAAATGTTCTTATTAATTGTTTTTAGTTCTTTTTAGATATAAAATTTGTAAATTTAATTGGCAGAAATTGTCGACATAAATGTCGATGCGTTTATCGAGTATCGATTTTTACATCGACTTGTCTATGTAGAAAAACAACGTTTTCTAAATTATAGGAAAATACTGAGAAAAATTCAAAAATTTTGATTGAACAGTTATGTTTAACATAGAACATTACTTTAAATCTCAAATATCATTTTTAATTCATCGTTAACCGAGAAAAAAATGTGTCTGAATTTTGTCGACATAAATGTCGATGTCGACAATTGCTACACGGGGCTATTCAATGTTTCAATTGCTATAAATTCGGACATGGTTCTAAGTCTTGTAAATCAAGCCCCCGGTGTGGCAATTGCTTTGATACTAAACATGACAACAATGCCAGATGCAACGTCGTTTCTAAATGTATCAAATGCGGCAAAAACCACCCAAGCTGGTCGAAGTCATGCATGTTTTTCAAAGACCAAAAAGAAATTCTGCGAATTAAATCTGAAAATTGTTCAATTTTTGAATCCATTATATATTGTCAAAAAGACAAATTTATGATTTTTTGAAAAATTAAAAAAAAAAAAAAGGTTGATATTTCTTGTAAAATTTATCAATTTTTTACAAATTCATCAACTTTGTGAAAATATACCTTTTTTTTGAACATTTTTCGTTTATTTAAAAACTTATCATTTATTTGAAAACTTATATCAATTTTTTGAAAATTTGTCAATTTTTTGAATAATTTAAATGACTTTTTTGAACATTTGTGAATGTTTTAAAAATTCTTCAACTCTTTGAAAATCTTTTTTCGATTTTATTATTAGGCATTTTTTTATGATTTTTTTTATTCAGTTTGTTTACTTTTTGTTTTTTTTTTTTCGTTTTTTAACAATGATTTTAGACGATTACCATTCAGTGTAGTTTTCGTAATGTTTTGAATGACGTACGATTTTACTTGTGTATTTTCTCATGCTTTGGGTTCTAAATTTTTGATTATTTTTTGATAATTTTCCTTAACATTGTTCTTCTCATTAGACTTTTTTTTTTTTTCAAAATTCAAACGACTTTCTTTGATGACTCAGAAACTCAAGAATCAATACCCCTTATTTATTCAATGAAGTTAATCGTGTAACAAATTACAACCAAGGAAAAAAAATTGTCTGACAAATTCCCCTCCCCGCAAATACTCACTCGTCGTAGTTATTACCACGATGGAAAAATAAAAGAAATGTAAAATGAGCACATTTACCAAAACAACATTACCGGCATGGTCGTGTTAAATTGCACACCATAAATGATTCCCATAGACCTCTATATAGTACGTATAGACCATAGTTGTTATAATGATTTACACATCGATCGAGATCATTACCGTACACGGTGTAATACACCTTTACACGTACGCGTAGTATAATAATTCTATATATATTTAAATAAACTAGTAAATATTTATAATGGTACGTTGATAAATGTAAATTGAACGAATAATAAGTTCCATGGGCGCTGCGCTGCCTATATCGTCATCAGCCTTTTAAAGAGCGTCCACAAGACGTCTGCCTCTCTGCCTAAGGAGACGGGCCAGAGGAGGGAATAAAAACGCCTCGGTAATTTGACTCGATACCACGTCAAGTTGAAATGAGAGAAAAGAGAGAGATAGCGAAGAAAAAACGCTCCATATAAAATTCTCTCGCTATTTAACCGATGAAGATATTTCTCTCGAAGGAGAGGGAGCAGTGAAGAGGTAAAGGTTGCTGGATGTTTCCCGGAGCTGGAAAAAATTGAGTACATATTAGCTCATTAAATGGACTATAGCGTAGTATAATGTATTTGCCTTTTTTTTTCTTTTTTTTATTTCGCTGATGCGTACATAGCCTAGAGAGAGAGAGTGTTCGTCCAGTATTTCAATAATGTTCGGTACTTAACCTATAGCTTGACCCGAGCATTGCGTTCCGCTAACAACTCTATTTACCGCAACAATATTAATGATCTGTTTGCCAAGCTATCATATACCTACTCTTGGTAGTTTATGTATATTATTCCGAATACTATCTTAGCATCTTATTTATATTTGTTTAAAACGTGTAGAGTGTACTAGCTATAGTCCAAGTGACTCATTTCTATACCTATTCGATGTGGCCTGCTCGTTCTTCTTATATCAAAACGTTCATCAATCACTTTCAAGCGATGGATCGGGGCCGAAGAGAGGCAGGCCTCCGGTTGTAAAATGCGTGTAAATGATACTTCTCCTCGTTTTCGTGTGTGCTAGTGCTACACTCGACGAGCGATGATCGTTTACTAATTTATACGATGGGTTAATGAATTGGCCAGGTTTTTTCCCCCTTTGCTTTTCGCGATGTTAGATTAAATTGAGCGTGCTCCGGAGGAAGTATTTGGATGTGGTGTCTAACGTGTCTTGGGCTTTGCGGGCTCGTAGTATGTAGTTGTATCTTTGGATGCAGTGGGAGGGAGGGGTAAGGCGTATCGGAGTTTACGTTCGATTTGAAGGTGGTGCGGAAGGCGATATATCATTATGAGTTACGAAAGTGCAATTTTTGTAATTTTTTAAATGCATGGTGCGTGTCTGATTCGGATTGAGCGGAGTTTATTTCAAGGAAGAATTGCGTATGAAGAATTTGCAAGGTTTTCGAAGAAGGACTGTATTCAGAAATATTAGGAAAAAAAGTTGAGACCGAAACTAAATTATTCTATAGAGCGAAGTAATGGAATTACATATTCAAATTCTTCAAAAAAATAGGTATTGAATAAAAAATTTCCAACATAATTTTTCACACAAGTTTCTAGTTAAATTTTTTTCCAACAACATTTCTTAAAAATCCTATTTGAAAACAATTTTTAACATTTTTTTTTTAATTTTCATGTTGTTGAAAAATTATACCTACCTTCAATTTTTTCCTAATAATGAAATTATTAATTTTTTTTAAAAACGAATTTTCCATTTTTTTAAACATAATTTTTAATATTTACCTATTTTGTTAGGATTTTTTGGTCTTTAAAATCTTTTTCAATCGTTTTTTAATTTGGTTTGAAAATTATAAGGTAAGTGACCCGAATAACGCCCACCCCCAAAAAACCATATAAGGAAATAGAAAATTCAGATGGGTATGGCCGTGTTGTATGATTTAGGTTGAAATACAATGCTGTGTGAAATTTCAAGTGATTCTGTTGGGTTTAAGTGGTGCCGCATCAGTTTTTAATTTTTATGAGAGGAAAAAAATTCAAAATAACTAATTTGCGTTTTTTTCAAATGTGAAATATTCTGCGAATATTAACGCAAATTTAAAACCTAATACATCATTAGAAAGCTCTTTTTCTCTTCTATCCGAAGCTGTATTTGTTTTGTTTTTTTGATAAATTTGACGATCAGGAATGCGCAGTTTCTTGGAGGAAATGAGTTTGAAAGAGGGTTTTTAATAACGCCCACCCCCCAAAAAACTTTTTTAATGGTGGAAAATCCAAAGAATTATGCTAGTTTTGTTTGAGAAGTGCCTCAAAATGACGTTTCAAGATGGTTTCAAGTTCCATCACCGTATACGTTTCCATTTTGCCATTTTTCAATTTCTATATTTATAGAAAACAGCCATAATGCAGGTAATGCCCTCAAAATTGAAAAAAAAAAATCAAAAATGTGGTATCACAACATCGGTGTAAGCTTTCAACCCCATTGGCACAATTATTTTGGTTATTGGGCTTTAAATGTGATTTTTTGGGGGTGGGCGTTATTACGAACAGGGGTTTTTAATTACGCCCATTATTAAACAATTTTTTTCAATAAATTCTCTACGTTTTCGTGACCGTACTAAAAAAAAACTAAGCGGTGCTGAACAAACTAGAATACTCCCTCTCTCCCCACATGGCATAGTTTTCCACGAATTTTTAATTTTAAGTACTGAAAATTGCGATTTAATTAAGGTGGGGGTTATTCGGGTCACTTACCTTATCTTTGAAATAAGTACCTTTAAAGTGATTCTTAAAATTTGTTGAAAATCTACTTTTTTCTTATGTTATTTTTTTTTTGAAAATATTAAAAAAAAATTGTATTGCTAAATTTTCATTTTTTAAATTTTTTAATAAAATGTTCGTGAAAATTTATTAATTTTTTTTTAGTTGTTTTTAAAAAATAATTTTTTTAATGCTTAGATCTTTTAAAATTTTGATTGAAATTGGTTGGGTGTTTTTTTTTTTTGGGGGGGGGGGATTTTAATTTTGTTACACGTACTTACCTAATGATTTATTTTCCTTTATATTTTTTTTTGAAAAAAAAAATTCATTTAAATTTTCTGGATTTTTTAAAATTTTATTGAAATTTTTGAATTTGGTTTGAAAATAGAATTTTTTAAATTTTAATTCGAACTTGTTGAATTTTTTCTGAAAATTGATTGAAGTTATTTTTTAATTCCATTAAAAAATATTTCATAGGTAGGTGTCTTCCTTTTTTTTTTTTTTTTTTTTTTTGAAGTGAAGTGAGGTGAAGTGATGTTTGTAAAAAATTTTCAAAATATCAAGATTTTTTATTTTGAAAACTTTTGTAAAAATTTTATAAAATTCTGTTTTGAAAATCAACTTTTTTCTAATAAGTAATTTGTTTAAAAATAATTTTTAAAATTGAAATTTGTTGGATTTTTTTGAAATTTTTGTTAAGTCAAGTTTTCAATTTTCAGTTTTGTTGTGAAATGTTTCTTTTCATTTTTTTAGGCATTTTTTATTTATTTATTTATTTATTTTTTGTTAAATCTCATTTTACATTTGGTTTGAAAATTGAAAAATTCTTTGACAACAACTCGATTTCTTTATTGTTAATTACATTTTTTTTTTTTTTTTTTTTTGAAATTTATGAAATCGTTTTTTAAATTTCATTCAGAAAAAATAAATTTAGGTTTTTTTTTTTGAAAATTGAGCTCAACTATAATATTATTTTTAAAAATAATCATGCGATTTTCCATTTTTATAAAATAAAATTTTTGGATTTATAATCTCATCAAAATTTTAATTGGAGTTCGTTGGATTTTTAAAAAATTATTCAGTTAATTGACAGTTTTGTTAAAGTAAGAATTCATTTAAAATTTTAAGTGGAAATCCATTTTCTAAAATTTTCTTTGATTTGAAATTCGTTAAAATTTTTAAAATTTAATTTTGTTCTAAATTTTTCAAAAATACCTGATTATATTGTTTTAAAATTAAGTTCTTTGACGTTTAAATGATGAATGCTTGTTTCCAATTTCAAATTTTGTTAAAAAATAAACTGTTGAAAAGCTTGTGAAGAACCTCCATTTTTGGCAAATAAATTACTTGATAAAATATTATTTTTTTCTATTTTTACAAAAAATGTACATATTGAATAATTTTTTCAATCATAATTCGTTGTTTTTTTTCATAATTTCGTTTTTTTTTTAAATTTTGTTTGAAAATAATTTTTTGAAATTTAATTTAATTTAAACACAGAATGTGTTTAAATAGAATTTGTAGGAAGTTTTTTCGAAATTTTTCGGAATTTTAATTCATCATAAAAATTGATTTTTGAAATTTTATTTCGTTTGAAAATAGAATTTTTAAAATCATTGTAACATAAATTCAATGATTTTTTTGGAATTTCATTCATTATTTTTGTTTTGTACTTACTTACATATTTTAAAAATGTTGTTGAAGAAAAAATTTGTTGAAATGGTGTACTGAAAACTAGTTGAAATTATAACGAGCTTTTTGAAAATTTGAGTTTAAAAAAATAATACCTACCTGCCTGATTAAAAATCTGGGTAAGAATAATTTTGAAAAAATTTCAAGTCGAGTACATATTTTTATTTTTATTGTTTAAATTTTGCTCAAATACAAACCTTTTGGTTCTGAGATCATAAATTTTCAATTTTGTTGAATAAATGATTTTCTTATAGATTTTTTTTGCACTACCTACCTACGTAACTTTTCAAAGTTTTCATTGAAACTCATTTTTTATATTAGGTATGACATTTTTTCTTGTGGAAGCCTTTACGTTTTAATATGTATAATTTGAAATCTGTTGTTTTACTTATTGGAATTTTTTTTTTGAACATTTATTTTTTGAAATTTTGTTTAAAACTGAAACGTTTGAGAATTCAATCAGATTTTGCTGTTTGTTTGTTTTTTCAAAAATTTATTTAACAAACCTTTGTTTGGAAATGGATTTTTTATAATTTTGTGTAAAAATAGTCAGGACTTCTGAAGATTTCGTTTGTTGTATTTTTTTTTTTTTTTTTTAGATGGATTTTTTGTTCTTGAGAATCGATTGTTAAAAATTTCATTCAAAAATGAAATTCTTGAAAATGTTTTAAAATTGGATATTTTGAAGATTAGTTATAAGTCTAATTTTCTTTAATAAAATTAATTTTGTGAAACTTATGTTTGTAATGTGAAATTTTTTGAATAGTTTCTTCAGAGTTCTGCTTTAGAATATTATTTGAAAAAACAATTTTTTTGTGAATCTTTATTTCTTTTCATGCTACCAAGTATTTATCTACCTATATCCATACAAAATTTTTGACAGATTTGGGGGAGTGGGTTCGCTTTAGGCAATTAACACTTCTGAAAAAAAAATCATCTGGTTAAAATACTTATGTTACAAAATAATGCTAAAGAATTTTAAAACAAAGCTAAAGCAATTATGAAAACAAAAATTGAATTCAATTACTATGAATTATCATTCAAACCGTTTCAAGCCAATATAATAAATTCACCCCTTCTCTTCCCTTTCCCATTCAGCCACAAGACATATCCTACAATTCGTGTCTGGACGTTTTAAAAACCCATCACCTGAACTTGCCATGGTATTTTTTTTCTTCCCTGTGGCATGGCACTCGCCAAGTTCTTCGATGTATATATTTATACACCGCCCTTATTAAAACATTTCCACCCTGATATTTGTAGGGAAAAAAAAAACCATAATAAACTTCAAAATGTGGGATAAAATAGGACGTATTTTAATATACTTACGCGAAGGCGAAGGCAGGCACGCAGCAGCAAATTCCAAGAGCTGTCTATTTTAATATTTATTTCGAAGATTTTTCCTAATTTATATCATGCTCCGGGAGTCCATAATACGAGATCACACCTTTGGACCTGGTAAAAATGAATTCCGATTTTCTTTTTATTCGATCGTAAATCTGACAACTCACCCTCATTAGTTTGGATTTAAACAGGCACATTTTGATACTGAAACACGCGCCCTTTTTTTTCTTCTTTTAATTTCCACCCTCATCGCAAAGGTCTCCCTGTGGCTACCTCGTGGCTTGGCCGCCGCAATTCGTTCAGAATATATTGAAAATTTTTTCAATAATATTAATATAACGTGATATGGATTGTACGAGTTCGAGTTATTAAAAACGAGAAATTAATTTAACCTAACGCGTAATTACCTCGCCCTTTCGTGTTTCCAATTAAAATGCTAAGCTGGTCAAATAAACCAATATAATAAATTCTATCCTACCACTATTCGACTATGTATAAAATAATTTACTCGATTGGTTATTAGACTAGTTAAGTATAAAATTGCATTTCTATCGCGTTTCGAAAATGAAGAATGTATCGAGTTGTGCCCATATCTACGAGCTCTGAACCGAATTTATACGACGAAGAGGTAATTTATGAACCTTGGCTTCGTATACTACGACGACCATAGGTACTCGGAAAAATAAAAGGTTAAATTATTCGATGCATTTATTACGCGATGAATCAGTTATAATTTGTTTATAATAAAACGTTTATTTATTTAAACGATTGTTGTAAGCTCAATTATGATAATTAGTACCGCGTTCGGTTCCGGCCTTCGGTTCGCCACAATATCCCGCCGAGTTTGCCCACACCTTTGAACTATTCATCGTTCATTTCGGTATAAATCACGCGGACGTTTTTTTAATCTCGTCCTTATCGAAAGATATCGTAGGTACCTTTCCGAGTATATTTTTCTAATATTTGGTAATTTTCGATCGTCGATGGATATACCTGCAGTTGTTATGGCCAGAGCCTCACGACACGAAAGTTATGTCACACTCCACATTGGTAATAAATTTCACATCTACGAGCACCTGTGTAGATGGCGATAATGAAGACTTCACACAGAAGAGAAGGGTTCGCAAAGGAGTTGGGAAAATTCACACCTTATAACAAAAGGCCCAAGTGGAGAAGAAATGTGTACGTACCTTACGATGCGCCATTTTTTATTATCTATATTCGATGCAGGGGTACACTTGGATGGTATTGTACGCGAGGCTGGATTTTGAAATACGAGTAAACTATGTACATCTCTCGGTGGTATATAATAAATCAAAGAGGTAATTTCCTTCGGCGCTTTATTCCTATATACGATTGCGCCCCGATCATTACAAAATATTCACTAATATCGTGGTACCCGGTGCAGAGCCGGTGGATTATCTGTCTCTGTTCTTCCTCTCGCTCTCTCTCTCTCTCTCTCTCTCTCTGTCTATGGTAACTACAAATACGTTCGCGCGCTGTATTCTTCTCGTACTTAAACGTGTATCTTCCATATTTATTACTCGAGTCGTTAATACGACCTATAAATATTAAATACGTATAACAATAAGCTCCATACACGATGACCAGTCTTAACGTTATTAAATCAATGACGGTTTTCACGTTGGCGTTAAGTTATCATGTACCTTGGTGTATGAGGATCAGATTGACGAAATGGAAATTTTTATAGCTCGTAAAGTTACGTTTACGTACAGTGGTATGAATGGGAGATTTTCGCGATAAACTTGGCCAGGTACAACTGTACAAGGGTACTCCTGCTGCTGGATGTTGGATGGGTAAGATGGAACTGACGAGTGAGAGAGTTGATGTTGAAATCAGTATTGTGGTGCGAGTTGGTTCTATATTAAGCAAGGCTGTGCCTCTGTGGTGATCTGTCTGGGTTTTGATTTTTTTGTGATGTCCTATGTATTGAGAAAATTTTTGTACCCTAAATGAGTGTGAAATTTTTTTTTTTTAAAATTGGAGTTACCCGAGCGGCACACTCGATCGATAACATCGGAAAATGTAACGTATGGATAAAAAATCGTTTGAAAATCTATAGATGTTCTCACGATATTATAAAGATTTATCGGTACAACTTCATAGGCAAAAAATCTAAAAACTATCGAATTCGATATTATTAAGATTTTATGACGATATTCGTCAACGATACTATCGACAAAGAATATTAAATTTGTCGATTCCGATTTTCCACCGATTTTGCGCAGATATTTGAAACTACATTATCGACAAAGAATATTAAATTTATCGGATTCGATTTTTTAACGATTTTGTAAAGATATTTAAAACTATATTATCGACAGATTATATGAAATTTCTCGACTTCGATATTTTACCGATTTTTTGACGACATTTGAAACTATATTATCGACAGATTATATTAAATTTATCGAATCCGATTTTTTACCGATTTTGTAAAGATATTTGAAACTATATTATCGACACATAATATGCAATTTCTCGAATTCGGTTTTCTAACGATTGCGTGAAGATATTTGAAACTATATTATCGACACGTAATCTGAAATTTCTCGAATTCGATTTTTCAACGATTTTATGACGATATTTGAAACTACATTATCGACAAATAATCTGAAATTTGTCGAACGATTTTTCAACGATTTGGTGACGATATTTGAAATTATTTCCAAATTGGTGAAAATTTTTCCAAGTCCAACACGTCTGGAAGTACCAAACTGCCTATTATAAGCGTTTTATTGCTAATTCCTCAACGATAAGGTATGGCATAGTGGTTAAGGAAGAGGATTACCATGCAGGACGTAGATGGTTCAAGCCCCACGGGTGGCAGATTTTTTATAATTTTTTTTGACCTTTTTCTGAAATGATCCTCTTATCGCAACATGAATAATGTGTTTAGGCAAAGTTTAATGTATTAATTATGCTAATTAATGATTTTTAATTATAGAAAAAAGCTAGTAAAAGACGAAAAATCGGAATAAAAAATCGACAGAACATCGAATTCGATAAAGTGTCGCAAAAATTCCGCCTAAATCGTGAAATTATCTTTCGATATTATAGATATATTATCGATAAAATATCTTACTATAATCTCGAAATTTTTGCTAACTATAATTCGTCGATAATCTATCTATATATCGAAAGATAATTTCACGATTTATGCGGAACTAACGCGACACTTTATCGAATTCGATATTCTGTCGATTTTTTATTTCGATAATTTGTCGAGTGTGCTGCTCGGGTACCCAGAATTCTGCGAAATTCCTGTCAAAGGTGATACATAAACAATGGGGTGATTCATAATTCCATTTTTTTTGTTCAAAATGCCAAGGGTTTGCCCTCAAAAAGTGATTCGTTTGGTGTAAAATCAACGCCCTAAAATTTTTCTACAAAAAATTATTTTGAGTGGTGGCGCAGAGTCCTTTTTATTGAGAGAACGAAAAAAAAATTCAAAAAAATTGAATTTAAGTGATTTTAACATAAATATTTTTTGGGTAAAAATATGTATGTTTTAAGATCACTTTAATCCAGATATTTTTTTTTTCATTCAAGATGATTTTTAATTTTTTTTTTCTTCAAAAAACGTAAAAAAGTGTTTTTAATGTCCCCTTAAAAAAAAAAAAAAAAAAAAAAAAAAAAAAAATGAAAAATCACCGAAAATAAGTACCTACCTAGGTAATGACCGTTTTGTTAAAAATTTTTGAAAAAAAATCAATTCCAATTTTTTGATTTTTTTTTTTTTTCAATAAAAGGGCTTTGAGTAATTTTTTTAAGGGAGAGTTGATTTTACACCAAATTAATTATTTTTCGAGGGCCAATCCTTGACATATCTAAAAAAAATCAAATTGTGAACTACCCTAATTAACAGTGATTTTTTTTCTATTCGCAGATTCTGTCAAAAAAATATCAAATTCGAGAATCAATAATAAAGCTAGGTATATCAATTTTAAAAAATCAAAACTTTATAAAGTTGAAATTTTTTGAAAAAAAAAACACTTAGAAACTGTTGCGTTTTCGTAAATAAGTTGAACGAAGAAAAATAGCATTTTAACACGTACTTTATTTCGACGAATATTACAAGACAAGTAAACTGAGTACTTGACTCGACAGAAAAACGTAATACGACTACGTGGACCAATGGAAAAGAATACACGTTTTACGAATTTACGAATGACTTAACTTAATAACCGCATATTAATTAAACGAAAAAATTTGACAATTTGTTTCTAACCATCGATAAATAAAAATAAAATTGCACGTACCTACTAATCGAAATAGGTACATACCTTTTAATTTATTTTTCATCATTTTTTCTCTTTTTGAAAAAAAAAATCGTCTCTGAATTAATTACTGTTCTGAAGTAAAAAACTTTTTGCGTGAAAATTTCGGTATTTCTGGAGGAAAATTTCAATTTTCATGAAATGAAAAATTTTTACCTAATTTTTGTGAAGTCAATGGGGAAAATTCTTAATTGTTTTAAAATACCTAGGTAGTAAGGTAGGTAGATACCTCAAAAATATATAAAAAATTTCTAATTTGGAAAAATACTTATGTTTTTTATTTATTTATTTTTTTAAATTTTTTTTTTAATGAAGAAACCCTTCAACTTTTTTGAAAAAAACTCCTTCAATTCATTGATGTTAGAACATTTTTTTCTGCCGATAGTTAAGTAGCAGTTTTTTTAAATGAAAAAATTGAAAAAAATTTTCTTTAAAAAAAAAAAAGGTAAAGCGAAAGGTAGTTGCTATTTCTACAAACTTTATCCATGAACGACAAACAATTCAAGATTTTAAGGTTCAGTTCAATTGTATCATTAGGCATCTCCGTCCTATTTTGCAGTGTTTGATCGTAAATTTTGAAACGTAATTTGAGTCATAAACATTCTATTCCAAAACGCAAAAACACCATTAGTTTTACATTTTTTTGGAGTAGATATGTAAAAAATTAATACTTTCATTCAGATTCTTTATATTTTTTCAAATAAAAACAAAAAACAAAACCACTGAAATTTTTTTGGTGAGAGGAGGGGAGGGGATTTCAGTTATTTTTTGGAGTGAAAAAAATCCAATTTTTTGAAATCAAAAATTTCTCAAATTTTTTGTAATGACATTTTTTTAATTTTATTTTAAATTGAAAAAATTCTCATTTTAATTTGTACCTATCATTTTTTCCAATTTTGTTTTTTGCTAAAAATAAGTGTTTGCTCAATTTTTAGAGAAATTTTTTAAATTTTTTTGTTTTGTTGTTGTTGTTGTTCTTCTTTTTTGGAGAAAAAAAAACTTCTAATTTTTTTAAAGAAAACAGTTCAAGAAATTTTTGCATAAATTTTTTTTGTGAAAAAAATTTTGTTAGAGAAACTTATTTTTTTCTAAATCACTCGAATAAAAAAAAATGCCATTTTTTGGAGGAAAAAAGTCTTCCATTGATTAAGCATTTTTTGAAGAAAAAAAAGCTAAAAGGTCATCAAAAAATAAATCAGTCAGTTAACTATCTCTAATAAATTTTTTTTCAATTTTTGTTTTGAGTGAAAAATTTTTAAATTTTAATTGAATTAAAAAATCTTAATTTAAAAAAAAAAATTATTCTAAATTTCATTGAAAATGAATTAACATATTTTGAATTTTTCGAGTATAGAAAAGTTCTAAAATTTATTTGAATAAAAAAATCTCAATTTCTAGGATTAAAAAAATTTATTCAATTTTTTAAGCAGAATAATTATTCCTTAATTTTTGGAAAAATTAAAATTTCGGAATTCTTAAAAATAAAAAATATAGTTAACTTGATTAAATTTTTTGAAGTCAGTGGGAGCAGATAAGGCTTAATTTTTCAAGCAAAAAAAAAAAAAAAAAAAAAAAAAGAATATGAGGAGTTGGACGAGAATGCAACATAAAATGATTCGAAAATTGCAATTGCTTGGTGATCAAAAGAACGAATTTTACCTGTCGTTCATGAGGTATCGTGAAGAAGTCAGGCCTGTCGAGAGCCAAAATGGGCCTGGGCAAAAATTATTTTGGGCTTTCTTTCAAAAGCATTGTTGACCAAAAACTATGTGATTTTTCCAACTTTGGTTGAAAAAAACCAATTTGGGCCCGCTAGCAAAACTCCGGGCCCGGGGCAAATTGCCCCATCTGCCCCCCTTGTCTACGGGCCTGGGAGAAGTATGTAGCAGTAGTTGCTCCCGAGAGAAAAAAATGAGGATTTTCCCCAAAAAATTGAGAGATGTTTTCCCCCCAAGTATAAATATGAGATTTCTAAAAATAAAACAAAATAAATGAGTGATAGATTTTTTACTTATCTGTTTCAATTCAAAAAATCAAGTTATAAACAATAAACCTAATCTTTACTCTAAGAAAATTCTGAAATCTCTGCTAAGTAATTGAAACACTTTTTCCAGGAGAATACCGAACGATCCACTCACAAAAATTGAAAAAATTATTTTTTACGTCAAATAATTGAAAGATTTTTTTCCACTGCAACCCCAAAAAATTAAGATTAGCAATTAAGAAATATTTTCCCTCAAAAATTGAAGCAATATTTTTCTCTAAGAAGGTTGAGATTTTTTTCCAAAAAAAAAAAAAAAATTGATTCTCAAAAAATTAGGGGGTTTCTCCATAAAAAACAATATTTTTATTAAAAATGGAAAAAATATCCCATTGGTAGATAAATTTTTAACAAAAACTCTAAATTTAGAGATAAAATTGTGAAAATCGGTTTATACACTGAAGTCGACCTCTTAAGTCGATTGCGACCATTTTCGAGGCGATCAGGAGCCTCCAGCAAAAGCTGACTTTTTGTTAGAAGCTCTAAATCACTTCAAAAATGGTCGCAATCCACTTGAGGATTGATTTTAGTATGTAAACCGATTTTCAAAATTTTATCTCAAAATTTTTTATTTTTGTTATGAATTAATTCGTCGGCCTAAGTGTAAAACCTCGTAACTCCAAAACGCAAAATTTTATACAAAAGTGATCGAGAATGACAGTACTGAGCACTTGTAAAAGCGACCTCCATTTTTTTATGTGGGAGGGAGTCCCTCCAACATAAAAAAATGGAAGTCGCTTTTACAAGTGCTCAGTATTGTCATTCCCGATCACTTTTGTATCACCTCTCGTAAAATTTTGCGATTTGGAGTTACGAGGTTTTACACTTAGGCCGACGAATAGACCCTTTGGGTAATTTTCTCAATTTTCAAAAATTCACCAATAATCGAAAAATTAACTTCGTCAGCTCAAAATTTTGTTCTATAATTATGGTGACATTGTCTATCAGTGAGTCAAATTTCAGCTTGTTTGGAGTACACTAGATAGTTTCATAAAATTTCATCAAATTTATTCTCCACTTTTATGCAAACAGAAATCGCCATAATCCCAGCTTCTTGTCATTTTCTTTCTTACCCATTTTCAGTCCAAAGTCCAAACCTAGGTCCAATTTTTAAACACTTCATTTACTACAAAGTATAATAAGGTATCAATTAAACCTACACAAGACGATTCTTATCTCAGTAAATTGCTTCTTCTCGATACATACTTTCTTTCCATCTGTAGCACATACAGTACACCTATCACCGAACCATTTACAAAATAATCATCTCTCTCTCTCCCCCCCCCCTCCCCCCAAAATACCAGAACCCACATCCCATCCCAATTCCGGTTCTGGCGATAAAAAAATTAGGCCTACTTAACCTTTCAGGTATAATAACTAAACAAAAAAAAACACAGCTTAAAGAAGAGATTGGCCAATACTTCGATAATAACGTTATATTCACAATTAAAACCAGTTACAGAGTTATCATGTTTTTTAACTGTTGTAATTTTATTAATAAAAAAAAAAGAAGAAGAAATAAAATAACTCGGTTAGATTTATTGCTTTAAAATTACATTGGCTGAATGTTCTAACTAGGCGTATAAATCATGGACAAAAATAAATGAAAGATTATAATTAGTACCTCATTCAGCGTTCATTATACTTTCAAATATCGAAGTGTAAATATCCGAGTTATTATTGCCTTCGGGGGTATAGATATATGTTTCATGAGCATTCATAAGACATATACGACTGTGTATTTGTATTACTCGTATTTATCTGATTGAAGTGTATCATTGTTAAAAAAAAAAAGGTACCCAGAGAGAAACTTTACTCTCTTTCAGATGAGTAACTCTCCTCTGGTTGGGTAATTTCTGACGAAACTATTCGATTCATGATTTTGGAACTTCATCATCATCATCATCATCATCATCTCGTTGCTGATAATTAAATATAGAATAAATAAAATAACTCGTAGGTAAAAAGCATGTAATCCTACTTTGTCTATATAGATATACAATATATTTAAAGGAAATGATAATCCGAATGAAAGGAGTACACAGGCCCAGTGTACGCGAGCGTATTAAAAATACCATTATTTAAAATACTCTGTGGCTTAATCCGGTGCTGTGCTGTGCTGTGCTGTGGAGAGTTGGTCAAAGTCTATAATCAAACATAAGTAATTTCTTAATATTTGATAGAAACCAGCGATAAGAATATGGTAATTATCAAATATAATCGTGCGAATGAATAAACAAATAAATAAATGATAATTTTTCTAATCGTTTCACTCATAAATCAGCCAAGGTATGAAAGAAGGATAAAAAACGTATACGAGCAGTGCCCCAGACAAAGATACACAGACGGTATGAAAGACGAAGCAGAGGGTGGATATAATAAGCTTAGAATCGTGTCATGTCCGACCAGCCCACAATTATTAAAACCAATTCTACGAGTGTAACAACCCACTGTGTATAATATCCACAGGCAATGGCATGGGCAGCTGTCATTAAAGCAATCGTTAGTTTTTCCACCAGTATTTATTTGTGGTACGAATGCGCGCTGGCGCAGCCCAGCACTGCACAGGCACACTCGACTCCAAAGACCCAGAAGTGACGACGAGTGCGCCTCGTACACAGAATCTGGCGCTCTGGCCGCTGCCTCGCGGTAAATCCGCAGCTTCTCGCGGTGTTTGTGGTCGAGAGAGGAGCTTGCGCCATCGCCAGGTATACTGGATTTCCTTTCGTGGAAAGCGCCGGCGAGCAAGTGCTGGCTTAGCACCCCGCGCCAGCAATTAAACCATGCGCCCGGTGTAAAGTAAATAAGCTTCGGCTTTCTAGTCACGAATTTTACAATAATTACTACATATTGCATTTGACATTTAATTTGTTTTATTATATTAGAACGACAAAATTCCGCCAGCTACATATTAATGTGTATGTGCGGCTACGATGGATGTGGAAAGATGTATGGGTTGTTTTTCCAATACTAGTATAGACGTATAGAGGTGAAATCGCAGTCTGGCTGCGCCGGATGTGACGCCAGTGGAGATCTTGCCAGAGGTATGAGGATGAATTTGTAATTCGGTGCGAATGACGTCTTTGAAATGGATCGTGGATTAGTGGTGATGCAGTGATGCAGTGATCACAAATTAGAGGAAAACGGGATTTTCCAAAATTTAAATCATTTTTCTTTTCAAAATTTAAAATCGCTTTCTTTTTAGCATATTTAATTGAAAAAAATAAGATTGCAGAATCAGAAATCCAAATTTTTAAAAATTTAAGTGAGAAATTTTAGAAAATATATCGAAGAAATATCGAAAAATATTTTGATTTTTTTCAAAGAAAAATGTCTTTTTTGAGGAAACCCCCATTTTTTTTAAGAGAGAAAAAAACAGGTAGGTACATTTACTTTCTTGAGTGGAAATTTCAATTTTTGGAGAAAAAGTCGTTGATCTGAAAGAAATCTGTCAGTTTAAAAAAAATGCCTATACCTATTACAACTTTTATGGGAGGTTTTCAGTTTTTTCAATTTTTTTCAAATGAAAATCTGTTTTTTAAATTTTTTATATATACCTACCCAAATATTTATATTAATAGATAGGTAAAGAAATACCTTATATTTGAAGAAAATTTTTTTTGGCCATGGGGTAAAATTAAATCATGTTTAATGGAGAAGAAAACAATTAATTTTTTGTCTTACTATTTTGAAAAAAAAAATGAAATCTTTCAATTTTTGGAATAAATAACGCTCCCATTTCTTTGGAGTAACAATTTTTTCAACTTCATTAAAGTATCTGTAACAATCATTTGATTTTGATTTTTTTAAGCTTCTTTCACTTTTAGAGAAAAGGATTATCAATTTTTGTTCTAAATTTTCCAAGAAAAAATTTCTTGAATGGAATACACTAAAAACTTTGAATTCCTTCGCTGGGCCCTTGGGATAAATTTATGCTCGGTGCAATATCAATTTTGAGACGAAAAAAATATCAATTTTCTGGAGAAAAAATAGGTAAGTACCTAACCTACATATTTTAAGAGGAAAAAATTTCAATATCTTGGGAAAAAATATAATTTTATGGTATCAAAACTTGTCAATTTATTTGTGATGGAAATGATGTCAATTTTTTTGATGTAAAAAAAAATTCCAATTATTTGGGTGTAAAAAAAATAAATTTTTATAGTTTGAAGAATTTCAATTTTTTGTGGAAAAATATCGATTTTTGAGAGTGAAAAAGTCAATTTTTTGCGGAATAAATATCAATTTTGAAAGGCGGAAAAAAATGCATAAGTATTTTGAGAAAAAAAAATCCAATGAAAAAATACTATTTTTTGGTAGGTAGGTAGGTATCAAAAAGATTGTGTTGAAAAAAAATGTCAATTTTTTGTCTGTAAAAAAGAATTTCAATTTTTTGGAAAAAAATATCAATTTTTAGAAGGGGAAAAATGCATATTTTGAGAGGAAAAAATTTCAATACCTACCTATTTTGGAAAAAAATACTTAGCTACTATTTTTTGGTATCATAAAGTTTGTGTTGAAAAAAAATCAATTTTTTGGTTGTAAAAAAGTCGATATTTTGGATGTAAAAAAAATCAATTTCATTGAAAGAAAACAATATAAATTTTTTGGAATCGAAAGAGTTTCAATGTTTTGGAGAAAAACGTCAATTTCTGAGAGTGAAAAAATCAATTTTTGCAGAAAAAATATCAATTTCGAGGGAAAAATCATAAATTTCAATATTTCGGAAAAAAATTATTTTTTGTATCAAAAAATAACGATTTTTGTTGTGTTGAAAAGTGCCAAACTTTTTGGATGTATCTAGGTAAATACTCAATTTTTGAGTGTAAAAAATATCGTTTTTTTGGAGAAAAATATCAATTTTTTGAAGAAAAAAATGCATATTTTGAGAGAAAAAAATTTTAATACTTACTTATTTTGTAAAAAAAAATATTTTTTGGAAGTTTGTGGTGAAAAAATGTCAATTTTTGGGATGTAAAAAAATATCAATTTTTGCAGAATAAAATATCTTACCAATTTTGAGAGGAAAAAATTTCAATTATTTTGTAAAAATATTTTTTAGTACCTATCTTTTGCGATTTTTTTGTTGGTTCAGAAAAAAATTCACAACTTCGAAGATTTCTGACCAAAATTAAGAAACAAAAAGGGTTTACATACACTCCCCCGAGTCCAATATCCCGAATAGCATTTCCCCGAACTCCAAAATCCCGAAATTTTTTTCCCCCGAATCTGATATCCCGAATGATATGAACCCGAATGACAATATCCCGAATAAAAAATTATTGGAGAATTAATATACTTTACAAATTAATGTTATGCGACGAATGGGAGAGTAGCGCCATCTCCCTTCTGCTCTTGTTCATCTTTGCGAAATTGGGGATTTCGGTGGACCCTAATATTGTAAAGACTTGTGTAAATATTTTTGGACTGACTTGAAAAGTTCCAAATTGGAGGAGAGGAAGGGGTCCAATCGAGATTTTTGTAGTAACTAAAATTATTTCTAAGACTTCAAGCTACAACTTTTGTTTGGAAATTTTTTCAATTGGACCTTTACCTTCGCTAGTTTTTAGTAATAGATGTAACTAACGTAAGTCATTGCCGTCTTTTGTGTATTATACGAAATGGAAGAGGAGGATTGTACCTAAATAAAGGGCTTCTCCAACAATTTGAATTTGAAAAAAATTCGAACCACTTGCCTCCATGCATGACCTACTCTATTATGAAAATGTGAATTTACAAGAATTACAAATCAAAATTGACCAAATGAAAAAAAAATTACAAATTGAAAAAAACTTCATAGGTACCTACATTTTATTGATTCAATTTTTGCCTATTTCCAATTCTCTTTAGGTACTTTTTACAAATTTTTCATTTTTAAAATTTTTTTTTCTTTAATTTCAACTTCTTTTTTCAATTTTTAATCATTGTTATTTTGAATTAATTTTTTTAGTTTTGAAAATTTCGATATTATTCAATTTAAAATTTTTTGATTTTGAACTTACCCGAGCGGCACCTCGATCGATAATATCGGAAGATGTAACGTATCGATAAAAAATCGTTTGAAAATCTATAGATGTTCTCACTATATTACAAAGATTTATTGGTACAACTTCATAGGCAAAAAATCTAAAAACTATCGAATTCGATATTATTAAGATTTTATGACGATATTCGTCAACGATACTATCGACAAAGAATATTAAATTTATCGATTCCAATTTTCCACCGATTTTGTGCAGATATTTGAAACTACATTATCGACAAAGAATATTAAATTTATCGAATTCGATTTTTTAACGATTTTGTAAAGATATTTAAAACTATATTATCGACCGATTATATGAAATTTCTCGACTTCGATATTTTACCGATTTTTTGACGACATTTGAAACTATATTATCGACAGATTATATTAAATTTATCGAATCCGATTTTTTACCGATTTTGTAACGATATTTGAAACTATATTATCGACACATAATATGCAATTTCTCGAATTCGATTTTCTAACGATTGCGTGAAGATATTTGAAACTATATTATCGACACGTAATATGAAATTTCTCGATTTCGATTTTTTAACGATTTTGTGACGATATTTGAAACTATATTATCGACAAATAATCTGAAATTTCTCGAATTCGATTTTTTAACGATTTTGTGACGATATTTGAAACTATATTATAGACACGTGATATGAAATTCCTCGAATTCGATTTTTCAACGATTTTATGACGATATTTGAAACTATATTATAGACACGTGATATGAAATTCCTCGAATTCGATTTTTCAACGATTTTGTGGCGATATTTGAAACTAGATTATCGACAAATAATCTGAAATTTGTCGAACGATTTTTCAACGATTTTGTGACGATATTTGAAATTATTTCCAAATTTTAAAAATTGGTGAAAATTTTTCTAAGTACTAAACTGCCTATTATAAGCGTTTTATTGCTAATTCCTCAACGATAAGGTATGGCATAGTGGTTGAGGAAGAGGATTACCATGCAGGACGTAGATGGTTCAAGCCCCACGGGTGGCAGATTTTTTATAATTTTTTTTGACTTTTTCTGAAATGATCCTCTTACCGCAACATGAATAATGTGTTTAGGCATAGTTTAATGTATTAATTATGCTAATTAAGGATTTTTAATTATAGAAAAAAGCTAGTAAAAGACGAAAAATCGGAATAAAAAATCGACAGAATATCGAATTCGATAAAGTGTCGCGTTAGTTCCGCCTAAATCGTGAAATTATCTTTCGATATTATAGATATATTATCGATAAAATATCTTACTATAATCTCGAAATTTTTGCTAACTATAATTCGTCGATAATCTATCTATATATCGAAAGATAATTTCACGATTTAGGCGGAACTAACGCGACACTTTATCGAATTCGATATTCTGTCGATTTTTTATTTCGATAATTTGTCGATTGTGCTGCTCGGGTACTTGACTTTCAGTCACATAATTATATAAAATATAAAAAAATTGAAATAGAATCAATTTTTTAAAAAAAACTCGTATACTACGATTTGAGACGTGAAAAAAATTTAAAAATCAGAAAATAATTGAATATAAAAAATAATAGTTCGAAAAATATTTAAATTGAAATAGTTAAGTATCTAATTTTAAATTTATTGAAAATTGTGAAAAAAAAATTGTAGCTTGAAAAAAAATTGAACAAGTACCTAATAATTTTTATGCAACACACTTACCAGACTTTCACCAAATTTACAAAATGGTTGTAGACATTACATATTAAATAGTTCTTGGGGACGTAGGGGACAACCTAACAAGACGAGACGAAACTAGAAAAACCCATGACAAAAATCCTCTAAAAAGCCACCCAAAATAATCATCTGTTCGAGACGACATTCGACCACCGTAAAGACTGGTGGTTACATGGTAATTGATTTTTAAGGTAAAGTTTACGTTAAAAACGCCCAACTATTGGTTTCGTCTTTCATCGGTAGGCCCTACTTAGCTGGCTGATCGAATTGCACGCGCGCCTTCGACGCATCTTACGTACAGTTAGATACATTTTCAGAGGCGACGCGACCTAACACATCGGGGCCTATTCGCGAAACACTCGAGTGGCATAATAGGGCGCATCTGTTACATATCATTCACACACGTATCGCATCGGCATCGCTTCTGCTGTAAACAAAACTTTTTAGAACCGCTAAAACCCTTTTTTAAAAGGTCTCGCTCTCGTCTTTAACCTTTAACCGCTTCGATCACCAAAACTAGAGCATAATCTATGTAAACAATATAACTTACAAACTTTTCCATTTATCCGAATGTGTAGTGCAGGGGCGAAAGAAAATACCCACATTTAAGAAAACATATTATTATGATTGCCGAAAAACGAAAGTGACACATTCCGCGTGTTAAAAGAGCAGAATAAGCCTTGATGATGGCTCCGATATTATACATAGTAGTAGGCCTATGTACCTCGAAAAAGAAACGTTGACAGATGATCGAGCTGGTAAGCCCACCCAGGTGCGGTATTTTCCTTTTCCGCCTTTTCGAAGATGGAAATCTCTAACCCTCTCGCGTTATGGTGTAGATTAACGTTCGAGCAGGCCCTATTGATAATGCACCCGCGCGCAAAAATCACTTTAAAAAGTTTTTATTAAATTTATAATCGAGGATTTATTAGTAAACGTGTATTTTTTTCGCGCTAATAAAAATAAGAAGCGAAATGCCTACCTACGCGTTTTGATACCGCTGTATATTGAAAAATCCATATTATCCCAAGATTTGATACCGAGATAGCTCCCTTTTTACCTGCGGGCTTAGCGAACGATAAAAATGCGAAATAACCTCGCAATTGTTAGTTTTTAATTTCGAAAACGAAAATCCAAGGGATAAATTTCATTGTTTACCTTTGCCTATTTCGCCTTTCACTATATTATATAATGTAATTTAGTTACATCGATATTGATTTTTGTCCATCTATTCTAAGCTCCCGGGAAAAAATGATTTGATCAAAATTGATTAGTTTTGATTAAAATCATGATATAAATTGATCGAATTTTAACAAAATCGATCAAATCAGATCAACTTAGATAAACTGACACACGTAGTGTTGGATGAATTTAGATCAGATTTTTTGTGTTTACATCAAATTTGATCAAGTCTTGCTTGATATGTCTTGATCTAACTGATTGAATCCGATCAATTTTGATCAAATGTTTCGTGTTTAGACTAAATTTGATCAAAGTATTGTTTGATGTGCCTTGATCTAACTGATGGAATTCGATCAGCTTTGATCAAATCCGATTAATTTTGATCAACTGTATTGTGTTTAGATTAAATTTGATGAAAGTATTGATTGATGTGCCTTGATCTAACTGATGGAATTCGATCAACTTTGACCAAACGTTTCATGTTTACATTACATTTGATCAAAATATTGTTTGATGTGCCTTAAATCTAACTGATGAATTCAATCAAGTTAGATCAAGGTTTTTGCAGAATTATCAAATTTGATCAGAGTAATGTTCATGATGTCTTAATAAGAATTCGACAAGCACAGAGCCGGTGCGAGAGGGGGGTTTGGGGGGGGGGGGGGGTGGAACACCCCTCCAGTGATTTTCCATTCGGCAAATTTTCGACAAATTCGGCAAACTTTCGACAAATTAAATTAGGTATGTTTACAAAATTTGGTAAAGTTTTGAATTTCAAATATGTAAATTTTTTAGAAATTCTAAATCACAAATTCGATAAATTTTTGAGAAATTCCGAATCATAAATTCGATAAATTTTAGAGAAATTCCGAATAACAAATTCGGTAAATTTCTGAAAAAAATTTTCGCCCTCGCTTCGCTCGGGCAATGTACTTCTACTACTTCATCTTTCTCTCACAATCAGAATAGGAAGCAAAAATCAGCGCATTTGAATTGTTATAACTTATAACGTAAAAAAATGAACATGATCTTTTTGAAAATATTAAAAATTATGCTTAAAGTGCATTATTTTTAATTAAAAATTCCAATTTTTTCAAAATTTTCGCCCTCGCTTCGCTCGGGCAACGTATCACTTATTCATCTTTTAAAAAAACAGAAATTATTGTACGTTTTCAAAATTTCTGAAAAAAAAGCCCATCTTTTCTTTTAGAAGTGCAATTTTTTCAAAAATTTTCGCCCTCGCTTCGCTCGGGCAGCAAGAGTCGTTTTCATTCAAATCCTAATGTTACCATAAGTTCTTGAAATTTTTTCTATGAGGATAGTGAGAAGTTCTTCTTTCGAAAACTCACTTTTTTCAAAAAATTCAGCGCAGGGGTCTACTTCCCACTGTTGTACCTATTAATTATCATTCGGCATTTTGAAAATTTTCATTCAGCATTTTCGATCTACACCCCCAAAAAAAATTTGCTCAAACCGTCTCTGGACAAGCAGAACAATTCCAAGCAATAGTTGGCCATGTTATTATTGGATTAATTTTGAATTTCCTTGCACAAAAGGGTGTTATTGATGATTATAGTGTTTTTTTTTAAACTCTTATTTGAAACGGAGTATATGGTCAACAGTACTTAGTGTAGTGCATACTTTGTATGAAAGGGAAAACCCATGATTTTCATATACTCATATACTCATCATGCAAAATTGGATGAGAGGAGGGTCCAATCTGAATTTTGTAGTACAAAATTGACACTTTGAAATTGTAAGTATTTTTTCAGATTTTTAGGGGTCATATTCTATGTGATCCACATTGTGGAAAAGGGGTTCACATCATATTCCTCTAATATTTTTTATATAACATTTTTTCTTAAAAAAAAATTTTTTGGATATTTTTTTATTCCAAAAAATCCTGAAATTTCTTCATCCGAAAAATGTCTACTCTAGAAGATTTGAGATTTCTCTATTTCAAAAAAAAGAAGTCGAGTAAGTAGATAATATTTTTTATTCCAAAACCATAATTTTTAAAAATTTTTGAACCAATAAAATTCGTTTTCAATTTTTTTCCTACATAATATCATATTCCAAAAAATAGAGACTTTTCATAATAATTTTTAAACAATTTTGTATCAAAATAAACATTTTTTTTTTCATTTCACAACATTCATTTATTTCTCATTACAGGAAATGAGGATTTTTTCAAAAAAAATAAATAAATAATAAGTATAAATAATAATTGGTACATAAATAGATTTCCTTCTCCCTAAAAAAAAATCAAGAAAATTGATTTACCAACTTTCATAATTCCATCTTTAATAGTGTATTTTTCAGTTTGCATAATTTACTATCATCAATATACCTACGAGCATTTATACTTCATTTAATGCTCTATCTCTCGAACAGCACTAGTGGTTGTGTGGTCAAGATCATGGATTCTGGAACGGGAGGTAGAGGGATCGAATCCTGACTGAACATGGACTGGGAAATTTTCGTTGAAGGATTTGGTTGAAATGGAAAGGTGTGATGCCCTATAAAATGAAAAGTGGAAAGAAAACTCGATTCGGACATGCCAACCTATTTTTTTTTTTGAAATTCATTCCGTACTTTGATCAAAATTGATCAGAAAAACGGTGATCTAATTAGATCAAAAAAATGTACCTATCAAAATAGATCTACTCGATCTATTTTAATCAGAAAGTATCAATTTTGATATAATTTGATCAAAATTATGTCAATTTAGATAAACTTTGATAGGTACCATTTTTTGATCTAATTAGATCACCGTATTTTGATCAATTTTGATCAAACCATTTTTTCCCGGGCTGCCCGATTGCTTTGATCATTTCAGTGAGAATATCTGCAAGGTAACTCTCGTAATAATTTCAGAAGTGAGTTGAAATTTATGTGAGAGGGTAAGGTCCATTCGAAATAGAACCTTGAAAAAATTCCTTAATTTTTTTCTGTTCTTCTGAAATAGGTAGATAATTTGAAAATTATTCTCAAATTTTTAAAAGAAAAAATTTTTAATTCTTTTTTTTTGAAAAAAAAAAGTTTTTTTGTGCAGGAAGAAATTTCTTATTTTTTTAAATAAAATTTCAATTATTCCTAATTATGTAGTTTAAAGGGGAAAAACATTTAAATTTTTGAAAAAAATACAATTTTTTGATGAAGAAAAATTCTCATTTTTTCTGGAATGATAATACGTATTTTTCTCAATTTTTTTCATAAAAGAATCTTTCAATTTTTTGAAAAAAAAAAGAAAAATAGAAATAACGAAGAAAAAAATGTCTCTTAAAAAAAAAATTGATCTAGATGAGGATTTTGCATTGAAATTAGCTACAGTGGGTAGCCTTTTTTCATTGATTACATTCAATTTGGCAAAAAATTTCATTTTTCAAAAATTAGGTACTGAAATGCAAAATTTAAAAAAAATTGTTGATCGTAAAAATATTTGAAAATTCCGTCAGAGAAGGATTTTGCATTGAAATTACCTGAGCTTTTCTCATTAATTAAATGTAATTCTGAAAAAACTCAATTTTCAAAAATATTCACAAAATTCATGACTTTAAAAATCTTTAAAAATTTCATCAGAGGAGGACTGCATTGAAAGTATAGCAGAGCTTTTTTCATTGATTGAATGTAATTTGGAAAAAGCTCTCATTTTTCAAAAATTGCTGAAAATAAAAATTTTCACAAAATGGATGATTAATTCTTCAAAAATTCCATAAGAGCAGGATTTTGCATTGGATCTTATGGTATAGCTTTTTTCATTGATTAAATGCAATTTCTCATTTTTCAAAATTTACTGAAAATGAAAATTTTCACAAAATTGATGATTTTAAAATTCTTTAAAAATTCCATCAGAAGAGAGGATTTTGCATTAAAGTTACAGTAGCTTTTGTTATTGATTGAATTTATTTTGGCAAAAGCTCTCATTTTTTTAAAATGACCAAAAATAAACATTTTCACGAAATTGATGATTGTAAAATTTTTCAAAAATTCCATCAGAGGAGGATTTTTCATTGAAATTACAGTCGTTTTTTTTCATTGATTAAATTCAATTTGACAAAAACTCTGATTTTTCAAAAATTACTGAAATTAAAAACTTTTACAAAATTGGCAATTGTAAAAATCTTCGAAAATTTCATCTTACCTTTTTTTGGAGAATAAAATCTGTGTAGGGTATTTTTGTTTCGCGTAAAATCTCTTATTTTTAGCAAGAAAAAAATTAACATTTTCTTCAAAAATTAATCTTGAATGTTGTCAAACATTTTGGAGCAAAAATCTGTTTTTCTATTTAGAATGAAATCTCTCATTTTTGGGGAAAATTGTTCGGTTAATCTCAAATTTTTGGGGAAAAACACTAAATTTTCTGCAAAAGAAAATTTCTAAATTTTGATGAAGTAAAAGTACCTACCCACCTAGCTACTTCTCAAGATTAAAAAAAAAAAAAAGTGAAAAAAAAACTTAAAATTTTTTTAATGAGAAAATCTCTTCTTTGTTTTGGAAGAAATCTCTCATGCTTATACCTAAAAAAGAAAATTATTAGTTTTTTTAGAGAAAAATATTTTTCTAAAAAAAAAATAATTCTTAATTTTTTTGTGAAAGAAAATTTTGTATTCTCATGGAAAAAGAAAAACGATTCTTTTTCATAAAAAAAAATCTCATGACTTATTGCCAAAAAATGGTTGAATTGAATTGATTTTTGTTTTCTACCTATAAAGTCTAAAAGGATATTTATCACCCTCTCCCAATCGAACACCTACATTCTTTCAAAAAAATAATTAAAATCAAATTCAATAAATCCAATTTCAAAAATTTATTAAAATTTTGAAATTTTCAATTGATCCAATTTTACAAAATTAATAGCTATAAAATTTAAAAATAGGTATAGATTTTTCTTCAAATTAAAAAAATGTTCACACAATTTGTAAAATTTTCCAATGTTTAAAAGTGTTCTAAATTTTTGAAATTCTAACAATTCATTAAACTTTGAAAATTTATCCAATTCTAAAAATTTAATTAAATTGAAAAATACCAAATTTCAGAATTTCTAAAAAAAAATTAAATATTCCAAATAATCAATGTGCACCGATTTTTAAAATTTTCCGAAACTGCAGTGAAGTGAATTTCAAATTTCGAATTTGTAATTTTGCAAAAATTTATCAAAATTTAAAAACTTGTCTTTTAATAAGAATTATTTTAAAAGCGTCACAAATTATGCCTGAGGTAGAGCGACGTAGAATAAAATATACCTATAGACCTACGAGTAAAAGAAGTATGTATTTTGAAAAATCAAACTTTAAAAATTTATTTGAAACTTAGAATCATCAAAAATGTATGTTGTACCCACCAAATCCTGAATTTCTCCAAAATTTTGAAAATTGACCAAACTTGAGATTTAACTAAATTTTAAACATTTTGAAAATTTTGAGAACATTTATCCATTTTTAAAAAACCTAAAAGTCTATTAAAATCACTAAAAAAAAAATTGTAAAAAATTTTATACTACTTCGAAAATTGATCCAATTTCAAACATTTATCTCAAAAAATTATTTTTCTAATTTTTACAAATCCGCCAACATTAAAGATTCACTTGCTAAATTGGAAAAAAATTTAAATCATAAAAACTCATTTTTGAAAATTTTGGAAAAAAATATACCTACTTACAAGGGAACCTTGCCAAAATCGCCACTTCTGAGCTGAAATTTGGCTCAGTGAAAGAGCATGACGTCACCCACATCTCAGAACCAAGTTTTGAGAATTGTAAAAATTGATCCATTTTTCAAAGTCTATTAAAATCACTAGGAAAATTTTATTATTATTAGGTAATGTTGAAAATTGTAAAAAAATTTGTGAGCCAAATTTCAGCTTCATCGGAAGTGACGAACTGGCAAAGTTCCCTTGATGGTAAAATTTCAAAATTTTCCAGTTGTAATTTTTTTTTATTAAATTTTGAAAATTTTTCTAATATTAAATTTTTATTGAATTTCAAGGATCTACTAAATTTAAAAATTGTAAAAATTTTACGAGAAATTATTACGTATATGAAATTGATAATAAAAATCATCTTTTCCTCACTACCTGCTCCATATTCTTATTCTTATCTTTCTTCAAACATTTTACTGCCTCGTCTACGACGTGATGCCCGTTGTGACGAGATATACGTCGTATCGAACTAATTAAGTCATCTATTAAGAAGAATTTGAATAAAAGATGCGAAGCTAATTAAATTTTAATTTGCGATACTATCGTGAAATGGGGAAAAAATACCTAATTCGAGAAATTCCACACCATCGAAACACACTCTATATCATAAGATATACTTTGCGCCAAAATCAGATAATGAAATTACCAAATGATGAGAAAAAAAAGGCCATAGCTATAGAATCCGATTAAGGAAAAAAATATAGAATAGAAAATATTTCAAATTCCTTTCATCAGCATACGTAGGCTAGCTACATATCTTAAAGGTAACTAAATCTTAATCGAGAATTATTCACGACATGTACGACAACGAGTCGAGTACCCGGCTTTGTTTGACTATTTAGTGATTAAATTCGTATTAATCCGGCGCGCGGTATAAAATTGTCGGATGAACCAGTTCAAGTACAGTGTTAAATCAACAGATTAGGCATTATAATGTTAACAATACTTGTTTGAGATAAAGGTGTTTTGTGTTGCTTGTTATACCGACAAGCCTAAGCTCGAACGGTGCGGTACCTCCTCATAAATATCCAGTCTGGCTTATATCTTGTTTAACATAGACATTTTAGAAATAAAAACTGGTTTCAACAACTGAATCTAGTTAAATTATACCATTCTAATTATGTTTACCAACACATTTACAGCGCGCTAATTTACCTTTATAAATGTAATTATACTTATATATTTAAACGGCGCGGTTTTATTTCGGCTATTTTTTTTTCTTACCTATTTTTCCCCAACCTTTAGTCCGCTGGTCGTATTTAATTTGAGCGTTTTTATTACAATTTTATCGCCTACGAGTGAATTTTTTCTTCGTATGGTGCCTGGTGTGCGAGTATAGGAGCATCGTGTATATTATATATCGTATACAGCATGTTAATGAAGAGATGGTTTTATGACGATTGATGTTGGTAGAGACATATATACCTACCTACGTGAAAATTTGACGGTTGGGATTGATTACCTACGGTTTTGAAGAATTTTTTTTCAAGTCATGGATAAGTCCATGATGATTTTTTTGGGATGTGAAGGGCAAAACTATATTTGAATAATGAAAAGTACTAAATTAGGTACACTCAAGAAATCAAAACTCTACTCTTCATTCTAGTTTTTACTAGTTTTTACAAAATTTAGAAAAATTTTCACAATATTTATTAAATTTTGAAATAAGTATTTTTCTTTTAGATAATGAAGTTTTCATTTTTTTCAATCTCATCGAAGTGACCCTTGCTTTGAGTTGCTTATTTTAACGATGAACAATTTCCAACTTTTTATTTTTCTCCTTTGTGAATTTGAAACTGTACCCTAGAGCCCCCCCCCCCCCCCAATCTCTTAAAAACATAATTAGGTACTTTTAAAAAAAATAATAATAAATGCGAAAGCAGAAGATATGAGCAATAGATACTTTCAAATTTACGATTCAAATTTGTTAATTTTTCATAATTTTTATGAATTGATTTCCAATTTTTAATTTTTCCTAATAACTGTGTTTTAAGGAGTGATTAGTAGCCTTCTTAGACTAATTTTTGTGAAATTGGTAAATTCTCTCTTGAAATTCAGTGGGGAAGGGTGAATAATTGGAAACCATTTTCTTACGAATTGGGACAAATTTGATGGGTAAGAACAAAAAATGCAGAAGTTGAAAATTTTAAATAGAGGAGGTTGATATAGGCTAGGCATCACTTGAAGTTTATTTACAGAGGAAACAAAAGATTGGAAATAAACTAGCGTGGGAAGGAACAACTTAGATGAATCAAAACAAAAAAGAAAAAAAAAATCAAAAGTTTATGATGTAAATTTTAAAAACGAGAGGTTGATAAACACTCCTTAAAATTCCATTCAAGGGAGAAAAGAAAGATTGGGAATTACTTCTCACGTAAAGGAACATCATTGATGAGTTGGAACCAAAATCAGGCAGCAGTTTGGAAATCTGTCAATTTTTGCATTTTTAAATTTTCTTTTCAAAAATTTTTAGTCAATTTTATAATTTTACTTTTTTTCATAATTTTTCAATGTCAATTACTTGATTGTGAATTTTTCTGATTTTTGGAATTTTTCGCATTCTATTATTTTTAAATTTTTCATTTCAATTCTTAGTCATTTTCAACTTGTTTTCTTGGGGGCTGAAGTCAGGAAATTTTAGTTACAAAAAAAAAAAAAAAAACAGTAAGTCTGGCGAATTTTTATTTTTGTTACAACTTTTTTGGAACACTTTTCAAATTGATATTTTATTTGCTCAAAAACAATTTTTGTAAAACATTTCTTGAAAATAATTTCTCATTATTTAAAAAAATTTTAGTTCGAGTTTTTGAAAAATACTGTTGAAAAAACTTTGAAAATAATGTTTTTAAAATTTGGCAAATAGGTAGGGAATTTTGTTCTTCAATTTCTCTTCAAAAGTAGGTACCGATATATTAACTGATTTTTTTTTTCAAATCTGCTGAAAACAAAAAAAAATATTTCCAACGTTCGACTCAAATTTACAGCTCTTTTTTAAAATTTATTTTATAAAAAAATATTTTTCGTGTTTTTTTTTAAATTTTGTTTTGAAAAAAGTATTTAAATATTACTAAATAAGAAATTTGGTTGTTTTTCAACTTTTTTTTTTTTTTTTTTATTAGGTAAGTATTGCGAAACCCGATTTTTTATCTACCTACTTTGATTTCTTTTTAAATTTTGTTTTAAAATATGTTGAAAACAATATTTTCAAAATTCAATCCCGCGGTTAAAAAAAAATTGGTCAAAAATTATATTTTTTCAGATTTTGTAAAAAAAAATTGTTTGGTAAAATTTTTGTCAAAATATTTTACCTAGGTAAAAAATAATAATCAAAATTCTGTTTGACACTATATAATTTTTTTAAAAACAATTTCCGTCAAATTTCACTTGGAAATAATTTTTTTATTTTTCAAAAATGTAGGTCCACGTATCTAATTAAGAATTCAAAAATTTTTTAAATTAAATTTCGGTTTAAAATACCTACTTATTTGTTTTGTAATTTCTGTTCAAAAATTGATTTATATACTTTTTAATTTCGTTCAAAAACCGTGTTCTACAAAGGTAGTGAAAGTAGTACAAGTAGTGAAAAAGTCCTGATTTTAGAGTAAAATCAGTGAAAAAAGTCGAAATTGAAAATCGAAAAATCAATTTTGTCTACGAAAACAAAACAGCTCATTTTTTCGTATTGGTACAATGAGATTTTCCTATGTTATTTGAAAAAAATTTTATTGTAAATTTAGATCCTAATTTCTTGAGGGAGTTAACTTTTTGGAGAAGTCAATTTTTCTGAAGGATTTGTGATTTTTTAAGTGCGGGTCTGAAAATTCTGTGGGTAATAATAAAAAAAAGAAGTGAAAAAGTAGTGATTTTTTGGGAAAATTCGTGCAGGCAGTGATACCATGAATAATCATTTTTGTCAAATTTCATAATAGGCCTAATTGAAAAATGTGTTGATGGTTGTTGAATCATTTTTTTATTCGTTTTTTTTCTCAATTTGTACCTATTCGAAAATAATTTTTTTCGCTAAATCGTTCAAAAATAATTTTTATCAAAAGTTTTGTTGATTTTTGAAAAAATTTCGCTTAGGTAAGTATGTAAAAATTGAAAACCATTTAGCTAGTCATAATGTGAACTAAAATCAAATAACTGGCAACTAACTAAGTACGTTTAATTACAATGTAGGTAAAATAAATTTTAGAAAAAAGACCTGTAAAAATTTCAGCATTGTCCACTTTTCAATTTAAATTGCTTCGTCACGCCACTGAAACGTTCATATGCGCATATCTATATCTCACACGTACACGTATAATTATCAGCCTATAAACACACCTGTGATGTGACCACACCCTGAGCGTAGGTATCCAAAGCTGCCAACTCAATTAGCTAATTCGATGCCATAATTAAGCGTGCTGCATTCTTCGTTCGATCGATCAATCAATAAACTGACCATCAAATCAAACCGTCTATTAAAGTAAACTGTAATGCAATCGGAATGAGTCACCTAATCTGCCATTCACCCAAAATTAAAACGAGACGTATTTCCAATCCAATTTAGGTAGGTAGGTAGTTGAAATGTTTTCAAAATGATGAGATAATTTTATAGTGAAAATATTTAACCTTGGTACCTAAGCACCTATTCCATAGTGAGAAAGGGAATGCTTGGCTGAGGATTTATTGTCGCAGGGTGTAAGAATTATGGCAGAGCACAAATGTGGAATAATCTCATCTTGATTGGTTTATACGTTTATAGGTAACTTTACCATAGGGTGTCCCATAATTTCATTTTTTCGAAATGTGAAGGATCGACCCTCTAAAAATGATTCTTTTGCCCGTGAAGCATTTGCGACAATAAAAAACGACGGTAGAACAGTACGTCGAAAAAACGTCAAATGTGCGGTCATAAAATGGACGTCATTTTGTCGTATATGCGATTTTTCAAATACGTCACAAATACGTCAGTAAAACGATCATGAATTGGACGTAATATTGTCGCATATACTATTTTTCATGAACGTCACATTTGCGTCAGTAAAACGATCAAAAAAATTTAAAAAATTTTTCAAGTTCAAAAGTTTGAAAAAATTTTTGAAATCTTTTTTCTAGTCGAACGCGATTTTTCATGAATGTTGCACATACGTCACAAATACGATAGTAAAGCGATGGAAAAATTTTGAAAAAGTTTTTAAGTTTAAAAGTTTTAAAAAATTTTGAAATCTTTTTTCTAGTCGAGAGCGATTTTTCATGAATGTTGCATGTACGTCACAAATACGTCAGTAAAACGATCGAAATTTTTTTTTTTTAATTTTTAAGTCCAAAAGTCTGAAAAATTTTGAAAATTTTTTATAAGTCCAAAAAGATTGAAAAAGTGTAAAACAATTTTCAACAGTTGAAAAAAATTGAAAAACTTTGAAAATTTTTATAAGTCCAAAATCTGAAGGTATTGAGTGGTGTATATGAGCGTTTTATGAGCATACTTTCTACGTAAGGGGGTGGCTTAGTGGATATATATAGAGGACTCTCGTGCGGGAGGTCGAGGGTTCGAGCCCCACTGGTGGCAGATTATTTTATTCTTTTTTCGATTTTTTTTTTGTTGGGATTATTAGGTACATTATGTGTTTAGGGATTCTTCTAAACATTAATTACATTGATTAAATGGTTTTTAAAATTAAAAATTAGGTCAGTACTATGTAAATATTGAGTGGTATTATTGACGTACATGCGACAAAAATATGGTCGCAAAACGGTGGTACAAAGGGGACATTTACAGTGTTTTTACCACGCGTATTACTGTCGCAAAATTGACGTATTCCTATCGTTTTTTTTAGCGTATTTTGGTCGCCAATGCTTCACGGATGGTGTAACAAAAAAAAAAAAAATCAAAAAATTGGAATTGAACTTTTTAAAAATTTTTGAACAAAATGGTCACTACATAGACCCAACAAAACCATTTTCGATGATTTTTCATCTGTATCCAAGTTTTTAAGGGTACATGGAAAAGCTCCTTTTTAAAAAAAATAATAAATAAATAAATAAAAATCTGCTAAAATTGAAAAAAAATTGGTTCAAAGTGGTCGTAACATACCTACTTACATATTTTTACCAAAAAAAAAAAAAAAAATTTGGCGATTTTTCAATTTTATCTAAATTTTTAGAAACTGCAAACTGCACCATTTTTCTAGAAAGATGCAGTTCCTGAAAATTGAGGTAAAATTGTAAAATCGCCATAATTTTTTTTTTTTTTGTAAAAAATACCTATGTATGTTAAGACCGCTTTGATCCAAAAAAAATATGTTTTTCATCCTAGCTTATTTTCATTTTTCCTTTTTTCTTCAAAAAACGTAAAAAATGAGCTTTTTTAGGTCCACGTCCTTTTCTTAAAAAAACTAGAGTAAAGATGAAAATGAAAAGCGCCTCTCTCTAGACCTGTAGCTTCGGCGCTGGTCGCCCGGCTGCACTGCTGTCAGCTCCTCCCTTTTTCGCGCTCCACGTCGGTGGCGCACACGGTGCGCTAGGGTTCAGTCTTTGGATGTCTCTTGTAGTGGGACCTTATGCAGTTGTCCGTTAGTTCTTATGAGCATGTTTAGCTTTCAATAAAGGTTAGTATCACGCTCTGACTCGACTTCCTGCTTGCCCTTTCGGGGTATACTTTTAGAAAAATCACCGAAAATAGCCTTGTTGGGTGAGTGACCATTTTGTTAAAAAAATTTTAAAAAATCAATTTCATTTTTTTGAAATTTTTTAACATAACTAGTAAGTAGGTATACGTTTTTACGATGACCAAAATGGAAAAAAACTACACCAGAATCCGACACCAAATTGGGTTTGGTTTGCCTGAAAGACTTGGGAATTTTGTCAGACATAAAAAAATGAATTTTAAAAAAAATTGATGAGTTTTAGATATTTTGTCAGACATTGAAAAAATTTGTAAATTTTCAAACAATTTAATGAATTTTTGAATTTTTTTCATTTTAGAATTTTTTAAACGACTTTTTAGTTTTTTCTATATTTTGTCAGATTTTTATTTGAAATTTTACGTATTTTGTCAGACTTTTTGGATTTTTTTTGTTGATTTTTAGACATTATTTGTATCAAACATTCTGATTTTATTTTCTTTTATTTTTAACTCAGATTCAGCAAGAAGAGAATTTTGCATTGGATATTAGCAAAACCACCTAGAGATACAAGCCATGAACGTAGAAAGGCAACGTCGCATTTTCGAGTAGTAGACGGCCGACTTTCCAATCAGTTTTTTGACGATAACTCGGGAAATATTCATCGAATCGAAATTCTGACAACACTCTAACGAAAGGAAATTTTCTGCTCTACATTTTTGGTTCAGATCAATTTTCACGAAAAATGCTTCGTTCGCTCTGAAAATGAGAATATGTGAAAATTTGCATATCCAAGAAAACATTTTACGCTGAGAAATCGAGGTATTTTGGTCAAATCGAAATTTCAATAATTTTAGGGTGAAAGGATTTTTTCGCTCTACAATTTTGGTTCGTATCAATTTTCACGAAAATCGCTTCGTTGACCGGGAAAATGAGAAAATTTGGTAGACGGCCAACTTTCAAAATCAGTTTTTCGACGATAACTCAAGAAATATTCGTCAAATCGAAATTCCGACTACACCAAACAAAAGTAAATTTTTTGATCTACAATTGTGGTATTTATCAATTTTCACAAAAAAGGGGTCGTTGATCTCTAAAATGAAAAAATAAATAGTTTTTTGACGATAACTCAAAAAATTGGTCGAATCAAAAATTTTAAAAGCACTACAACTGAAGGATTTTTTCTGCTCTACAATTTTAGTTCTTATCAATTTTCATGAAAAACGCTTTGTTTATCCGCGAAATAGGAAAATATGAAAATTTGCATATCTGAGAAAACAGTTGTTGCTAATGAATCGAGGTATTTTCGTCGAATCAAAACTTCAATGATTTTAGGATGAAAGGATATTTTTTGCTCTACAATTTTTGTTTTTATCAATTTTACGAAAATCGCTTCTTTGACCGGGAAAATAGGGAAAATCTGGTAGACGGTCCATCTTCAAATCAGTTTTTTGACCGTAACTCGAGAAATATTAGTCGAATCAAAATTCCGAATACACTAAACGAAAGTTAATTTTTCCCTCTACAATTTTGGTTCCCATCAATTTTTTCGAAAACCACTTCGTTTGCCCAGAAAACGTATTTTCAATTGCTCAAGTCGGCCGTCTTCGGCAAGGTTGCCAAATTTAACTTCATGGCTTGTAGTGTCTAGGTGGTTTTGATATTAGGGTAGCTTTTTTCATTAATCAAATGCAATTTTTCATTTTTTGAAATTTTCTGAAAATAAAAATTTTCATAAATTCAGCCAGGAGATTTTGCATTGGATTTTAGGGTTGATTTTTTTTCATCAATCAAATGCTATTTCTTATTTTTTGAAATTTTCTGAAAATAAATTTTTTTTAATTCAGCCAGAGAAGGATTTTGCATCGGATCTTGATAGATTTTTTCGTTTTTAAATTTCCATGAAAAGTAATTTTCATGACTTCTAGGCCTTTTATTTCTTTTCTCAAAAAAGGGGACTCTGCGCTCTGCCTCATCACTCAATTTTTTTTTTTGAAGAAAAATTTTTAGGGAGTTGATTTTACACCAAAACAACCATTTTTAGAGGGCCGGACCTTGACGTTTCGAAAAAAAAAATGAAATTATGGGGCACCCTACTTTACCAATATGTGATTTAAACCTTGCGTATAAGACGATTTAACGAACATCATTAAATTCTTGGAAAACTCGTCAAATTTGTCTCGTTCACTCGAGACAAGATATAGCATTCATTTGTACATCAATAGCTTCCAGATCAATATAACCAATTTAACGATCATATATCCATATATCTTTATATGGATCTCCTACGCGTATACTATTTAGGCTTCTGGTAAAGCTATACCGTTTAGAGGATCGTAAAATTGTATACACCTCTGTATAGGCGCTTGTCTATAATAGGGTACAGGGCTTATTAGTTATAAAAGTAATAAAATACTCGTATCTGGGTATATACGGTATTTTTCTCACAACCGTAGTTATAATACGTGTCAAATTGGTGATCAATTAAGCGTCTAGCTTGATCGGCCAATTAATTAGCTGCCTGGCTGCCTGCTGGATGCTGCGGTGCGAGTGTGAAACGTGTAGGTAATCTCAGCGAGCGTGGCTGGCCGCCTCGAGATGATCGTGAAAATTTTTAATAATTGTCACTTAAACGTCAACATGTTAAAATATAAATACATATTAAAAAAAAACACAACCAGCCAACGAGCAGAGGTAATAAGAATATCGTTATAATTACATTCTTCTCTCCACAATCCAGTGAATAATCTCGTCATTCGACCAATTTAAAGAAACAGGATCTAATACGGCGCGCTTCACAATATATGCATATAATAACGACCGCGCTACCACACTCTGCGTAGTCCTTGCTGCTTTATAAGTATGGTACGTTTTTAATCATCATAACACAGATGTACCTTATCTCAGATCTGACTGCTTGTTAGCGTACATATATGTATAAAGGCCTGCACACACAGGCTCAGGCGCACAGAGTTAGGAGAAAATATAATTGCCCTATCAAAAATTAAATTGCTACACCCTTTTTAAATCTTATTTTTCACTTTTCTAACATCAAATTAACGTATCAACGTTTGCTATTTTTTTTTTACCTTCATTTTTCCATCTTCTTTCGCTCTTCCTTCCATACTATAAGATGGTCTCGTTTTGCAACACGTTTAGACAATTGTGCTATAGCTGGTTGCCGATGCACTTGCAAAACATTCTCGGAATTCTTTGACGAAAAAAATCTTTATACTGGGTTTATATAGACATAGGGAATGTAAACGATGTATGTTAATGGTGTATTTAAACGTCAATAATGAAACTTTAGCATGTAAATTAAACGTGGTACGTAAATGATGCTGACGCAGTTGGGAGGTTTTATACCTAGGTCATCATTACGATGCATGATCATTGATCTTGGTATAATACGTGTAGTTGCAGCTAATCAAATCGACTAAAATCAGAGTTGGTCGAAGACAAAAATAATTGCGATTTCGAAATTCGAGGATTTTGAATTATTGAAAAAGAGAATCAAAATCAAAGAATCGCGTTCCTAAGACGAATGATTCAGGATTCGATGAAGACGATTCTAGAATACGTCAAAAATCCTTTAGTATTGTCTGTTGAACTTGAATCGTTAATTCAAATCCAATTACCTACTGACTTCAATTTTTTCGAATAGATGAATTCATTTTTTAAAAATGGTGACAAAATAGATATTTTTTTAAATTACTTTTTCGAAATGAATTATTTTTTACTTGAAAAAAAAAACCCATTACCGGATGAATTTTGAAAATTAACACCAAAAATTATAATTCTTAGTTTTTTTCATTTTATATTTTTGAAAATGATTTGAAAGAAGTATTTTTTTGAATTACCTATCTTTTATTTTTTCATGTAGATATGTAAAACTTTTCAAATTTTTCATGCATCTAGGTAAATTAATTAATTCAAGAATTTTTAAAAAAATTTTAAAATGCATAAGTCGATAATTAATACAAATTGAAATTTTTAAAAATCAATTTTTGGAAATCAGTTACTTGAGTATTTACCTACCTTTTTTTTTTTTTTTTTTTTTTTTTTGCTCAAAAAATCAAATGATTAACGAAGGGGTTTTAAAACTTACCTATTATATTCAAATAGGTTTTTTTTTTTTTTTTTTTTTTTTTTGAAAAAATTGTCTTTTCTTTAAGAAAAATACTTTTTAGAGAAGAATTTCCATTTTTTAAAACGATAGGTATTGCCATTTTTTTGAAAAAAATTTGTCTATTTTTCGAATATATATATATATTTTTTTAAATACGCGCCTCTACCTACCTTAATTTTTGGTGATTTTTATGAAAAAAAAATTGTCATTTTTGGAAAAAAAAATTGTCATTTTTGGAAAAAAAAATTGTCATTTTTGGAAAAAAAAAATTGTCATTTTCTAATGAAAATATCGTCATGATTTGAAAAAAGTGTCGTCATTTTTTGGAAATAATACGCCATTTTTAGGGAAAAATATCGTAATTTTCTTGAAATAATATCATCATTCTTCGGAAAAAGTTATCGTCATTTTTTGGAAGAAATAGTAATTTTTTGAAAAAATGTCTTCATTTTTTAGAAAAAAAATTGTAATTTTTTAGAAAAAAAATTGTAATTTTTTTGGAAATTATATACGCCATTTTTATGAAAAAATTTAATCTTTTGAAAAAATTTGTCACTTTTTTGAAAAAAATTGTCATTTTTTGGAAAAATTTCGTCATTCTTTTGAAAAATAGCAATTTGGGGGGGGTTGTCATTTTTTTGGGGGAAAATATTGTCATTTTTTAATTAAAATATCATCATTATTTAAGGAAAATACTTATCGTCATTTTTTGGAAATAATTCTTCATTCTTATAAAAAATATCGTCATTATTTGAGAAAAATGTCGTCAATTTTGGAAAAAATGTCGTCAATTTTGGAAAAAATGTCGTCAATTTTGGAAAAAAATATCGTCACTCTTTGGAAAAATATCTTTATTTTTTTGGAGAAAATTGTCACTTTTTTGAAGAAAATTTTCATTTTTTCGGAAAAAAAATTGTCATTTTCTTTGAAAAATAGATAGGTAAGTATCATTATTTTTTGGAGAAAAAAAATATCGTCATTTTTGATGGAAATATCGTCATTATTTGAAGAAAATACTTATCGTCATTTTTTGGAAATAATTCTTCATTATTTTTTATAAAATAAAATTGTCATTTTTTTTTTGGAAAATGTCTTCATTTTTTGGGAATAATAATTGTCATTTTAGGAAAAAATCATCGTCATTTTTTGATGAAAATGTCGAAAAATTTCATTTGGGGGGGGGGTATCGCATTTTTTTGGTAAAATATTGTTATTGTTTTGGCAAAATTTGTTTCTTTTTAAAGAACATTATAATTTTTTTTTTGGGGGGGGGGAGGGGAATATCGTTATTTTAATGAGAAAAATCGTAATTCTTTGAAAAAGATTGTAATTTTTTGGGAGTTTTTTTTTTTTTTTTTTTTTTTCTATTGAAAAGAAATTAAAAAGAAATCTCGAAGAACGAGTTTTAAAAAAATTGTCTTACAAAATTGAAAATTGATTATGAAATTAAATTTCCTCAATTTTCCCAAAAATTAAGTGGAATTTATTTTATATCCTATTTTTTCACGTCTAGATCAACTCGTTCATTTTTTTATCGGAAAGTTTTATTTAAATATTTTTTTAAAATCAACTTTTTAATTTTTATATTTTGTTTTAGAATCATTGAATAAATTCTCAAGTTTGAAAATCCATACTTAAAATGTATGATTCGAAAAAATTATCAAAAATAATGGATCCTGATAAAGATTAAATCCGGACTCGCCGAATTCAAAGCCTTGAAAAAAGGATTCAGAATGAAATTCTGGATTACGTTTCCGGATTCTGCACACCTCTGTACAAAATATACTATTCCAGCTCTCTGCGAAATGATCCTCGGGTATACGTGGGAGACTCAAAAAAGCGGAATAATCGTACTGCAATGGTATAGGGGCAGGCAGCAACCGACGTGGCGGCATAAATGATATCGAACCTAGGGATTAGAACGTCAAATGCCATTCAAAACGGTAACCTTTTTCGAATGCCACTCAAAACTACCGTACCGTTTATAAACGGCCATCACAATAGAGGAATAGTCAAGCCATGGCGAAATTCTGTAAACACTTTACCTTCGGTAGATTGTTTTGAAATCATAACAAAAACCACGTTTAGCACGCCGCCGCACCCGCCTCCTGCGAGCATTTTTAACGTTGGAAATTATTTTAATTTTTCGGCTAAATTGGCTTCTGAAAAAAGGTACAGGTTTAAAAAGGCAACCGCTTGGGGGCCCACACAAGACGATGTTATCTTTACGGCTCTTTAGCAAATTAAAATGTCAACAGTTTAATGCCGAAATTAAAAATACCGCCAGAAGTCTTTCTAGCTCTCTATACAAAGTATCTGCCAAATCAACCCTCCTACTTACTCCCTCGATTCGCAATGCGATTCAATGTTTAGCTACCACCGATTCAATTTGTATAATATAATGAGAAGCTATATATATATATACGCAAAATGCGGTCTATATTTTCAAAGAATTGGTATAATATATATAGTTTTGTTATGAGATATGTGCGGTATTGTTGTTATTATTGTTGTTGTATGAGATACCTATACCTAACTACATACGTGTCTGTCTATTCGTATTTATACAACTTTCGGCAGGAATAACTCTGGCGAACAACGATCTCGTTCGACAAAGAATCGTATTATCGAAATAATAATTCATTTTTTAAAAGTCAAACACACGTTGGGTCGAGAGCTGATGCCAATGCTGATGCTCTGATGCTGATGGCACGGCGCATGACTCGAGAGTCGAGAATCACGTGAATTTAAAAGGCAATTAATTTAAATTAGATTAGAAATCGTGATAGAATTTCAAACTGTCTAATGTGTGCTGTATTGACTTTTGACTTTCAGCATCCTATGGCTGTGTTCGCTTATCGACTTCGGAAATGTTGAGTCGTTGAAATGGGCTATATAGAGATGGAAGAGATGGAGGAGGAAAACGCGTCGAGGAAGTATAAATTTGAACAAAGAAATGCAGGTTTGTAGATCTGTAATTGTGTAAGTATGTATCTGTAAGTGGTTTGATTTCTGGGCATGTTATTAGAATTTTTTTGCACAGCATAAGATTACAAATTTCTTATTCCTTGAACGAGTCCCATCCTTGTGATAAATTTATATTTTTGATAAATATGTAATTTGAAAAAACCCGAGCGGCACACTCGATCGATAATATCGGAAGATGAAACGTATCGATAAAAAATCGTTTGAAAATCTATAGATGTTCTCACGATATTATAAAGATTTATTGGTACAACTTCATAGGCAAAAAATCTAAAAACTATCGAATTCGATATTATTAAGATTTTATGACGATATTCGTCAACGATACTATCGACAAAGAATATTAAATTTATCGATTCCGATTTTCCACCGATTTTGTGCAGATATTTGAAACTACATTATCGACAAAGAATATTAAATTTATCGAATTCGATTTTTTAACGATTTTGTAAAGATATTTAAAACTATATTATCGACAGATTATATGAAATTTCTCGACTTCGATATTTTACCGATTTTTTGACGACATTTGAAACTATATTATCGACAGATTATATTAAATTTATCGAATCCGATTTTTTACCGATTTTGTAAAGATATTTGAAACTATATTATCGACACATAATATGCAATTTCTCGAATTCGATTTTCTAACGATTGCGTGAAGATATTTGAAACTATATTATCGACACGTAATATGAAATTTCTCGATTTCGATTTTTTAACGATTTTATGACGATATTTGAAACTATATTATCGACAAATAATCTGAAATTTCTCGAATTCGATTTTTTAACGATTTTGTGACGATATTTAAAACTATATTATCGACACGTAATATGAAATTCCTCGAATTCGATTTTTCAACGATTTTGTGGCGATATTTGAAACTAGATTATCGACAAATAATCTGAAATTTGTCGAACGATTTTTCAACGATTTTGTGACGATATTTGAAATTATTTCCAAATTTTAAAAATTGGTGAAAATTTTTCCAAGTCCAACACGTCTGGAAGTACTAAACTGCCTATTATAAGCGTTTTATTGCTAATTCCTCAACGATAAGATATGGCATAGTGGTTAAGGAAGAGGATTACCATGCAGGAGGTAGATGGTTCAAGCCCAACGGGTGGCAGATTTTTTATAATTTTTTTTGACTTTTTCTGAAATGATCCTCTTACCGTAACATGAATAATGTGTTTAGGCATAGTTTAATGTATTAATTATGCTAATTAATGATTTTTAATTCTAGAAAAAAAATACGAAAAATCGGAATAAAAAATCGACAGAATATCGAATTCGATAAAGTGTCGCAAAAGTTCCGCCTAAATCGTGAAATTATCTTTCGATATTATAGATATATTATCGATAAAATATCTTACTATAATCTTGAAATTTTTGCTAACTATAATTCGTCGATAATCTATCTATATATCGAAAGATAAGTTCACGATTTAGGCGGAACTAACGCGACACTTTATCGAATTCGATATTCTGTCGATTTTTTATTTCGATAATTTTTCGATTGTGCTGCTCGGGTAACCAACAATAATTATAAAAAAATTCTCCTGACAAAAATTACAAAAATTTGAAAATTGCATCATTTTAAAAATTGAAAAAAATCCATAAAAAACAAAAAAAAAGTAGTTCAAAGGTTGAAAAGAATAAATAATTTTTTTTAGGAAAAATCTTTTTCGGAAAAACCCGAATTCTGATTTCTGAGCGAAATACTATTAGTTAAAATTTTAAAAATCCATTCTTTTCTGATGTAAAAATTTAATTTTTGAACAAAAGCAAATTGTTTGAATTTTAATGATTTTTTTTTTTTTTTTTTGTTAGGTACAAAAAATTACTCAAAATGTTTTCTTAAAAAAATAAATTTCATGTACACTCATCATTGAATTTCGAGCCAAATTTTGAAAAATTGTTTTTGAACAAAATTATGAACAAATTTACAAGATTGAAAAATCAACAACTTTTGTTATAAAAAATAAAAAATAAAAAAAACTAGACATCTGCGCTAGCGCAGCTCTAACAGTGTGCGTAGCTTTTAAATAGATAGATACCTACTATTTGTCTCACGATTCTATTGGAAAATTTATTCAGTGAATGAAAAAAAAAATAGAACAATGGTATTTATCTTTGAAATTGGCCCATTGTTCGATTTTGAACATTTTAAATTTTTTGCCCCGAAAAAAGATAAGACTGCAGACCACAAGTCCGACCCATTGTTTGATTTTGAACATTCAAAATTGATTGCCTAGGTTTTTTTTAAAATAAAAATTTAGAAACGATGTTTTTATTTTTGAATTGGAAAATTTCAAAATTCTTTGTTTTTATTTATTTTTTTGAATTGGAAAATTTTATTTTTGAAAAAAAGGTACCTAAATATTGGACAAAATTTTGGATTTTTTAAAAATGTTTTAACAGAGTGAAAATTATTTTAATTCTCTACAAACTGAAAATTTTGATTTTTGGAAAAAGAATTTGTATGTATTTGAACAATTTATTTTTGATAGGTATACCTAATTATTTGCCAAAAAAAAGGGAAATAAATTTTTTTAAATAATTACCTATTTGAAAAAAATTACAAAAATTGTTTATTTACCTATTTAAAATTTACATAGAAATCAGATTTTTGAAAAAATTAATAAATAGAAATGCAATGACCACCTAATTTTAAAAAAGATTTTTGGAAATTTAATTTTTGTAAAAAAGTTAAGAATTTTGTGCTATGAATACAGCATTAAAGTGGTTTTTACGTTTTTAGGAATTGTGAAATTGAAAAAAAAAATTTTTAAAGTCGTAGGTTGGCCTGATTTATTTTCGACAAGATTCAGGGAATTTTATTTTTGAAAAAAAAGTAAAATTTCGGGTTAAAATAAACATTTTTTATTTTTTGAAAAATTTAGAAATTTAAAAAAAAATTTATAAAATTTTCTATAAGAATTTTGTATTTTTTCCTTTTGAATAAAAAAAAAAATTGTTTCAAAATTTTTTTAATAGGAATCAAAATTTAGTTTTTTGAAAACAATGTCGTAATCAAAGTTGATAAAATTTGGGAAATATCCTTTTTTGAAAAAAATTGATAATTTTGTCTTCTGAGTTGAATGAATTATTGTTTTACATATCAAAAAAATAATTGAAATAGATATTTTTAATTTTTTTAATGAAAATTTTTCTTCTCGAGATTTTTTTTTTTTTTTCTAATGGAAAATTTTTAAAACTTTGTTTGAGGCATTTAATTTTTTTAAATTGTTTGAAGATTTGGTTTGATTAAAAGTATGCTTATTCATTTTTTTATGATTCTGGACCTCTTCGAAAGATTCAAAAAAAATTAAATTGAAAAAAGTCTAAAACTCTGGTTTAATTTAAACTTTTTATGCTTCCCTACCTGTATATCAATAAAAAATAACAAAGTCGTTGAAAAACGAACAAAATTTTCTTCTCACTCTACACCAGCAACATTATCTTTTCTCATTTCCCTCCCTCCACTCCTCCTTTTCACAACCATCCCAGCATTCTACCACGTAAATATCCTTATAATTGACGCTGCCTGTACGTATTAATAACCTCTTCTAATATTGCTACATCTTCGCCATTACCGACCATTCTGATCGTACGTGAGACGAAACGATCGTGTAATACATTTTAATGCGGTAATTACCAGCGAAATTCTTTCATAATTACACACTTGTTATTACAGCCTTAAAACAACGATTAGCCTATTTGAATTCCTGGACGATTGTCCAACGGTTCGTGTTAAGACGCGTCTAGCCTAGCAAATGAACTGGCGCTGGCGTCGCTGGTAGCGCTATGCTATACCTACGTACAATGGCACATAGTACCGCAATAACCGCAGCATATCGCGTCAGCGTCATTACGGTACTCGTATAACGCGCTACCATAAATAAGTATACTTACAAAGAACACCAATCCTCCTCTGTGATGGTCTTCATTCGCGCCCTCGATAGGATATTGATTACAACTACTTAATGACTCCCTTACTTTTATTATTCATATAAATCTACTTTTTTGACTAACAAGAGAACGTTGCCAACTCGTCACCTCTGATTGAGCTGAAATTTGGCTCACGGAAAGAGCATGTTACCCAGACCTCGGAATCAAATTTTTAGCAGCCTATAAGTTAATTTTTCGATTTTTGGCGAATTTTTGAAAATGGCGAAAATAGCCCATTGGTAAATCAATTTTTTACAAAAATTGTAAATTTGGAGAAAAATTTCTGAAAATCGGTTTATGTACGAATTTTGACTCCCTAAGTTGATTGTCACCATTTTCGAAGCGATCAGGAGCTTCCAGCAAAAATTTTCTTTTCTCCAGCACGCTGGAATCGCTCCAGATGGCGCTGTAATCAACATCGAATGCCTAAAATTTAATCCTAGCATCAGTGTGATATCATCAATCGATTATCACAGTTGAACCGAAAATTCATGGTGACGCGAGTTGCACATAAATTGTTGCAACTTCTCAAAAAAATAGATAAAATAATTGGAGAATTTTTTCGAGAGGGAGGTGAATCTCTGTTTTTTTTGGAAAAATTCACCATTTCTTGGAATGAAAAAAAAATTATTTTTTTTATATAAAATTTTAAAAATTATTTTGGAATAAAAAACATTTTTACACCACTAGCCTTAGGTAAGTTGCAGCACAAGGCCTTTAAAAAAATCCCAATTTCTTTGAAGTAAAAATATTTTTCGCGAAAAAATTCTCATTTAAAAAAAAATCAGAAATCTGGATTTTGTCGTTTTGGAATAATTTGAAGTAAATTTTTTTTTCGAACTCTAGAGTTTGTACAACATCTCAATTTTTTTCTTCAATTTTCTGAAAAATGAAAATATTTTTTTTTAGGGGGAAAGTCTCTTTTTTTTGGAGAAAAATTCTCATTCTTGAAATTTAAAAAAATTAAAAACAAATACATACCTATTTTTTGTTCAAATTTTTTTTTTAATAATTTTGGATTATACAAAATTACTTAATCATTTTTTTTAAATAGAGAAATCTCTAATCTTCTGAATAAGTAGAAATTTTTTCGTAGGAAGAAATCTTGGGATTTTTTGGAATGAAAAATTACCATTTTTTTTTCTGAAGATATTTTTCAAAATCAATTTTTTCTTTGTGAAGAAAAAAATTCATCTCATTTTCGAAAAAAACTGGGATTTTTTCAAACAATACTTTTCAAAATTCAAAATCTCAATTTTTCGGTGATCAATTTTTTTTATAGTAAAATGAATTTAAAAAATATTTTTTAAACTTTGGGACGAAAAAAATCCAGAAAAAATGCTTTTCTGTAGAAAAAGGTTGTTAAAAAAAATTTAGAAGAATTTTTTGCGTGCTTTTTATTTTTTGTTGAAATAATGTAGATTTTTTTAGTTACAAAAAAAGGAGATCTCGCATAACATAGGCATAACTTGAGGGTTCAAGGGGAATTTGCCCATCCCTCAATAATTTTTTCAATAGTTATTTACCACAAAATATAGGGTGGGGGGGGGGAATAAGGGAAATTTTTTGTCCATCCATATTTCTTCCAAGTTATGATTATGCCAGAGGGGAGGGGGACTAGAAATGTAGAAATACTGTTCATGAAAAAGTCATGAATTTTCAACAAAAAAAAAAAAAATCCAGATAGAACCTTGTAGGAGTAAGAATAATTTTTGGTTTATTACGAAAATTTCGATAGGATTACTGCCTCCCCTCCAATTTTGTCTTAATGCCACGTAGAGGAGAGATGGGTCTGATTGAAAATTTTTACAAACAAATATTGTAGATTGAGATTTTAGGAATAATTTTGGTCATTACAAAAATTTCACTTACACCCCTCCTTTTCCTCCAATTTTGCAAAATTCAAGGGGAATGAGTGGCCCAATCAAAATTTTTGTAATAACCAAACTTGTTTTAAAGACTTTGATGTACAACTTTTGTTTGAAATTTTTTTCAACCCGGGGAAAAAAGTTTTATAAAATTTTGTATATTTTTTTTTTATAGAATTCCACAAAGATTTTATACCTATAGAAAGATATAGAGTGTCTATAGAGTTTTATAAAATTGTTTAAAGTTTTATATAATTGTATAGAGTTTTATAAAAATATTCAAAATTTTATTAAACTGTGTATACTTTTATAGGTATAAAATTTTTATAGAGTTATGTTGAAGTTTATAAAAACAAAACTTATTATTTTTTCCTTGAAATAAAAATAATTCCAAAAAAACTTAGTAGACGGTTCAGTGTCACCATACACTGTTTAAGGAAGGGTAGAAACCAAGCGGCAAGTTTCCAGCAAGATTTTTCCACACTGTGTTTCCTGACTTCTAAGTCTGGGGCCAAAACCTTAAGTGCTTTATTATCAGCACACACTTTCTCTAAGAGTACAAAACTACATCATAGTTTTATAGAGATTTACTCATTTTTATAAAATTTGATATAACTTTGTAAAAACACTCCATGTAAAAATTTATTAAAATTCAAATTTTATCAAATTTTAATGTAGTAATTTTTCAAAATTGAGTGAAGTTGTGTCAAACTACATAAATTTTTGTACATATTTGATAAAATTTGATCGAATGGTAATGTGATAATTTTTCAAAATTTAGTCAAGATTTATCAAACTGTATCAAATTGTATAAATTTTGATACAATTTAAAAAAAATTGAAATGTAACTTTGTATGTCATTTGATAAAATGACAAGATTTTCATCAAATTTGACAAAGTTTTATCAAATTTGAATGTGGAACATTTGTCAAAATTGAGTCGAGGTTTATCAAATTGTGTAAATTTTGATATAATTTTTTAAAAATAAAATTCTAATTTTATACAATTTTATAAGATTTTACAAAATTTTATAAAATTTTAATGTGGAAATTTGTCAAAATTGAGTCAAGTTTTATTAAACTGTATCACATTGCATAAGTTTTGATAAAATTTTATAAAAGTGAATATTCACCTTTTATAAAATTTCATAAATTTTGTATGGAATTTGATAAAATTTTTATAAAAATTGATGAAACTTTTATAAAATTTTATACAGTTCTATAGAACTTTTTTCCCCGGGAATTGAGGCAGATATAGAGAGATTTTTTGAAAAAGAGAGCTCACCTCCCACTCCAAAAATCTCTCTACTTCTGTACCTAAGCCCTTAATCGAAAAAATTTTTGAACAAAAGTTAAATATCAAAGTCTCTTGAACAATTTTGGTTATAACAATAATTTCACTTGAACCCGCCTTCTCCTTCAATTTCACATTGTACCTATCATTAAAAATTGTGGTGGGAGGATCTAATCGAAAAAAAATTCAAATGGAACTTATAGATTGAGACCTTGAAAATAGGTAATTACAAAAATTTTGCTTCCCTTGCGGAAAACTACAAGTTGTCACAAGTAGAATTTATGATAAGTTGTAAATTCGAAGGTGTTATGACAACTTGTAACAACTTATTTTAGGTATGAGTTGTCTCAAGTATTCCTAATACAAGTAATCAGGCCAACTACCAAAAACAAATCTTCGATTACTGTTGATACCTTCAAGTTGTGATAGTGTCAACTAACTTGTAACAACTAACTGAGGTATAACTATTCACTACATATACATGATATACTTAACATGTTCACAACAATACAATATTATAATGGTATAACTATTCACAACTTATTACAGCAAGTATTCACAAAATGTGAGGTACAAAATGAGTATTTATAACATGCTTATTCACAACACACTATATCTGCGAGTATCAAAATGACCCTTAAAATTTCTGAATGGATAAAAATCTCACAACTCCATGCAAAATTGTGAAAATCGGCTTGTGGGTTTTTTTCGCAGCGATGAATCCATTTTTCATTTTATTTTGACTCTAGACCCAAAAGGGGCTTCAGGGGGGAGGAGCAAAACTCAAAATGACCAATAATGGCATGTGGGGTGTGTAAATCTAGGTTTTCCTAGGTGCTGAACTCGTTTTTGATATCGATTTTGACAAATTCTCAATAGGGGCTTCGAGAGGGGAGGAGCAAAACTCAAAATTAACAAAAATGACATGTGGGGTATACAAATTAAGGTTTTCTTACTTCCTGAATTCGTTTTTGATATCGTTTTCGAAAAATTCTCAACTGGGTCTTCAAGGGGAGGGGCAAAACTCAAAATTCATCATAATTTTGAAGCATTTCTGGTACATTTTCGATGGAAAATTACTGATAAGTTTTCTATTTCTATTTCGAATTGAAATTTCATATTATTATATTTTTAAATCAAATTATTTGTACAGTCATGCTGGAAGCCTAAGACCACGATGATCGATGGGGCAGCAAAAAAACAACTGTTTATGAATTATCAAAATAAATTTGACGTTATCCATCATGAGAAGGGTACGATTTTCTTTAAAAAATGAGATGGAAAACAATCCTAAAAAATGTTTAAAATTTCAACTTTTTAAAAGAATACTTTGGAGACCTGTATGTTTCATGAATCATGATTTACATAATCCAAGAGTGATAGACAGTTATAAAAAAAATTATTTTACAAAACGAGTTACTGAATTTTTTCAAGTTGTATGAAAATACGATATAGTGAGATAATAATGGTCTGAAACTTTTGTCAATAAGTCCAAGTATTCAGTTGAATACTTGTCCATTGAAAATTTTCCAACTACAAAGTATTCAAAGTTGCAGAATACTTATCTACTGACAACAACTTCTGAAGAACAAGTTGTTTTCACATTGAAGAGTTGCTACAAGTAAATGAATACTAATCCATTTACAACTATTCTTGAAAAATAAGTTGTTTTGTAAAATACAACTTGTTAACAACTATGGATTACTTGTTGATGACTATTTACAACTTGTACTTTTCCGCAAGGGTTGGACCGCTCCCTTTCCTCAAATTTGGAATAATGAGATACTACGACCCCTTCGTGATTATTTTAGTGATGCTCGTAGACAAAAATACCCAAGTGAGACGTGGTTTTGGCAAAAGCTACTCTATCACGAATTCGAATTCGATGAAACGAGCTCGTTAGAAATTCACCTTCTCGTATTGTCCTCTATCTTAAGAGATGGCAGGGTGCTGATAGGTGCCCGAGCCAATGTGGTATAAGCTAAATATATAATATGGTGACTGACCGGATGAATTAGTAATATATAGTGTCCTTACGCGGTGAATACGCAATTACTATCTTTTAAGGGGAATTATTCGATAACCAGTGTGTAATAAAACATATAACCTGGACAGTGTTTAATTCCAATTTGTATTCCGAACGTGTACACCATCGATGGAACAATTTGTATTATGAGGGCTTTTACCGTACGTATAACTAATAGCTCTCAGGTCTCGGCGCATTACACTCCTCTATACTATGTGTGTGCTACCTTACCCCTCCTCCTCCCCTTCCAACCAAGTCCACCATATCCTCGAGTATCCGTTTTTCAACGTAGAGAGAATATACTACTTACGAGTAGTCTCAATTTTCAACACGTCGAATAAAAAAAGAAACCAGCAACCATCAACGTCCAACTCGCGGGTGATCTTTCAAAAAATTTACTCAAGCTGATAATACGAGTACAATTCGCTATACCTATCAACGCTGACGTAGCAATTCGCACCTATATTTGTACTTTTTCGTGCTGATAATGTATGTAAATTACGGTAGCGCCCGGATCACAAAGCCAATGGCTATAATTTGGATATTATACCGTGTTTAGTGTATATTTTTAACACACGTCACACCTTCCGGCCAATCAATACAATTACCGCACTCATTACAAGAATTATTAAGTATAAAAGCCTTTCGAGCCGATTTCGTGCCATACAAAATCGACCTTATATCGGATAATAACCGGTTTAATCATAATTATGACTTAAACGGTTGTTAAGATGGTTTTTTTTATACCTCATCTTTAAAGCGATGTTTTTTTCATTTTATTAAAATTATATTTTTATTCAATAGCCACGAATCGTCGAAAGAGGTGATTATTTGCGTGTGGCTCGATTTGGCGTTTTTTTTTTTTTTTTTCTCTCTCGAGATTATAGGAATTTTAGAAACGATTGAAAATGGTTCGACATTGAAAACATTTTTATAGGTTTTAGAGGTGATTTAGAAATAGATTTACATAGGTATATAAGTGGGTTGCATCTTGCATGGAGGTTTTTTTTCCAGGAAAATGGCCATTACAATGAGTTGTGGTGATCTCGACTTCTGAATTTCGATACCTTGTTTAAAAGATTGTATGTAACTATTTTATTACATCGCTTGTACAAATAGGGATGGGTAGGTAGCTAGGTACATTACAAAAAGAGATGATTCATTAAGGAATTTAAAATTTTTTACGATTTCCACGTTTCAAATCATTTATGGTAATTTTTGGAACTATGAATAGTTTCTAGATTAGAGCTTGAGAACAAAAATTGCAAAAATCAGGGTTCAGCGAGTCAAATGACCATTGCGAAAAATTTTCTGTAAAGAAAGGTTTTTCCAGCGATGTTGCGATGATTTTTTCAAGCTGTAAAGAAATATTTTTGAAATATTTTTTCACGAAGAGGATTAATTTCTTCTATTAAAATTATCAAATTTTTCGAAGTAGGTATTCTTCATTTTAAAAGGAAATTTCGAATTTTAGTAAAAAATTAATTACGCAAATTGATATTTTTTCCAAAAATCCAACTTTTCAATTCCTAAAAAAAAAAAAATATATCAAATTATAATTTTGAGAAATTTTTGTTGAGAGAATTTTTCAAATGAAGAAATTTCTTTCAAGGATTTGTCGTGTATTATTTATTTTCCTGGGCTCATTTTTCAGTGATTTCTATTGCTACGAGAAAATTTGATAGGATTTTTTTTGTTGTAAAAAAATTCTCGATCAGTAGGTATATTTTTTTTTCTGAGGATTTTTCATCGATTTTTTTCACTGAAATCATTGAAAAAAATTGCAGAAATTGAAATTTGGTTTTTTCTATTTTTAAGAGAATTTTTTCAATAGAAAAACAAAGAAAGCAATTTTTTGATTTCTTGTTGAGAAATTTTTTCTTTCAAAGTGGTAATTTTTTAGTCATTGAATTTTTTCTGAGATAAATAGGTACCTATATGTAGACCTTTAAGGGTCTATTTTTTCATTTTTCAAAATTTTTTCCATAGAGAAGGCAGCGTAGATTTCAATGTTTTTTTTTATTGAGAGAATTGTTTTATGTAAGTAGAGTCTCAGTCAATGGAATACATTTGAAAACTTGGGAAATTGAACAAAAAATTGTTCAATTTGCTTAGGAACCTATTACCTATTTTGTTAGACGTTTGAAAACTTATTTTTAAAATAAAAATTAAAAAATAAATTCAATCTATCAATTTAAGAAAAATTAATACCCATAGTCCTATATAAGTACTTAATATTAATAAAATTGTTTTGGACTTCTGATAATTTATAAATTTAAATCCCCTTCCCCTTCTGGGAATTTTAGACCTATTTTAGCTGTTCGATATTATTTTGTAGAATTTTGAAAACATATAAATTGAAAAAAAAATGGTACAATTTTATTAGGTATCAATATTTTTTTGGACTTGAAAAATAAATTTTCAAAAATTATTTCAATTAATAGGTAGGTACCTAGACTTTTGAAAACGTAAAAAGTGAATTCAGTTCATCCAATTTAACCACTTTTTTGGCAATAAGACTTATCCATGTACGATTAGATATGTCCGTTTCAACAATTGATGATCTATTTTCACAATTTTTCCGCTTAAAAAAAAAAAAAAAAAAAAAAAAAACTTGCACAAAATTCCAAAAAAAAATTTGCCCAGAAATCACGTAACGGAAATTTTTGTTCAACTTTTTTCTGGAATTAAAATTAAAAAAAATAGTAATTCAATTTTCTTCAAAATTTGGTTTAAAGCATTTTTCTTCAAATTCTGATTTAAATAATTTTTTGAAGATACTACTTAATTGCCAAAAACTTTTTTCAATCATTTGAAAGAAAATTTTATTACCCTGATAACTGAGAAGATAATTTAGTTCATACCTATATATTTTATAGAATTTTCTGATGTGATGATTTTTAAAAGATTTGTATTTTTTTATTTTTATGAAAATTTACCTAGATAAATGGTATAGAGGAGCTTCAAAAAACTTTTTTGACATTTTTTTAAAGGAAATTTTTGTAGTTTTTTTTTTTTTTTACTAAGACGATTTTTAAAGCTAATTTTTGATGAATTGTGTTTCTTCAAGATGATCTTTTCCGAACAAAAAGTAGTGAAGATGTCGAAAAATTCTTTGTTGACAGGATTTGAAGTGTTTTTATATTGTTTGCCTAGAAGACATTTTTACAATATATTTTTTTTTTTTAAATCTAGAGCATTTTTTTTTTTTTTTTTTTTTTTTTTTTTTTTTGAAACACATACCTACTTACCTGTGATTTTATAGAAATTAATGAGAGTGGGAGAACTTTGAAAAAAAATTAAGAATTTCAAACTTTGTTAATTTTTTGAAAGGAGGAATTAATTTGCTAAAAAAAACATTTTTTTTGTTTTGTTCTCTAAAGATAATGTTTTTGGGGCATTTTTCCACGGAGAGAATTTCTTGGAGGATTTTTCAAGAAGGTTTTTTCCAGAGTTGATTTTTTTTTTTTTTTTTTTGTTAGGTTTTAGGTATTATTTTTCTTTTGTCAAAATCAAAATTTTTTTTTTTTTTTTTTTTTAATAGGTAAGAATAATTTTTTCAAAGAATTTTTTCAGGTTTTTTTTTTTTGAAAATATTCCTATGTACGAACTATGCCGAATGGTGCATCTTCGTATTCATGAGTAGAGAGCAGTTTTCTATTTAAGTTTTGGAGCTTTTTTGGCTCAAGGTAGCTGATAAGAGTTCGAAGCTGTGCTCTCGATAATATTATACTTGTTAGACTCGTGTTTGAAATAATAATTTGAACCATAGAAATTCGTGAAGTCAAAAGTCAGACAATCAGGAATCTTAATTTTTTGATTTTTAACTAAAAGTTGAGGAGTCAGGAGTCTGATAAAATGTTGAAATTCTTATGTTTGATGCAAAATTTTCTTGAAAATTTAATTGCACTTAGATCAAGTTTTAGCCAAAAACATCCACGTTGAAAAGTTTTCATTGCAAAAGAGATTGTCATTATTTTTGAAAAATATTTACTTGTACTTCAAGAAAATTTGTCTTTTCCAGATCAATATTTTTGCTTCCAATTTTTAAATGAATTTTTGAGAAAAAAATCATTTTCAAAGAAGACTTCTTCCAATTCTTCCCTATCTCTTGAATTTGGGATTCATGTGATAGTCTGTCTAATTGTAGCCCATAAAATGGATATTTTGCAGAAAATTTTCTCCTCTTTCTCTCTTCCCTAACTTTCTTCAAAACCCCTCCCCCTTCCCTTTTTCTTCCTCCCGTTGTGATTCATGGAACCATAAGAGCTTATATCGTATACTTATATATAGTAAATTTTCTAGCTTCTATTTTTTTCTACCATGGAAATGGCGCGTTAACATTTTAACGACGGTGTGATAATTTATGGTAGAACGTGTGCTGGCGACAGGCGCGCAGGGAACACAGGTACTACTCGCATTCATATAAGACATACAGTCCTCTACGGTGGAGTGTCCAAGAAGCGGGGGGGGGGGGCAAAAAAAGGAGACGTTTAAGGCGAGTAATTTAGGTATTTTGTCTTTTTTAAACGCGTATAAATACAACAAGTTAATTCGAACACGACCCCCGCGCCTCAATACCCTGCCTGCCCACAATCTGACCACTCTTTCCTCGGCATCGAGAGCGCCTGCGCCGCCGCTCATCGTATCGGCGTTCGGAAATAGGAGATTTTTCTTTCTCAAAAGACACAAACGTTGGGTTGAAAACCGGCTTTTGGCCGATTCGCGCGTATTTATCGAAATGTTCGCGCGGCGCGGCGCTCGCGATAATAAAACCGATTACAAACAAACGCGATCCTAGTATATTTACAAGCAGATAAAGAAAAAAGATACTGGCGTGGAATTTGTTAAATCCAAATGAAGAGTTTTTTTTTTCACTCTTCCCCAACGCAGAGAAGGCGAAAAAGACCTCGTTTGTATGAAAACCAGTTTTTACCGATCTTATTTTAAATAATAACAGTCAATTCATGTTCTTGTCTCGGATACTATTTTTTTTTTTTTCATCTCTACACCGTTTTTTTTTCTCCACTCTTCTTTTTTTTTCACTGACCAATCCGTGTTGTACAAACAACACTTTAACTAACCATTATATAGCGTAGCGTGACCTTCTTTAAATTTATAGCTACAACAACAAATAAAGGATTGTCTGACTTAATATATTATACAACTAAGTTAACAGGCTAGAGGCGAAAAATTCATTAATTTTTAAAAAATACTAGTTCACAGCGTTTGGGTAATTGGTCCCACAAGCGAGCTGCGCGCTCAGCAACGTGCCTGGGCTGATATGACGAACTCCGAACGCAGGCCCAGGCCCATGGATGGGGAATAATGTTTTTTAAAGGGCTATTCATTTATATAGCTAAATTATTCGTTTAATAGGTGAAAAAAATCCATCGATCTGGCGTTATAACATTCCAAGCTCCGGGTATTAGAATAGCTGTAATAGTGTTTTATAAGGTGTTCCATTTGATTTTTATTATCGACTAATGTCCATAGAATGATACTTTCTGTAAATGAGCTTGTTATAAACTCGTTTCTTTTTCCCTGTTTTTTTTTTTTACCTTGTTCAACGTCGTCGTTTCCCTACTCTGTTAGTTTCTCCACACTCATATTGCTGGATCGTATGTGGTGTCCCTGTCCACGATCCACACCACACTGCACATCCCCAGTCCCAGTCCTGCCTAGATCCTACATAGGTACGAGTATCTAACTTGGATAGCCATAGAGATACTTATACGGTTGTGGTATTTATTTTTAATTAAATCATTTTATAGGTTTCTAACATATATACTATACCTATATATCTATGTGTAATAAAAATGAGCTAATTTTCTAGTTGAAAAAGCATTTTATATTGGAAGGCGTGGTCTCACAACCGTCCCAGGCGTGGCTCCGTTTAACGCTAATAAATCCAGCACCGCGTGTTAATTTTCTTCTCTTCGGTGTGCTTTAGTAGGTTTTTCTGCTGATGAGGGAAAAGAGGGTAAGAGAAAAAGAGCACGTTCTAGGCGACAGTCGAGTCGATGTGATGGAGAGGTGCAGCGAGGAGGTGATTAATGCTGTGTGAAGAGTAGCTGTGTATGGATTTTATGGCCTGTAGATATGACACTAATGCGCCGGTAATAGAGGCAGCATTTCGCTGATCTTGGGGTGTATTTATGAGATATTTGAGCCATTGCGAGGTGTATCTGGGAGCGTATTATTTTGATCTATGGCTATGCTTTGATGGTGAGAAAAAAATCTGTGAGAATTTGTATGTGGTGTGGTGTGTAATTTTTTTTTTTTTTTTTTTGATGAGATGTACTCAAACCCATACCTTTAGTATGGAAATTAACTTAAGCAGGATAGGTAGGTATAGCTAGGTACTATTGGAAAAATTTACTGAATTTTTGACCTTTGAGAAAAATCCCCCTTGCGGAGTAAATGTTTTGAATTTTTAGCAAAAAATTCTCAAAAATTCGAATTTTTAATATTTTTTCAAAATTTCAACTATTTTTTCGTTAAAAAACCATTTAAAGTTTTATAAAAATTAGTACCTAGCTGAAAAACTTTGCGAAAATCAAATTTCTGAAAATTGTGAATTTCTCATGAGCAAGAGGCCATTTCACTGGCCAACTTCTCGTTCCTAACAATTTATAATATTGCATAAATAATTTTCAAAAAATACGTAGGTATTTGAAAGTTTAAATTCCAAAAAAATAACCAATAATTAAAATTGTTGAAAAATTGAAAAATATGTAATTTTTCCAACGAGTGTTAAAAGTCATTTCGAAGAGAACTTTCTTGTTCTAATAATTTGGCAGCGTAAATAATAGTTTTAAAAAAAAAAAAATCAAAAATCAAGATTTTCGAAAAAAGTTAGTTATCTACCTATATTTACGTTGTAAAATTTTCATCATGTGTCAGAAGTCATTTTCAAAATAAATAAATAATATTCCGAAGAATTTAAAAAAATAAATTGAAAAAAATTAAATCAACAATTTAAAAAAAATTAAAGACACTGTGAAATTTTAGAAAAAAATTTATATGGAATTTTTTCAATGCGTTAAAAGTTATTTCGATTTCGATGCATTTTCAAATTCATGATGTTTTGACGGAATAAATAATTATAAAAATGAATTCAAAACTTGAAAAAAAAAAAATTAAAATCGAAAAGTTTTCAATTCTGATAAGTGAGATATGTTCAAAAAATGTTACACGATCAAATTATTGATTTTTTGTTGTAGTTGAAATTTGTGAAATTTTTCCAATATGTCACAGAGGTGATTTTGAGGTCCAAATTTAATTGAAAAAGTGTTCACCTATTAGTGCAAAAAATATTCAAAATCAAAAATTGATAATTTTTCATTGTGTTAGAGATCATTTTGAATTGCGATTTCTCACCTCCTCCCCCCTTCCAAAAAAACCTGAAAACTGAAATTTAAAAAGAATTGAAAATTGAGATTTTGAAAAAATCTGAAAAGTGTGTAATTTTTTCTGTGTCAGAGGTTATATTTTCAAAATGCAATTTCTCGTTTCAAAAAATTTGATCGAATAAAATGTTAAATAATTTTTTAAAAAGTCAAGAAATAATATTTTGAAAAAAATGAAATGAGATTTAGGTAAATGTGAACACACAAATTTTTATAACAACGAAAATTTTCAAAACAGTAAAAATTATTAAAATTAGAAAAAATCCAATTTGGAATTGAAAAAATTGAAAATTGAAAAAAATTTAGTTGATATTTTCAAAAAATTCCAATCCTAAATTCATAAAAATTCGATTAAAAAATTAAATCCAGCAAAAATTAAAAATCGAAATTCAGAATAATTTCTAGTTTTTTTTTTCTGAATCAATGTTTTAAAATTCAAAAAAGAATAAAAAAATGAAAATGCATTTTCATTTTTTCACACAATTTTCAATTTTTTTTTACATGTTGTAAAAAAAAATTGAAAATTGTGTGAATTTTTCCAATATGCCAGTCATACTGGCCTACAAAAAAAGAATTAGAAATATTATCTACGTAGTAAGTGAACGAAAATTCCAAAACAGTAAAAATGATTGAAATTAAAAAAAAATCCAATTTGGAATTGAAAAAAAATAAAATTGAAATTTGAAAAAATTGAAAATTGAAAAATTGTGAATTAATGTTTCAAAAGGTCGTTACGATTAGCAATAATTTCTGGTTTCTCATTAAACAATTTTTTTAAAATTGACAGGTATTTCAAAAAATAAATTTTGAATTTTATTTTGATGAAAAAAAAATTGAAAATTTAAATTTAAAAGAATGAAAAGAAGAACATTTTTTAAAATGAAATTTAAACAATTAAAATGAAATAAGGTCCTATAAAAATAGATTAATATTAACAAAAATAACAAAATTACCTGATAACTTGATAAGATTTGAAATTTTGAAAAATATGCTCAAATTGAAAATTATAATCTAAACAAAAATTTGAGAATAAAAATTTTATGCAAATTTTAAAATGAAAAAATTAATTTTATTTTGGAAATATAAATTTTGAAAAAATTGGAAAATTGTGAAATTACCTATACCTATAATTTTTAAAATTTTAATTCTAACAAGCAATTTAAAAAAAAATACCTAATCTTTTTATTTTTGATAAATATTTAAAAAAAAATTATTTAAGTACATATAGGTAAATATTTTTTTCAAAATTTTTTAAGATTTGCTTAATTTTCAAATTTTTATTCAAATTAAAATTTTCAATTTCTTTTTAAAAATTTTAATTTTAATTTATTATTGTCATTTTTTTCTTCTAGGTAGGTATTTATTTATTTATTTATTTATTTACTTTTGAGTCATTTTATATGACTGAATTTTTATACTTAAACCAAAAATTGCATATCAAAATTATCTTTGACACATTGAAAAAAATTCACAATTATCACAATTTTTTAATATCAATCTTAGGTATTAATTTTAGAAAATAATATACCTACTCGTATTTTTTGTATTAGAACCTATTTTATTTCAATTGTTTAAATTCAAAAAATGTGTTTTTTTCAATTTTCATAATTTTGTTCAAATTAAAATCTAAATTTTATTTTTCAATCCGAACATACCTAATTTTTCATTTCAAATCATTCAGTCATCGAAAAAATGTCACTAACAAAATTTTTCAATTTTGTCAAATTAACCAATGCGGCAATGGTTTTTTCAAGGTCTGATTTTTCGTTCCAAATAATTTGATCATTTAAGTACCTAATTTTTGAAGAAGAAAAAAATCATAAATATCAATTTTCTCTCCAAATTTCTCCTTCGTCGATTCGAGCCTTAAGAATATCATTATTAGGTATATCAATTTGAATTTCGTTAAAATTTAATCTTCGTTTGAAGTTTTAATCAATTGGTTCATTGATTACAAAATCTTGAATTTTCTTTATCGCAACAAATTAACGTATTTAAAGTACTAATTACTCCGAAGGGGGTGGAAAGCCTAATGCCACTGATCTTACTGATAATCACGAAACGATTATAGATATCATTACAATTAATATCTAATTCTGTTTCTTTTGCACGTTCTCTCACGAAGGTATCCGCTTCACTGCTTCACAGACATAAGCTGGCATATTTTTGGCTCAAGGAAAATCTATTTCAATTTATTATGCTTCGTAAAATAAAATGGAATTTATATCAGACTTCACTTAATATAATTAGCATCTTTATGTCCACTCCACATCACAATGCGCCTCAAATAATACATACTTATATTCAGCCAAGAATACCGTAATGAACGTATATCTACTATAGAAACCATATATACCTACCTCCCCAATTCAAATCACCTACCTCTATGCAGAAGTACCGCAGGTAATTCTGTCGATTACTCTACATACGATATCTAAATTACGCTGTACTTATTTAGTTACCCTGTAGCTGTTGTGATATACCTATTCCAAGTTAACGAGGGTTCGATGCAAATTGTACATGGATGAGGCCATTAATATCCTAAGCAGGGGAGATATTAACTCGAAATAAAAAAATTTCTCGAATCTTTTTAGGTTTTTTTTCCTCCTTAATAGTATCGTTATCGTGATATTACAGTGCTATATCTTGCATATTACGTTAGATATACATTTATATACATAGAAAGCAAATGAATATCATCGCTAATCTGTTATTACAGCGACATAAAAAGCTTATAATGGGCTACATTAAATACTATTATTAAGCTGATAAAATGGCTATAGCGAGATATAAAGATACGCTCGCACACATAGAAGAGAAGAGCTCCAGCACAGCACAGCATCGAACTATAAGTTCGTAAAAGCTATAAAAGCGTACCAGCAAACGGTTTTACAACAACATTGGTATTAGTAGTAATGGGGCCCGTATACCGCACTCTCGCCCCATGTTATCAAGTTCAATAATTGTAATGATAGGCATTAAAAGGTTGCATGGCCATGCAAAAGAATCGGTTTGATGCCCGTCTTGGTCGTTCTTTCGCTGGCTCGGGCAGCATTTGATGGTAGCTCCGAAGTTCGCTTTATTATACCATTCTTTTATTTAATTATCATCGACTAATATTTGAGCTTGAGCGGTAATTTGGTACCGATAAATGGCTTTTAAGGTAACAAGTATGCTATATGAGTTCTCCCGATGGTGACGAGGAGGCAGCCAGGGGGGATGAACTTGGCTATAACAAATTATAGTTACGAGAGGGTTGTGTAAGCAAGAGCAAGCAGGGGAGGGGGGGTTTATTACTCTGTACGTAATTACATAACCAATAAAGTATCCACGTCTTGGGCACATAGAGAGAATTTTTATAAAGAGGTAATAAATGCCGCCGCTGTGGACGCGGCGCATGCGTGAGTAGACCGCCACCATCGTCCATTGCGAGGCGCATCCGGACCATACTGCTGATGACCTTTCTGTGTGCGTTTAGAGAAAATAAGCCATAGAGATACCGAGCATGCTTCTCTCCTCTCGACGTATACACCGAACCGAACAGAAGCGCCATTCATAGACGAGCCAATTAAAAGGTGTAAAAGTGTACGTTGTCGGAATCGGTGAATTAATTATCTCTGCTCTGGCGACAATTGTGTTAGCCAGATGGCCGATAGCCGAGCTGAGCTGAGAGCTGTCGAAGAGGAGGCGATCGGCTATTTTTACGGAAGCCCGTTGCTGCTCGTTTGCTCACCTTGAATTTTTTTTCAAGTCCAGTACTACAGAAATTCCTTATATTCAAAATTGGAGGGAAGGAAGGGGTCCAATGGAAATTTTTGTCATAACCAAAATTATTCCTAGAACTTCAAGCTACAACTTTGGTTTGAAAAATTTTTCAATTCAGGGTGTCTAAAGGTCATGAAAAAGTCATGAAATTTGAAAATGGATCATGAAACTCATGGAAAAGTCTTGAATTTCACTCTTTGATGTCATGAATTTTTCAAAATATTACCGGGGCAAAATTGCAAATTCGCTTGAAAGTGAATTTTTTTCAAACTGTTGCATCCTCTCAAAAAAATGCATAAAATATTGTGATTTCTCTGAAGAAACATTTATTTTTCTTGAAGATTTTTTTTTCAAGGGAGAGGAAAATCTATTTTTTCTTTTTTTTTTTTGAAAAATTTCCATTTCTTGGAATGAGGAAAAAATTTGGAATGAAAAAAATGAATTTTTTCGTACTTACAAAAAATTTTAAAAATTGTTTTGGAATAATAAAAAAAAATTTCAAGCCACTAGCCGAAGGTAGTTGCTGTACAAGATGTTGAAAAAAAAAATTCTCAATTTTTTTGAAGTAGGTATAGAAATATTTTTTGCCCAAAATTGAAAAAATTGCATTTTTAGTTAAAAATAAATTTTTTTCTCTTCATGTTCGATTTTTTAAAAATACAATTTTTTCAATTTTGGGCAAAATTTTCGCGCAAAGGGTCTAAATCAGGGTAGTTTGACACGCAGAAACCGAATTCGCGATTAGTTTTTTGATTTCATCATTTCTTGTGATTATTGCAATTTCATGCACGCAAAAGAAGTGAAAAAACCAAATCCGCGAAAAATGAACGAATTGAGCTGAAATTCGGGCTAAAGGTGTACGAGGGAGTGCTTAGTGATGTACTATGAGGAAAAAAATTTTTGACCAAATTTCATTCCGCGTACACGCGAAAAACATTGAAAAAACATGGTTTTTTGCCATTTTGGACAATTTTTACCACTTGGAAAAATCTGAAAAAATTCATGGTGATTCAGAATACACCTAAAAACATATGGTAATTTTTTCGAGATGTGCGTATATCTTAGTTTTTTTTAAACGGCTGTCAAAGTTTTCAAACCACGTTTTGAGGTCATTTTCAAGGTCAAAAAAATCTGAAAAAATTTGGGGTTGTTTCCACTCAGAACCCTCCCCTGTACACCAAAATTTCACTTCAATCGGTTGAAAAATATTCGAAAACGATGAAAATCGTGGTTTTTGTGGCACCACCTCCCTAAAAAGGGGCGAAATTTCAAAATACGTCTTGAAATGGTTGTTAATATATGAATTGTACTGCATAATGCGAGCGTACAACCAAAACTCAATTTCACCCTGCGTACATGCGTAAAATGTTGAAAAAACGCGGTTTTTCGCCATTTTAGGCAATTTCCACCACTCGGAAAAATCCAAAAAAATTCACAGAGGTTCAAAATACACCTAAAAACATATGGTAATTTTATCGCGGTATGCGTGTATTTTTTTTTTTTTTTTAAACGGCTGTCAAATTTTTCAAAACGCATTTCAAGGTCTATTTCAAGGTCAGAAAAATCTGAAAAAAATTGTGCATATTGGTACTCGTAACCCTCTACCATCCACCAAGTTTCACTTCAATCGGCCGAAAAACGGCTGAGATAACGCCGAAAAAGTGAAAACCATGTTTTTCGAGGTTCCAGCCCCCTCGAGGGGGGTGGGAATTTCACGATACGTTCTAAAATCATCTTTTACCACTACAAAAAGATTTTTTGAAAAAAAATCGAAAATGGCGTCTGAGGCCGATTCACCTATGCTTATCCTGCTATAGCCTTTTTCTTTGTAAAGAAAAAAATTCATTGCATTTTCAAAAAAAAACAAAAAAAAACTGGAAATTGTTTTGAAGTAGGTAAAAATACTTTTTGAACTCTAAGAGTATAAAATCTCAATGTTTTGGATTTTTTTTCAATTTTTTGAAAAATAAATTGTTTGGAGGGGAGGAGGGTCTCTGTTTTTTGGAATTATTTACAACAAAAAAAATAAAAAAAAAATTTTTTTTGGTTCAAAAAATTTTAAAAATTGTTTTGGAATTTAAAAAAATCATTTAATTTTATTTTATGAAATAAAGAAATCTCAAATCTTCTGAAGTGGAAATTTTTTCCGAGGAACAAATTTTAGGTATAATTTTTTTGGAATAAAAAATATCCAAAAAATCATTCTTTTTTTGGCGAAAAAAATGTTATAAAATTTTCTTATGTGAAGATATTTTTTTTAATTTCTGTGGATATGTTTCTTAATTTTTTCTTTGTCAAGAATAAAATTCATTGCATTTTCAAAAAAAAAAACCTGGGAATTGTTTTGAAGTAAAAATACTTTTTGAACTCTAGAGTATAAAATCTCAATGTTTTGGATTTTTTTTTTCAATTTTCTAGAAAATGTATTTTTTTGGGGGGGGGGGTTCTGTTTTTTGGAATTAAAAAAAATTAAAAACGAATTTTTTTGTTCAAAAAATTTTAAAAATTGCTTTGGAATTTAAAAAATCACTCAATTTTATTTTATGAAATAGAGAAATCTTAAATCTTCTGAAGTGGAAATTTTTTCCGAGGAACAAATTTTAGGTATGATTTTTTTGGAATAAAAAATATCCAAAAAATCTTTTTTTTTTTTGGGAGAAAAATGTTGTAAAATTTTCTTATGTGAAGATATTTTTGCAATTGCCGTTGAAAATTTTCTTAATTTTTTCTTTGTAAAAAAAAATCATTGCATTTTCAAAAAAAAAAAAAAAAAAAAACTGGGATTTTTTATCGAACAATAATTTAAAAAATTCTTCCAAAATGAAAGAAATCTCAATTTGGGATCAATTTTTTTTTTCATCGTAAGTAAAATGAATACCTAAATAAAACATTTTTTAAACTTTGGAAGTTTTCAACCGATTTTTTCCAAACTCGGGTAGATGCTAGCTATCATCAAGGGTCATTTATGGACATTTTTTCAGAAAATTTCAAACGTATCTTCATCATGAAATACGCGTTTTAAGTATTCTAGCGGTCATTTTGACTCGTTCTTTCAGAGGTGCAATAATGGAAAAAATATATGTTGTACACCTGGCCTGGATGTACAACATATTATATTTTTTTTTTTAGGGGAATTTTTTGTTTCATTTCTAGGAAAACAATCATTCTCACATTACAACATAAAAACAATTTCAAGGATCCACTTTTTAGGGAAGAAATCGAATTACACCCTTGAAAGTTTCAAATATTCATTCATTTTTTTTTTTTTGAATTTGAATTTGAATTTGTAGGTAACTATAGATTTTTTTTGTTACAAAAAAAGGGTCTTTTGGAGGGCATAGGCATAACTTATGGTGTTCAAGGGGCATTCGCCCTCTCCATCTATTTTTTTTTAAAATATCTACTTACCACAAAATAACATAAAAAAAAATCAGGGAAAATTCCCCCATATTTCTTCCAAGTTACGCTTATGCCGGAGGGGGCCCTTGAAAATGTAGAAATATTGTCCATAAAAAAGTCATGATTTAAAAAAAAAAAAAAAAAAAAGGTTAGACAACCTGGAATTGGGTCACTTACCTCCCTCTGTTTTTAATAATGTATATTTAATAAGTTGTATTATCTAAAATTGGTGTGGAGGGAGGGGTCCAATCGAAGTTTTCATCATAACCAAAATTGTGTCCAGAACTTCAAGCTACATCTTTGGTTTGAAAATTTTTTCAATTGGGTCCCTTACCTTCTGCCTGTTTTTAATGATTTATTTTGAATAAGTTGTATTATCCAAAATTGGTGGGGAGGGAGGGGTCCAATCGAAATTTTTGTAATGACCAAAATTGTTTCTGAAACTTCAAGCTACAACTTTTGTTGCCAACATTTTTCAATTGAACCGCTTCCCCCTTCCCCTCTAATTTTTAATTATAGTATCTTGAGAGTGTTATGAGAGAGAGAGGGGCTTAATTGAAAAAAATTACAAACTAAAGTTGTAGTTTGAAGTTCTAGAAATAATTTTGGTTATGACAAAAATTTAGATGGGACCCCTTCCTCCCCTCCAAATTTGAATAATATAACTTATTCAAAATACATTAACATTATTAAAAACAGGGATGAGGTAAGGGGCCAAATTGAAAAAATTTTCAAACAAAAGTTGTAACTTGAAGTTCTAGAAATAATTTTAGTCATGACAAAAATTTCGATTGGACTTCTTCCTCCCCTCCAATTTTGAATATAATGTATTTATGCAGTACTGGACTTGAGGTAAAATTTCAAGGTGAGCAAATAAGCAGCAGCGGGTTTCCGTAAAAATAGCCGGTCGCGAAGAGAAGGCAGTTCGAGTGGCGAGCTTTGATTCAGCCCTTTACATATACTACAAAGGTGTATATCGATGTTAACGCGTATACACGCTATTATACCATTAACAGGTTATTTATTCGGTCTAAATAAGCGTACAAAAGATTTTGCTTTTTAAATACATAGCTGGCGAGAGAGCCCGAGCGGGGGGAGAAGTATTACTACTCGCGTTCGCTGGCGTACGTAGTATCATTGGCTTAATAATACGCTAAGGTATAAGTATATAAAGCTACTACAGGCGGATAATATATTACTCGAGATATAGAAAAACCGTAGGCAGACTTGACAAATCCTTAATATTCAATACTCTATAATTAACAGATAATCATCAATGTTAACGAGCATTGCTCGTATAGTTACTTCGCCCTTAATCATGTCCTGCGCATATATATACTCTTTATATACCTTTTAAACGCTGCTTCACCTAGCCAGATATACCTCTGCATATATACGAAATAGAAAGTGGTTGTCAAAATGGATTTACGAGATTTTTCTCCCTGCCTCTGGTTTCATTCTATGTACTATTCGTTCTCTCGTATAAGTATAATGAAATTTTTCCACCACCACCTCCTCCTCCTTCGCTGGTGCTTCTACTCCGAAGCGAGAGGTATTTATTTTGAAAATTTATCTATCCTAATAACCGCATACGACTTACAAGTATTTTTTTTTTTTTTTTTTTGGTACAGGATGATGATAATTCATAAACAGATACAAGTTAAAATTCCTCTTGGTTTTTTTTCACTCTCAAGTTATACACTACCTACCTATGCGTAATAGTGATGGACTAATCGACGTGTTATTGGTGTTGACTTATTATAATGATTTGGTACATTCGTAGTACATACAGCAACAGTTATCTCTTCTACACCAACTGGAGTAATTTGCGTGGTAAATATACCTATCGTTTGTATGTAGTAAACCGGAGTAATCATCGTACTTTTTTTTTTGCCTCTCTGACTGAGTATAAAATAAATGTTTGATATTGTAACGAGCCATATTTCCGTATAAGTAGGTAGTACAGTAGGAATTTTTATTCTTTCGCTAGTATGAAATTTACACCTTTGATTTATTAGGTAGGTATCTAAGTAATAGGTATATCTGTATAGCTGCGAGTCAAATTTTGGCCTGAGAGATGTTATTGTAATTTCGGTTTGCTGGAGATGCATAAATTGGACAAATATTTTTGGAATTCGGTTCCGGGTACGAGATTTTTTTTACTTTTTGTATTTTTTTTGCTATTAGATTACAGTTTGGTTTTTACGAGGCATGGTTTTGTAAATTCTATTGAAAAGAAAGTGATTTTTTGAAATTAGGTTATAGCAGAGACGGGATGTAGTCGTGAGTATGTTTTCCGTTTTTTTGGTCATTATTGAATTTTTTTTGGATTTTGGATTGATTTTGATTTTAAAATATTGTGTAGTAAATGATATTTCTCGATGAAATTTTGCATAAGAAATGAGAATTGACTCTCGGACTGCCTGCAAATTTTTTTTTTAATTTAAAAAAAAATCATTAGAAAAGAAGGTTTTACTAAAGTGAAAGGAAATACACTGTGGGAGAATTATTTTAAAGAAATTCTGTTAAGAAAAACTACATACTTACTTACTCGTACTTATGTCAAACAAATTGTTTGAAAATGATTGCCTAAAAAAAAATTCAAAAAGATCTCAAACATATAAAATAAATTCTGTAAGAAAAAATTTCTCTGGCAAAAAAGTAGGTTGAAAAATTAATTTTCTTTTTAAAATTTTTCAAAAATATTTAAGAAAAATGGCCTTTAGAAAAATAGAAAAATTCTCTTCAAAATTTCAATTTTAAAGAATTCGAAAAAATAATTGAATTTTTAAAAATCTTCTAAACAAAGTTTGGGAAAAAATTTCTTAACGATTACCTGAGTATCAATTTTCTCAAAAAATTTCAATGTGCTTTAAAAAAATTTTTTTTTTAAATTTTAAAACAACACATTTTTTGAAGAAAAAATTATGAAAAATTTGTATTATTTTGGAAAATTGATTAAACGGTAGCAAAAAAGAAATTTCAAGGAGTATTTTTTTGAATTTCTTCTAAAAAAATGAAAATTGAAAAAATTCTGCTTGAAAGAAAAATCTTCGAGTGAAAGAAAAAATGTTGGGTAATTGAAAAATTGATTACCTATTTTGAAAAAGTAGGTAACTTAATCCGGAAAAAATTCTCATAAGTTTTCTCATACGAAATTATTTTTATAAAAAAGGCTGGAAACGTATTTAAAAAAAAAAAAAAAAAAAATCAAGATGTATTTTTATATTAATTTTTTTTAAAATTGCAAGTTCACTCTCTTATTTTTCAAAGCAAAAGGAGATCTTCTGAACAAATTTTTGGAATCAAAAAATTGTCAGATCATTTTTAGTTACAAATTCAAAAAAATTATTTGAAATTTAGAAAAAAAAACTTGGCAAATTTTTTGAGAAAAATTTCATTAATGAAATTTAAATTTATGAGTCGAAAATTTTTTGGAACCAATTTTTTTTTTTTCAATTTCAGAAGATCTGGCAATTTTTTTTTTTTTTTTTTTTGTTCAACCCTACAATTGTACGGTTTCGCGAGTAACAATTTAAAAAAAAATTATAAATTTTTGGAAATTTGAATTTATAGTCGAAACATTTTACTCATATTTAATCAATTTTAGTTCCGTTTAAGTAGATTTGGCAATTTTTTTTTCAATTCGAGGAGATTTGGAAATTTTTTTTTGTTTTTTCAACCCTATACAACTGTAGGACTATTGAAGTTATGACTTTGAGAAAAATTTCACCAATTTCGTAGAAATTTTAATTTATGAGTCGAAAATTTTTTAAAGAATTTTTTTTTTCAATTCCAACAGATTTGACATTTTTTTTGTTTTTTTCAACTCTACAACTCTATGGTTTCTCGAGTAATAATTTCTAGAAAAATTTCATCAATTTTGTGGAAATTTGAATTCATGAGTCAAAACATTTTATTTAATCAATTTTTGTTCAATTTAAGCAGATTTGGCAATTTTTTCGTTTTTTTCAACCTTACAACTATTAGGACTACTAAAGTTATGATTTTGAGAAAAATGTCATCAATTTCATAGAAATTTGAATTCATGAGTCGAAAATTTTTTTAAACAATTTTTTTTTTAATTCCAACAGATTTTGCAATTTTTTTGTGTTTTTTTTAACTCTACAATTTTTAGGGTTTCTCGACTTATTTTGGACGACTCATTGAACCTCCTTTAACCTTCTTCATTTGAAAAATTACTCACGATTTTTGAGCCAACTATTTAAAACGTAGCGAAGTTATTTAATCAATCGAATAAAAACATACGATATTTTGAGTAGGTGGTTGCCAAATATGTACAAAATAGATACTAATACAAACTACCTATTCAGTTTACTTTATACACAACTACACGAATATGGGCATATCATTACATTCATAAAAAAGTACCTTTAGCCCAAAGGATAAAAATTACAATAAATTAATTCCACCACTAACAAGGCATTTATTAATTCACGAGCTTTCTCTCAATTTGCACTATGGGCAATCACATCGCATCGGTTCTTCTCGATACGTATATACTAGGTATAAAGTATTTTACTGGCTATAAGAATGCTAACTATACGAGTCGTACACATGGATACGAAATGCACATATACGAAGACCGAACCTATGATTGTTCCTTAAATACTCATTTTTGAATTATCATTCATCAAACGAGTTGTCCAAATAAATATATAGTTTCCGGAGTTAAGCACTTATTAAACTATAGCCAACAGGGTATATTTGAACAAAGGTGTTTATTAAAAACTCCTCGACTGTATAAATCATTATAAGAAGATTTACACCATTCGAATTACGGACGCGTACGCGATGCTGGTCGTTTATATATACGCGAGTATGTATGTGGACTGGATGCCTATGGGGGTATGGGGGAGAGGTGTATGAGTTTCCAAGCCCTTGGGCCCCCGAAAATACGGATGCGAATAGTACAATCTATGTCTATTTTGTACTTTATTCCTCGATCGTCAGAGCCTGGCTCAATGGGGGGCTCGCGCATGTCAAAACCGGTATAATTTTGTAATTATTGCAACGAGATGCAGAGTTTTCCGTCATGAGTCATTCAAGTGCACTGTAAAATGTTTGTAAAAGAATCTCAAATTCTCGAGTTGAGCTTTTGCAGGTGAAATACCTATTTCCCTCATATTTGAATCGGAGAATAATTAGACCTCTCTCGAATCGTTTTGAATTTTTGCATCATTTTTATTTTCAATTTTTGACTTTTTGTGGTCATTTGAAAGTTTTCCCTTTTTACATACTTATTGTAGTTGTCAATCAATTTTGATTTTCCATTCCGATACTCCACTTATTTTATCATTTTCTTTGTATTTTTCCATCAAAAAATTTATTTTTCAATTCTAGGAACAGGAATTTCCATCCAAGGTTAGGTAATTAATAACATTGCCTATTCTTTTTTTTAAATTTCCATTCCCACGTTCATTGGTTCATTCGTTGGAAAAATAAAAATTTATCAGATGGATTAGAGCACACTATTTTAAAAATTCCTAAAAACCAAAAATTTTGAAAAAAAAAACAAAAACGAAAGACACAGAAAAATGGAAAATTTAGATAATTTAAAAATCATTAAGTTAAAAAATTGAAAAATATTGAGCAATTTTAAAAATATTAAAAATTTTGGTCATTCGAGATGAATATACAAAAATTTTAAAAATACAAAATTTGGAACTTCGAAAAAATCGAATATGAAAAAAAAAATTTACCTATGAAAATCGATCAAAAATTTAACGCAGAGTCAGAGTCTATCATGGAAATACCGGTTTGGTGAAGTGGTTGTGAGTAAAATTGAATTTACCCGTCAGAGTACCGTTTTTAGTCGTTTTTGGAGTTATTTAGGCCCAAGCATAAATATCATCAGGAAATCTCTAAAATACCGACATTTGATCATCTGGTTTCAACTGAACAAATTTTTTTTGAAATTTCATGCCTTTGGTGAGTTATTATTATGCCTAGAAATCAATTTATTGCGAAAAAAAGAGGTGGGCCAAAGTAACGCCAGAGCCGGGTAACTTTGGCCCATGACTTTGCCTAACCATGGAAGCGGGAGGGGGTTTGACGAAAAATTTGAAAAAATTTACAGAGCTTCCTACAAGTGTCCGACACTATTTAGAGTGAAAACCGAGCCCCTTACTTCGATTTTGAAAGAAGCAGGATGAATTTTCAAAAAAAAGTCTCAAAAAGTGGGCCAAAGTAACCCCATGTTACGGTAAGAAAATTAAGAAAATGAAGTGTAATTCTCTTACTCGATGAGTGTTAACAATAATTTTTCAATGAATTTTTTCATACCTAGATTTCAAAAAAATTGTTGGTGATTCTTTTCTAATTTCCAAGTAGGTAATTTCTAAATAAAAAAAATATTTAGAATATACTATGGAAGATTTTTGATAAATTAAAAACAAATATTCACTTCTGAAGTGTTTTTCTTTTCAAAATCGTTACTCGAGAAACTCTGCAGTTGCAGTTGTAAGGTTTAAAAAAACGAAAAAAATTTCAAATTCGCTGGAATTGAACAAAAATTTTTTATAATAAATTTTTCGACTTTTAAATTCAAATTTTAACAAATTGGTAAAATTTTTCTCAAAATTATTACTCGAGAAACCCTACAGCTGTAGGGTTGAAAAACATGTTAAAAATTCCCAAATATCTGCTGGAATTGAAAAAAAAATTAGAAATTCGCTGGAATCGCACAAAAATTGATGAAATAAGATTTTTCGACAATTAAATTTAAATTTCCCCAAAATTGATGAAATTTTTCATGAAATTATTACTCTTAAATATTGCAGATGGTCAATATTGAGTACATCGGTATAGACTAATGAAATCACGAGTGTACTTTTCAAATACTATTATAGCCTAAGTAATGGTAGCTGAAATTACTATAATACCTACAGATGTGAATAATGATGGGTTTTGAAAGAGGGGCCAAATCGATTCAACTGAATTAGGTATAATCAAAAGAACGTTTAGATTTTACATAATTCGGCTTCGCTTGATTATAGTCACGAGTACTTTATTAAGAAATTAAATAATAATGTAGGTAATATAGGTTTGCCTCCTAAAATGTACAATGGTGCAGTATTGTGTGGGTTTTGAATGCTCTAAAAATTTCTTCTATAGGTAGGTATATTCATTTTTGTAACATGCACGAGGATAATAATGGTACGATATGTACAAATATTTATGTAATGTTTTAATATTTGGGTAGCCCTTATTTTAGATTTTTGGATTTTTTAAATTTCTTACTCCCAAATTTTTTTTTATTTCATGAGAAAATGATTCCTTATTTTTTATTTTTGCCTCAACTGGATTTTAAGTGGAGCCTAGTCACCCCTTTTTTTAAAAAAATTAAAAAATTGACCGAATTCCAAAATTTCACTTTTTTGGTTGTAACCTACCAATGTTAAGTATTCCTTTTCATGAGAATGAATTTCTAATTTTTTATTTTTTCCCAAATCAATTTTAGACGGTATAATAGCTTTAGGTGCCCCCAATTTTTCAAAAAAAAAAAAAGCAAAAACAGAAAAACTTGATAAAAATTTTTGCTTAAGTATAATTTATGATGTGATTGTATTTTTCATTAGAAAATAATTCTCCACTGTTTTATTTCCCCCCAAACTGAATTTAAAGTAGCCTTCATTTTGAAAAAAAAAGAAAAATTCAAATTTTCGTACAGGGGATATTTCCTCTTCGAAGTTCTAAGTGTAAAGATAAATAGGTACCTACTCTTACGGCGTACCCAGTTGATTAACTTTTTTCAATAATTTTGGAAGGAAACCATCCTATTAATTTTTATACTGATAGAAAAAGAAAACACTTAGTTACATTTGAAAGAAAGAGAATGGAAAAATGAATACTAGATCGATCTTTTCATTAGTGAAATTTTTCAAAAATAAATTTCGAATTCGTCAATCGTCCAATTTGCCCCTCTTTGATCGCAAAATCTAGAATTCTTAGTAAAATCTAAGTTATATACACGTACGTACACTACGATCTAGGTAATAAATCTTGTGCATGCGCGTGAAGAATCGTCGAAGGAGACCATGTGCCGATGCCATTGGTTTAAACGATTTGCAGCACATAGTTCGAAAAAGGCAAAGAGCAAAGCGAGCGTGTAGACGAGGAGGAGACGTGCCAAGGCAGGGGTAGGCGAGCGGCAATAGGCTAATGTAAGATAAACACGTTGCATAAGTTAATTCATTTATCGGTGTTGCAAGTTGAAGACAAAGTAATTTATCAAGCAGCCGAGTTGTTGGTACGTTTCAATTAAAAGAAATTAACTGCTACAGAAACTAGATCTGTGGACTTTGGTGAAGTGTGGAAAAAGTACACGATGCTCGTAAATGGTACTGGAACTGACCAACAAAGCAACCAAGTGCTATATGTTGGACTATTCCGACTTCTGAGATTCGTCATGTCGTGAAATCCTTAATCCTATACATACGGGCTGTCTGAGGAATGAGGCCTTTTGAAACTACTGATTTGAATACCATTGCGTACTCTTATAACGAAAAATATTTTATACATCGTGATGCCTGTATAAAAAATTGAAGGACAAAGGAAAATAAAATTTGGAAATTTTTTTTTTTGATTGGACAAAATATTTAGGGAAACAAAATTAAAAATAGGTAGGTAAGTCATATGAAAAATTTTCTTAAACCTTTTTTTAAAATGAAAAAGCTATGGAAGTTCATTTTCTATAAAATTTTATTTTGTTTTAATCGATTTTTTTTTCAAAACGATTTCAATTCAATTCTTTGAAAAAATAGAAAAAGAAATTAAAGCATTTTTCCTTGAAATAAATTTTGAGAAATTTTCCAAAAATTTTGAGGAGTGTAATTTTTTTTACAATAAAATTTCAGAAAAAAATAAAAATAATTCAACTTTTTTATGAAAAATTCTTCTCACAATTTTTTTGAGAAATTTTTCAATAATAAATAAGAAAATTTCAATTCTCATCTGGAATATTTTTTTAAGCTGCGTTTTTGGAGACAATTTTTTTAACGAAATTTTTAAAGAACATCTTCTACTTTTCAAGGTAACCTATTGAGAATTTTCCCCAAGATTTCAATGAAAAAATAACTAGGTATTCAAAAAAAAAAAAAAAAAAAAAACTTCACAGAAAACTGTGAAATTTAACAAATTAATTAATTAAATTTTTTAAAAAATCAACGGATTTTTCTGAGTTTTTTTCAAAAAAAAAACTTCAGAAACTAAACAAATTTTAAATCTTATTAAAGCAACTAAAGCTAGAAACGTTTTACTATTATTCTTTTGTACAGCCAAAAAATTGAGAAATTTATTTAGTCCACAAAAAAGTTTTCTCTGGGTACATCAAAAATTTTTTTTTTTGGTTTTTAACTCTCGCTGCAGATTACACATTTGCCATTACGTATCCAATGGAGTTGAAAAATTGATAAATCATTCTTCCTACATAAAAAATTAAATTGATTTTGGAATTTATTTATAAGAATTCAATTTTGAAAATTCGACTTTTTTGAATTTTATCAAACTTGAATTTCATCAAAAATTCAATTTTACGAATTTTATCAAAAGTTCAACTTTATTGAATTTAATCAAAAATTCATTTTTTAAGATTTATTCAAAAATTCATTTTTTTGAATTTTATTAAAAAATCAATTTTTTGAATTTTATCAAAAATCCATTTTTGTGGAATTTCATCAAAAATTCAATTTTATGAATTTTATGAAAGTTCGACTTTTTTTGAATCTAATCGAGAATTATTTTTTTTGGATTTTATCAAAGTTCAACGTTTTTGAATTTGATCAAAAATTCAATTTTTTGAATTTTATAAAAAAAAAACTTTATTTGAATTTTATCAAAATTTAATTTTATGAATTTTATGAGAAGTTCGACTTCTTTGAAAATTCGACTATTCTGAATCTTATCAAAAATTCAATTTTTTGAATTTTATACCTAAAAAAAAACTTTTTTTTGTTGAATTTTATGAATTTTATGAGAAGTTCGACTTCTTTGAAAATTCGACTATTCTGAATCTTATCAAAAGTTACATTTTTTGAATGTGTATTTTATTTTATTTTATTATTATTATTTATTTTTTTTTTTTTTTTTTTTGTAGAAATCAAAAAGTATAATTTGTACCTACATTACCTATTCTTTGGTTGAGAACTTTTTTATCAAAAAATCAAGTTTTTTTCAAGATTGGATTTTTTCCTTCAGAACTGAACGGGGTATTTATGTAAGCCTACTTCAAAAAATTCGAAAAAAATTTATCAAGTACCTAGGTGATTTTACTTCAAAAAATTGAAAGTTTTTTCATTTCAAATAAATAATATTTCTTTATTCCAAAAAGATTGAAAGATTATTTTCTCTGTGAAAATTGAGAAATTATTTCACCCCCCCCCCCCCCCTCCACAAAAAGAGAGAGAATTTTTTATTTTGTCAAATTGAGGAATCTTTTGATTTGAGAAATTTTTGTTTTCTTATACTACAAAATTGAGAATTCTCCAACTTGATACTTATTTTTTATTTATCTACTTCAAGAAATTGAGGAATTTTTTTCCAACAATAGAAAAGAGGTTTTCTCTTGTAAAAAGAAAGAAAAAAAGAAAAACTGAAACAGTTATTTTCAAAAAAAAATTGAGAATTTTTTTGAAATCCATCTAATTTTTTACTGGTACTTTAAAAAATTGAGAAGAAAATTAAATTTTTTTGGCAAAGAAAGGTTGTGCCAAAGCACACTTGATACAATGTGCAGATTGATTTAGGAATTTACCATTTTGAACTTTAGGATTTTTTACGGAGATCAGAGGTAGTATATACCCTCAGAACAATTTTTTGATCGATAAAAATCTGCGAAATCAGCGATAAATGGGCAAAATTGGTCGTGTTTTTGTTGTAAACTTTAAAAATATGTGTTTTTTTTTGTGAAATTTAAAAAATAATTTGGCACCCTCCCCCTGAAGTGAGATCACTGTCCACAGGTCACCAATGATAAGTACAAACAAAAATGCAACTACTCGTCAATTTACTGATTAGTATCAGAATTTGCTGACTAGTTTGGTTCGATTCGACGCAGAGTTGTAAAATTTGACATATTTTATGTATGGAAAGAACGCTGCAAGAGGCCCAGACACCAACATGCAACCGCAGCGAAGTTTTGTATTTTATATGATTATTAGGTACTTTCCCTCTCCTGGCTGGTTAAACAATTCCATCCATTAGATGAGGAATTTAGTACGTGTTAAAGATAGACTGAGCAATTTGTCAAATGCCGCGTCCAACGGTGTTTTTTCCTACATTTTTATTACGGCCGCCGAATCCGAATCGTGCGCGGATACGTTGGCTTTATTAACATTATAATGAGCTTATTAATTTAAAATAACAACCCGGTTGTGGACTTTTTTTTACCTAATATTACCAACGCGAGAATGAGAATGAGAGGTAGGTAAAAGAGAAAAAATCTCCTAAAACGCGTCGTCGTATCAAATTTCATTGAATTGTGATGCAGCCCTGTTCATACCACCCAGTAGTACTTAACGATTCAACATTCTGTTTACCGAATGTCACAACTAGATTAAAACGAGATTAAGATTTTTTGGTGTCCGAGAGTGCGAGACCGCCATTAAAGCTTTAACGTACACCACGCCGCGAAGAATTTGTCGGTACTTAAAATTTTCCTACAAATGGACCGGTTTTCCTAATACAGACCATCGTGATGTGAGGTGAAGGCGCAGGCGCGAAATTCTCCACTCTTTGAGCTATACAGGGTGTCCGGCGAGTAGTCTGCCATAGTTGATATTTGCATATAACCAGCAGTGGCGTATCTAGGATGAAAAAATCGAAACTTTTTTTTTCTAAAAAACTAAAACATTTTTTGTTTGTTCTAAAAAATTGAAACTTTTTTTTCTAAAAAATTGACTTTATTAATCGAAACCTTTTTTTTTCAGTTTCGACGAATCGATGATTTTTTTTCTCTGATTTTAAAGTTTTATGTAGGTACCAATGACTTTTCAAAAAATTAATATTCCATCAATTTTTTAACGCTTTTGCTGAGTGGTTATTATGAAATGAAATTTTTAATTTTCACTAATAACAAAAAATGTTTTTTTCAAAATTTTTAGATTTAAAATTTTTGAAAATCAAAAAATCTCTAAATACTAGGTAGGTAGTCAAAAAATTACACTGTTTCTATTCGCGAGAATTCAAAGAAAATCTCCTCAAAAATTGAAAAAAATTAAATATGTTGAAGAATTTGACTGAAACTACTTTTTTGAAATTTTATCATACCGAATTAAAAATTGATACCTACCTAAGTAAAATTTTGGAATTGTAAAATCAAAAAAATATAGTTTTGAAAACTAGAAAAAAATCTCATTTTAAAAAAATTCGAAAAAATTCATCCTAAATTTTTTTTAAGTAGGTAGGTAACTAATATCATTTTTGAAAATTCACGAGAAAATGATCTCTAAAAATTGAAGAAAATTCATTGATAAAATAATAAAATAAGGTAGTTGCACCAGTGGTGGACCCTTATAGTGGAAGTGTCTTATAAAAAACATTCTGGTTTAAAAACTAATAACGTTGGCGAAATGGTGAATATACCAAACGATTCCTTGTGTATTCTACAACAAAATGCGCTATAATTTTTTAATTTTACTTCATTTCTTTGAAAATTACGACCATTTTAAGTGAAAAAATAGAAAAGTCCAGTGGTTGGTCAAGATAATCTAGTAGTTGACCACCCAGTAGTTGGTCACGCGCTAGTAGTTGATCACCCAGTAGTTGGTCAATCAGATTATGACAACGGCTCTCAACCATTTAATTTTTAAAAAAATCAATAAGTATTCGTTAAAATTGTCACTCATTAGCCATGAGAAAGAGAAACTATCATTTATCGTAAATATTTACCAATTTTTTGCATGATCAACCACTAGAACTTTACAAAAATTTCGTAAGTCTAGTACTTGATCAAAATGATCAACTACTGGCTAAACACCATTTTTTCCTTCCAGTAGATAGTCACCGCCATATTTGATAGAATTTTGGCAATATTTTTTATTTTAATGAAAAAATGGAATCTCCAAACTCTTCTGATTCAGGTCCAAATGGTTATATTTCAAGTTTTATTAATCTTAATAGTGTAAAATTCATATTTCGATAACACTTCGGCTTAACAAAAATCTTTAGAATTGGCATCATTTTGAAAATTGTTCTAACAAAAAAATTTCAGACGATCATTATTAATTACGTGGCCAACGACTGGTGCAACTACCTTACCTATTTAAAAAATTACCCAATTTTTATTTTTGAAAATTTATGAAAAATCATTTCAAAAATTGAAAAATTTTGAAAATTTTGTTCTGAAAATTAAGAAAAGTTTTCATTAAAAATTATTGGAAAAAAAATTCAATTTTTAAAAATCAAAAAAATTTCTAAGCGTTATGGAAAAATGTAAAATTGAAAAATTGAAATAAAATAGTCAAGAAAAATTACACAGATTCTCTTTGTGAAAATTCAAGAAAAATCTTCCTAAAAATTGAAAAAAAAATCAGTACCTTGAAGAATTTGACTATACTAATTTTTTTGAAAATTCATCATAACTGAAAATTAGTAAGTAAAATTCAAAAAAATCTAGTTTTGAAAAGTAGAAAAAAACACATCTAAAAAGATTGGAAAAAATCCTTCTTGAATTTTTTTTTAATAACAAAAATATCATTTTTGAAAATTCAAGAGAAAATGAACTCTAGAAATTGAAAAAAAAAAATCATTCTTGAAAAAATTGAAAAATCTTAATATTTGAAAATTTAAGAAAAATCATGTGCCCTATACCTAAAAAATTAGAAAAATTCATTCTTGAAAATATAAGAAAAATCATTCCAAAAATTGAAAAATTTTACCAATCTTTATGAAAATTCATTGTGATTAAAAATTGGGAAAATTTTGAAAAATCTCATTTTTGAAAAATTCAAGAAAAATTAGGGATGCATTTCGAGAACTTTTCACAATTTTAGGAAATTTTTGTAAAAGATGTAAAAAATGAGCATCTTTGTTATGCAAGGTTTTTGAGGTATTTTAAAACTTCTTTTATGCATAATGGGAGGGGTTTGGACCCCAAAACCCTCCCCTTAAATACGCCACTGATAACCAGTGATGGAAAACTGAAACTGAAACTGAAAACTGAAATTAACTAGAACTGGATTTGAAAAACAAAAAACTGGAAACTGGAACTGGTACTAGAAAATGGAGAATTGAAAACTGAAAACTAAAACTGGAACTGAAAGGAATTTTAGTTCCAGTTTTCAGTTTTTTCTTCTTCTTTTTTTTTCTACTTCGACTTCGAGTTTGAGTTTGTGTTCAACTAAAACTGAAACTTGAATTAACTGGAACTGGAACTAGAACTGAAAAAACTAAAACTGAAATCTGAAAATTGGAACTGGAACTGAAAAAGTGAAAACTGAAAACTTAAAATTGAAAACTTGCCTATTTCGATTTTGAAGGGACATGGACAGTGGTGTACAAAATTTTTTAAATTTCGTGAAAACAATGCACGAACCAGGTGTAACTTTTTAAAAGGAACAAAAATAGTTCTGTCAAAGATAGACAAAATTTTCACATGACGTTTTTTGTTCCTTTCAAAAAGTTACACATCTGCGCCGTAATAAATGGAGGTAGGCAATATTTTTGACTGGGATTTTGCATTGCTGTAACTCCTTCAATTTCAAAGATAGGCAATCCAATATAATTACAGCTTTTATTTCTTTTTCGAAGTCGATTTTTTTTTGAACGCAGTGTTGCCAATAAAATTTGGTTATATCCAAATGTCAAGTTTGGCAGACCACTCACCGGACACCCTGTATACGCGAGTCGATATAATCGAAAAAAGAAAATGAAAATGATGGTCGCGAATAGGTAAATTTACCCAGCTCTGGAGTCGAATATGGCGAAGCCGAAGCGTACCGAACAATCGCGATACCCTTTTAATTTATGGTTTTAACGCTTTTATGTCTTTAGAACTCTGTGTAGCATTGGTCTCTTCTATATACGTACGCCCACGGTTTTAAATTTGAATTTCATTTATTATGCGATGAAAAAGAATTAAACAACGTACGCTTCGTGTATTATGGCGCATGTGCACAAGCACAAGCGCAAGTATATCCGACATTATAACTATTCGTATATTATTATATGTGTTCTAGACTTATAAAAAGTTTTTTGCTCCTTGTAATCCGTTAATGTTCGACATGATAGGTGGGAATCTTTTTTCTGCTAGTTGTCCTGGCTTGGCTGGTACTTCGACCCGGCTCCGATTCATCCTGCCTCTTGCGATTCTTGCGCGAACCTGTGTTTTGTTATATAAGCTGACCTTTAGGTGCTGTTTTAATTGATAAATGTGTAAAACAATGGTTATTGCATTGTATTGCTGGTTTTTTTCTTTCGTTTTGTTTCGTTCAAGTCTTCTTTCCGGTCTGAGATGATCGAGGGGGTAGATAAGCATGCCATATGGATGCGATGGTTATGTAAATATGTAATGTGGCTCGTGTACTTTAAGTAGTTGTTAAAACTTGAGGTGTTGTTTTTCGTGTTGTGATAGGACTTGAACACCTGACTGAAGGAAACGTATGCGAAGTGGTGGAAAATTTGGAATTGAATAAGATTTTATTTTGTGGAAAAAAAAGTAAAACAATGTTATATTTTGGGACTTAGATATTTTTTCCAGCTAGTTTTTCTTCTGAATTTCATATTTTTTAAAAAGTTAATGATTCTCATTTCCATTCAAAAATTGATCAATTTTTTGGATTTTTTTTCATAATAAAAGACTTACATTGATTCCTTAGATAAAAACAGATTTTATTTAAAATCGTCCTCTCCCATCGTATTTATCTTTAACCCATCGGAACATACGATTTGAGCTTTCAAGTTTAAAATTAAATATGACCCCAAAAAGAAATTGTTTAAACCACGAATGTGCTCCTGCATATTTTACTAGAAGAGTTCCAGATCACTTTCCCGATAACTGAAAGATTTTTACTTAAAAATTGAAAATTTCATTGACCATTTATTTGCTCAAGAAAATTCAGTCATTAAAAAAATATTCCTTCTGCAAAAAGGATTTCGTTATAAATATTTTAAATATCTAAGAAGTTCCCTTCTCAGAATTTTTTTCTCAGGAAAAAAAATTCAAAAACAATCTTAAAATAGTCAATTTTTTCTACCAAAATGTTTAAAATAATATCAGAAAAAGTTCTCTTAAATTCAGATTTTTTCTCCAAAAAATTTAAGATGTTTTTCGAAAAAATTGAGACAAAAATTGTGATTTTTTTTCTCCAAGTAACTAGTTAAAAATACTTGGAAAGTTCTTTCGCCAGAAGTGACAAAAAAATCTGCATACAAATTGAAAGATTATTTCTTTTTTTCTAAAAGACTGAAACATTTCTTTTCCCTAAAAAATTGAAACTCTCCCCCCCCCCCCCCCCCCCAATAAAAAACTTTTTCTTCCAAAAAATTGAAATTTTTATTTTCTTTTAAAAAAATATAAGGAATTCTGTTCTCAAAATTTTTTTCTCAAGAAAAAAAGTAAAATGATCGATCTTTTTTCACCAAAAATTTTATTTCAGAAAAAGTTTATCGTAAATTGAGATTTTTTTCTCCAAAAAATTTAAGGTGTTTTTCGAAAAAAATGAGATAGAAAATATGTTTTTTTTTTCACTAAGTAGATAAAAATAGGAAATTCCTTTCTCAGACAGAAAAAAAAATTTCTGCATAAAAATTGAAAATTTTTTTCTTTTTTAAAAAACTGAAACTTGTTTTCCAACAAATTGAATCATTTTTTTCTCTTAAAAAATTGAAAGATTATTTTATTTCCAAAAGATTGATCAAATTTTTCATAAAAACGGCTGATTAATGGAAGATTTTAGGTAGAGGGGTGCGAGGGGAGTTTCCCGTCCAAAATCACCATTATTTTCCATTTAAAACTAATAATAGGCCTATAATAAAAAAATACTTTCCCAACAGAAAATTTGCTGAATAAAAAAATTTGGGGCTCGAGTTTTGAGATTGCCCAAAAACAAAAGTGGCACCGCTTTTGTTCCTTTTCACCTACTTACTTGTATCGATTTATAGAAATCGAAAAATGTACCTAATCGAAAAAATATTACTAAAATTCTCAAAATAAAATAATTAAATGCATTTAAAATTAAGAAAATTAATCGTTGTATCGAAATTGAAACCGTATTCAACTGAGAAAATTGTTCCTAAAAAATTACGCAGGTAATGAATTCATTGAAATTGAAAATTAGATTAATAAAATTTAAAAAATTATTCGATACCTACATCAAAAATTGAAATATTCGGTGCATTAGGTAATCGGATTGAAAAAAAGAATCAGAAACCTATGGATTCGTCCAAATAGAAACATTTATTAAATTAGAAAAAATTAGAGATCTGTAAAAAAATTCATCGAAATAAAATTATCGTTTTAAGTATCTCACTTAAAAATAAAAAAATTACTTACCGATTTATTGAAATCTCCAAATTTTTCGAATAGGTAATTAACAAAACTCAAGCTATCAAAAAATTGATGGAATTATTTATTTTTTGGAAAGTCATTGATAGAATTTTATAATCAGAGGAAAAAATCAATTTGTCGAAAATATCTTGTCAGATAAGCAAAAATTTATTTAATTAACAAAAATAAAAAATTATTATAAAATTATTAGATCAATCAAAATTGAAAAATTTATCAATTAAATTGAAATGGAAAAATTTGACCATTTGACAAAATTGAAGAAAAGGTCAGAAAATCAATCGATTCATCAACCACTGAAAATTTAAGAAAATGGCAAATCAAAAAAAATTCGATGATTACCTAATCGAAATCGAAAATTTGTCAATTTTTCGATATTCAAATTATCGACTCATCAAAACTAAAAAATTAATCGGTTAGGTAATTGAATAGAAAAAATTCAACTTATAGATAAGTGCTTAATGAAAACGAAGAAATTACGCACGAAATCATACTGATTCTTCAAAACCAAAAATCTGTGAAATAGCAATACTGAAAATCTTTTTTTTTTTTTTTTTTTTTTTTTAAATGCATCGATCAATTGAAATTGAAAACTTGTCAATTTATTGAAGTTCAAATTTAATCTAAATATAAAAAATCTGGTCCACTGCAAAAGCTTACTTTTCTGAATTTTCTTCAAAAAAAAAAAAAAAATTCCATTATTTTTTGATTTTTAAAAATGAAAAAAAAAATCCTCTTACCTGATTGAAAGGGGCTCTCCCCATCATATTTTGTTTGAATACTTAAAAAAGGAAAATTCAAACGCCATTTCTTAAAATAAATTTGAAAATTCACCGGAATTTTGGAGCAGGTATATTGCAATAATCCAACTTTTGGTTGATTATTCTCCTCTGTGTCTGCATCTCACTGGATTTTAATTCATTTAAACCTTAATTCCAGAAATAAAACACCCCCCCCCCTCGAGAAAATAATCGAAGACAATGATAAACCCGAGAATAAAATATTTAATTTTTAAAATGGCTTATTTACAACAATCGTAAATTCATATACATCAATGACTAGAATTACAAAAAAAAAAAAATTTAAAAAAAGGAAAAATGAAAATTTAACAACAAAATAATACATAATATAATACAAGAGATACATTTAATGAAGTATTTTTCAACACTATAGGAATTCTTGCGTCAAGATACCCCCGTACAAAGTAAAATAAAAGGATGAAAATAGAAATGTGGAGAGAAAGAGGAAAACAGAAAAAAATAACAAAAACAATAATAAAGGAAAATAATGAAGTAAAAATAACGTATAAATTACACTCGACCTCAGTGAAAGTTTTGCTTTTTTCAGACTGCTTCTCGAACATAGAATAGATAGATAAAAATTTTCCCAAAAATAATCAACTTTGGAGGAAAAATATGGGAAAATTGATCATTACCTAAGTGTATAATTTTTTGGCATGTAATATAATTTTTTTGAATGTTGGAAGTACTTATAGGTGAGTACGGTTGCAGTTCGCAGTCGCAATGTATTGCTTTCGTTATCACAAAAAAGCTTTATAAAAAGTTGCTAGCTTATGGTTGAGATAGAGGAGATTGCTCGTGTCATGTTTGCTTATCCGAGTCTTCATTTTTTTCTAATAACGTTACGGTATCTTGTTTCCATTTATTTACATGGTGCGAATTTTTACTAGCCGACGAGGCCTGTTGTTGAGCTTTAGCCTCTTCTTCTTGCTGCATTCGTTTATGTTTCGTTCTTCTATTTTGAAACCATACTTTAACCTGGAGAAGTAAAGAGAAAAAAGTCACGTGTAAATAGAAACGCTTTGCTGCTAATTGGGTCATTTGAAACGTATAAAAATTTCGGGCTCGGATGAGATCGATACGCGAGATGAGAGCGAAATTTCGACGCACATCGAAGTCAAAAAATCTAATTAACGAGTTTTATATCGCGACGAAGACGAAGGACGCGGGTTTATTCTCAACGGTATCCACTCGCATGGCCGATGATACGCTATATATCGCAAAGTTTTATAATGCTCTATAAAAGCAGGGGACGATGGACGAAAAATAACAGCTGAAATACCCTCTTTTGACGGTGGCTGTTCCGTAAGTAGCGTTTAATAATGGCGAGCTAAAGTGGAATGAATTGCCTCAATTGTATTGTAAACTTGTAGTGTGCAGGAGAACCACCGGGGAGTTATAACCAATCACGAGTTATTCTTAAATAAATAGACCTTCGAATTGAGAATATTACTGCAAAAGGGGAGGACTTCAATTATAAAAATATACACCAACTTTGCGCGCCAAACACCCCATCCATCCATCCATTCATCCCTTGGTCGACATCGCAACTCACCCTAGTGCTTCGCAGGCCGCCGCCAAAAAAACGTGACCGAATTAAACCGCACTTCTATTTATAAATAAGCGTACGTTAAAAGAGATTTAATCCCTGGACGTAATTTTTATTTCCTCGCCAGGCCACCCTTTGCCATTGATTCGGCCTTTTTAACCGGGATGACTGCGAAATCGCTCGACAAAGAGGTAATATACACACGTCGCAATAAATGTAACGACGCGTCATTATGATCGAATTTGAATGGTCGCAGGGGAGGGGTCTGCCCCGACTCGATTGTTCTTTCGATCTGCTACCACGTGTTAGTTGTTATTAGATCGTTTTGCGAGGAAATGAACATCACGAACAATGGAGGTGATTTTTTTCGAAATTGGAATCGAATTGTTTGGGAATTTGTTGACGAATTGATGAGATAGTGAGATGGAAACTGATTTTATTCCGAGTTAATTTGAATTGTTTAAAAACGGACACTTTTATAAGACAACTTTGTGAATAAAAATTATTTTTTGAAAATAGAGTTGTAGAAAAGAAAAATTGAGAGATTTTAATCAAATTATGAGAGAGTCATCCTCACCCCCTCCCTTGCAAAACAATCCAAAAGTTCTCAAATTTATATTTTTTAATTTTCTTTTTTCTTTTTTTTTGGTGCCAAAAAGCAAATTGTAAGAATTAGATTTGAGCTATTTTTAAGCAAAGATCGTTTAAAAATTAAAAATAAATCGCACGATTATTTGTAAACTTTGAAAATTTCAATCATAAGTACCTACCTTCATTCTTCAAAAAATGAATATCCAGTTCCAACCCCCCCCCCCCCCAATCAAATCACTTATTAGTCACTCTTTCTTTAAAATATATTTTTTTATTGAACACCAGTTTGGAGAATCGATGAAGAATAATAATTATTTAAATTGAATAATTCGGAAAAGCAGGTTTGAAGTTTTAAAATGATGAGGAAAAAAATTCACAAAATTCTCCACGAGAAGAGAAGTGGCAGGAAAACACAATTTTTAAGAGCGAAAAATTTTCCTACCCTACTTTCAAAATTTTCCAAAATAATGACGATAAACCCATTTTTTACGCCGGATAAAGGTGATTTTTAGGCCTTTAAATACAACGATTTTACCAGAGTTCATTTTGTCATAACTATGAATTTGTAAGCGTTGATTTTTTTTCCGAGCAATTATTTTGTCAGGATTAAATTTGTTCAGAGTTAGCTATAAATTTGTTAGAATTCTACTCGTAGATATTTTTTCAGGATCCTGATTTTGTCAGAGTTACCCTTTGTCAGAAATTCAGAATACAACAATTTTTAAGGCTATGACTTTGACAAAGTACGTAATTTTTGTTAGAATTTAATTTTTTCAAGTTTATGACTTTGTTAGAGTTTTATTTTGCCAGAATACCCCAACTTTTTAAGGCTATGACTTTGTCAGAGTGATTTTTTTCTTGAATTATAGATATTTTTTTTAGGGTTAGGATTTTGTCAGAATTTCATTTTTTTTTTCAGGGCTACTTAAGAATTTTTCGGTATTTCATTTTTTCATGATCAATTACGGATTTGTCAGAATATTATTTTTTCATGGTTAAATTTTCAGCATTTTACTTAAGTTTTTTAGGATCGTGACTTTGTCTCGTCAGAATTTTATTTCTTCAGAATCATGACTTTGTTAGGGTTTAGTTTTGTCATAATTTCATTTTTTCAGAGCCAGCTATGAATTTGTCAGTATTTATTTTGTCAGGGTTATGAATTTTTCAGAATTTTACTTGAATTTTTCATGATCATGACTTTGTCTTGTCATAATTCCATTTTTTTTCTTCTTAGGACTCTTTGTTAGTTTTTTTTTTTTTTTTTTAGAATATCTTTTTTTAGGGCTAACTATGAATTTATTAGTGTTTGATTTTGTCAGAATTATGGGTTTTCAGATTTTTGTGGTGGGGGGGGGGGGGGAGGGTGTGTTGTCAAAATCATATTTTTCAACGCTATGAATTAGTCAAAATTCTACCCATATTTTTTCAGGTTCATGATTTTGTCACAGTTTCATTTTGTCAAGATTCTTATTTTTAGAACCACAATGACTAAGTCCAATTAATTTTTTGTCCCATTTCCATTTTTTCAGGTTCATTAGACTGTCAAAATTTCATTTTGTCTCATCTCAATACCATTTTAAAAGCTGTGACTTTGCAGAGTAATTCTTTGTCAGAATTTTTTCCATGCCTTGTTATAATTTTGTCAAAATTTTGAATTTGTCAGAATTTTTTTTTCATTTTCAGGGTTATGGTTTTCTCAGGATTTCATTCGGTCAGAATTCTATTTTTTCAGAATGATGAATTTGTTGGATTCTTCTGGTATTTTTTAGGTCCAAGAATTTTGTCGAAGCTAAATACTTTGTCAGAATTTCATTATTTTGGGGCTATGACTATGTCAGAGTTATATTTTTCAGGTTCATGACTTTGTCAGAGTTGTTGTTTGTTTGGTTTTTTTTTTGTTGGTTTTTTTGTCAAAAGTTTGAGTTTTTTTTTTGTTAGAATTCTATTTCTCAGGGTCAAGTTTGATTTTGTAATAAACATTTTCTTGGTCAAAATTATTATTTTTTTTAGGGTTGTGTCATGATCAGAACTTTGTTTTGTCAGAATTTCATTTTCTCAGAGCTAAATACAGATTTATCAGGGTTACATTTTGTGGGAATTATGGATTTTTCGGGGTTACTTTTTTTAGGATTGCATTTTGTCGATTTATGAATCTTTCAGAATTTTATTTTTTCAAGTTTGTGAATATTTGTCTATTATATATAAGGGCTATGGTTTCGTCAGAATTTCATTCGGTCGAAATTCTATTTTTAAAATTTCTGAATTTTTTCAGAGATTCATTTTACCAGGAAAATGACTTTGTCAGAGTTTCATCTTGTCAGGATCATAACTTTGTTAGAGTGTCATGCGGTTAGTACTTATTTCATTTTTTCAGGTGCAAAGAGCTATGATGACTTCTTCAGGGTGATTTTTTGTCAAAGTTCTGTTTTTCAGGGATATGACTTTGTCAGCGTTTTTTTTTGTTGTAACAATTGGGTATGATGAGTTGAAAATTTTGATTTTTCAAGTTACATTTTTCAGAATCATAATTCTGCCAGATTACATTTTTTATTTGAAAATGATTGCTCGTAAATTTTGTTTTTAAAAATGATTTCCTAATTCATCGTTGTGCTTGTATTTTTATACCAAATTTTTCAGCAACAGTTTTTTTTTATTATTCTGTACTTGAACATACCAGTAGGTATATATTTTCAAAAATACCAATTTTTAAATTTTGGTTTTTAATTAATTTTCTTAAACCATATTCATGTTTTTTTTTTTTTTTTTTTTTTTTTAAAGAAAGAAAGAAAATTAACTATTGTTGATTTAAAAAAAGTGAATTTTTTAACGTCTGTTTCTAAAGATAGGTATATTTTATTGCTATTGGATTGGAAAGTGGCCATTTGTGAAGTTGTGCGTTGTGTGAACTTTTTTCGAAAGAACTATATAAAATCAAGATCTACTTTTTTAAAAGCAATTTTGAATTTTTTTCGGTAACATTCCCCCTCCATTTTTCAAAAAAATTCTTTGAAGCTGTTTTTTTTTTCAAAAATTGTATTTTCAAGATTCTATTCTCGAATGATGATTCTACATTGAATTTTTTAATAATATTGTTTTAAAATTATGCTCAAAATTTTTTCTTTGCTCATTATTCTTCAAAAGTAGACATTGGTATTTTCAAATTTCATTTTTAGGACTTTTTTAAAAAAATTGGTTAAAAATTTTTGAAGAGATAGAAAAATACCTAAATTTCTAAAATATTATTTTTTTTTCAATTTTTTTTAAATCATTATTTTCAAAAATTGAAGGTATGATTTTTGAGTAGGTTAAAAATCCCCCCCCCCCCACCATATCGTCACCAAAGATTTTTTTGAAATTCCATGTGTGCAGTAGTGGTGTTGCGTGCACCAATTTGTAGGTAGGTATAATTTTGCACTTCCCAGTGCACCTCTTTTTTAAAAAAAATTTTTATGCCATTTCAAGAATGATTCTGGTCTTTTCTCATGTTCAAGATTATTACTTGTATTTTCTTTGTTCGAGATTTTACATTTTACTTCATTTTGAATTATTGCAAGAGACTTCGTCTTCAATACACGTCCATAGGAATCAGTAAAATTCTCCATATGACTCACACCATAAGACTAGACTTCTTCCTAGTATAGCAATCAATAGCATGAAAAAGCTCAATGAAACTATAGTACCTAAACCTCCTTTCAGTACCGATAGAATTACATGCAAGCTTTATGTTATGAATGGAACCCTGCCACTTGCCACTTGCCCTCGCTCACACCTAAAGACTCATCTTCTTTAGCATAATATAAGATACGAGTCCATATAAACCTGCCAATATACGTACGTATACTCGTATCCGAACTATTTTATATGACGAGGCAATAAAGTAACCACTCTGGAGAATATATAAGGCGATGTGATTGGATATTAGACCAGGAAAGGCTACCTGCTGCGATGGCAATCGCCACTGCTCGACCGTTTTATCGATTTTTTAAAATATTAATGCGGAATAAATGTCGCTAGGCTAAGATTTGCTCGCGATTACGACGTTAAAATTTTTACGACGTTGCGAGATAGGCGAAGATGATTCTTAAGGAGCTGGGCGAATACGATCTGCGGCATTTGCAGAGTTATGGGAGTTGGCGCGAAAATCTCTCGAATAAAGATATCTCGTATGCGAGGAGTAAATTACGTACCTGAGTTTCTGTTAAACTTAATGACTGAGCCAGCTGTTTTCTTTCAGCTCCGACCACGTAGTGATTTTTTTCAAAAGCATGTTCTAATTTCAATAATTGACTAGGACTAAAAGCAGTTCGTATCCTTTTTGGTTTTCTGAATGGTTGAAGTAGAAAGCCTGGGATATCTGGACCTGAGAACAAGTGGGAAAAAAATTATTTATTACGTTTGGATGATTATAGTATGACCTAAAGATAGCTGAGGTTTGAAGACAACATTTTTTTTAGATTTTTTTGGTGTTTTTTTTTTTTTTTTTTGTTATGATTAGATAAATTTATTAACTTATTTGATTAATAGAGTGAACCATATTATCGCGTATTATATCCATAAATTTAGGCAACAGGCGCCAATTTTATAATTTGTACGTCTGTATACCGAAAGTAGCAATATTTCAGACGAATTTCCATACATTTAATCGTACGTATGTTTATTTTAAAATTATATCTAATTGAAAACACGCCGCATGGCGTTGATACGCTGCCGCGGTTATGTAATTATTCCTAAAGAGTTTAATTCTACATGTTTAACACGATGTTATTTCTAAATACTCTGTAATTAGTCGAGCAGGCGAACGTATATTTGAAGAATGAACATTCGCTGACCAAAAAAAAAAAAAACTTCTCGATGTGAAATTTTAATAAATAGGTGTATCCTATACACCTGCGTTCACGTATTTCTTTCCAGTTCCTCTGTCTTTTTTTCCTGACCCTCCTCATCACTCCTCAGTCACTCTTTCTCTGCCATTCACGTACATTGTGTCAGCACTGATTAAGATAAACCCGAATCAGAAGTGTTTCTAACAATGACTACTCTGTTGTTACGTTACAGTGGTTATTATATGTAATTTTTTTTTCCCCTTCTTCCTCCTTTGTACAGGTTCTCTCTCTCTCCATGTAAGATAGAGCCAGGAGAGAGTGAGAGAGTGAGGCTATATAATATATGATAATAAATTCGAGGCTCTCTTCGGAGACTGCCCCGATGCATGGAAACTTTGTATATCGCGATGACACTCTTGAAAACTGATAAGGCTAATTTTGTTCGTCGTATTCGTTTAGCATAAAATCAAACTACACGTTTTTTTTTCTCCTCTTCTTCATTTTATTATAAGTATACCTTAAACCTATCTCTCTGCGCTATAGACGTAGACGTGGACGTGGTGTAGATTATATTATGTTAAATTATGGTGATTTAAATATTGTATCGTGTATCTAATTCTATCTATTTCATTAGTGACCATAATATGCTCCTAAACATTGGCACAGTGGTCTTATTGTTTACGAGGTATCTTTGTGTATTGATCGTAATAAGATCTGGTTCAATTTTACACCTCTATATGGTCTAGATTTATCTGGGGTCATGGATTCGCGAATATTATTGCGTAGAAGTCGAACATAGAGACAAATGTACGAGAGACGATCGAAATAGCAACATGCTTTGTGGATTATTATTATTGTTTTGTCTCGGAATAATATGTCTTCGTTTGTTGTGGTTTCTTTTTTTTTTTTTTTCTTTTTTTGGCCTTGGTGTACAAGAAATCATCACAGCTGGGGTTTTCTCTTCTTGTTCAATGAAAGGGTTAATAATGTAAAACACGTGTAGATAAATAGGTATTGTAATCTATAAATGAAAGATTTTCATTCATGGGATGATCGGATGCTGTATGAATGACTAAAGGTTGCAATGGGTTTAGATTTTTGTTTATTTGTACTTTAATTCTTGTCACCGTAGAAGGAAGATGAGAATCTGGAGGTGTTTGATGACTGATGAGGTATCCGGGTTAATTTTTTTGTTTTACATATTGATTTTGATGCTGCTTTTAATTTTGAATTCATATTTCTACGTAAATGCTGTTTAGGGAAGGGGTAGGGGGAAATATGAATGGATCTGTAGACAAAAATTGGAATTGGAATTTAGAATTAGTGTTAATTAAGAAACTTATTTCAAGAAACGTATCAGAAAAAAAAAATTAAAAATCTAATTTGCGAAAAGAAATTTAAAAATATTATCCTCAAAAATAAATTTAAAAATAAATCTAGGCAAATGAAAAAATATTGATAGATAATTTTGAGAATTGAAAAAAAAAAATGATTCTTGTAAAGTAATTGATTTTGAGAAGTGCTACGTAATGCAAATTACAAAAAATAACTGAAAAATCAATTTTTAAAACAACTTATTTTTTACAAAGAAAAAAGAAATCCCAAGTATTAGGTAATAATAATAGAATGGAAAAATAATTTTTGAAGAGAAATTAAATTTGAAAAATTTGATTGTTGAAAAATAAATATGAAAAAATATCTTATTCTAAATACCTAGTTTTAATTGAAAAATTGAAAAAAAAATTATTGAAACGTCTAATTTTTGAAGAAAAATGAAGTAGTTGAACCCGATTTACTTATAAAAAATCGACTTTTAAAAAAATGATTAGAATTTTTTTTTTATTCTAATTAGTTAAAAGTCCAATTTTTCTCATTTCTGAAAAGTTGATACCCAATCAAATCGATAAATTGAAAACATTGATTTCTAAAATAATTTATTTTTGAAAAAAAAAACACTAAAAATATGTAAAATAATTATTCAATCTTGAAGAAAAATTAAAAAACTTGTTTAAAAAAAAAAAATGAAGAAATCTGTTTGAATTTTTTTTTTTAATTTGCAAATTAAAATTCAAAAAAAAATTAATTTAAAATAAATTATTTTGAAAAAATGAATAGATGCCCAACTTCTCATTTTTTGAAAAATCGAAAATTGAAAAAATTGGAAAATTAAATAGCTGAATTTTGAAATTTATGTGATTCAAATTGAATTTTTTATCATAAAACAATTCATTTTTGAAAAAAATGCAAGATTGTTTTTTTTTGTTAATATTTGAAAAACAAAATGTTAAAGGCTAATTTTTCTGATTTTGAACTGTATTGATACAGTTTGGCAATGAACTTGATAAAATGAAAAAATTATTCTTAAAATAGGTAGCTTTCTTTTGAAAAGAAAGAAACATTGAAAAATAGAAAAAACTAAAATATTTCTCCACCTATAGGGACTTCCAATCACGTGATTTTTTTTGTTTGTTTACATATTTTCGCTGGTAGGAATTTTTCATCAATTTTCCCAAAACGTCGATGTTTCATTTGGAAGCTCTAGTACGTATAAATAAGTATCGTCGAAATTTTGATAACCAATTTCATGCCAATTTCCTACCATCGAGAAATTTGACGTCACTTTCGGAAGTCCCTAGAAAATGAGAAATGTTTTCTATTCGGACCCCAAAAATAAAAACGAGGTATGAGTGAAATTTATTACCTATTCCTAGAGAATTCTGATATTTTCTCTCTAGATTAATTTGAGAAATATTTTCAGTTCAATAAAATTAAGTTGGTAATTAATTTTTTTATTTCGAAGAATTTCAGAAATATTTTGTTGTAACTACAAACAAATTGAAAAATTATTTTCTCCGAAAAAAGTGTAGGCCTAAAAGATTTTTTTTTTTCAAAAAAATTGGAAGTTTTTCTTCAAAAATTTAAGAAATATTTTTACTCTAAAAAGTTGGGACAAAATAATCGAGATTGTTAAACATCAACAACAATAAATTTTTCCTCTATTTTAAGAAGGATTTTTTTCCGAAAAATTGAAAGATTTATTTTCTACAAAAATTTTATGAATATTTCGCAATCCTTCAGGGAAATTTGAAAAAAAAAATCTTCAAAAATTTACATTTTTCTTTGGAAAAAAAATGATATTTTTTTTTTTTTGAACTTTTTTTTTAGGAAAAATTGAGGTAACTTACTTATTTCAATAAAATTCATAAAATTTTTATGAAAAAATTAGGCTGTGCTGAAGAAAACTTGGCACAACCTACAGTTAAGTACTTCAGTGATGCCTATGCAAACAATTTTATTCAAAAAATATATATAATATATAGTTTTAAACATCACAATTTGGTAGGTGGTAGGTATTTAAAAATGTTTCCAAATTCCTTTTTTTACTACAATTTTTTCGAATAATTTTAATTTTTTTTTTCATTCATTATAAAATTTACAATTTAGAAAATTTTCCAATTTCTTTTTTTTTCGCCTACAATTTTATTATCGAATAATTTTAATTTTTTTCACTCATTATCAGCTTCACAATTTAGAAAATTTTCCTATCATTTTTTTTCTCCTACAGTTTTATCGATTATATTTTCATCTTTTTTTACATTCAAAGTAGAAAAATAAAACACCACCGACCTACTACCTATATCAACTCACAGCCACCTTTTCCCTCAATTTCAAACCCCCTCCACCCACCCCCATAAATAATTCCGCAACCCTGAAATTTATAGTCATTTCCTATTTATTATTTAATTTATTCAACCAACGTTTCGAATCAAAACAGATAAATTTTTCTCCTCGTACCTCATTCTCAACAATAATTAATCAACTTGCAAAAAACCACACGTCACCTATATGACCTAAGCATGCAGGACACAGAGGCACACCAGGCCAATAGCCATTCGCCAGGTAGCGTACCAATTAACACATGCGCTTATCAATTCAGCTCGTTTGCCAAATGTACTCTCGTCGTTGCTGTCATAGAAAAAAAAGAGGAGAGGAGAGGGTGAAGTACAAGGGGTCTAGTATATACGGTTACCTACCGATAAAGTCCATAGCTTTGTTGTTGAGGTTAATTGATTTCAACGGTTTTTTAATAAGCTTATTATACTATCTTATATTGTTGTATAAACGGTACGTCGAAGGCGTGTTTTTATATAGATACCGCCGCCGTCGTCGTCGTTGCTGCCGTGTAGAGCTCGTATAGATACAGTGGATTTAAAATGTTCATACATAGAGAAAGAGAGACTTGCGAGAGAATTACATTAAAAGAAAGGCGTGGCATGGATGTGTTTTCAATCCACCGTGCTAATGTGGAAATTAAATTATACACGGATGAAAACAAAAGGATTTCGAGGTATATTTATGTACAGGGTGTCCCAGTACGCAGAGTAAAAAGACTTCAGATTTGAATAGGTACAATCGAGTACCACTAACAAAAAACTTTATGTACATATTGAAAATGGGTTTTAAAAAATGCATAAAATATAGGTACCTACTTACATAATTATACATGGTGAATTTCAAATTTTCCTTAAATTTAATTTCTTTGAAAAAATTGCTCAAAAATTATTTTTATCATTATTCGGGTCCATTGTGTGAGGTTCTGATCAAATTTTTTGTATTTTTCAATTATTTCCAATTTTGGAAAAAATTGATTTTGTCGTGTGGTAAATTAAATTTAATTTGTTTAAAAAAATTACTCAAAATTTTTTTTCTCATTAGTCGGGTTCATTGTGAGAGATTCTGATGAAAAAATTTAAAATTTTTCAATTATTCCCATTTTGGAAAAAAATTAATTTCACATAGTGAATTTCAAATTTTCCTTAAATGTAATTTCTTTGAAAAAATTTCTCAAATATTTTTTTCTCTCATTATTCGGGTCTATTCTGAGAGGTTCTGATGAAAAAATTTGGAATTTTTCAATTATTCCCATTTTTGAAAAAAAATGATTTTGCCATGATTACATACTTAGTGAATTTCATATTTTCCTTAAATTTAATTTCTTTGAAAAAGTTGCTATAGAACATTACTTGTGTCTGAATTTTGTCGACATAAATTTCGATGTCAACAATTGCTACACGGGTAGTGATTTCTTTAAAAAAAAAATTAATTTTCTTGAATTTTTTTTTTTTTTTGAGGGGGAAGGAAACCTATATAGTTTCTTTTGAAAAAAAATCCCCATTTCTTGGAATTAAAAAAAAATTGTTACAAAAATTTTTTAAATTGTTTTGGAATAAAAAACATTTTCACGCCAATAGTCTCAGGTATATTGCTGTACAAAGCGTTAAAAAAATTCCCAATTTTTTTGAAGCAAAAATATTTTTAAAACTTGTGCGAAAAAATTCTGGATTAAAAAAAAATCAAAAATCTGAATTTTATCGTTTTGGAATTGAATAGTTTTGAAGTAAAAATGCTTTACGAACCGTATTAGCGTAGGTATAAAATCTCAATTTTTGGAATTTTTTTTCGATTTTCTGAAAAATGAAAATATTTTTATTTTTTTGGGAGTAGGTCTCTGTTTTTTGGAGAAAAATTCTCATTTAAAAAAAATCAAAAATCTGAATTTTATCGTTTTGGAATTTAGGTAATAGTTTTGAAGTGAAAATAGATAATTTTCGAACCCTATTAGAGTATGGTAAGTATAAAATCTCAATTTTTTGATTTTTTTTTTCAATTTTCTGAAAAATAAAAATATTTTAATTTTTTTGGGAGGAGGGTCTCTGTTTTTTGGAGAAAAAACTCCTCATTTTTGGGAATGTATAAAAAAAATTAAAACGAATTTTTTGGTTCAAAAATTTTTAAAAATTGTTTTGGAATAAAAAAAAAATACTCAATTTTTTTGAAATAGAGAAATCTCAAATCTTCCGGAGTAGCGAGAAGAAATTTTTTCGGAGGAAGAAATTTCAGGTTTTTTTGTTATAAAATTTTCTTATGTGAAGATATTTTTTTAAATGTCTGTGAAAAAGTTTTTCAATTTTTTCTTTGTAAAGAAATAAAATTCGTTTCATTTTCGAAAATACACTGGGATTTTTTTCGAACAATTATTTTACAAATTCTTCTAAAATAAAAAAGAATCCCAATTTCTTTTTTCTTAGATAGTAAAATAACTGAATAAAGTACCTATTTTCTAAGCTTTGGGACGAAAAAAAACATACGAGTAGACAAAATGTTTTTCTGTTGAAGAAGTTGTTAAAAAAAATTTTTAGGAGACTTTTTTGGGTGAAAATTGTTTGTTTCTTTCCAGGAAAAAAATCATTCTCACATTACAACATGAAAACAATTTCAAGCATCCAATTTTTAGGAAAGAAATCGAATTACACCCTTGAAAATTCCAAGTATTCATTTTATTTTTGTTTTTGAAATTTTATAGAGATTGTAGTTTAAAATTTGAATAAAAAATTTTTTGATTACAAAAGAATAGGTGGTCTCGGAGAACATAGGCATAACTTAAGGGGTTCAAAGGGCATTCGCCTCCTTCGTCAATAATTTGTTTAATAGCTATTTACCACAAAATATTGGGGAAAATGAGGGGAAATTTCTCCCATATTTTTTTTAAGGTACACTTATGCTGGAGGGAGATTTGGGGATTTTTAATTTTTTTCCATGAAAAAGTCATGAATTTTCAAAAAAAAAAAAAAAAGTTAAACATCCTATTATCCAAAATTGGTGTGGAGGGAGGGGTCTAATCGAAATTTTTGTAATAACCAAAATTATTGCTAAAACTGCAAGCTACAACTTTGGTTTTAAAATTTTTTCAATTGAGCCTCTTACCTCCCCCCTGTTGTTAATAATGTATTTTGAATAAGTTGTATTATACAAAATTGGTGGTGACTAAGGAGGGAAGGGTTCAATCGAAATTTTTGTAATAACCAATATTATTTCTGCTTTTGTTGCAAACACTTTTTAATTTTTACGAGCAACTTTACGAAAAAAAAAATCTTTCTTCAATTTGTTTGGACAAATGGCATAATTTTACCGTTACGTGGCCCCTTCAAAATCAAGAAAGGCGCCTGGTATACATAAAGTTTTTTGTTACTGCGGCAGTCAGTTATACCCAAATCTCAAATCTGGTTACTCTGAACCCCCTGTATATGAGGTGGAAAAAATATCATGATGCATTGGTCTCTGGTATGGTATAGTTAGTTAGATATAGTGTTGGTTGAAAGATTTTTTGAGACTGTATCTATACAGAAGGAATGATTCAGTAGGTTTATAGGTTCTGATGTATCTACCTATGGAAGATAGTGCTGTGAGAGTGAGAGAGAGAGAGAGTAGTTGAGTTTCGAATTTTTATATATTGTATAACTAGTTAAACGTTTCATTTGACATGTTAGATTACGCTAAAGGCAAAGGAGTCGAAGGTAGAATTACATATTTATTCTTGGAAAGAAAAAAAAAATCAACTTACACAGCATTGAACTATAAGGTAAGATAGAATGAAAAAAAAAATCCGTTCTCGCAACAAATTTTGTATTAGTGTAGCGAAGTGGGCGTTACGAGGCGCATAAATAAAACGCTCATTAATTTAGGAAGTTCTTATTTGAAAACGTTAATTACTGTTTTGACGTGTACAAACGAATAAATGATGCTTAATAATAGCGTTCGGTAACAACTGGGCGGCCAGGTTGCCCAGCTCATAGTACAGACTATGATAACAAATGGATCTAAATAGGCCTTATATGGCGTAATATTCATCCATCCGATGGAATGTGCAACCAAGCGTTTTTCTTCAGATTAAAATCATTAGCTAAGTACAGGCTTCGGTCTGCGATGATATTGCCTCTGCTTCTCGTCGAGATGGGAAATTCTTAATACATTGACAAAAATTCCTGCCTGGCTTAATTGACTCATTTATTCCAGGCTGGCTTAGGTAATTTTTCTCGATTTTTTTCCCTTTTTGGAGGAGTGTGTGAGAGGGCCTAGTTAGTATAATGCCTAATGTTTTATTCAATCTGTATATATGGCAAATTACTCAGACCCTTAATCAAAAAACTAGCTGAAATGATTATACCTCAATTAGGCCGATACATTGTATAGTGAAGAAAAAAAAAACTTTCTACAAATATGGTAGGCCTGGCCATTGCGTACTTGTTTCACTTTACTCTCGCGTATAATGACTTAATTTTGTAAATTAATTTCATATACGCGAGCTATATAGTAAGTATAATCCGTTTAAAGTCGCCCACCTTTTCGAGCCTTGGGCAAGCGAGTCTGTATTAGCCTCATTAAATAATGATACGCCGCATTAATAATAATAAATTTTTCAAACGTCCGTGTATTGTTATAATACTCATACAAAGTCAACACCCGTTATTGTATAGTATATCTAGGACTAGGTACTTTGGTTATTGTGTTGTTGAAGATTTTTTTTTTTTTAGTGGAAAAAAAAATCTTCCGAAAGTTAAGCCGAGGTATAATAATTATGGCCGCTCTCATTAATCCATTTTGGACCATTTGCCATAGGCTGCTATATGATGGATGGGTTATACCTACGTTTCAGGGTCGTTAGCGTTAGCGAAAATTATATAGTTACGATGGGTTCACCTATGGTGAGATTTCCTGGGTGCTGTATTGCGTTTTTTTTTGGTAACGAGATTGACTCGACTGCGATGTGGATATGGTGTGGGTAAGGTTTTCCTTTCTTGTAATTCGAAGCGAGAAATCGGAGCTGTCAAGTGGGGCTCGGATGAAACGTGGAAGCCCACGTGTGAATGGAGACTCGTGCGGATGGAGGAGGTGATAATAAGATTATGGTTTTAGGTCTGCATTAATGATATCTTCGACGTGTTTTGGCAATTGGAACTTGGAAGAATGGTGATTGAGTTGAGATAAATATTTGGGGTGAGGGGAAAGGCAAGGGTAATGGTAAAAAATCTTTTTAGAGTGTTTTTGTGGTCTCATTTAATTTTTTCAATTTTTTATTTTTTTATTTTATAAATTAGTGGTTGAACAAATTTTGAAGAAGTTTCAAAAAACGATGATATGCAATTTTTTATCAATATTTGGAACTTTACCCCTGTAATACTATTCAGAATTTCAGTTTTGAGCATTATATAAACATTGAACACATGAAATTTTGATATCGAAAGATTTTTTCAGAAAAATGCTCCCTTGCCAAAAAATTCATCTTGGAAAAAAAATTGTCAAGAGAAATTCCTCAATAAACCACAGATTATTTAGGAAAAAATTAAAAAGAAAAAACCCACCTAGAGGTATAACAAAATATCTCACTGGAAAAAAATCTCCATTACAAAATATCCAATCAGAAAAAATAAGAAATTCTCACAATGCTGCTTAAACCCTTTTTTGGAAATTGGACATGAGAATTTTTTTCAAATTGGCTTTAAAAAATAAAAGTCTTCAAACATTTGAAAAACATTTTTTCCCAAAAAATTGAGATTAAGTAGGTAAGATATTTTTCTCTCTCAAAAAAAAAAAAAAAAAAAACATAATTTTTTCTCTTAAAATTAGAAATTTCATCCCAAACAAAGAAGAAATTTTTTTCTTTCAAAAAACTGAAGATTTTTTTCTTCACTATTTTTTTCTCCAAAAATTTGAGAAATATTTTTACTTTACTTATAAAAATTGAAAATTTTTCGTGTTCAGAGTTTTTTTTCTCAAAACATTGAGAATAATTTTTGAAAAATCTTCAAAAATGAGAGATTTCATTTTAAACAGAAAAACAGCTCTAAAATATTTGACAATAATCATTCAAGATTATTTTCTCAAAAAAACGCACTATTTTTTCTCATAAAAATACTAGGTTTCAATGTTTCATTCTAAACAAAAATTGAGATTTTTTTCCTAGGTACATAAAAAATGTACCTAAATACCTTTAAAAAAATTTTAAAAATAAAAAAATTGAAAATTTTCTTTTATTACTTTTTTTTTCAAAAAATTGAACGATTTTTTATTTAGAAATTTGATTTGAGAACGTATTATTTTAGAAAAACTGGGAAATTTTCTTCTCAAAGTCAAAATTTTATTTTTTTAAAATTATAGCTTTCTTTAAAAATATTTTTTCTATTTTCTTTCATGAACATTGAAATTTTTTTCTTCAAATTTTGGTAAAATGGATCATAGTTACTGTACTTGAATTTTTCGAAGTTTTTTTTATTTTTCACGAACCATAACGCATAATTTTTATTCGTATCGGCTAAATTCGAACACTAACACTGGCATTATAAAAGTTTTTTAGAGATCTAATTTCAAAAAGTCATTTCAAATTTTTAATTCAACTTCAAGATTTGAGAATTATTCAATTTCAACTAAAAGTTTAATTTTTTAACAATTTTTCCCAATTTCAAAAAAAAAGTAGCTGATTTTTTCAAAATAAAAAAATCAGCTAATTAGGTGAATTTTAAAAATGGAAAGCTTTATCTATCTAATTTTGAAAATTCTCCACACTTGAAATTTATGATAATTTATTTATTTTAAAAACATTAGGTAGGTAGGTAGGTAGGTAATTTGAATAGAAAATTACCCCAATTTTTAAAATTTTGCCTAATTTGAAAAATTGACTGCAAGTTTTGCTGAAATTGTCAACATTTATTAAAATTAAAAACTACCCATTTTTTTTCTTCAAAATTATGAATTTTTGGCATAACTATTTTAAAGATTCTGAAGATTGACTGCATACTGCATTGAAAAAATTGACATATTTTTTAAATAGTAAAAATTTACGAAAATTATTTTTAAACAATTAAATACCTAATTCAAAATTCAATTTCAATAAAATGTCAAGTTTTTATAAAATTTTAATTATAGGTACCTAGAAGTTATTTTATTTTAAAATTTAAAAATGGGAAAATTTTGGAATATAAGTATTTATCAAACTTGAAAAATTTGCAATTTCGCAGAATTTAAACATTAAAAAAAAATTAAATGTAAGAAGTTATCGAATTTAAAATTATTGTTACTGATTTTGTGAGTTTGAGAAAAATCTATCAAATTTTGAAAATTTACTTTTAAAAAGTATTATAGGCCTAACAATTTCACTGAATTTAAAAAACTCAGTCAACTGCAAAAATCGTAAAAATCACATTTTTTAAGACAGTTGCTGGCGTTGCTGCGCCTAAAATTTAAATTCTTCATTCATAATTATACAAGCCACGTCTACTGCTTGAATTTTCTTTCCTTTTTGGATAAATTTATTTCGATGAAAGTACCATGAGCATATTTTTTTTTTTGGAATCGAAAAATTCGAAATTATTTAATGTTACCTAATTAATCACTTTGAAAATTCTCAAAAAGTTGAAAAAATTGAAATTAGAAGTTTGAAGTGATTTTTTTTTTTTTTTAATTTGAGAATCTCGTAATTGTTTTTCAAAATTCTATAAAAGGAGCTATGGAAAAAATTTTAGAATCTAAAAATTTCATAATCAAATATATAGTAGGTACTATTACCTGCCTATGTAAGTAGGTAGTTAGTTATGTATTTTGATAAAAATTTAATCTCTGAAAACTTAAAGTAACGCACTTGAAAAAATTTTTTTTTCCTTTTTTAAATCAAGTGACGTTTTTTTAAAAAAAAATTTAGGACATTAAAAATTTTGAATTTTAGTGGTACCAATCATGAACAATTTTTGAAAATGATATTTTTCAAATATTTTAGATCTGAGGGTACTTAATATAATTAAACTGACAAAAATTAAGTATACTCAAATACCTATATCTTATCTGTTCTATCCTTATTTCTGTTTACAGACTTCCTGTTGCAACCAGTTGAATTTCCAATGCCAACTTTAAATATTTGGTGAGTAATTTTTATGCAAAAATAAATAATATTTTTCAGTATTATTTTATTCCTACTACAAATGCAAAAAAATTGTTATACGAGTATTTTTCGTAAATTTTTTTTCCTCACTTGACCCTTTAAAAATATCTACGTTGGTATTCCAAAAATGACATTTCTTTCTGTCTTTGGATATTTTTTATTCTCTTTTTAATGCACGTCCCTATACCTAATATCAGCATGAAAACTCATGCAATCCTCAAGCACGTCACCGATCTACCTACACATTGTGCAAATGACGTCTGTATTAGAACATTGTCTCACGTCTCACATTAGCTTATCGTTTTGCCGCCATCTTGAGTACGTTTTTTGAGGGGCTTTTGATTGTATTTTTTATTCTATGTATACTCGTAGTACGATAGGTATTCATTTTAATTTTGGGGTGAAAACGTTTTCCCCTTCAAACCCTGTTTTTTTTTTTTTTTGGAATCAGTGTGTCTGTTATCCTTGATTAATTTAGATGTAGTTGATTCAAATCGACGTAATATTATTTGAATTTAGGCTTGGCCTACGATATTCGTATAATTTTTCTAAGGTTACAACGATAAAAAATTTCAGGGTGGGGAATTCTCTCATTATGCCCATTACTCGTGATGGAATCCCTCCCTAGTTGAATTTTCGATTAATTCTGACATCTATATTAAAACCAATCGAGTATGAAAAATTATCCTGGTACTTCTAAATAAACGAGTATTTAAGGATGGAAGAAGAAAAAAAAATCCAGCTTATAAATCAAATCGATTGGTCGTAGTTGTATTTCGATTAACACGAGATGGTATTTAAAAAACCACACAAGACAAAGAAGGTGGCAGACCGAGGTGCAAGGAGGGAACAAATTAAAAAATCGACGTGTTTAATAGGTAATATCGCCGCGTGTATAGTTAACTTCCCTTTATAAGAAGTTACAGGTTTATTCGTATTTACTTAACAGATTACGCGATCGGAATTAATATAACTTTGTAATATCATATACAGAGTATAATCAGCTAAAATCGATTAAGTTAGTATCGAATACGAGACAAAAGGGAACCGAGGTAAATGAATATTTAATAAACGATCAACGAGTAATATGGTGAGTGAAGACTGCGAAGAGATGGAGAGATGGTAAATCAGTTTGAATGAGGTTTTTATAGGTAGCCTGCGAAGTATAAACCATGGATCATGGAACGTTTATAAGATATCGACGCGAGATGATTAGGATTAGGTCGCGCGCTTTCACCTCTCTTCAAGTCTCTGGAGATGATTAAAATTCCATAATTGGACCTCCTCTGATCGTCTGGAGATGGCAATCGTTCACATGTGAGACATACGATAAAAATCGTGGACAACAAGTGGGAAGATTTTGGTGGCTGAATCGATCGATGGTCGAGAATGGAAACCGTGTATGTTGATTTTTTTTTTTACCAAATCGTGAAGAAAGATCCATATAAGATAGTTTAATGACGGCTAATTTGTACCCGTTGTAAACCGCCCATTCGCCTAAAGATAGCCCGAAATATGTTGTTGGGATCTCTTCTCCTGCCTTGCTGTCTTCCTGCGATCTCGTCGAGATGTTTGGTTCAAAAAGAGCTACATCATTAAGAAGAGGGCTTAACGTAAAGTGAGCCATTTTCTATTTGCTCTGTACTACGTCCAGATAATTACTTCATTTTGATGATTTGATGAAGCTCTTCGTATCACATTATCGGCTTAATTTTCCAACTAGTGCAAACAACATAATTACCAAAGTGGTCTGCAGAGAGAAGATGACCGGGGTCGTAATATATCGCAGGGTAATCTGAACTGGGCTGGGCTCATGGGCTGAGAAGCACTGATTGCTGCAGTTTAATAAATGATAATGAGATAATCTGGTCGAGGTTTTGGTTTTTTTTTTTTTTTTTTTTTGGTGAACTGTAAAGTATCAAAGAGATGAATTTCGGTTTTCGGTGTAATATTCTCCATTGGCCTAGACGAGGTAAGGTAGAAAAAGAAGAAAAAGAAACTGTTGGCATGATGTACTCTGCTCGGTCTCTCTTTAGAGTTGATCAGTGTACTACCTAATCAGAGATATGATAAATAGATTCTAGTTAAAATCGCATTATTGCTCCTCTTAATGATGTATATAGTGGTTTGGTTCGCTTTGCTGCCCTATACTCGATGAGATATATGCGCAAGCTTCGTGTCGAATTTGTTAAACAGACGTTGGTGATACGAAACCAGTTCCACCGTATTTGATGGATAATGGTTTGACTTGCATGGTGCAGTGAGAATGAGGTGGAAATATATCTATGTAGATTTTATATTAATAAACTGTACCGTTGAAAGAGTGTCTCAAAGATGCATGTACTTGATGTCTGTGGTATTGATGAAGATGGTTGCTTGGTTGGTGCAGAAAAGATTTAGGTTTTGTGGCGAAAGTTTCGCTAGTATTGTGAAATATTGACTTTAGGGTCGAACAGATCGAATGACTGGATTTGACTGAAGAAGGTTAAAATGAAATTTTTTTGGTGGCCCCTTTAGCAGTGTGATTTCAACGAGGAGTTGGTTGGAAATTAAATTGCAAAAGATTTCACTTGTTGGAGGAACTGTACATACATATTTAGGTCTCCACTGGTACTTCTCAAAATTGCAAAAAATGAATGAAAGAACGTTGTTACAATTTTAAGAAAATTCAATTCTTGAGAGAAAATTTCAAATACCTACCTAAGTATACTCGTATTGGTTCATTTTTTTTGCATATTTTTTTTTTGATCTTGAAGGACAAAATTTCAAAAAAAAAGAAACTTTTTTTTAATTAGCAAAGAATTGGAATTTTTACAAAAATATAGTAGATACCTATATCCATTTTGAAAATTATTTTTAACAAAATTTTAAAAAAAATGTGTTTCTAAAAAAATAGGAAAAATTGTGGTTTCAACCGATCTGATTGTTATTGTTTTTTTTTTTTGTTTTTTTTTGGCGGGGGGATGTAAAATTGTATTTTTATAAAAATCTAAAATAAATTTCAATGATTTCAAGGTATGTCCCAGCACTCAAGTTGGTATGTGTTTTTAAAACAGGGGTGATTTTTTTTTTTTAATTTTGTTTTAACGATAAAAAATTGAAAAATTGTTTTTAAACAAAATGTTGGTTTGTGAATATTGTTTTTAAAGAAATTTAAATAGATAGGTAGTTTGTTAACATAAAAGTACGATAAGCTGAGTTTTCAAAAGAAAATTTCTAAATTTAATTGGTTTTGGTTTAAAATAAAAAAATTCTTCATTTTTTTCAATTGATTATTTTTTTGTTCAAGCTTGAAAAATTGATTTTTTAAATTCTAATTTCATTCTTCAAAAAACTAAATTTTTAAATTTAAGTAGATAACTAATTCATTTTTTTCATGTCGCTAAGAAATCAAATTTTTGAATTTTCTTTTTTCAAAAATAAAATATCTTGTAAAAGAATTGCTACATAGAAATATACCTAGGTTGAATTTTCAGGGAAAGTAAACTAAGTAGATAGGTATCAATTCGAAAAAAATTATGATGAAAAATGAATTACTTTCTTATTTTTCATCAATTTAATTTCAATTTTTTTTTACACGTTTTATAATTCTTTTTACGTTCTTAAAAAATGAAATTTAGTTTCAATTCTTGATAAAAAAAACAACAACAACAACAACTGAATTTCTTGGATCTAATTTACGTTTTTTTTCCTTTGCCAATTTATTAGGATCTGTTGTGTGTGTTTTTTTTTTTACTTGAAAATGTTGAAGGCCTCGATGTCGGACGTCTTTGACTAGGTATAAATAAAAAATATATATACCTACCTATTTGGCTTAATTTGATTTGAATTAAATTTTTGAAATGTGTTTTTACAAAAATTTGAATATTTTGTGTTTAAAAAAAACATTAAATGAATTGTTTTTTTCTAGTCAAATTTAAAAAGTAAGCTTCTTCAAGAAATTTTTAAAAAATAAACTCATTATTAACAAAATTTTGTGCCTAGAAGTATTTTTACAAAACATTGTGAAAAAATTGTTTTCTTAAAAATCTTTGAAAAATTGTGTTTTTAGCAAAATTTAATTGAATTGGTAATTATTTTATTCATCCAAGTTCGGATTTTTTTCTCAAAAAAAAAAAATTAAGTAAATATCTTAGGTAAGTATTCCTATTGAATACTTACCTAGGCACTTGAATTTATTTTAGAAAACTTTTGAATAACAATGTTCGAAAATAAAAAAATTATAAAAAATTGGGTTCAACCAAATTTACTTTTATGCGGTAACAAAATTTTAAAAATTCAAATTTTTACAAAATTTTAAAAGTTGGGTTTTCAAAAAAATTGTAACTAAGTAATACCTAAAGTTTTTACAAATACATTAAAGTAACAGACTAACAGTATTTTTCCAACTTCGAAAATTTTCATTGCCAAGAAAAAATTTGACGAATTGTCTTTTTAACTAAATTCAAAGTATAATGTTGTTTAAAAAAAAAAAAAAAAAAATATTCTAAAACATTTTTGTTTGAAAATCAGCTGATTTTTGACAGAATTTTAAATAGTAGATTGTATTTTTAATAAAAAATTGTTCTCTTTTCATGCAAAATTTAAAAAAAAAAAAAAAAAAAAAACTATCGCAATATGTTGTTTGTGAGAAAGAAAAATAAAAAATAGATTTTTCAATAATTAAGATTAGAATCATTTTTTTAAGCAAAATTTTTAAAATATCTTTTGTAGAATAAATTTAAAAAAAAATTTAATGGAAAATAAATTTGAAAACGTTAAACTTTTAACAAAATTTTAAATTGAAGAATTTTTTACGAAATTGTAAAAAATTGTATTTTTGTCAAATTCAAAAAAGTTGGCTGTCATGAAAATAACTATTTTGAAAAATTGTTTTTTTCGACCACTTTTTTTCAAAAAAATGTTAGGTCGTTTGTAAATAAATTTACCTAAGTACCTATTATAAAAAAAAATTTAGTAATATACTTATCTAGTAAGTATTTTTTTTAAAATAGGAATAAGCCCAAGTTGAAGAAAGAATGTTTTTTATAATAAAAAGAAAAGAAAAGAAAAGAAAAGATTGTTGACAAAATTTAAAAAAAATAACTTTTCAAAAAGTTAAAAACTAGATTTAAAAAAAAAATTAAAATACCGAATATTGCTGTTCAATGAAATTACAAAAAAGTGTTTTTTCAATACGTAATAGGAAAAAAAATGTTTAAAAACTTGTTTTCAAATAAAATCATATTCTAGTATGATTTCGATGATTTCGGTTTTCGTTTGATTTTATAAAAAGAAGAAAGTTTATTGAAAATTGACAATTTTCCCTTGAGGCTGCACAAAATATTTTCAGTCTGAAAAATAATTTTTTGAGCTATTCTTGGAATAAATCGAAATTTTAATGTTGAAATAAGTTGATAAATAATTTTTCAATTTTATTTTTGAGAAAAAAAATATTCTTGAACCAGGAATGGAAAGTTTGGATTTCTTGAATTTTGTCTGAACGCCATTTGGAAAATTATTCTATGATGAAAATAATTAGTTACAGTATATAGAACCTCGACTATCCGAATTAATTTTTTAAAATAAAAAGAATTCTCAATTTCTTCGAAATGAAAATTTTCAATTTTTTTTTCGAGAGGGATCTTTTCATAATACCTCATTAAGAACTAAATTTTACTTTAATTTTTTTGGAGTAAAAAATTCAAGTTCTTTTAAATGAAAATATTTCGAAATTTTTTCAAATATATATTTTTTATTTTTTCGATATAGGCCTCTGGAATTTCTCATTTTTTTCAACCAAAAAAATTACTCATGTTTTAAAATGAAAACATTTATATATATTTTTTTTAAATAAAATTTTTCATGTTTTTTGAATTAATTCTTTAAACATTTTTTGAAATAAATAAATTATAAGTATTTTCTCAAAATTTTTGAGAAAAAAAATCTCTAAATTTTTTTGAGTTTATTTTTTTTCTTAGATATACCTTATTTCGCCACAACATTTCTATAACAAATCTAATACTCAGTTATAGCTTCGCACATTCAACGTTACAGCAAGACAGATTCACATTTTCGATCTTCCTACTACACACGAGGCCGGTCGTGTGTTTTGAAAAATAATTTATAAAAATTAAATCTTTACGCTGGGCGAAGACTAACACTAGTTTAGAAAAATTAAACGCCGGTATTAAATTATGAAAGGGGATAGGTCCGACATAAAAGGTATTATTAAAGAAAAACATTCCGGTCGAAATATCCTCCTCATGTAAGAGTGAGAGAGAAAAGAAGGAAGAGACGAAGATATACCAGAGGGTAAGGCTATTATAACCGTGAAGAGATTAAAAAAATGAACTAGTGTCAATCATAATTTCTAAATAGGTTGATTTTGTTATAGGCCAAGGATATAGGTACATGGAAAAATAAGGGGAGAGCGAGAGAGGTGCAGATGAGGCGTTCACGAGCTTCAAAAAAATAAAGGGGCTATATTTGTGCAGTGCGTGAGGTAACACGCGATAAAATATATCTATATATACAAGGGTTAAAAAGAATCATCTTTAATAATATGTTTTTTTTTCTAAATGTGTATAAAATTGTATTGTACGAGTTAGACCTTTGCTATTATTATTATTATTGCGGTATATAAAGGCGTGAACGAACGAATTACTCGAATTTTGACGGTTAAAAGTTATATAGGTATGATTTTTTAGCGAATGGGTTCACGTGTGTAGAAAAAACATCCATTCTTTGTGATTTTAATTCGTATCTCGTACGATTTACGAAATTTATTTCCGCGCGTTTTTTATGTTACCTATTTTTTTTTCTCTATCCAACTGACACCATATCTAACGATAGGACGACGTAGTGACCGCTTCCAAAGTCTTTATAATGTAACGTCGTACCGACAGCATATTTTTTTAATTTCTTCCTTTTGACAAAGCGTTGCTCGTCCCGCGTCCGTTTCCATATAATATCGTGATACGCGACCGGCAATTAAAGTAGTTAATCAATTACAACAAAAGGAAGGTGTACTACAGACACCAGGTCTCATTTATAAAGTAGTTTGTTAGTTTATATAAGATACATTCGAAAGATAACGAGCACGTTTACCAAAAAGAAAAGAGAAAAACTACGTACCTCGAAGGGTATACACTTTACGTAAACAACCCCTTTTTTGACGTGGCGTGTTCGAGATATCTTATAGGTAGATATACTTACCTATTATGTGAAAACAGATGTCAAGATAAACGACCGCTGATTATTTCCCCGAAAATGCTAATTTAAACCAATTTACGTAACGCGAAACCGACAACCTATGAGTGCTCGATTCGACTTTGATAGTACGTTTTTCGGTTTACTAATTGACTAATTTTAGTATTCGTTCGGGGTAGTTTTTTTCTTCTTCTTTTTTTTTGATGTTTTGAAGGTCGCCTATGGCGGTGCTGGGGTAGTACAGAGAAGGAGGTGCAGACCGAGTATAAAAATGGGCTGGTTTGAAAAGGGATGCGGATGGAGGGTTGAGTTTTGTGGCGTGTGTACTGCGAGTACTTGAAGGGATCGTGGCTGTGATTGGCTGCGGAATATTTATTTAGATGTTTCCAAGTCATAACGACGTGACGAAATGAAAATGAGTGACTTAATTTGCAGTAAGGATGTGGGCATTATGGCCTTTATTTTGAACTTCTGGATTTTTTTTTTCAATTACTCCTCTCCCAAAGTGGTTTTTTAGAAAAATTAAAAAATTTATCGATTTTCAAAACATTTTCTTTTTGATTACAACTGATGAAAGTTATCTCTTTTCATAAGAATAAATTCCCAATTTTTATTTTTCCCATATTAATTTCAAATGATTCCTGGTCACCCCTTTTTTCAAATTTTTTTTTAAAAAAAATTGACTGATTTTCAAGATCTCGTCTAATTTTTGGTTATTAACCTATCGAAATTGTTCGTATATTCATGAGAATGAATTCTCGATTTTTTTACCCCCCCCCCCCCCTTCTGTTTAATTTTAAATGGTATCTTTTGGGCACCTCCAATTCTTTATTTTTAAAAAAATAAATGAATAAACAAAATTTTCTTACCTAGCATTTTAAGTTGGTGAATTTCATTAGAAAATATTTCCTAATTTTTTACTTCCTCTCATAGCTGAATTTCAAGTGGTGCCTCTAGCTCCTGCCTCCATTTTGAAAAATGATGAAAAATTACAAAATTTTTGAACTTTTGTTAGGTATCTTTATCTTACCTTCCAAAATTATTTATGTTTATAGGAAAATTATACTTCATTTTTCAATTTCTCCCTCAACTGAATTTCAAGTGATCCGTGGTCACCCCTCCCCTTTTTCAGAAAAATGAAAAAATGCCCACTTTAATTTTAAGTGACACTTTGAAGCATCCCTAATTTTTTTAAAAAACTAGATAAATAAATGGAAATGAATGAATAAAATGCAACAACTTTTAATGCTATTTGAAAAAATTTTTGCTGATTTTTTTTTTGTTTTTGGAATTTTGAACATTGAAACTTGAAAAATATATAAATTTTAAAAAACTGAATTCTCAAAACATTAACAAAAATAAAAAATTATAGGTAGGTAATAAAAAAATTAATTTTCGATTTATTGTTTACACTTGAAAATTAAAGTTTCAAAAATTAATATATTTTGGAAATTAAAATATAAAAAATATTTTCGTTCTACCTAAATTAAAATCTTCAAAAATGAAAACAACAAAATTAAATTTGAATTTTTCAATTTTTTGTGTAATTTTCTAAATTTTTGAACAATCTTTTAGTTTTTTTTTATTACATTCCTACATTGATGTTTTTTTTTTATTCATCTACTCAACATATTATATTTTCTTATTTTTATTTATTTTGTTTTGATAATATTTTATTTAAAATAATTATGTAAAACTTTCAAAAATCAAAAATTATTTTCAAAAAAATTTGGAATTTCATTACTTAGGAAAAAAACAAAAAAAAAAAACAGAATTTCAAACGTTACAATTTTAAAAATTACAGTTTAAATTTTTTTTCAAATCATATATTTAAAAATCAAAATTGAAATAGGTATTAGGCATGAAATTCTAGATTTAACAAAATTTTCAAAGATTGAAAATAAAAAATACCTAGTTACTTTTGAGAAAAAAATCTGGACTCAAAAATTACATTTTTGAAAATTGCAGTTTCAAGTTTTTTTTTAAAAATTGAATTTTAAAAAAAAATAGAAAATTGAAATCAGAAATAAATTTTTTGATTTTTTTTCACCTCATTTCTAATGACGAGTTCTTTCAAAATTACTCCAAGGAATTACAAGTAGGTATTATGTATACCTATACTTGACTTCCTATAAATTTCATTAAGTTTGCACATATTTCTGGATTTTTTTTTAAATTTTGGTATTTTTGTATCAATGTGTTTTTTTGTATTCTTTGTATTTTTTTATTCATTTACTTGAAATATTTTTTATGTTATTCTATTCTAAGAACAATTTATTGAAACTGAGCCCTATAAAATTGAAAATCAATTTTTTTAGAACAATCAAAAATTTAAGTAGGTAACTAAAACTTTGAAAAATTAATAAAAGGATCAAAATTATGAAAGGTAATGTTGTAAACATTCAGTTTCTAAAAATTGTAATTTAGAAAAAAATGATTTTTCAAAAAATTCAAGATTGAAAAATTGAAATTGAAGTTGAGATTTTTTGATTTTTTTTGTTCAATTTTTTTCAATGTGCAAATATTTTAACTGATTGATGAACTAGGTTTTTTTGGCGATTTCATTTAATATTCTTCAAAAAATTCAAATTTTTCCATACTTTAATTTTATTTTTTGTTTATTTTTTTATTTGATGTTTTATTGAAATATACCTACTCATTGAGTATATTTTAAAGTGGATTATTATTATTATTTTCTTCTGAAACAACTTTTTTTTTGAAACTAGAAATCTTTAGGTTTAGCTATTAAATCTTACCAATAAAAATTTAGGTTTAAACTTTTTTTTTTTGTTTAGGTATTTATTAACTTGGCAATGAATAAAAATGTTATTTAAAATGTATATTTGAAAAAATGTGTTTCTATTTTTAGCTCAAAATATCTAAGTAATTTTTCTTCAATTTCAGTTTTATTGGGAAATTTCTTCGCTTTTGTAGTTATAGGTTTTTTAAGATGATGCAAATAACTTTTCTCAACTTGGGGGGGGGGAGAGGGAGGAAGGATTATGAAACGAATAAATCATTGGTTTAAAATTATTTAATGAAAACTCGATTTTTAAAAAAATAAAATAAAAACTGAGCTTAAAAATTATCCTGATTTCGATTAAGTTTTATACTGTTAGGTATTTGTTTCATAAGTTATCAGTTATCACCTTTTCCCCCTCCTCTTCCAAAAAATCGTTCAGATGCCAATTTTAGCAAAATCAATATCAAATACTTAAATATCAGTGAGTGAACAAATTTTGGCTTAGTAATTTCATTATTTTTGCTTTTCTTCATTATTATTGTTTTTCGTAGATCAAATATTTTAATTTCTCAATATATATATTTTTTTTTTTGAAAATGATGATTTTATTATTTAATTTTGAATTGAAACCTCGAATTTCCAAAAATTGTTTTTGAGACAATTTTCCCAAAAAATTTTATCAACTTGGTTTTAATTCAAGAAACAGAAAAATTGATAAAACGTTTAGAGATACCTTCAATTAGGAACCACTGAACCGATCTCTAGGGGGTTAAAGATGCTGTCTCCGGCGATACGCATCTGTATATGACTATAAAGGCACCAAAAGGAACGAAATCCTTTTTAAATTACTTTTACATGTTTAATACATCCTCCAGCGTACCTTTTCTTGTGACAGATATCCTTTCTGATGTAAACTGGGTAAAAGGGACGTGTGCCAGGGCCACTGTGCCTTTGACATTTTCTCGGGATTTCGTATAACTTTATAAGAAACTGCAGATTCATCGTCTAAGTATATATATGTTTAAGGTAAAGAGTGATGTCACTTATTATCAATATGAAATGCTCGTGAAATGGGTCCAACTCCAAAAAGGGCGCCTGAGACGTCATTTTTACAGAAGTAATTCGTTTTTGATGAAGCAAAAAGCATGTGATTAGTATCGTTAGAAAAAAAAAGATGATGAGATAGTGAGAAATCAATTAGAAAGCTTGGGAATTGAATTTTGTTTAAGGAAATATCGATTTATTAATGATTCATTCCTGCTTTGTCTCTCGCTTAAAAAAATAACATCGATCATCTTTCAGTATTTTTGGAAGATTTCCGCCTTTGAATTATTTATTCGTAATTAAACTCGAAATCCTGCTCCTTCTATCTTTGTAAATTTGGCTCGATTGAGTCAAATAGCACCAAAGTAAGTTCAAAATGAGACAATTAGAAAATTCATATCCGGCTACACCCATCTTTGTAAATCTGTCTCGAGCCAAATAACACCAAAGTGAGCTCAAAATGAGGCAATTAGAAAATTCATATCCTGCTTCACCAAATAACACCAAAGTAAGCTCAAAATGAGGCAATTAGAGAATTCATATCCTGCTCCACCTATCTTTGTAAATCTGTCTCGAGCCAAATAACACCAAAGTGAGCTCAAAATGAGGCAATTAGAAAATTCATATCCTGCTTCACCAAATAACACCAAAGTAAGCTCAAAATGATGCAATTAGAGAATTCATATCCTGCTCCACCTATCTTTGTAAATCTGTCTCGAGCCAAATAACACCAAAGTGAGCTCAAAATGAGGCAATTAGAAAATTCATATCCTGCTTCACCAAATAACACCAAAGTAAGCTCAAAATGAGGCAATTAGAGAATTCATATCCTGCTCCAGCTATCTTTGTAAATCTGTCTCGAGCCAAATAACACCAAAGTGAGCTCAAAATGAGGCAATTAGAAAATTCATATCCTGCTTCACCAAATAACACCAAAGTAAGCTCAAAATGAGGCAATTAGAGAATTCATATCCTGCTCCACCTATCTTTGTAAATCTGTCTCGAGCCAAATAACACCAAAGTGAGCTCAAAATGAGGCAATTAGAAAATTCATATCCTGCTTCACCAAATAACACCAAAGTAAGCTCAAAATGAGGCAATTAGAGAATTCATATCCTGCTACACCTATCTTTGTAAATCTGGCTCGATCAAGGCAAATAACACCAAAGTAAAGCTCAAAATGAGGCATTTAAAAAATTCATATCCTGCTCCAGCTATCTTTGTAAATCTGGCTTAAAGCTAAATATCACCAAAGTATGATCCAATCAAAGCAACCCTTACCTCCTGGAAACCGATGCGGAAATATGCGTCCATGCCTCGAGAGCAGCCACGGATACAGAGGATACGTATCCCTGGGCGGATGACCGGGCTGATGATGACTAGGAGGTAACTGATGACCAGCCGATGGCTGCGAATGCCCGTTAGCCTGATTATTACCTCCAGGCAAGAAAGGATTCGACAAGGCTGCCGCCAATCCGGCAGCTTGAAAGTGTTGAGCGGCTGCTGCGGCCAAAGCGAGTTGATGATGGTGTCCAGGATGCATTAGCGGTTCTGGTAAATATAATCCTTTGGGGAACTGTCCGACTGAGCCTGGCGGTAAGGCCGAAGGCCGGATTATGCCTGGTGGCGGCGACACGCTGCCAGGATCTAGCGGAGGTGAGATCGAAGGCGAAGATTGCCTGCGTGGAGATCGGCTTCTGGACCTGTGGTACATCTCGTGATCCATACTGGCTGGTGAACATGGTGATGAGTCGTCGCTGACCATGGATTGATTCGACAGGTCTGCCTCGCTTCGACTCGGTGATAAGGATTTTTCGCGGGCTCCGCCGACGATCGAGTCGATGGAGAAACCAATTTTCGGCTTGGATGACATCTGGACTACTGCGGTCGGTGCTATAGGCATCATCATTTGTTGAACGTCACTTGATACGAGGAATATTTCGGTATTTTCCAAATTGTTCAAAATGGTCCAACGCGGCGCATTTTTACACCACGCTCTCAAAAAAAATTATATAATGAAAAATCAGCGAAAAATTTTTTTACGCACTGTCTTATGAAATAATCTAAATTATAATCAACACGTATACGAAGACGAACTTCAAAAATTAGTCAAAAAATTGCAAAAAAAAATTATAAAATACACCGGTAAAACCGAATCTAGAGTCGCGGATATGCTTTAACACATCTTTCGAAATACTGGACATAAAACCGATCTGTTTACATAGAAACGGCAAGCAGCATCGAATTCTAGGCGTGCCCTTTGAGAACCCTTCTACTGCTCGTGCCGCCCAAAATGTACAAATATACCCCACCTTATTTGACAGAGCTAGGCAGCCGATTGGTGGAAAACGGTGACATCCGAAAGGATCATTATCCAACGTACCAACTACCGGGGATTGGTTAATGCGCGGATAAAACGTCTGTTTTACATTTCAATAAACTAAGTACCTCGACGATTGCTTTCCAGAAAAATAAACATATAATAAAACGAGAAAGATGTGCTCGTTAAATGTTGCCTAAGGACGGGAGGGCCCCCAACAGCCACTGGTATGATTAGGTGTTAAACTGAGAGTCTTATGCTATCGTATACGCTCGAGCCATCTTTTTCTATTATTCACCTTCTTCTCTATTCTATTCATATCGTATGAAAAAACTGTTGATATTTTCACGTATTGATTTATACCTCATCTTGGTGCTCTTCGTCGTCGTCGTAGCGGTTTTTTTTATTTTCTTCTCTGCATATGGATTTCATTTTGTGTAGTTGTATCCGCGTGCATGGAGTCGTTACCGCAGTGGAGTTGATGCGGTGGTTGAGGCTTTTTTTTGGAGCTGAGGACTTCGGAGAAATATGGGCGAGATGAATGATTAATTTTTTTATGTCCTAAATTACCAGGCTTTTATCGTTCGCGTGTAAAGGCAGTTATTTTTATTTTATTTTTTGTATCGATCGAGGTCGAAATGAAGCCCTTTGAATCACTCACGGACTGGCTCTTTGTGACGCACCGGGAAATTGAGAATTGAAAGAGTTCTTGCAGTTACTTGAAAGTTAAAGGCGGTGCGGTGCGCGCAGATTTTTCCAGCTCGCACTTTTTTGAGGGCATTCTGTTGTTGAGGCACACCACTTAAAAATTTTGGGGATCCATTTCAAAGATTTAGAGGCTTTTTTTAGACATTTAAAAAATATTTTTGGAAGATAAAAACTCGTAGGTACGTACAAAATATTTCACAAATTTTTGAGAAAAAAAAAATTTGAATTTCTACTCGTAGGTATTGAGAAAAAATCCCAAATGTTTAAAAAATTGATCTTATTTTTTTGTCTCAATTTTTTGGGAAATAAACCGCTTGATTTTTTTTTAGAGTACCTAAAACAATTTTTCAACTTTTGGAAAAAAATAGGTATCAATTTTTTTTTAAATAAAAAATGCTGCTTTTAATTTTTTTTGTAGTCAGCATGAATTTTTTTTAAATTTTTTAAAAGTAAAAATAATTGATAACATTTTTATTTTTATTTTATTTTTTTGAGAGGAAGTCCCAAAAATTTATTGGCTGATTGCCTTATTGAATTGATTGTTTATCTAATTCGTCAATTTTTTGGAGTAAAAAATATTTAAAAATTTTTTATAATGAAAAACCGTTCAATTTTTTAAGAAAAAAATTTCTGAATTTTTATGAAATTGAAATATGTACCTACCTATAATGCATACCTTGAGTATTTATTTATATATTTATTTGGAGTCAGTGTGGTCAGTGTGAAACCAGTTACTAATTTTTTTTCAAGCAATGAAATGATTTCGTTTTTTGGAAAGAAATGTCTTATTTATATGCGAACAGCATATCTCTCAATTTTTCAGAAAACCCTCTATTTTTATCTCATTTTTTTTTTGGAAAAAAACTTTCAATTTTCGAGGTAAAAAATTTTTTTTTTCTCGGAGAAAAATATCTTCTAAATTTTTCTGGAAAAAAATTCTCAATTTCTCTGCATATTTTCTTTCATTTTTTTTGAATTGAAAATTTTTTCATTTCTCTGGAATAAAAAATCTCATTTTTTTTTTTGAAAAACAAGTCTGAATTTTCGTTTTAAAAAATACCGAATTTCTTTGGAGAAGAAAATTTTGCCTTTTTTTTTCAGAAGGAATTGAAACTCATTTTCATGGGGAATGGGAAATCTCTTATTTATTATTTACGTAGGTATTTTTAAATAAAAAAAATTATCAATTTTTTGAGTTGGAACGATTTTCCATTTTTTTTTAATATGTAAAAAAAAAAACTCGGCGCATCGCGCCTCGCCAGGGGGCTGGCTCTATTTCCACACTATGTTTGAAAGTATGAAACATAGTATATGCTTTTACTCTGTGACAAAATGTCTAAAAGTCACGAATATTAATTTCCATGGAAATTTAAAAATCTTAAAAGGAATAATAAACAGAATTTCTGAAAAAATGTCCAAAAAGTCATAAAATTTCTTTTAAAAATTTCTTTAAAAAAAATTAAAAAGTCTAAAAGCCCTAAAATTTCTAAAATAATATCAAAAAGTCATTAAATTTATAAAAAAAATTCCAAGTATCAAAATGCCTGACAAAATGTCTGAAAGTCATCTTTCTATTTATAAAAAAAATTTGAAGTTTCAGAATGTCTGACAAAATGTCTGAAAGTCATATCTTTCTAAAAAAAATTCAAAGTTTCAGAATGTCTGACAAAATGTCTAAAAAATGTCTAAAAGTCATAAAATTTCAAAAAAATTTACAAGTTTCAAAATGTCTGACATATAATCTCTAAAAAATCGAATTTATTAAAAATTTTCTAAGTTTTTTTATGTCATCCAAACCTAACCTAATGTAACCTAACCTAACCCAATTTGGTGTCGGAATTTGATGTCGGATTTTGGTCTCGGATTTTGGGGTCAGATTTTGGGGTCGTTTTTTTCCATTTTAGTCTCCGTTAAAGCAAATACTATGCTAAAAATCTTAAAAAATCTCTCAATCTTTTCAAAAAAATATGACTGAATTTTCTCGGAGAAGAAAATCTATCTTTGTTTTTTTGAAAGAAGAAAATCTCATTGATGAATCTCGTCGACTTTTTTTGGAGGGAGAATCCTATATTTTTTTGAGAAAAATCACTGTATATATTTGTTTAGAAGAATGCCAATTTTTTGGAAAAAAATAAAATATTTAAATTTTATTTTGACTAAGAATAGAAAATTTTTCTCCAATTTCTCAATCTTATCATAGAAGGTAAAAATATTTATAATTATTTTGTATTTTTTGCAAAAAAAATCATTTTTACATTTAAAATTTTAAAAAATTTCTACAATGGGCACTCCTTCAAAAAATTTTATGATGCTCGTTCTTTTGAAATACCCAGGTTGTGCATTTTTTTTTTTTTTTTTTTTTTTTTGAATAAAAAGTTATTCAATTTTCATTTTTTTGGAATGCCGAGGTAAAGCAATTTGCAATTTTCCATTATCTATTTTATTCATTTATTTTTTTGAACAAAAATCTTTCAACTTGATTGGAAGGAAAGATAATTTCTCAAAATTATTTGAGATGAAAATTTCTCAAGCTTATTTTTAATAACTGTATTTTTTGAAGAAAAAAAAATCGATTTTTTTGAAATAAGAATTTTTTTATTTTTTGTACTAATGAATGTTTTATTTTTTTGAATAAAAAAATTCATTTTTTTGAGGAAACAATCTTCTAAGTTTTTGGATCACTTGAAAATAATTCTGGATTTTTTTTTTTTAGGAAAATGAAACAATTTACCTACCAATTTTTTAGATTTTGTTTTCAATTTTTTGCAGAATAAAATTTCTTATTTTTTGAAAGAAAAAAATTTTTGAATTTTTCTGATGTATCAATTTGATCACAAAGAGTATTTCGATTTTTTTGAGTGAGGGATTTTGAAATAGTTAGTATTTTTTAAACCTCTGGACGCCTCTACTAGGTATAATATTTCACTAATTTTGAAAAAATTTACCTTCGATTTCAAAAAATGAACCAGTTTTTAACAACAATAAAAATTTGTCAATTTCGAGTTATTAGTTTGATTTTAAAATTATACCAATTTCCGCAGAATCTATCAATTTAAAAAAGTGCAACGATCTAATAAATTAATCAATCATTTTTTTAAATAAAAATTTTGAATTTTGAATATTTGTTAAACGTACTTAATAAAAAAAATTCCCAGTCAGTTTTTAAAGTTGGATCAATTTTCATAATTTGATCTACCTAGTTATATAAGTTACGTATTTTAATGAATATTGAATTTTTTGACTTGAAAAAAATGAAATTTTAAAATTTGTCCAATTTTGAGAATTCTGTCAAATTTGAAAAATATATTGAAGTAAATGCATAATTGATTAATTTTGAAAATTTAAGCCAGTTTTTAAAAGAAAAAATGTCAATACCTACATTGGATAATAAATGATTGGCCAATTTTGAGATAGTGGGCATTGTTTTAAAAATTAAATCAATTTTCTGAATTCTATAGATTAAAATCAATCAAAAAAATTTTAATTCAAAAGAACTGCTAGTTTTGAGAATCAATTCAATTTTCAAAAAGTTGATTGTAGGAGATTTGAAGAATTTCAAAAGATTTTGAAAATTTCAGATATTCTGAACATTTTAGATAGTTAGGCCTAACTATCTTAGCGGATTTTAAAGCTTATACCTAAGTAGAAAAAAGGTTCAGAGTCTATTTGAAAAAAAAAAATACCATTCACGTTGAAAAAATTTTCTTTCCACAGGAGACTTCATCCACTTTCTTAGCATTGTTTTCAAGTGTAGGTATTCTATAAAAAAAAGTATATAGCTGTTAACCATAATTCAAACAGATTATCGTATAGATGTAATTGTTTTCAACTGATGCTGATACCCTCATCCATAAATCTGCCACATTCCAAGATAAATATATCTACTTTATCATCAAATTGAACCCTAATTCATTTGAAACAACGCCGTAATTTTTTCCAATCCTTGACATCGATAAATTTTCAAAACAATTCGAGATATATTATTTTATTAAAATAAATATTTACACAGTACAATATATTTTACACGTTATCGATTTTCTCATTACGCAATCGAATGTCATGTCGATAAAGAAAATTCCACATAAAGAATACTCTTACTTATAGACTATTATCTGTAGGCCTATATACGATAAAAACAAACTTATATAAATATCAAAAGCTCTTCGAGTCTATGAAATAGGTATTTATGGACGGCGCATGTATGTCAAACTTCCACCAATGGCCTCTCATCACTCGATATCTAAACAGAGATCATATCATCTGGCAAGTGGTTTGTATAATATTTTTTTTGTACATACTGGTTAGAAGAACACGTGCGCGAATACGCGTACTATGCACTTACTCGATCTTAAATTATGGAAGAAATCGTAATATAAAAATAATTTTGATAATAATAAAAAGTAATAATATATAAATTTACGATTAAATGACTAGGATTATTTTTTAATAGGTCTATACATCGATGGAGGTATTCAAAAGTAAAATTATCTAACAAAATTTTTTATCACACAGGAAGGCACGTAAGATTTTTTTGGGGGAAAAAATTTGTTCAGTCTGTAAGAGCTTAGCCCTTTTTGAATTTAATTAAAAATATGCTGAAACTTAAGAATACGACGATCCATACGAAGGTTGAAAGAAAACCAATGTATACAGTCGGTTTGTAAATTTGCCATCCTCTGGCCATAATTGATCGCAATGATTCGGTGGAAAGGGTTAAAGGTAGGAAGTAACTAATGAATCGCAGGATCACGTGCATTCCTTCAATCGGCCATATTATACCTGGAATAAAATAAGAAAAATATGTAAAGTAACACGATCTCGGAGTTAGGTTGGGTATTAAAACAATGGACTGGGACGCCATCTACATACCACATAACATAACAATTGGTAAGAAACTTCCGAGTGCGAGATAGGTAGCGTTTCTTTCGCTGTCTGTGACACAAGATACGACAAAACCTGTAAAATACACAAAATGATTAGCTCAGATGACATCGGATGTGACGTTGAGATTTGAGAAATATGAGAATTGAGAAGTATTATTAGATATCATTACCGAAACACATTCCGCAAAGTCCGGTCAATCCGAGTAATACGGAGGCTGTTAACAAGCTACCGTGAATTGTTAATTTGAAGAATAACGTTACACCTATTACAGCTATCGTTTGTACAATCATGATAAGAAATTGGCATGTCACATGGCCCAGTAATACTTCGATGCCGGTTACACCTGTAAATTTTAGCAAATTAGATATTGAAAATTGAAAATGCACGAAAAGTTAATCCATCCAAGAGTCTTCCAGATGTAAGTAGATTTTGAAGATTCAACATGTCATGGAGTCTTCAGTTTTTAATTAGACATTAACGTCACTGGCATTGGTCAATTTGGGGTTTTCAACTGTGAATGCTCAAATTTTTTCTCACTTAGGTTTATGCAGGAGAACTTCAAAAAGGATGGGTGCTCAGGACCCAAAGCTTTTGGACCCTGGTTGCTCAAGCATTTGCAGAATCCATGCTTCCAATGCAAAGATACTACAGCAATAAGTACTGCAGGTTAATGCAGGAGAACTTCAAAAAGGGTGGGTGCTCAGGACCCAAAGCTTTTAGACCCTGATTGCTCAAGCTTTTGCAGAATCTATGCTTCTAATGCAAAGCTACTACAGCAATACTGCAGGTTAATGCAGGAGAACTTCAAAAAGGGTGGGTGCTCAGGACCCAAAGCTTTTAGACCCTGGTTGCTCAAGCATTTGCAGAATCCATGCTTCCAATGCAAAGATACTACAGCAATAAGAACTGCAGGTTAATGCAGGAGAACTTCAAAAAGGGTGGGTGCTCAGGACCCAAAGCTTTTAGACCCTGATTGCTCAAGCTTTTGCAGAATCTATGCTTCTAATGCAAAGCTACTACAGCAATACTGCAGGTTAATGCAGGAGAACTTCAAAAAGGGTGGGTGCTCAGGACCCAAAGCTTTTGGACCCTGATTGCTCAAGCATTTGCAGAATCCATGCTTCTAATGCAAAGCTACTACAGCAATACTGCAGGTTAACGCAGGAGAACTTCAAAAAAGATGGATCCTCAGGACCCAAAGCTTTTGAACTCTGGTTACTCAAGCATTTGCACAATCCATGCTTCCAACAAACCCATTCAGAGCCAGATTAAGCCTGGAACAAGTATTTTTACGGGCCCCCTCGACAAAATTGTTTTGACCTTTTTTTACCATGGTATCTACCTGACTTTATTTTCCTAAAATCATTACTTTTTCACTACTTTTACCCAGGGATGGTAACCAAAACCGGAACCAAACCGAAACGAAAAAAAAAAAACTGCTTAAAATCATAAAAACCAGAACCAGAACCAAAACCAAAACCAATATGTTCGAAAACCATAACCACAACCCAAACCAAAACCAGTAAAAATTGAAAGCGGTTTTGGTTTTTTCATTCCCCCCCTTTCCTTCCCTTGAGGCTGAGGCTTTGAAATAATGCGAGTGCGAATGCGAACAACACGAAAAAGGAGCAGCTAGCGGAAATCACGTTATAAAAAGCTAAAAACTTGATGGAAAAGTTGGAAAGTGATAAGACCGCCAAAAAGTGACAGATTTACATCGTATTTGGTATTTCAAGACGATTTTAATTTAATTTAATCGTATAATTTGTTATATATTTTCGTATTTCATATTCATATTTCAAAACTCAAAAGAGTAATTTTGAATTTCAATGTTTTTATTACTTGTTTTGTTTTGTTTTTAAAGTCATTTATGATAGAAATTAAAAAAAAAACCGTAACCAAAACCGATACATTTTGAAAACCAAAACCAAAACCAAAACCAAAACCAAACCAATACCTTTTGAAAACCAGAACCAAACCAAACCAGAAAATTAAGGACTCTCACAAAAATTGATATCTTCCTTAAAAAGGCGACCCCCAACCAAAAAAATTACAATCCAATATTTTACTACCTACAGAAGAATTTTCAAATAGAAGGAAAAATATTATTTTGAATCAAAAGTTCAAAATTAAAAAAAAAATAACAAAGGTAGGAGTTTGAGGGGATAAGGTCAGAATAAAAATATTTTGTATTATTTTCTTCTTTTCATTTCGAAGTTACTAATTCATTTGTTTTCGCAAAAACTAAAAAGCGAAGATGAACATCAAACACTGCCCGAGCGAAGGAGAACAAAAATTTTTTACGAAAAACTACTGCCCGAGCGCAGCGAGAGCGAAAATTTTGAGAAAAATTAATTCTACTGAAGAAAAAATTGGCTATTATCTAATAGACAAAACTGATTTTTCGATTTTCGTTTTTGATTTTTGCACTACTTTTACTCCAAAATCACTACGAATAGAAAAAGGAAATTCCTGTAGATGGAATCGCAGTTGAAAGTATTTTTAAAAGTATGCAACTTATTTAACTCGAATGTTAGAAGAATTGCGTTTCATGCTTTTCAGGAGTTGTAAATTGTTTTCACTTGCGAACAAATAAACCCAATTACGTGGAATTCTAGTTTGAAGTATGCAACTTATCTAACTTGAATATTCAAAGAATTGCATTTTATGCTTTTCAGGAGTTGAAAATCATTTTCAATTGCAAACAAAAACACAAATAAACCCAATAATGTGGAATTCAAGTTTCAAATCTTCCTTTAAAAAGGAAAGAACTATGCAACTGATTTTTCAAACATCATTTGTGAGGTTCAAGTTGCCTAATCAGTTCGCCGTGTTTATTGCGATGATTCAGGTGGGATGTAGGTGATTTGTGCAGCATTCGAAGTAGGGTTGACTGGATTGGAGATCAGATGAATTATTTATGATTGAAAACTCACCAGAGACTAAACTTCTCTCCAATATTCCTTCGTTTCGTTCAATCAACATGGCACCTGAAGTTAATGCTACAGCTAAGAAGAATATGATCCTGAAATGAAATTGATATCGAGAGATTACGACATGATCACGTGATTAAAGACATTTTAAAAAGTAAATCCTTACGTTAACATGACTCCTGGCGCAGCAAAGTCAGTGAAGTTTGGAACAACTGGTCCATAGATTGGTCTGTTGAACTGAAAAAATATACGTATTGATTAAATTGTCACATTTTGCTCCGTTGGAGCGATTCGATTGCTTACCTGGACTGGACTCAAAAGTCTCGGATCGAATCCACACGATATAGCTAATTTACGAGAGAATTCGTTCAATGCTTCGTTCAAGTCTCTTTGTAATAGTAATGAAATTTGTTGATCTGAGGAAAATTTTCAATTCAGTCGAGTGGTCAATGAATGCATCATTATTTGCGACAATTCTACTCACTAGATTGATCCAACCAGACACTGATTTCGCTCGTACTTAAATCGAAATCGAGTTCTCTGCTGTTTTCATATCGTTTATAAAGGGCCGAGGTGAAATTGTAGGGGAATTCCATAACCACCCAAGCTTTTCCTTTACGAACAGCTTGTTTGGCTTCATCGACTGTTTCGTAGTTGGTCTATATTGAAATAAACAAAATTATCAAATTGAGTTTGGAAACAGAAAGTTTGATATTTTTTTGTAGAAAAAGTCCTACCAAGATTTGTTTCCTCCTTCTCAGTATGTCCAAATATTGACAGCTCAAGTTATTCACCACACACTGTGGTCTTGGACAATCCGCAGGATTCGTTCGATTGATCTGATCATCGCATATTTCAGGTATAAGCGTGGTGGGTATCCAAGTGCAATTCGGATTATTCCTACCGATTTCATGATTAACCACAGCCATGGGTAGGCCAACCGGATCTTTACCGATGGATAAGCAAAACAATATGATTTGAAAAACTGGTAATCCCATTATGAATAACATGATTCTGAAAATAACCAGAATCTATTATTAATACACATCGAGCAAACCGTGCCATATCATTCATAGTATAAAACCTAATTGTCCGAAGGTAATAAAAAAATTGCATTCGAGTCATTATTAGAGTGACTTTCCCATTGCGGAAAATTTTTCAGAGTGAATTTCATAATTCATTAGCGGTATTATTATTTTTTTTCTTCATAAATACGTCGATATAAGAGAACCGGTTCTTTGGAGCCTTGAAGCGATTTTTAAGGAAATACTTACGCTACGTTTCGCCACATCCACAGGAAATTTTTCCATATCAGTGCTTTCATATGACTGGGATTGAATATGGTTAAGCGTTCGCGTAGAGTTCTTTCTGTATCGTCGTTTGGTGGCAGGTCAAGAGTCTGGATTTGCTACAAGATGCAAAAAAAAAATAAGATCGAAATTAGTCTTGGGTCAGTGAAGAAAGCAGGTTGAAAGAAATGTTAGGTACTTACTCGTTCGTTGGATATCGATACTCGTTTGCTGATCGAAGGAGGTCCGATCGTTTCACCAAATTCACCACTGATTTCAGAATTCGTATCGAAAGCCATGTTTACAGTGCCTTGCAGTGGGATTTCCTGCGAACAGATTGGATCAAAGGAGGATGATGGAGATCTGAGAGATAATTTGGAGTGGTTTGGGATGCGATATAAATAATATGTACTTACAGGAACAGAGATAGCAGCGGTTACATCGTGCAAGATACTGCTACGTCTGCGTTTGCCACGATTTTGCATAATGCTCAGCTTGAGGAAGACGTCTTCTAAGGAATCACTGTTGTATTTTTGGAGTAAGTCGTTGGGTGATTCTTCGGCCAATAGACGACCTCCTCGCATTAGACCTATCTGTAATGATAAAGGATATAGTTTTTAATAAATTATAAACTTTTGGTAATAGGGCTTATCTTAAGAATTTTTCTGAACTACTCCGATGGAAAAAATTTCTAGTTTGTTAATAAAAGCATTCCAGCCCATTCTAGAATTTATATTGAAAAAATTGAAGATACGAAAAATTATGACCCATAAAAAATTTTAAAAACCATTTTTGAGTAGAACCATATAAAAAAAAATGAAAAAAGTGCGAAAACAAAATTTTGAATTTATTAAAAAATTGGATCCAGCAAAACTTTTTTAAAGAAAACAAAATTTCGAAAAAAATTAATAAACAACATTTTAAAAAAATATTGAGAAAAATGTTGAAAAAATGGTTCTAAAAAAATTTCTAGACAATTTTTTGGACAAAATTTTAAAAAAAATGATTTTGGACAAAATTTAAAAAAAAATGATTTTAGACAAAATTAAAAAAAAATGATTTTCGACAAAATTTAAAACGAAAATGATTTTGAACAAAATTTTAAAAAGTGTGGTTTTGAAGAAAATTTAAAAAAAATGTGCTTTTGCACAAAATTTTTAAAAAATGTGTTGAACAACATTAAAAACAAAATTGGGACAAAATTTTGAAAAATTTGGCTACACAAAAATTTGAAAAAAATTGAAGAAATGATTTTTGACGAATACTTTGTAAAACTAACTCATTTGTGCACAAAATTTTAAAAAATTCGTTCCAACGAAATGAGAATTCTATTTAAAAAAATATGAAAGGATTTGTTTTTTGAGCAAAATTTTAAAAAGTTGATTTGAACAATTTTTTTAAAAATATTCTCCGGACAAAACTTGAAATGTAATGAAAGAAATTTCCAAACTTTTAAAATAAAGTTTCATGATTAAACAAAGGATTTGAAAAAAATTTTGAAAAATTTATTAAAACAAAATGTGACAAAATTGGGCTATGAAGTTTAAAATTTTATTCAAACAAAATTTGCATAAAATTATGTTTTGTAGAAAATTGAATAATTTATTTTTAAACGAAAAAAACAACTGAAAAAAAAATTATTTCTGGTGAGAACTTTGAAAATTTTTTGGAAACAAAAAAAAACTGTTTCAGAACAAAAATCAAAAGGATTTGTTTTTGAACAAAATTTTGAGAAATTGGTTAAAGAAATATTTTAGGCTTCAATTTCTAGACAAAATTTTTAAAAGTTTGTTTCAACTAATGATTCTTTTTAAATGAAATTGATTTGAATAAAATTTAAAAGATTTCCAAAAACGTGTGTGTTGGTGTGTGTGTGGTTTTTTTTTGAAAAATTTTCTGGACAAAATTTGAGCAAAGAAAAAGAGAGATTGACGACAATTTTGCAAAATCTGTTTTAATAAAATTTTTAAAAATAAGTAAATAAATATAATTTCGAAAAATTTGTTTAAACAAAATTTTGAAGATTTGAAGAAAAAAAATGACTGTAAAAAATTTCTCAAAATTTCGTTTTGAAAAAAAATTATGAAATAATTGTTTCAACAAAATTAAAAATGGATTTGTTTTCGAATAAAATCTTAAAAGATTGGTTTGACTCAAAAAACATTATAAAATATTTTTCGAAAAATTCATTTAAACAAAATTGTGATGAAAATTGGGTTTTGAAGAAAATTTTGAAAACATTGTGTAAACAAAATTTGATAAAAATTGGGGTTTGAAAAAAAAAATTGGAAGATTCATTCAAACAAAATTTCAATTGAGTTTTAAAGAAATTAAATAAAAAAATCACAAATTTTTAAAAATTGGTTTGAGGAAATTTTTCTATGCATAATATTTAATTTAAATTAATTTATTTTTAAACAAATTGAAAATTTTTTTTTTGTTGAAATAATTGAAAAAATTATTTGAACGAAATTTAAAAGGACTCGTTATTGAATAAAAATATATTTTTTAGAAATATTTTTGAATAAAATGTTTGGTTTTTGGAAGGAAAGATTAATAATTATTGAACAAAATTTGAAATTATTTGTTTTTGAAAAAAATTTGGAAAAATTGGATTGAGAAAGGAAAATCTTTTAGTCGTGAATTTTTTGGAAAAATTGCATAAAATTTCGCAGCAATTGAAGAAAATTTTGAAAAAATTGTCTCAACGAAATAATTCTATTAACATAAATCCCTTCTTCCCTTATATAATTTACGATCCCTTCCATAACTAAACCTCCTTCACGATACGCCTCTAGCCTTAGTTGCTGTATATGGCGTTTAAAAAAAAAAAAGAAAGAATTATTTAATCAAAATTTTCAAAAATTCGATTGGGCAAATTTTAATTCAAAAAATATATACTTTCCGGGGGTGGGGGGGGATTTAAAAAGTTGGTTTTCAATTAAATTTTGAAAAAAAAATTCTTTGGTGAAAACACAAAAAAAAAATTGAAACGTAACTTCAGAAAATTAAATTCAAAAAATTTACTTTTAGTTAAAAAAAAATATATAAAATGAGCAAATTAAAAAAAAAAAAAACTTTTGAACCCAATTTTAAAAATTTGATTTTTTATGAATTCCAAACAACCAGTTTTTTTTTTAGAAAATTAGGTACCTATAAATACATTTTATTCTAATTTTTTTTTTTTTTTTTTTTTTTTTTTTTTTTTGAAACAATTGTACTAATTTTTTGATTTATACAATCAACTCTCGTGTTTTTCCCCCAAGAAGGTTCATTTCAAATAGATGACTACTTTACGTGCCCAACTTCCTGTGCCCTTGCACTCTTCCTCTCTTCCATTTCGCATCGTGCGACCAAAACCAAAAATAATTACACGTTTCGAGGGACATTGCACCTTCCCTTTCCCCTTTACGCCTTCACACTGCAATAAAACTTTCATCTTGGGACGGATTGGCCGCGCTACGAATTCCGGTCGCAGCTTGATGCAGTAATATATAAGGAAATTCATTCATATAGCCGGCAAGAATGGAGTTCATGCGCAATCGATGCGATACGATGATAACATCGCAGATATTATTCGATAAAAACAGATCATTCAATTGTTCCGGGCGACAAAATGTACCTACAATTAATTAATCATCGGATTATCTTACGGGTGCCAAAGTCGCGGATCGAAAGCCAATTAGCTGCAAGCTGCAATTGAAAAGGGCTTCGAGATCTAAACAGGTTGAGGAATGTAAACAGGATAGGCTCGATTCAATAATATACAGCACCGTAATCAGGTGTACATAAATGAATCGTGACAAAGAACAATAACCAGTCTGCGGTGTTTTTCCCTATCATTTTAACGTGTATTGTAGACGTTTGTTTGAAAGAAAGAAAAAAAACCTAGAAATAATAATATTCGTCCCCCGTTAAACCGAACTTCGTAGGTATACCAGATTACCTTGACATGGCTTCAAATGCGACAATTCATACCCACGTATGTAAAAGTTTGCAAGTTTTTAGAAAAAATTTTCAAATTTGTAAAAAAATTATCTATTTTTCTAGAAACATTATAAATATCTATATAGATACATAGACATAATGAACAGATTATTAAACGTGTGACGTATTCAGCGACATAGAAAAATAATAAATTGCCAAATTCACCATGAAACTTCCCATCCATGTCCAGTTCAAACCACTATAGGAAGTGGTTACACCGGACACAACAAAAGTGGAAAACATCGAGAAGTTTAATTTTACTCGTATTTAAAACGTAGGCCTACTCGTAACACAACTTGTAATTTTCATGAAGTGATACGACTAGGAGAAGGCAGCGGAGCGGTGCGGATATACTTTGATGTCAGTGTAACAAGTTCAATGTTGAATAACATCTTTGTCGATGAAGATCACCGTGCAACATGTCAAGGTGAGGTATCAATGCATGTGCACAGTGCTGTACCTTGATGGGGTTTACATCTCGAGATCGACAACAGAGACACTGTTTTATTGAACTCGATTGAACTTGAGTCTTATGAGAATCGATTGACGAGAAATTTGGGATTTCGAGGAACTGTTGATGTGTAGTTGTGGTTTTCAACAGAGGTTATTTTGTCCTTGGGTGAGGAATTACTGTTTGATGAAAATTTGGAATGGAACAGTTCTATGAAATTTGTCACTAATCAATTCGGAAGAAAGTGATTCCTAAATTTTTTTTTTTTTTTTTTCATGGAGTAATGTATGAATTGGCAACATTGACCTACATCTGAGTAAACGAGTGATTTTCAGGGGTGTTGTTATTTCCATCCGCCTGGGTGAATAGTTGCTCGGATTTGTAGTGAACATGAACGAAATTGCTCACACCACCTACTTCCATCAGTTCAGATTCTGAACTTTAAAAATTTTTTTCAATTAACATGTAATTTATTCAAAATTGAAGGGGAGGGATGGCTCCAATCGAAATTTTTGTAATAACTAAAATTATTTCCAAGACTTCAAGCTACACGTTTTGTTTGAAATTTTTTTCAATTGAACCTCTACCTTCGCAGTTTTTTAATAATATAAGTGTCCAAGACATTATGCAAAATTGGAGGGGGCGGAAGAGTCTAATCGAAAATTTTATAATAACAAAAATTATTTCTTGGACCTCAATCTACAACTTTTGTTTGAAAAAATTTTCAATTGGACCCTTTCGACAAATTTTGAAAAAGTATCTAACTGATATTATGTGAAAATTGAGGAAAGGGAGAGATCCAATCGAAATTTTTATAATGACTAAAATTATTTTTAGGATCTTGCTCTACAATTTTTATTTGAAATTTTTTTTAATCGGTACCTTCCTCGCTTATTTATCTGGGATTTTAAATTAATATCTTCAAAGTGTTGTGCAAAATCAGTGGGGGAGGGGTCAATTTAAAAAAACTTCAAACAAAAGTTATAGCTTGAAAACTTGGGAATAATTTTGGATATTACAAAAATTTTGATTTACCCCTACCTTCCCCTCCAATTTTGAATAAAATAAATGTCAATAGAAACTTGAAAGAAATATTTCAAGTCCACAGATTCAGTTGATTCATTTCTATGAACTACTTACCCAGGCGCGTGGAAATAACAACACCCATTTTTCAGTTTATTTCTAGTTTTAGGTGATTGGGGGGGGGGATTTTTTTTACAATTTTTATCATTTTTTTCGGTTTGTTAAATTTATGAGAAAGCTGTAGGTATCTCCAATATTTCTCTTAATCGTTCGCAAACAAATTTATACTTTTCTTGTAAAGAAAGAGATTTTCAAAAAAATATTTTAAATTTTTTTGAAGAATTTTATGACCAAAATTTTTCTTATTGAGATAAGAAAACTTTTAGTTCTTATAGAGATAGAGAATTTTTCTGAAAAAAATTTGGCTTTCAAAATGATTTTTTTTTTCAACAAATATTTTTGAAAAATTGAAAAAAAAAATTATTATTTTTGAAAAAAAAAAATTCAAAAGAAATTTTTCAAGATTTTTTAGAAGTTTTCCAACATTTTCAAAGTGAAAAGATTTCATAAGAAAATTTGAAGAAAAAGCTCAAAAAAATGATCAAAGTTGAGTATATTTGTTATCAAATAACTAAATAAGTATCATTTTGTTTGAAAAAATGAAGTATTTTTTGAGATTAAAAAAATAATTTTCTTTAAGAAATTGAAAAAAAATAGCTAACAAAAATTGTCTCGAGATTTTTTTTAAATACCTTATCTAATTTTATTCTGCAATGACATTTTTATTTTTTTTTTCGACGGTATTATTCTAAATAAAAGAATTTCAATTCTCATTCAGAATTTTTTCAAAAAGGCTCTAAATGTCTAAAATAATGTATTCCATACAATGTTCAACTCATTTGTGAATTATTTGATAACTCTGTAATGAATCGTTCGCGAACGAACTGGCTCAAAATGATTCGCCGATTCAGAAAACTATGTTGTTTTTTTTTTCAAAAATGATCCAATCGATGTTTTTCGAACCGTCTCGGCGTCTCTGAACAATTTGGTGATTGTGAAATGAATCGTTCGCGAACGAATCACCTCAAACTGGTTCATTGGTTCAAAAAATTCAAGTTCAATATTTAAAAAGTAATCAGATCATCAGTGTTTTTTTAATCGTTCGCATGAATGATTCAGTGACTCTATAAAGAATCGTTCGCGAACGAATTACCCCAAAACGGTTCATTTGTTCTAAAAAAATCATTTCTATTTTGACAACACCGTTACTGAAGATAATCAACTCGTTCGTGAACGACTGAATCGTTTTAAAATAGATCGTTCGCGAACGAAATTCCGTTCCGTTTCCAAAAAAGCTACGATCGATGTTGATCAACTCTTTCGCGAACGGCTGGTTACCTCTGAAATGAATTATTCGCGAACGAACTATTCACGAATAATTCATTTTCCTTTCATTTTTTTCAAAAATGATCTAATCGACAATGTTCAACTGATTCGTGAACGATTCAGTAAATTTTAAAAGAATCGTTCGCGAACGAAGAACTCGAAAATTCTTTATTTTGTAAAATGATTTGGTCGAAGGCTCGACATTGTTCATTTTCATTTCGTTCACGAACGATTCAGCGGTGTACGAGTGAATCGTCCGCGAAGTTTAATAATTATTTTTTCGATTCAATACAAAAATGTGTATTTTTTTCACGAGTGGATCGCTGCAGTAGGTGGGTACTGTTTTTTTGGCGCCATCGAAAATTTTTATAAGTCCAATACTACATAGATACTTGATATTCAAAATTGGAGAGGAGAGAGGGATCCGATTGAAATTTTTGTGATAACCAAAATTATTCCCAAGACTACAAGCTACAACATTTGTTTGAAAATTTTTTCAGTTGAACCCCTCCCTCCCCACCGATTTTGAATAACGTTCTAAAGATAACTAATTAAAAATAGGAGGGAAGGAGGAAGGGGCTTGTTGAAAAAATTTTCAAGCAAAAGTTGTAGGTTGAAGTCCTAGAAGTAATTTTTGTTATAATACAATTTTTGATTAGACCCTCCCCTCCCCCTCCAATTTTGCATAATATGACTTGGATACTTAAATTATTAAAAACTGGTGGTGGTGGTGGTGGTGGTAGGGGTCCAATTGAAAAAAATTTCAAACAAAAGTTGTAGCTTGAAGTCTTAGAAATAATTTTGATCATCATAAAAATTTTGATTGGACCTCTCCCTCCCCTCCAATTTTGAATTCAAGTGTTTATGTTAGCATATTGGACTTGGTAAATTGTACCAAAAAAAAAAAAAAAAAAAAAAAACAGTAATTACTGCGGCGATCCACTCGTGTTTTTTTTGGATCAATTTAAAAAAGTAAGAAAACCGTGTTGCCTTTTTAAAAAAATGATTCTCTTTCACAAAAAAAAAAAAAAAACTATCTACGCAACTAAACACCAGAAAATCCTTCACATAATTTTTTTTCTCATTCCAAAATAAATCGTGAATCGATAAATTGAAAAAAAAAATTACAAATCACTTTACAACACTTCCAGACGAATTTGAAAACCGGTTCAAGTGCAAACCAGAGAGTGCTTTTTGAAAAGCAAAGCGAAAAAAAAAACCGTAGGCAGCAGTTAAACTTCGTTTCGCATGAAATATCGAACAATTCAAACCCCTTGAAAGCTTTTTAAGAAAAATTCAACTACGCTGAGTCACTACTTTTTATCGTCTACCTTAATTAAACACTCGAAAACGAGGTTAAATTGGAAAATTCCTAATTATCAAATATATGCAGCAATAAAACAAAAAATTAAAAATAAATACCGCGAGTGCTCTTTACAATAATGCATTAATATTAATTACGATACGTGCGTACTAGTTGCCGCTTGTCAACAAGTTTTTTTTTCGCTTTTTCTATTTCCAAGTCGTTAATTTCTCAACACACGGAACAGCTCGGATAAAAGGTAATAAGCTGATTGTGTTTACATAGGTAAACGCTTCGACTTTACGACGTGGGTTTCGAGTATGCATATAAAGCCGTGTGCATCGAAATTTAAATAGCGGAATATTGTCGATCATAAATCATACGAACGGTTGTTGGAAAATATTTAGTTAGTAGGTAACTATACAATTCCATTTTATTGTACACGGTCATTGTTTTACTGGAGTGTACGATTTTCTCACGGTTGCGAGAATTACGAAATTCGGTCCAATTTTAGGTAGCTTCTTTTCGTGTTTGTGTGATGTCATTTTATTTGTGGGTAATTAAAATTTAGCCTGAAGGTGTTAGAGTGAAATATGGGTAGCGTATTACGTCTTGGTACATACGAGTATTTAATGAAGTAAATTGATGATAATGCGAACGTGCGTCGGACTGGTATATGCCCGAATTCTTGGCATTATTCTAGCATTTCGAGAGAAATATATGTAGGTAAACTTGGCTATTATAGGATCCTAGATAAGTGATGTATGCTTCAAATTTTTTTGAGAGAAAGGGAGAGAGAAGAAAAAATGTCAGTGATGAGAGAAAAAACCACCCATATTGGAGTAACCCTGGAATAACTCTTAGATTCAATTTCCTCAACACATTATATTCGTTTCCATTTTTTTCAAACCTCACTTCCGGAAAAAAATCCTCAATAATCGAAGTCATCGAAAAAATTAATAAACGAAAAATTAGTACAGCTGGTTGATGACCTATTGAGCGTCGCGTTTCATTGAGAGAATTGCTGACTCATCGTGAGAGCCTTCGAGCGAACCATTGGCAAGTGTCAAATTAGGTATCGAATTAACTTACCATGTGAGCTTGGCGCGTTTCGTCGATGTAATGAGTGGTAATGATGACAGTGGTACCTCCGTCTTTCGTTATTTTTACTAGATGGTCCCAAATGCTGCAAAAAAAAAGTAATCGTGGTGATGAAAATTTAGATAAGAACTAGTTACATAGACATGTGAAATAGTTTTTAATTTCGTTCAATTGAAAAAAATATTGTCGAAAGTAAAGAGGGCGATTTTTTTTCGAAAACCTGTTTTTTTTTTGTTCAGAGGAAATCTTTACAAATTTTCTCATCATCGATTTTTTATATTTTTTTCTTATCTAAATTTTTTTTGGAAACCATTTTTTATAAATTTACTTCAGATTTTATTTTTTATTTTATTACCTAGAATTATTTTTTTTACAAGCAAATATAAATTTTTTCTAAAATTTTATTCACATTAATTTTTTTTTAATTTTCTTAGATTTTGTTTTAAAAATTTTCGTAATTTTTATATTTACAAACATTTTTTCAAAAATCTCATTCAAATACAAATTTTGAAAAATTCCAAAAGCAAATGATTTACCCTATTCAATTTTTTTGAGAGCAATGTCTTTCAAAGTTTTGTTTCGTACTACACACTGCATTTTTTCAGTTTTTATTTACTTAAAACAGTTTTTCTTTTTTTTAAAATTTTATTCGAACGGTAAATTTCTTTTTTTTATTTTGTTTAAAACTATTTTTTTCCTTTTTTCAAAAAAATTCTTTGACATTTTTATTCAAAAAGTAATTTTTTAAAATTATATTCATTTGTAATTTTTTTTAGATTTCCCCTCAATTGGGTCCCAAAATTTTTTGAAATAAAATTTTTATAGATATTAGCATAGTATGCTTTTACGTAGACCAACATGGAACGACCAACCCCAAAATCCGACCCAAAAATCCGACAGTTGGGTTAGGTTAGGTTAGATTAGGTTAGGTTTGGATGCCATAAAAAAACGTAGAAAATTTTTAATAAATTCGATTTTTAGACATTATGTCAGACATTTTGAAACTTGTAATTTTTTTGAAATTTTATGACTTTTGGACATTTTCTAGACATTTTGTCAGACATTCTGAAACATAAATTTTTTTTAGAAAGATGACTTTATGACATTTTGTCAGACATTTCGAAACTTGGAAATTTTTTAAGAAAGATGACTTTTAGACATTTTTTTTTTAGACATTATGTCAGACATTTCGAAACTTGTGAATTTTTTTGAAAATTTATAACTTTTAGACATTTTCTAGACATTTTGTCAAACATTCTGAAAATTAGAATTTTATTGGACTTTTAGACATTTTGTCACAGAGTAAAAGCATATACTATGTTTCATACTTTCAAACGTAGTGTGGAAATAGAGCCAACCAGGGAGTGTCCAGGAGGCGAAGCCCCCCTGCCGAGGCGCGAAGCGCCGAGTTTTAAAATCATGACATTCAATGTACCATTTTTTTATTTCTTTAAAAATTTAATTGAACTGCAATCTTTGAAAAAATACGTCAAAACCAAATTTTCTCAAACTTTGTTTGGAAAAATTATTTTTCAGATCATGTTAAAAATGTTCATCATGGGGCTAATGAAATTTTTAAACTTTTCATTTTATAAATAATTTATTCATTTTGTTTACACTTTATTTTTTATTTTTTAAAATTCAGAACGTGTTTTGAAATTTTAATCAAAATGAAAAGTTTTTTCTCTAGTTGCATTAAAACTAAGTATTTCTAAAAATTTCGTTTTTCACCTGTTAAAAATTTTTTCAGACATTCATTGAAAGTTTGTTTCGGTCGGGGGTAATATTTTAAAATTTTATTCAAATACAATTTTTCATTTTTCCAAATTTCGTTCAATTTTTTTTCTTCACTTTTTATGTTATTTTTTTTGTTCGATAAAGTTTAAATGAAACTTTTATAAAAAAATTTATTTAGAGCAATTTTTTGAAATTTTCTTCAAAATCATTTTTTAAAGTCAAATTAAATACAATTTTTTCTATTTTTCTCAAAAATGTTTTTTTTCGAATTTTTATTCAAAATAATTTTTCCAAATTTTGGTAAATATTTTTTTTCAATTTTGTAATTAGCAATTTTGAATTTTTTCTGAAAATTTTTATTTAAAGAAATTATGTTATTCTTCGATCTTTTTTCTTTGAAAACATTTTTTTTAAATTTTATTCGAATGCAGTTTTTCATTTTTTTTTTTTTTTTTGCTATTTTAATTGCTGACAACCTTTTTGAAATTTTGATCGATTTCAAAATAATATGGTACCTAGGTATTTTTTCGGTTTTATAAAATTTCATTCAAACACAATATTGCTTTAAAAATTTTCCACAAATAAATTTAAACTTTTTTTTAAAATTAAATACATAGGTACCTAACAATTATTATTTTTATAATTTTTTATTTATTTTATTAGTACCTAGGCTTAAATAAATACAAGTTTTTTTATGAATATTTTGTTCAGTTTTTGTAGAGAACATTTTTTTTGAAATTTTGTTCAAAAATTGATCAATTCCAAAATTTTATTACGTCAGCGTCATATAAATTCTTAAGAATTTTCCTATACCCATTTTTTCAATTTTTTTTTTTTTTTTTTTTTTTTTGATTAAATGAAGTTCTGAGGTAATAATTTCTTATTTTATTCTATTTTTGTTGAAGAATACAATTGTTTTGAAATTTTCTACGAAATTAATTTTTTTTGAAATTTTATTCAAATGCGATTTTTTCAAATTTTCTCAATTTATTCAATTTTAATTCTTATTGAAAGCTATTTTTTGAATTGTTATGAAAAGTATTTTTTAGCATAGTATATGCTTTTACGGAGACCAAAATAGAAAAAAACGACACGAAAATCCGACCCCATTGGGTTAGGTTAGGTTACAGTAGGTTAGGTTTGGATGACAATATATGCATATTATTTTTAATTCTAAATTTATTGGGTTTAAATTTTTTATTTTTATTTTATTTTTATTTTTTAAATTTTAATATAAAAATTATAATTAAATCTATAATTAGTAAGTTGTACGGGCCGCCCCCACCTTAAGTGGGGGTCCGGATTGTCCAAAAAGGTTTAATAATTAAGTCTTAGATATAATTTAATTACCCCCCCACCCTTCCGCGGCAGTTCCTGATAAACCGAAAGGTCAAGGGCTGTCGTGTAAAGGCTTACTGTTCCCCATAATTTAAAATGAACTTCCCTCACCAGAATTCTGGATTGGGGTACCAAAAAAAAAAAAAAAAAAAAAAAAAGGTTTGGATGACATAAAAAAACTTAGAAAATTTTCAATGAATTCTGCTTTTTATACATTATCTCAGACATTTTGAAACTTGTAAATTTTTTAATAGAAATTTTATGACATTTTGGACATTTTTTTAGACTTTTTAATTTTTTTAAATAAATTTCTTGACTTTTTGACATATTGAAACTTGAAAAAAATTTTAAAAATTTTATGACTTTTAGGTTTTTTTTTATTACACTTTTTTAATTTTTAAATTTCCATGAAAATTAATATTCGTGACTTTTAGACATTTTGTCATACTATAGTGAATTTTATTAATTTTAAATTTCCATGGAAATTAATTTTGATGACTTCTAGGCATTTTGTCACGGAGTAAAAGCATATACTATGTTTCATACTTTCAAACGTAGTGTGCAAATAGAGCCAACTAGGGGGGGGGTCCAGGGGGCGAAGCCCCCCCTGGCGAGGCGCAAAGCGCCGAGTTTAATTTTCCATTTTTATAAAAAAATGAACTTCCTGGGTGCAAAAAAATTTTTTTGGTAAGTACTCTTGAGAAATAAAATTTTCTGTTGTTTTATTTCTAAATAGAAATTTTTAATTTTTTTTTGGGGTTTTTTTGAATTAGAAACAATTTGTTGAACATTTATTATTTTATTCAAATGCATCTTATAAAAATTCGTTCTTTTTGTGTCAATTTTGTTTAAAAATAGAAGTTATACCTATGTATTTAAAATTTTCTCGAAAATTCATTTCAAATTTAAATACAGTTTTATTGGGAAGAGGGGGGATGATTCGTGTTTTGCCCTACTTCTATAGAGGTTCAATTACTTATTTTAAATTTTGATAATTTTTTTTTTAAATTTTCGTTTAATTTATATTTCCATCGATTTTTTCAACAAAAAAAAATCTTGAAATTTTGTTTTGAAATTTTGTTGAAAATTTTTAATTTTATTTAAATTTAGATACTTTTTCTTTGTGTTTTTCTTGAATTTCGTCAAAAAAAAATACTTATCAATTTTTACTAATAAAAACATTTTTTTGAAAATTTTGTTCTTTTTTTTTAAATATTATTTTTGGAATTTTTTGAAAATTAAAAAAAAAAATCAATTTTTTGAAAATGATTTTTTAAAATTATAAATGTTTTATCGAATTAATTTTTCAAGAACATACTTATGGTTTTTTTTTAAACGAGTGTAATTCTTTAAAAATTTCACTCAAATATTTCAACTTATTTAAAGTTTACGCTCGATGCTCTCGACCCTCCCTCTCCCTTCTTCTCCACTAATCATAAATGAAAATAAAATACCTCTGTCTCAATACTGGATCTACTCCAACCGTGGGCTCGTCCAAAATCAACAGTTCGGGATCGTGTAACAAAGCACAAGCCAAAGATACTCTTCGTTGTTGGCCGCCACTGGAAACAAGATATAAAAATTCCATCAATACGGTTACGAAACATACTTATTCTCGCTTATACGAGTAGGTAGGTAAATTAACCTCTGGATGAATTCTCATTTAACGGTTGAATGAACTCGAGAATTCCGAGTAGGTACGAATAATTATAGAAATTCAATATATTCTATCAACTTCTTATCATAGATCGATTGGTATAAATTAGGTACAGGAAGAAATTATCGATGATATACGAATTCAGAATATGTATCTGAAAAGCAGGTACCCTTGATGACGAAATTTGTTTTGGAACCAGGATCAGGCAGATTACATATATATTCGTATTAAAATGGTGATGATAATACGACATTGAGTGAAACGAAACAAAATATGGCATCGATTAACCTACATTTTTATGTACTTATTTCATATGAAGTTTCTTATAGTTTAAAACCATGAAATGGCATTTTCCGGGTTTGAGTATAAGTATTTAGATACAATTTGCTGAAAATATTCTCGTATAATGAAGATATAACCTCAGTGTGGAGATTTTGTAATAGGTTCGCACGCTATTAACCCTGATGATCGAATATGTAGCGAACGAATTGGCCATCAATATAGGTTACTATTTGGTAATTAGATTCAACTTACCTGAGAATTTTCACTTGTCTGTCGGCAGACGGTAACATCAAAAAGTTAATTAAGAAGTCGACCTTTGGATTAATTTCTTTAGTTGTCAAACCATTAATCCAGCCGAAATAGTATAACGATTCACGAATGGTGAATTCTTTATTCAATGCTACTTCCTATAGAAAACAAATTTTAAAAATGGTATCGTTAAAATTCTATTATATCCAGATTGAGCATCGACTTGCGTATGTTTGCAGATTGATTTCCTTACCAAATCTGCATGTACACTTCGGAACTTCTTCGCAGGGGCGGAGACTTAAAATTTTTTGGCATGTCAGATGTCACAAAATGTTTTACTCTGTTTTTGTATACAACAAACACGTAACACGCAGCGCAGAGCCGGTGGATCATTATTTTCTCAACTGATGCTCACACTCGGGGGGGAGGGGGGTGAAAAATGTTGTAAATTCTTTTCACAAAAAAAGGTGTTTGGCAATTCAAGGACGAACCAAAAGGATTTTTCAGAGATGGCAGAATCATTGAAAATTTAAACTCCCAACACTAAAAATTTTCAACTTTACTATCAGGTATTATTAAAATATCAAAGAGGAAATACTGCCCGAGCGAAGCGAGGGCGAAAATTTTTGATAAAAATCAAGACTTTGAATGAAAAAGTTGGCATTTTTCGCATAAATTTGAGTTGGGTTCAAAATTTTTGCGCACGTGAGAAATCCCAAGTGGTGCTCGAGCACGAGTTGCGTTTTTTGCGGCAAAAACTGCCGTGGTGTCGGCATGTCACAAGAAAATTTGGCATGTCACAAAAAATTTTGGCATGTCACATTTGTGACATATGTGACGCAGAAGTTTCCGCCCCTGCTTCTTCGGCTATGTTCGAGGTTTTCAGTATTATAAATATTTTTTTACTAATGCCAGAGTGCTACATAAGTACTTTATATCCAAAATTGAAGGGGAGGGAGGGATCCAATCGAAATTTTTGTCATAACTAAAATTATTCGTAGAACTTCAAGCTACAACTTTTGTTGGAAATTTTTTTCAATCGGGCCCCTTACCTCCCCTCCAGTTTTTAATAATGTATCTTGAATAAGTATGAATAAGGCATATTACTCAAAATTGGTGGTGAAGGAGGGGTTCGATTGAAATTTTTGTTATAACCAAAATTATTTCTAGTACTTCAAGCTACAACTTTTGTTTGAAAATTTTTTCAATCGGGCCCTTTACCTCACCCCTGTTTTTAATAATGTGTTTTGAATAAGTTGGATTATTCAACATTGGAGGGGAGGGAGGTGCCCAATCGAAATTTTCGTCATAACCAAAATTTTTGCTAGAACTTCAAGTTACAACTTAAATGTAGAAATGTTTCAATTCGACCCTTCCGCCTCCCCCTTTTATTTTTAATTAGTATTTTGAGTGACCTGCGGAATCAGTGGAGAGAGAGGGGCTCAATTGAAAAATTTTTCAAACCAAAGTTGTAGCTTGAGGTTTTAGGAATAATTTTTGTTATGACAAAAATTTCGATTGGACCCCTCCCTCCCTTCCTTCATTCCAATTTTGAATAATCCAACTTAGTATTTAAAACAGGGGTGAGGTAAGGGGCCCGATTGAAAAAATTTTCAAACAAAAGTTGTAGCTTGAAGTACTAGGAATAATTTTGGTTATAACAATAATTTCAATCCAACCCGTTCTTCCCCACCAATTTCGAGTAATATAACTTATTCATTATTCAAAATACATTATTAAGAACTGGAGAGAAATAAGGGGCCCGATTGAAAAAATATTCAAATAAAAGTTGTAGCTTGAAGTTTTACGAATACTTTTGGTTATGACAAAAATTTCGATTGGATCCCTCCCTCCCCTCCAATTTTGGATATAAAGTATTTATGTAGCACTGAACTTACAAGGGAACCTCCCCAACTCGTCACCTTCGATTGAGCGGAAATTGGCTCGCTGAAAGAGCATGCCACCCACACCTCACAACCAAATTTTTAGCTGCCGAAGTTGATTTTTCGATTTTTGGCGAATTTTTGAAAATGGCTAAAATCACCCCCAAAAAACAATTTTTGGAATAAAAATATCAAATTTTGAGATAGAATCCTAAAAATCGGTTTGTACACTAAGTCGACCCCCCCCCCCACCGAGTCGATTGGCACCATTTTCAATGCGATCTGGAGCCTCCAGAAAATGTTGGCTTTTGCCGTCTGGAGAGATTCCAGTGTGCTGGAGAAAAGTCAACTTTTTCTGGAGGCTCCAGATCGCTTCGCAAATGGTGCCAATCGACTCGGGGGGTCGACTTTAGTGTACAAACCGATTTTCAGGATTCTATCTCAAAACTTGCGATTTTTATTCCAAAAATTGTTTTTTGGGGGTAATTTTAGCCATCTTCAAAAGTTCGCCAATAATCGAAAAATCAACTTCGGCAGCTAAAATTTTGGTTGTAAAGTGTGGGTGGCATGCTCTTTCAGTGAGCCAAATTTCAGCTCAATCGGAGGTGACGAGTTGGGGATGGGGAGGTTCCCTTGTTAGTAAAAACATACTGTTAATAATGAAGAACTCAAGTCCAGCCGAACATAGCCGAAGAAGTCCGAAGTGTATTTGCGGATTTGGTAAAAAGATCAGTCTGCACACACATGCAAGTAAGCATTGAAGATCGAAAGATGATACGTACTTGAGGCATATACCCGATACGAGGTCCTGGCACTCCACTTCCAGCTGATCCGGGCTTTCCACCCAGCACCCATATTTCTCCAGCGTTCAGTCTTCTTCTGCCTACGATACAACTGAGTAAGGTCGTTTTACCGCATCCACTGGCCCCGAGTAAACCGTAACTGAAATGAAAAATTGTCGAAAATTAAATCTCAAGCCAAAGTAAAAAATATTCCACGACGAATTCTTAATGAGTTTTTTCCCATTTTTCCAATTCCCAATGAGTCAGTCGAGTAATTAATCATGTAGCTAGTAGCTCCGGTTAGCAGCTCATTTAGAATGTATTTCCGTTCGATATTTTAGTGGAAAATTATTTTGTAAGTAAGTTGCACTGTTGTTCGGTTCAGTATTTGAATTAAAAAGGAAAATGTACATAAAACAGCACGTGCCATCGGTATTATGAAGTTATTACAGCAGAAGTATCTAGCTATATACCAACCTTGGAAAGTTTTTAACTTCTCAAATAAATACACTGTTCGGTAAATTCTTCGTAATACCTCAAACTTAATTATCGAACTGGTTCGTTTAGAAAAAAATTCGCTAGAAAATAGCTAAGTATAGTAAGTACTGGTTACGAGGACCACATATGTGCCATAGGTAACCGCTGCGATGGTATAATATCGATGAAGGGCATGGGCACCGCGAATAACAACATTTATTTGAATCGTAATTATCGCGTCTTCGACGTCTTTTTTTATACTAGTTTTTTATTCTCGTTCATGTTGAGTATACCAACTCCCAAAGTTATAGATGAATTTCAAGGTTAAATTGAAGAATTCGTATGTTTTGAGAGTTTTTTATACTACATCAGTGTGAAGAACTTTTTTCATGCGGATTTAATTTGATTTAGGAGTTGTTTCTCGTCTAAGTAAATTGTAAGTTTTTATGGTTGGTTTTTTTCATCTAAATTCATTGTGGAGAAAAGTGCGGAGTGAGGTGAATTTATAGTCTACCTTTATATTTGTTTATTGATCAGTTTTTACTGTCACTATTTACATTTTAAATGCATGTAAAAATATTGTATGCCTATGCGTATGCCTAGATTTATGATAATTTCATTGTGGATTTTTTTTTAAACAAAAGGTCATTGAAACGAATTTTGGCATTCGCGATAAATTCGACTGATTTACGAGTCTTTAAATCAACTATTCACTCTGAATAATGATCAGTAAAGCATTCAAAAACCATTGAGTATTGAATACATTTTTTTTTTAGAGCAAATCATGCTGGAACAATCTGACAACATAAAGTCGCGGAGGTAAATGATTCGAAGGAGAAATAATTTGAATTTAATTTTCTATTTCATCGGTATATTTGTATATTTGTATATTTGAGTTATTTAAAGTCGCTATCAGCTGCTATGGCTATTAAGCGACATTCTACATATTCCATCGGTGAAGTTGAAAAAAGAAACAATATTCTGCAATTGATGCCGAAGTAATTTTTTGAAACAATATTACAAGTTTGCAAAAATTTCAAAGACTTTTTCGTAAATATATTGAAATTTTGGCATCGCTAAAAATTTATAAAATTATATTTAAAATGAACGCGAAGTTGAACTTTTTTGCAAAATCTTTGCTATTTAGTATTTTTGAAGAAAAAAATGAGATAAATGCTCGCAATTCGATGTTCTTACAAATTATTCGTACAAAATATTTTCGCATTTTGATATTTGCGAAAAATATGATTTGTAGGTACAGTTTTCTTAAAAATCGTTTTTAATGCGTATCTTACAATTTTATTCTTTGGAAAAAAAATTCAAAAATTACCTAATTGACAATTTCCAAGTTTTAAAATTAGCAAAAATTTGTAAACGATTTTAAGTTGAAAAAATTTGCAAAAACAATAAATTTTAAAAATGAGCAAAAATGCGAAAAAATGCTAAATGACAAAAGTTTATGAAACTCCAACTTTTGAATTTATTTCAATTAAAATAAATATAAATTTTTTTGAAATAGACGCAATTTAAAAGTTTTAAAAATTTGTAGCTAAAAATTTAAAAAGTTTGCCAAGATTGATCAAAATTTTAAATTTGAAAAATTCGCTAAAATTTCAAATCTTGAATTTTTTGAATTTAAAAAAATCGAAAAATTTTTTTTTTTAAAAACTTGCCCAAAGTTTTGAGTTACTTATCTATTCTAAAACTTTGCGAAAACCTCAAATTTTGAACCTGTTTAAAAATTTGCAAAAATTCCAACGTTTTGAAAATTTGCATTTATTTTACCTTTCTAAAATTTGCTAAAAGTTTTATATTCTGAGAATTTACAATAAGTATTTCACTACAACTTCAAAATTTTGAAAAATTGATAGTAATTGACCAACATTTTAAATCGCCATTCCAAAATTTCAAAGAAAGAAAAAAATATATAATTTAAAATCTTAAACTTTTCTAAATTTGAAGATTTATACTTATCACAACTTCGATATTTTGAAAAATCGGCAGAAATTAGTCAACATTTTGAAATGCAAAAATTTGTCAAAATTCAAAATTTTGAAAAATGCCAAAACTTGAATTTTTTTTTTTTTTTAATTTTAAAAATTCAAAACTTTGAAAAATTGCGAAAATTTGGAATTTCAAATCTTATCAAGATTTCCATAAATTGTAAGAATTAAAAATTTCAAAATTTTCAAAACTCAGCCAAAATTTCTCATTTTGGAAAAATGACAGAAATTAGAAAAAAAAATTTAAATGACAAAAATTTGTCAAATTTTTGAAATCGTGCTAAAAGTTTTTTTTTTTTGAATTAAAAAATTTTAAAAAAATGCAAACACTTTATACTGCAAGAGGTTTCCAAAATTTGCCACAATTTACAATTCCAAGAAATTTTTAGATACTTTGGTGTCAAAATTCCCGATTACTAAAATTTTCCAAAATTTCAGTCTCAAAAAATTATTTACCTGATCAGTTTTCATAAATTCTTTTATTTTAAAAATTTTTCAAAATACCGTTGAAATGTAATAAGCAAAAATTGAAAAATTTTCATGACTTTATTTGAAATAAAATTTGCGACATTTGAAAGAATTTTGAATTGAGAAAAAATGTCACGAACAGAAAATATTTCTAGAGTGTGAAAATTTGTCAGAACTTCCATTATACTTACTGCAAAAGTTTGTCAAAGTAAGTATCATGTAAGTATTTTTCTAATTTATAATATTTGAAAAATTTCTAAAAATTTCCAATTTTGAAAAATTTTAAACATTTTAAAAATGCCATGCTTTGAAAAATTTCTTCTTTCAAAAAATTTGACATAAATTTCTGAAATTTCATTTAAGTACGTAGATACTTGATAATTATTAAAAATATTACATCCATCGGAAGAGAGCTTTAAATGGAGTTAGCAAAAATTGTAAAATTTAAAAGTTTGTAAAAATGTCAAATTTATGAAGTTTAACACAATTTCAAATTTTTAAAAATTTGGTAGAAATCAAAAAATACCTAGTTGATTGCGAAAATTTGTCAGAATTTCTATATAAGAATTTGCCAATACTGATAAAACTTCATATTATTATAAAATTTTTCCAATAAAAATAATTATTTAAAATTTATATTTTTTCAAAAAATTTCAAAAATAACATACCTACCTACTATACCTAGTACCCACTTATTTTAAAAATTTGTAAAAATTTGTTAAATTTCCGAATTGCAAAAATTTACCACTATTTTCAATTTCAAATACTTAAATAGCGAGAATTTGCAAAATTTCTGAATTGCAAAAATTTGTCCGGATTGCCGATGGATTTTTTTTTTTTCAAAATCTCAAAAAACTATTCAAAATATTTTTTTATAGCTTTCAAATTTTTTTATTAAATTTTAAAAATTTGCTACAATTTTCAAATTTGCCACCATTTTGAATTGTAAGGATTTTCATAAATGCAAAGCTTGCAAAATGTTACTAAAATTTAAAATTTTGAATTAGTATTTTATAATTTTAAGAATTTGCTACAATTTCAAATTCCAATAAAAAAATTTGTGCATTGAAAATTTTCAAAAATTTGCAACAATTTCCAATTACAAAATATTTCAAAACTTCTAATTGCAAAAATTCGTTAACTTCTGACAATACGTCGATTTTCAAAAATTCGCTAAAATTCACCTAAAAAATTGGCTAAATTTTCAACAAAAAAAAAAAAAAATTAAAAATTAAAATATTTTAATTTTGAAAATCTTTTCATTGAGAAATTTTTTTTAATGTACTTGATATTTTATCAACGATTTATTTAGAGAGAGAATCAGTGTCGGGGAATGAACAAGTAAAATACTCGTTTTTAAAAGGAAAATCGACAAAGGCCCATAAAACTGAGTATATATTTTTTTTAAATCGAATAGACTTCGTTAACAAGAGTTTCTTGGCAACTCATCAATTCCGACAAAGCTGAAATTTGGCTCACTGAAATTACATTTCACCCAGACCTCGTGATTAAAATTTTGAGCTGCCCAAGTTGATTTTTTGATTTTTGGCAAGTTTTTGAAAATGGTAAAAATAGTCCATTGGTAAATAAATTTTGTGCAGAAATGGTGGACTATTTTCATCATTTTCAAAAATTTGTCAAAAATCAAAAAATCTTGAATTTTTGAAAAGTTTTGAATTTTTGAAAAATCTTGAATTTTTGAAAAAATCTTAAATTTTTGAAATAATAATATCTTGAATTTTTGAAGAATTTCAAATTTTTAAATCAATCTTAAAGTTTTGAGGAATTTTTAATTTTTTAAAAATCTCCAATTTTCGAACAATGTTTAATTTTTGAGAAATCTTTATTTTTAGGAAAGCTTTGATTTTTATAGATCCTTCAATTTTTCAAAAATATTTGAGTTTTGAATAATCCTCAATTTTTGAACAATCTTGAAATCTTGAAAAATTGTAATCTTTGAAAAACCTTCAATTTTTAAAAAAATATTCGATTTTTGAAAAAAAAAACATTTTTCGAACAATCTTGAAATCTTGAAAAATTTAATTTTTGAAAAACCTTAGATTTTCAAAAAGTCTCAATTTTTTTTAATTTTTGAAAAATATTCGATTTTTGAAAAATCTTTATTTTTTGAACAATCTTAAAATAATTAATTTTTGAAAAAATTTCAATTTTTGAAAAATTGTTGGTTCCGAGGTCTGGATGACATGCTTTTTTCAATGGGCCAAATTTCAGCTCAATTAGAGTTCAGGATGTTTCAAGGTTTCTCTGTAAGTATTACGTATATAAATCCAGAGTGATCGTATTTTTCAAAAAAAGAATTTATGCAAATTCGAAGAAAACTCAGTAGTCATTTTTTCTCTGCGGTTTTACACCTTACAACCAATTGATCATTGGTATCATTTCGAAACTCGTCCATCTCATTCTGATCTGATTCCCCTCTGCTGTTTTTTTCTCACCTGGTCGTAGGTATCGGTTTTTCAATCCGAACAGATACAACCCATATTGAATCGTAATCATACATTCGTACTTTGTAAGTACATATTTCATTTGGAATTAGATAAGAAAAACCACAGCAGCACGCGCGGTGCGGCATGCCGCATCCTCATCATCGTCACACTTGTTACATAAACGACAACTATGCATCGTAATAATACCGATACCTCTAACTAACTAGACGGTCTGATAAAAGGTCATGAAGTAGGTAAAGTACACCGCAATACCATACCATACAAACACATGCACGAATGCTGCATGCAGCGGTCTTCGTCGGTCGAATTACTATTTTATCTTGTACCTTACTTACTACAAATTAAATTTCAACACGCGACCATTAATTTATTCGTCGAAGAGAGCCGATAAAATAGAGTGTATCTAATGGTGGTAATGGCTACTTACATGCAGCCTTTCGATACGGTCATGTTGAGACCGTCAAGGATAACATTGGGACTTCTTTTTTCGCCGTATTTTTTGTACGCCCTGCGTACGCAGACGGCTTGCTGCCTGCGAGTCCATACCGTCGATTGTTGGGCGTGAAATTTAGACCTTTTCTCGGTCAATTGTATCGAGTTTTCCAGTTCTCGCATACCTACGTAAAAAGAGTGAAAAAAATTACAAATTAGAAACACGTACGATGAATATTATTTACTATTATTATTATTGTTAATCTAAAAATATAATATTTTGATAAACGATGTACACTGTAAGAATGTATTTGGAACTGTGGAAGTACCGAGTACCATGCTCAAGTACGTGAATTAGAAGAGTTAGAATTATGAAAACAATGTACCTCGCTGGGTATATACGTATTTCGAACAATTATCGCGTATGTTGTGATTACATAGCCTTGCGAAACGTGTATATACTATGAAAATGACAAAATATAAACTATTTAAAGGTGGACAACTATTAATGGAAGAGACAAACTGGTTTTTATCGTATAGGTAGGCACAGAAACGAACCCGATGCAATGCAACCGCGCCGCAGAACAAATCAACAATTAAAATAGCACCATCGAGCGTAGATTTTTATATAAATTACGAAACAATAAACATTGGCACGAAATGAGCGAAAAATTTTCTTCGAACATGATGGTAGATTTGGATGGAAAATAACCACGTAAATGGTATTACCGGGAATAGGGCTTGATTTAGATTCAAAGCAGAAATTCCCAATTTAAATAGATAAAAATATATGATTTTCAAATGTGCACTCACATTTTATGAAACCCTGTGTGTATTTAAATGACATATTCAGGTGCATTTTGTAACCATTTTTACTATTTTTTATGATTCGTCAGTTGTTTTCAGAGAATTTTAATACACATTTCTACTTTCCAATGCTTCATCTTCATTATTTTTTCAATAATTTTTTTTAATTTAATAATTGTCGATATTTAAACGATTCAATTTTTAAAATACCTACTTCAACTAAGTATAATATTAATTATTTTTGATTTTTTCAATTTTTAAATTTTATCACATTTTTTTTTAGTTTGAAAATTTTTAATTGATTTGAGATTTTTTTGACCTTTTATGATTCATCTATGATTTCATCAATTTCTGAAATTTTTTCAAAAATTCATTTTTTTCAATATTTTAAATTTTACTTAATTTTTAGCTATGAATAATGCAATTTTTTATAATTTTTAGTATTAATTAATTATAATTTTATTAATAAATTTTATGATTTTTCATTTTTTTTTAATTTTTCAATTCTTATACCTACCTATGAAATGATTCTAATTTTTTTTTATTTTGTGCAAATTCTTGAACTAATTGAAATTTTTCGGTTTTTTATGGTTTACTTACCAATTTTATAAGTTTTTCAATTGACACGTCTTATATTCAAATTTGATACTTCTTCGAGATTTTTGCTTTATTTAAAAAAAAAAATTGGTCAATTTATTCAATTCTTACAATATTTTTATTATTTTTTTTTCAGTTTCGATCGTTATTGTATTTTTTCAAATTTTTTATTTTTCCAAAATTTATTTTGAAATTTTGATTTTTCTCAATTTTTCAGTTTTTTTTAATAATTACGTACATTTTTTTCCTATTTCAGTTTTAAAATTTTTTTTTAATGTAGTTGAACATTTTTTTTAATTCCAATTTTTTTGACTTTTCTATTTTTAATTTTTTTTAACTTGATCTGTATTTTAAAATCATTGAAAAAGTCCCTTTTCAAACATTTCGATTCGTTTTTCTTTTTTTTTTTTTTTTTTTTTTTTTTAATTCTTACGACCAACTTTTGGTCATTTTTTTTTATTCTTAAATTTTTGTGAATTCTTCAATTAAAAACTTGAAGTTCTTAAATTTCTTTCAATTTTCTGATACTTGCCCCTTAATTTTTAATTCATTTTCCAAAATTTCTCAAATTATAGTTTTTATTGTAAGTATATAATTTTTCTGAAACTTTTATAAAATTTACACTTCTTTGTGATCTATTTTTTTTTCAAATGTTTCAATTTTCTAATTTTTTGATTTCCTAATTTTTCAATTAAACATCAATTTTTTCAATCCTTCTGATTTTTATTTTCAAATTTTCATTTCTTTTTCTGAGTTCTTAAATCATATTATACTTATTAAAAATATTCCGATTTCTATTGATTTTCCAATTCTATAAAATTTTTAATATTTTTGAAATTACTTGTTGTATTTTTCAGTTTTTTATCATTCGTCATCCAATTCAATTTTTCAATTTTTTCGCATACTTATTTATGATTTAATCAAATTTTTCTCAAAATTTTTGTCACCAATTATTTTTTATTTTTTCAAATTTTCAAATTTTTGTGACAGGTACGTTTCAATTTTGTTTTTATTTTTTCGAATTTTTCGATTGATTAAATCTGTTCCAATTTTCTTCTAATGTTTTAGTTTGCCTGTATTTTTCAATTGTTGAACAATTGTCAGATTTTTTGTGATTTCCAAATTTGATCAAATTTTTAGTATATTTTCAAAATTTCTCGTTTTTTGTTTATCTGTTGTTGTTGTTGTTGGTTTTTTTTCATTTTTTTAATTACCTACTTTTAGATTGGTCACTTCTTCAATTTTTCAACTCTTTCAAATTATTAAAATTTACCTATTGATTTTTTTAATAATGTTGATTGGTTCTCAATTTTTTCAAATTTTTACCAACATTTCAACTATTCGTCATTTTTAATTTTTTAATTTTTCAGAATTTTTTGATTGATTAAAATTTTTCTAGTGTTTTGTGAATTTCTAATCTTACTTGTAGTTCCACCTATTGAATTTTTAATATTTTCAAAATTTCTAGGTTTTTGGTTGATTTGTATCTTTTTTTTTTTTGCATTATTGCCTCTAAAATAGCCCTTTTTCGATTTTCAAATTTTTTCAATTATTTCGATTAATAATGATTTATTATTTTTCTAAATTTTTAAATTTTGATGATAGCCTACCCATCAATTTCAATTTCCTGATATTAGCATAGTATATGCTTTTACGGAGACCAAAATGGAAAAAAACGACCGACAGGAAAATCTGATACCAAAATCCGACTCCAAAATCCGACCCCATGGGGTTAGGTTAGGTTTGGATGACATAAAAAAACAGAAAATTTTCAATAAATTCGACTTGTTTGACATTATGTCAGACATTTTGAAACGTAATTTTTTTGAAATTTTATTATAGACATTTAGTCAGACATTCTGAAACTTAGAATTTTTTTTTAGAAAGATGACTTTCAGAAATTTTGTTAGACATTTTGAAATTTTAGACATTAAAAAAAAAAATTTATGACTTTTAGAGATTTTGTCAGACATTCTGATTTATTAGAATTTTCTGATTTTAAAATTTCCATGGAAATTTATATTCGTGACTTTTTTTTACAAAGATTACTTTCATACATGTTTTATTTTCATTAGGCTTTTTTTGATTAAGTATACGTTTTTAGATTTTCAAATTTCCATGGAAATTAATATTCGTGACTTACACATTTTGCCACAGAGTAAAAGCATAAGTAATTATAAGTATACTATGTTTCATACAAACGTAGTGTGGAAATAGAGCCAAACAGGGGGGTCCAGGGAGGCGAATTTTCTTAATTTTTCGACTGATTGAAAATTTTCCTGTCTGTGATTTTTTTTCTATTTTATAAACTTTTTATCATTTTCGAAATTGACCTATGTATTCGTTTTATTGCTGATTTAATTTTTCAGTTTTTCTGAATTTTTTGAATGATTTAATATCGTTCAACTATTTGTAATTTTCTAATTTTATCAAATTTTTACGTATGTTTAAAATGATTGAGTTTTTGTTATTGTTTGAAATTCTTCAGATTTTTAATGATTTTTTGATTTTATTTTTAAAATATTTCGTACCTGCTAAATATCATTTGAAAAAAAAAATAATCGAAATCCTATTTTAAAATCGCATCCATTCGAATGATCTTTTTAGGTGCCTATTCTTTTCACCACTTAAATAGGCTCTGGTACCCATTTGTCCTATCCCTGCTAATTATACATATCTCCGAACGTCATCGTTAATTGAACACACCTACGAGTACACAAGAGTAACTTTTACTTCAAGTAAATCATACGTACTGAATGAAAGCGACCTGACTGACGCGGTAAACAATGTTACATTATCGTTAATCAACTGATGAGAATTTTTTCACCTATGAAAGAGTTTATAATCGCGTGTACAAACATACTCGTTCGTCGTAGACGAAGACAGAGAGAGGTAGTAAACTATACCTTTGCCTATAGGATCGTGTACAAAAAATGCAACCATCGCATTCTCTCCTAACAACAGATGTAATATTGAGGTAGGTATGATGAAGCTGACACGAAAAATAGCCTGTGACAGGAATGCAGCAACAATTACCTACTTACTCGTATGTCATATACACACGCGCAAGTGAGTATATATTCTTTTGTAGAAATGCAATCGCCGCGGCTATTATGTATTTTCTCTTAATTAACTCGCTCGCGAGAGGTGTTAAAATACAAGTACGGGTAGAATTTCGATGCTTAATGACTATATTATTTACCCAGAAATTAGAACCGCGCTTATGTAATGTACGAGTACGATGCCTAACAGGCCATCCGACACAGCGCAGCGTTTGTGTGTGAATTTTGTTTAATATCTGCGTGTTTACAGCCGCTCGATGGGGTTATGGGGCAGAGGAGATGTGTGAAATGTGAGATTAGAGATATTTTAGTTATGGCATGGCATGGCATGGCATATTGGAGAGTATAGGCGTATATCTTATGGTATACGAGTATGTAGGTAATATTTCAATTTTACAAGATTAGCCCTCTCGTGAGCTTTCAAGGTAGAAGAGTTTGTAGAATAGTGTATCGATTGTATTACATTGCGTTAATGTCCTTTTCTTTCCTTCTATGGGTGTTTCACCTTGATTTCATCTTTATCGGTTTCATCTATCTCTTGAGTTAGTCGACGTTAAGTATGTGTAGTGTCATTTGCTGCGATCGAAAATTTATTCTGATTGTAGGTACGTTCGATTCTGGAGGTGTTTCTAAGGTGACTTTTTTCATATATGAGCGAGTGGTTTTTTTTTCACGAATTTTTACGAGAATTGGATGAAATGTAGGGAAGGCTTTTACAGTGTTGAAAATTTTGAAAAATAATACGTTAACTAAGCACAGAGAGAATTATGGAGTTTTGGAGAATTATGTAGGCGGGGGAGGGGGCATAAAATATTTCTTCGCTTGATTAAACAAAAATAAATATTTATCTTCGAAAAAATTACGACAAACGTGACTGAAAATGTCAGCTTTTTCCCACACCATTTTATTGGAGAATTTCTCTTGAATAGCCAATTCATTTTTGCCATTTTCCAAACCTCAATTCTTTCATTTTTTTTTTTTAAATTGAGAAAATTCTGTTTTTTTATGTATTAGATTAATAATTTTTCTAAAAAAAAATTTTATCTTGGAAAATAATTTTAAAATTTTTTTAAAACTGATGAATTTTGTAAATTTATTTTTTTTAAATGCAGGTTTTCAAAAATAAATTCTGAATAAAAATGCAAGTTTATTTCTAACAAGTCGATGATCAGAGCACTACCTTAATTATTAAAGATTGTACTAATACTTACTTTTTTAATAAAAAAAATTTTGTCAAACATTTCAAAACTTGGAATTTTTTAATAAATTTAATAGCTTTTTGATATTATTTTAGAAATTTTATGACTTTTGGACTTTTTTAATTTTTTAAAGTAATTTTATGACTTTTTGGACATTTTTTCAGAACTTCTGAAACTTGAAAATTTTTTTTAAAAAATTCATGACTTTTATTATTTCAAAAATTTTAAAATTAATATTCGTGATTCTTAGACATGTTGTCACGTGTAGTGAATGTTATTTATTTTATTTTATTTTATTTTTTATAAATTTTATGGCTTTTAGATATTTTGTCAAACTTTTCGATTTTTAGGCTTTTTATCAGACATTCTTAAACTTGAATTTTTTCAATTTTTTTTTTTCAAAAAAATGCTTGAATTGAAAAAAAAATTGTCCAAATTCGATAGAATTGAATTAACTCGGCGCTTCGCGCCTCTCCAGGGGGGAGCGAAGCCCCCCCTGGCGAGGCTCACCGAAAAAATTTTGAATCTAATTTTCTGTTTTTATTTTCAAAAACGTTGATTTTTTTTAATTTGAAAATTACTTGAAAAAAATACAGTTTTAAGAAATGAAGATGAAGGTACATACAACGATGAAAACACGTACCTAGCACTATTCTGAATATTTAGAGATTTTGTTATTTCAACAAAAAAAAAATCAAAGTATAGTTAAGTACTTACCTATTTTATTAAAACTTATTTTTCTCATTTTTGTAAAAAAAAAATTTTTTTTTTTAATTTTTAAAACAAATTTATTGCCAAGTTAATGCTCCAAAAAATCTACTACAAAAATCAATTTTTTACATCAACAGAGTTTTTTACGTTTCTTTAAAAAATAATTTTTTAAATTTTCAGAAATCATCAAACAATTTTTTTTTAAATTCGTTTCAATACCTACCTTCTTTTTTTTTTTTTTTTTGAAAAAATGCAGTTTTAAAAAATAATAGCGAATAGAAGTTTCATTTCAAACAATTTGATCAAAGCACTGTCTTTTCATAAATATTTTTTTCAAATTTGATTTCTAACGATTTTTTCTCAATTTTAAAAATAATTTTTCTACATGTGAAAATCCTGTTTTTAAAATAAATAAAAAATTGGAGGAAAATTAATTTTTTTAGAACCTGTTGAAAAAGTTGTGAAAATTCAAACTTGAAATTTAAAAAAAAAAATAGTTTTGATTTTTCTTTTCTTTTTTTAAAATTAAGCTTCGACGTTTTTTCAAAAAAAAAAATGAATACCTAATTGACGTTTTAAAAAAAAAACAATTTTAAAGTTTTTTCCCCAACAATTGCAATGGAGCAGCCCTAAAAAATTTTTCGAAGCTATGCATTTATTTTTTTAAAACTTTTTTCTCATTTAAAGTACTCTGAAAGAATTTTGTCAATTCAGAAAATTTTATGAAGTTTTTAATTTTTTTATAACTAATGGTTAGCCAAAATTGAACTCAAAAATTTGTTTTAAAAATTTATGGCGAATGAAAATACGAGTATGTATAGGCTTGAGTTTTTTTCAACAATTTTTTTGAATAAATGGAATATGATATTCTTAAAAAATTATTTGATTCATACCCATCAATTTTGCAAATTTTAAAAATTTTCATAATTTTGAACCAGTTTGGGAAACATCCAAAAAAGTATGATCCCAAATTTGAATCCCAAAGATCAAACCCGCCAAAACGAACATTAATTCCATTTTTCGACTCCAGGTAAACAATTTGGGCCCTTTTAGAAACGAAGAGGGGCGGGTCAGCGGGGTGTTTATTACTGGAGCATTTGGATTTTAGCACTTGTCCCAGTAATGAACAGGGGTAGGGGTGTTCATTACTGGTACATTATACTAATTTCAGGTACCAGTAGTGAACATTTGCATAAAATTTTTCAGTATGGACATAGTTTTCCTAAACACACAAATATTGGTAGCGTATCCTTTCCAGAATAATTTAATGCTAGAATCAAATTTTTAGCTTTATTACACAGCAAGCAATTCGCTATTTAACACGCGTTTATTCTTAATAAATTCCTTAACACATTCGGCAATTATATCAAATTTCACCACCCACCTACACTCATCGAACTATTAATTTAGAATAAGGTGCCCGATCGAGCTCTCGAGTATGCAGGATTGAGAAACAGTCTATAAGGACCCACTCACCCAATCATTGTTGCCATCAAGCAATTTTCATCCTTATTTTTTGACTTTAATCACTCAGGTGTTCACTACTGGGTCGTTTACCTTAGTTTTGGCATCATTGATAGGGTGCGCTAGTTACCGACGCCAAAAAGCCACTATGCCATATTAGGAACCTATTCCATATTCGGTTACTCTCCCCTACATTTTTCCAAAAAGTAGCCAAATCTTCGTAAAATTAAAAAAAAAATGTTTATTATTTCTTTTAAATCTCCTCCATAATTTTTGAATATTTTTTAGAAAATTTTCCCTCAATTTTTCTTTAAAAAGACGTAGGGGTAGTAAACATTTTATCAACAACCAAAAATTTGAAAATTTTTGCGGCATCAAAAATTTTGAAATAGGTTTCATTATCGTTAAATTTTTTCCTGAATCTTTCCCCCCTAAAATTAAACCTCTTCGTTGGAAAATTGAAAATTCGAACACCACTATTATTTGAATTTTGGAAAAAAAATCTTTGTTAAAAAATCAGAGATATTTTGATTACACCATTTCCAAGACAAGAATCGTTTTTAGAACACGAATTTCTCGAGCTTTATTATGGCAGTTTTTCAGCGTATTATATTCTCTTTTCGTACATAAGAACTTGACAACTGATATTTTTCAAATTTTTATACGGCTGTTTTTTAACCTTGCTTGGATTTTTTTTTTTTCGTTTTTATTGCGGAGACATTAATATATTTCATTTCTTACTTTCTCATTAAAAATCCTAAATATGAATACATTTCGCCCTAAAAAATGCTTACTTAGTTAATTGTTAATTTCCTAATTTGCATTGAAGTTGCATGCCTCTCCCGTGGGGCACGCACGTTTACGTCACTTATTTTCCGCCATTAAATTTTAATAAATTAAAATTTTAAATTAATAAGCATAAATGGGGCATTTAATGATACCTACATACACAGTTCATATAGTAGTATGTAGAAATTTTTAAAAAAGTAAAAAAAGTAATAAAAAAACCTTCCACCAGTGGGATTTGAACCCTCAACCTTTAGATCGGTGATCTTCCTTAGAACAACTGAGCCACCCCGTTTCGTTGGTGTAGAAGGCATAAACAGTTTATAGTAAATAGTTAGGTAATTCCAGACACTCTGGACTTGGAAAAATTTTGTATTAAGACCTCATAACGTCAATAAAACTATAAATTTTTGATCGTAGAATTGACGTTTTTCAAGACTTATTACACTGTTGCACATATCTACTACAAATCTATAACGAAAACACCACTCGTAATATTGACGTTTTTCAGGAGTAATTACAAGAGTACATACTATAAATTTACTATAGAAATACCACATCTTGAATTTGACCTTTTCAAGGAGTAATTACGCCGTTGTGATTACCACCAATTTACAACAAAAATACCATTTACAAAATGATGTTTTCATGGAGTAATTACACTCTCGTACATACTACTAATTTACGACAAAAATACCACATAGTAAATTTTACGTTTTTCAAGGGTAATTACGCTGTCGTATTTACTACAAATTTACAACAAAAATACCACTCTCAAATTTGACGTTTTTAAAGAGTAATTACCTTGTCGTATATATGACAAATTTACGACAAAATATCACTCATGAATTTGATGTTTTTGAAGAGTAATTACACAGTCGTATTTACCACAAATTTACGACAAAAATACTTCATCGCAAATTTTACGTTTTTGAAGGATAATTACGCTGTTGTACTTACTACAAATTTACGACAAAAATACCACTCTCAAATTTGACGTTTTTAAAGAGTAATTACCTTGTCGTATATATGACAAATTTACGACAAAATATCACTCATGAATTTGATGTTTTTGAAGAGTAATTACACAGTCGTATTTACCACAAATTTACGACAAAAATACTTCATCGCAAATTTTACGTTTTTGAAGGATAATTACGCTGTTGTACTTACTACAAATTTACGACAAAAATACCACTCTCAAATTTGACATTTTTAAAGAGTAATTACCTTGTCGTATATATGACAAATTTACGACAAAATATCACTCATGAATTTGATGTTTTTGAAGAGTAATTACACAGTCGTATTTACCACAAATTTACGACAAAAATACCTCATCGCAAATTTTACGTTTTTGAAGGATAATTACGCTGTTGTACTTACTACAAATTTACGACAAAAATACCACTCTCAAATTTGACGTTTTTAAAGAGTAATTACACAGTCGTATTTACCACAAGTTTACGACAAAATATCACTCATAAATTTGATGTTTTTGAAGAGTAATTACCAGGGTTCGGATTTTCATGCTCGAGCATGTTTTTTTGTTTAATACTAGATCGAGAATTTTCAAGTTATCTTTACGTTTCAGAAAATTCTAAGTAAAATTGACCCAACTTGTTTTTGCATGTTTGAGCATATTTCACCTTTCAGCGCATATAAACGCATATTTTGGGTATTTTTAGGGAATATTTTAGGTTTTTCGAGAATATTTCACGATTTTCGAGTTTTTTCGAGCATATTTTGACAAATTTGCAATTTCTCACCTAAAAATTTAGCAAAACTGATACCGCTATTTTTTTTTCACCCGAATGTGCAACACTGGTGGTACTTTTTTGCATATGCCGGCTTGGCGAGTCAATTTAATTTTCAAACTTACCTACTTATTTTGATAAAATACAATTTCGTTATTTTCTCTGATTTAATTAGAATCAGTAGAATTACCAAATTAGAATTAGAATTAGAACGTTTTTTGCTTTTGAGTAAAAATAAAATTCATTTTTCGTTCTTTTTTGTGTAATTTCTCAATATGTGTTCTAAATACGTCCAATTATGAATCACAATCATGTAGCTGGCGTTTTCCTCTTTAAATTGACACCCATATCGTTCGAGAATATTTTTAGGTTTTTCGCGCATATTTCGTGTTTTTTAAGGGAATTTTTATGCGCATATTTCCCGTTTTTTCGAGAAAGAATGTCCGAACCCTGGTAATTACACAGTCATATTTACCACAAATTTACGACAAAAATACCACATGAATAAATTAACGTTTTTAAAGAGTAACGGTTGTATATACGACAGATTTACAACCAAAATACCACTCGTAAAATTAACGTTTTTAAATTGTTAGTAGCCGTTCTATATACGACAAATTTGCGATAAAAATACTACTCGCGAATTTGACGTTTTTAAAGAGTAATTACCCTGTCATATATACGACAAGTTTACGACAAAACATCACTCGCAAATTTGATGTTTTCACAGAGTAATTACGCTGGCGTATTTGCTACAAATTTAAGGCAAAAATACCACTCGCGAAATTGATGTGTTAAAGGGATAATTACGCTCTCGTACATACTACAATTTTACTGCATAAATACCATTCGTAAAATTGACGTTTTTAAAGAATAATTACGTCGATGTATTTACCACAAATTTACTGCAAAAATACCATCTGTAAATTCAACGTTTTTATCAAGTAATCACGTCTTTGTAAGTACTACAAATTTACGTTTAAAATACCACTCGCAATTTTGATGTTTTTTGAAAGTAATTACACTGTCGTATTTACTACACATTTACGACGGAAATACGATCTGTAAATTCAATGTTTTTATAGAGTAATTACCCTGTGATATATACGACAAGTTTATGACTAAAATACCTTCTGTAAATCATATGTTTTTAGAGAGTATTTACAAAGTCGTACATACAACAAATTTACGATGAAAATATCACGATTTTACCATGGTAATTTTGACGTATTTTTAGCGTAAAAATTATTGACGTATTTACGTACGTACTGTGCCCCACGGGTATTTAAGAAACATGGATAGATAATCAATCGATACATATACCTATTTTTATATTTTTAACAACTACCTTATTCTCGATTCACCTTCGAATCGAATTTTTTCTATTACGTAAACGTTGTACCCATACCATGTATCTATAGAGGTGCCAACGTAAGTACGTAGATATATCTCTACGTACAAGTAGATATACCTATCTAATAATTTTTTTAATTATGCAAAAAATGAACCAATTACCTAAAGAAACATTTAGGTTTTCTTCGTATTGGAAAAAATATATTAATAAATAGTTACCTGTTCGTATCGTGAAACAAGCAAAATAGAAACACTAAACGGTCAATCACGTGTTCACGTCGAATGACCATTGAATCATCAGAAAAAGCCTTGACTCGAGTAGTAGTGTACTTTTTCAACAAAATGGCTGGATAAAAAAGGTTTATGTAACTCGAAGAAATTACTTGTTCGCTTAATTTGAAATTTCGACCACTTGGAGATTTTCATAATTAGTCGTTTTGGTGCAATTAACGTTTAGAATTCGTCCGTTGGTGGGTATATTGTGCATGGCAACAGTAGACTAGACGAATAAGTATATAGAAATTATACACGTAACTAAATTAATTTAAACGCGAATTAATTACATTAGCTGTGAAAAATTATAATACGCGTATTTTGGGCGCCATTATGATATTATTTTTTGGGGGGGGGGGGAGAGGGAGGTCTGAATTACGTATTCTTTCCCTTTATTTATGTAGACTGCGCTTCAGTAATTCCTTTAGAACTGTCGAAATCACATTCGAACTGCATTTCAGAGGTCCCCCTCTCCCCTCCTACCGGCAATCGAATACCTTAAAATGTTTATCCTTCAATTATCACCAAAATTCTGTACCATTGATAATGCTTATGAACCTGTTTACGCGCCAATATGATGAATTACAACATAGCGTACTCGTATTAGTTCCACTCTATTAACATAACGTCACAGTACATACAGTGTACACTTTTTTTTCAATTGTATTGTTTACATAACGCGTGTTCATGAACCGACAATGTACTCGAGAAATGGTCAATATTACGAAAAACTAACGTGCTGCGGAGGTTGGAGCGGTGGGTAGGGCGGGGTCCTGGCGTAGATGTACTGTCTCGTATCGAGTGTCCAACATAATTAAACAATGTACTTATTGATAGTTTCAAACACGTTTCTTGATATCCCATTAAAAATAAAAATGAAAAATGTTTAAAATCTATAGTTTTAAAAAAGTAAAAAAGCTATAATAATATGTAGTTAAAATTGAAAATTTTCAAAATTTTTATTTTAAACGATGAATTTTTAGAGTTCATAAAAACTGTAAAGTATTTTACAAAATTGAACATTTGGAAAAATTGAAGAAAAAAAAGTTGAAAACAAACGTTTGATAAAATTAAAAATAATTTAAATTTTGTAGCTCGGAATGGAAAAAAGTTATAAATTTTAAAGTTTTCAAAATTGATAAAGAAATGATAAATTTTGATACCTGAAAAAGTACTGCTTTTTAGACAAAGATATACCTAATATTTTTTCAAAAAATCCTTCAAAAGACATGTTTTTAGATCAAAGCTAGTGCTTGAAAAAAAAAATTAAAGTCTATCATGCCAAAATTGGACAATGAAAAATTTAATGAATCGTTGGAGGAAACCTATTTTTTACAGTTTTTGAAATTTTGAAATTTTTTCTATTAAATGTTCAAAATTTTTCTTTGAAGTTGTGGCAACACTGTTTTCCCATGTACATAAGTTATAACGATTATACTTCATTCTAATAAAGTTGTTAACGTGCTCGTCTATGATATTACATTGTGGCGACGAGGATTTATGATTTTTCGAAATTATAAAACGTAAAAGTATTTTTCGTACGACAAAACATGATTTTTAACTTAGTGCATCGAGTTTCGGTGTTATGGGTCGTCGAAAAAAGTCTGTAAATACAGAACCGAAATCGGATGACGCAACAGTTGAAAGCTCGACGAACGGCGGCTCTACGAACGGAAGTATAGAACAGAACAAAAACTTCAACATGAGCGCAAACGAAAATCGAGTCGAAGAAGTTTAACAACAACGATAGCAACAAGAATGGTAAACCTAAATCGATCAACGAAGTAACTTTGTCCAAAATCTACGAGGTAAACACTCAAGGTAGCAAATTAATGATCGATGTTGTTATCAATGGTGTACCCTGTTCAATGGAATACGATAGTGCGGCGGCGATATCTACGATCGACGAAGAAATGTACCAACGTATTCGTAGTCCAAAACTAACGGAAGGCAAACGAATGTCGGCTTATACCAATATTCCTCTACAAACGTTGGGTGAAGCCGAAGTTCAAGTAGCTGTGAACGGAATAGTCAAACGTGCGGTAGTATGCATAATAAAAGGTACAGCTACACCTTTGTTCGGTATAAATTGGATGCAACAATTCCAGTTACTACCGAAGCACCAGTTACTACGGTTGGAATCGGTCGAGTATTCAGCTAACGAAATCAACGTAGATCGTAGTGCTAACGAAGAGATCGAAGAAATCATGAGTAAATATCCGAATTTATTTTCAAGCGAAGCTAATACGGTATCCAATTTCGAAGTTAACATCAACCTGGAAGAAAACGCAATACCCATCGTAGCACGAGCGCGTTCGGTTCCTTTCGCACTCAAGCCGAAAGTTGAAGCCGAATTGGACCGTATGGTAAAACGAGGTAAGCTCGAACCGATTGATACGTCAAAAACTCCCATCACATGGGCTTCTCCAATCGTTATTCGTGAGAAGAAAAACGGCGATGTTCGTATTATCGGTGATTTCAAAAATACGGTCAATCCTTACGTAAAGTCCAGAATGTATCCACTTCCAACTGTAGACGAATCGTTGAATAAGCTAATAGGATTTACTGAATTCAGTTTGGTAGATCTGAAAGACGCTTATACTCAACTACGCTTGTCCTTGGCAGCTCAGATGATTCTAGTGATAGCTACTCACAAAGGCTATTACCGGTTTCTTACATTACCATTGGGTTTCAACGAGTCACCGCTCATATTTCAAGAATTTATGGACGGTCTCCTGAGCGATATCGAAGGAGTGGCAGATTTCCAAGATGATACAGCTACGGGTGGAAAAAACAGAAAGGATCATCTTGAACGATTACACAAAGTCCTTGACAGACTCAACAAACGTGGGTTACGGACACAGAAAGAAAAAGTCGTATTTTTTCAACCTGAAATCGTTTTCCTGGGTCATCGATTGAATAAAGATGGTATTTGGCCAACGTCGGATCGAGTTTCAGCGGTACGTAACTTACCAACACCGAGAAATCAACGCGAGCTAAAATCATTCTTGGGTTCGGCGATACAATACAACAAGTTCGTACCAAATTTACTCGAGTTGTGCGGCCCTCTTTACAAAAAAGAAAAATCTGCTCGTTGGAAATGGACCAGCGACGATCAACAACAGTTCGATAAAATCAAAAACGCTATCACTGCTGATACGGTGCTCGCTTATTACGATCCGGAGCTACCAGTAGTTTTAACAACAGATGCATCGGAACAAGGGCTAGGTGCTATTTTAGAGCATCAATATCCTGATGGAAGTACTCGTATCATCGCAGCAGCGTCGCGTCTCTTATCCGATACAGAAAAACGTTATTCGACGATGGATAGAGAAGCGTTGGCGATCATGTTTGGAGTAGGCAAATTTGAAATGTACCTATTCGGACGCCATTTTATTCTGAGAACAGATCATCAGCCATTACGTCATATTTTTGGTGAGAATTCCGCTTTACCAAAACTAGCAGTTACGAGACTGGCGCGCTGGGCTATAGCGCTAACAGCGTTCAAGTTTTCGGTACAGTACAAGCCGGGTAAACAGAATGTCACCGCAGATATTTTGTCAAGACTTCCGGTTGATACTGCCGATTCTCTCAGTAATTTTGAAAAAGAGAACGAAGTCAACGTCAATAGTATCAGCGTCATACGTGAAACTATTACAGATCAACTGGTACTATCTCAAAGAACACTTCGCGATAGAACAGTCGAAGATCCAGTTTTAAGCAAAGTCTTAAAATTTTGCCGGAATGGTTGGCCTGAACAACGAAAAAAGCTACCATCGGAAGTTTTCAACACCTACTACGAAAAGCGTGAAGAAATCTGTGTAGAAGATGGTATTCTTCTATGGCACGATCGAATGATTATCCCTGAAAAATTACGTCCAGCAATACTGAAAAATCTTCACGAAACTCATCTTGGCAGCAGTGCTATGCGTTCGATTGCAAAAATCATCGTTTGGTGGCCAAATTGCGACAGAGAAATCGAATCATATGTGAACGACTGTACAACGTGTCAAAAATATCAACCTCAAGAGCCAGAAACTCCTCTCAATCTTTGGACGATTCCTAGCAAACCATGGACGCGCATTCATATTGATTTTACTGGCCCATTCGACAACAAACAATGGCTAGTAATCATCGATGCGTATTCTAACTGGTTGGAAATTTTTCCAGTACCGAGTGCGAGTTCGGCGAATGTCATCAAAGTCCTTCGATGTTTAATAGCTCGTTATGGAGTTTGTAATCAAATCGTAAGCGACAACGGAACTCAATTTTGCTCCGACGAGTTCAAAAGTTTTTGCAAAGCCAACAACATCGACTTGATTCACACTACGCCGTATCACAGTCGTAGTAATGGCAAAGTCGAACGAGCGATTAGAACGTTCAAGTGGCGGTACAAGAAGTCAGAAGATCAAATCAAAGATTCTGATCATCGGTTACAAGCTGTTCTACTTGCGTACAGAACAACGCCTCATTCTGCTACAGGTCGGACGCCGGCTGAACTATTTTTAGGCAGACAAGCGACTACCAAGTTAGAGCTTCTAAAACCTGATGTTAACGCTCACGAAGGGGCGTATAAAGAAAAAATGAAGGCTAATGCAGACAAAACCCGCTCTAAAGAACGAAGTTTCGAAGTGGGTGAAGAGGTATGGAAAAAGTACAAGAATGAGGAGCAGTGGACCCCAGCAGTAGTAACGGATAAGACTGGACCACTATCCTACCGAATTGACACCGAAGAAAAAAAGGACATACGAGTTCATGCGGATCAACTTCGTAGAAGCGGCAGAAAAAGATTCGTTCCCGATAGATATGGATCTTAAAGCTGTTTTTATCCTTCCATAATCTTACCTATTAATTAAAGGGGGAGAAATGTGGCAACACTGTTTTCCCATGTACATAAGTTATAACGATTATACTTCATTCTAATAAAGTTGTTAACGTGCTCGTCTATGATATTACAGAAGTGAAGAAAGTTTTTATAATTTTGGTACCTACTTGAACTTTGGTAAATTTTTTAAAATGAGTTCAATAAAATTTAGAATATTTTTAAAATTTGGTAAAAATTTGAACTGTAACTTTAATAAATAAAATTTTGATAAATTTTTTGAAATTGAATTAATTTTCAAAATTTAAGGTGAATTTTTTCGGTTTTAAAAATTTTGAAAAATTTTGATAACGACCACATCTTTAAAACGTAGAGAAAATCCAAAATTTGACGATTTTTAAATTTCAGTAAATTTTTGAAACTGTGTAAATTAAGTTAAATTTTGAAAATTTAATAAATAGGTAAGTGCTTGAAACATTTTTAAAATTTTCAAAATTTATTGAACATTGAACTTTTGGTAAATAAATATATTTTTGAAATTAAATCCGTTTTTAAAAGAAAGCAACTTTTTGCAATAATTTTAAAAATTTTGATTTTTTTTTTTTTAAATCGATAGTTAGGTTACGTATATCCTCAATTTTGGGTGAAAATTCAAAATTTAACGATTTTTGTATCTTAATAAATTTTTGAAGTTGCATTAATTTTGAAAATTAAATTAATGATTGATTAGCCTAATATCCTAAAAATGATTAAAATCTCAAAAAAGTTCTAAAACTAATAAAAATTGGAATTTTGGTGAAGTATTTGAAAATTTTTAAAAATTATAACATCTTTAAAGTGTGGTGAAAGTTGAAAATGCAATGATTTTTATATTCCAATAAAATCAATTTTTTTGAAACTTTAAAAATTAATAAAATTTGCCAAAATTAAATTTTGGTAATTTTTATATTTTTGAAATTGCATCAACTTCATCAAACTTCTAATTTTTACCAAATTTTATTAATTTTTAAAATTTCAAATATTTATTGAAATTTCAAAATCATAGAATTTTGATATTACATCAAACTTTGACGATGTTATGATTTTGTAAATTTTTTCAATTTTTCAAAAATATTGCATAATTTTATTTTAAGATTTAAAAAAATTTGGAAATATTTCACAAAATTCCTTTTTTTTTTATAAATTTTTGAATTTTTTTGAAATTTATTTTTCGAATTTTAATAATCGGTAAAATTTATTGAACTTTCAAAATTAATCCAACTTTAAACATTTTTTTATTGAATTATGCAAATTGTTGAACGAATTTTTTCCCAAAATTGAAGATAATTATATCGATTTTTAAATTTATATATTATATATATATATATTTTTTTTTTGTAATTGGACAAATTATTGAGGTTTGGTAAAAATTTTAAAAACAAAACATTTCAAAATTTGACGAAAATTTAAATTTTATTAATTCTTACATTTTTGTAAATTTTAAAAATTTTTAATGCTTCATAAATTTTGAAAATATTTGAATTTGGTAAGTAGGTAAGTTAATAAGTAAATTTTAAAGTTTGATAGATTTTTAAAATTATTGAAAATTCAAAATTTAGAAACTATTTTATTAAATCTTCATAATTTGATATTTTTCAAATTTTCAAAATTTCATCCGTTTTAAAAATTTTAAATTTTTTTACGATTTTTGAAATTTGGAATTTTTTACATTAAAATGTTAGAAAACATCATTTTTTATTTTGAAAAGGTCTTATTGAAGGTCCTGAATTTTTTTTTATTGGTTTTGAGATTTTGTTAGGTTTTTTTTTTTTTTTTGAACGAAAATTTCTTCAGTAGATACCTACTTAGATCAGATCGAGCTCGAGTATCGATTTTTGATCGTCATCAGTTCATCACTGTCGAACGATTGGCATCATCATATTTTTTTAAATCACGTTTTTAAGCTCACTTTTCTACCAAATTTGTTAATGCATTGTCAAGGTCTCGAAAGAGAGAACTCGCGTGTACAGAGCAAAGATTCTCCAAATTATGGTAAACTTGATTATCATGACTGGCAGACTTGGGACTTGTGGTTATTTTTGAAGAGTAATTTGGCACCTGATCATTTGGTAAATTCATATTTTATAATTGGCCATCGCTCTGCGTGATTATCGTAAACGAAATTCGATTGTTTTAAGAGTAAATGGACGAGAAGATGGAGAAAAATCATTACTTACGAAACAAGTAGCCTCCCTGAGACGATTTGCTTAGACCGTGTTTGAGATTAGGAGTCGTTATTGTGCATTTTTTTAACGGTCGAGTAGAATTGGATACCAAGTGGAAGGAAGTTGTTTATAATGAGCGTTGATGTGGAAGTGCAATTTGCTAGTTCGAGAGAGGAAAGTGGTTTTGATGGTCTAAAGTGCATGGAAATTCGTGTTGTTCGATACGAATATATTTTTAAAGCGTCGGAATTTATTTACAGAGAGACACGTGAAAGGAAAGGAATTTTAAAAAATTCTACGTACAACTTCGAGGAATTTTCAAATGAATCGAAACAACGGTTTTTAATTAATAATTTGAGATGCTTTGCTCAATTGCTCAATTAAAATTTATGTTTTTAAAAAAATTGAATTTTCCCGAGCAGCACACTCGACAAATTATTGAAATGAAAAATCGACAGAATATCGAATTCGATAAAGTGTCGCGTTAGTTCCGCATAAATCGTGAAATTATCTTTCGATATATAGATAGATTATCGACGAATTATAGTTAGCAAAAATTTCGAGATTATAGTAAGATATTTTATCGATAATATATCTATAATATCGAAAGATAATTTCACGATTTAGGCGGAACTTTCGCGACACTTTATAGAATTCGATATTCTGTCCATTTTTTATCAATTTTTTATTCCGATTTTTTGTCTTTTACTAGTTTTTTTCTATAATTAAAAATCATTAATTAGTATAATTAATACATTAAACTATGCCTAAACACATTATTCATGTTACGGTAAGAGGATCATTTCAGAAAAAGTCAAAAAAAATTATAAAAAATCTGCCACCCGTGGGGCTTGAACCTTCTACCTCCTGCATGGTAATCCTCTTCCTTAACCACTATGCCATAACTTATCGTTGAGGAATTAGCAATAAAACGCTTATAATAGGCAGTTTAGTACTTCCAGACGTGTTGGACTTAGAAAAATGTTCACCAATTTGGAAATAATTTCAAATATCGTCACCAAATCGTTGAAAAATCGTTCGACAAATTTCAGATTATTTGTCGATAATGTAGTTTCAAATATCGCCACAAAATCGTTGAAAAATCGAATTCGAGGAATTTCATATCACGTGTCGATAATATAGTTTCAAATATCGTCATAAAATCGTTGAAAAATCGAATTCGAGAAATTTCAGATTACGTGTCGATAATAAAGTTTTAAATATCTTCACAAAATCGTTAAAAAATCGAATTCGAGAAATTTCAGATTATTTGTCGATAATATAGTTTCAAATATCGTCACAAAATCGTTAAAAAATCGAAATCGAGAAATTGCATATTATGTGTCGATAATATAGTTTTAAATATCTTTACAAAATCGTTAAAAAATCGAATTCGATAAATTTAATATTCTTTGTCGATAATGTAGTTTCAAATATCTGCACAAAATCGGTGGAAAATCGGAATCGATAAATTTAATATTCTTTGTCGATAGTATCGTTGACGAATATCGTCATAAAATCTTAATAATATCGAATTCGATAGTTTTTAGATTTTTTGCCTATGAAGTTGTACCGATAAATCTTTATAATATCGTGAGAACATCTATAGATTTTCAAACGATTTTTTATCGATACGTTACATCTTCCGATATTATCGATCGAGTGTGCCGCTCGGGTTGTTGTTCATCAAAATCGCTACCTAATTGAAGATGACTACTGCTTCTGCGTTCTCGTGATCACCAATGATGAACTTCGCGATAATTTCCTACGTACTCGTAGATTATTTCATCGACTGCAAGAAATATTTTGACGTATGTATACAGGTTAATTCATTCTGTAAAATATGATGATTAAAGCAGACAAAGTGAGGGAGATGAAATCCAATAAGATGAAAAAATAATTTCCGAACGAGTAAAAATAACCTGAGCAAGGTTAAATCTTAATACGTTTGTTTATTCGCGAAAGAATGAGAAAAAACAAGGAGGAATGATTTTTTCATTTTTTCCCGCACTGTATCATTAGACGCTAATTTTCCTCGATGGATGGTATTTTTTTCCAGAGACAAGTGCTCATTGTAAAGCTCTCATCGCAGGATGGATGCTAGAAAAATGGCTGCAATTGCAGTAACGCTTGGGAGAAGATCGTGATGATAAAAATTATGAAAACACAAGAAATAAGAGGAAGGACCTTGAAATCAATCCGAAGGTGAGTCTCATTTCAGTTAATACGGTTCTCATTACCAACTTCGAGATATCCAGCTAATCGGCGTGTGTGTGTGGTTGTGTGGCTGGATGGCTTGGTCAGCGGGTACCTTATGGAGATGTGGAAGTCGCTGTGGTATTGTTTACTGTGGCGTAGAAAGGTCTGAGAAGTAACATCCTGTGGGTGGGTATTGCTTGGCAGGGTCGAATGGTAATTTTTTTTCTATTTCTGAGAGGGGTTTGAGTGTTTTTAGGTGGTATAATGATTTAATATTTTGGATTATTTGAACTTATGAAGGTGACGTGAGGTCATTGACTCACAAATTTCTTCATTTGACTCATATTTTCCAATGAATCATTGGACAACAAACCATCGTATCGAGCAAGAGAGTATAATTTTTTCAATGAGTCAATCTCAAATGTTCGATGAAAATCAGTTTTTTCTTCGTTCACGAACGAATCATCAGTATTCACTCCAGTGATTTAACAAAATTCTTCGAGAACTTTTTAAAAATTTATTTTATAAGGATTGGAAGATTCATTCTTAAAATCATAGAATCATTTTCAAACGATGAAATTGAATCGTTCGAGAACGTCAGTGATTTTTTTTTTTTTGAATTAAAATATAATTCAAATTTTTATGATTCATTTTAACGAAAAATATTCTCATCGCCACATCAGTCGCGAACGATTCGTTTGATTGGAATGTGATTCATGAATCGTTCGCGAATGAATCATCATTGATTGAATAAAATCGTTCGCGAACGTTTTTATAAACTCATTTGTTTCACTCTAGTTTGGGTTTTATTGCGATATAAACCAAGACATTCGTGAAAGAACTGAAAGATTCGTTCTAAAAATTGATGAATCATTCGCGAACGATAACATTGAATCTGTTGTGAACGTTTGTGAATTTTTTCTAAAAATAGAATTTTTCGAGACTTATTTCTTATTTCAAGTAAAAAAAAAATTCGCGAACGATTCATTTGATTGGAATGTGAATCATGAGTCATTTGCGCGAACAAATCGCATCAGTGATAGTAAAAATCGTTGGCGAATTTTTTATAATAATGTTTTTTACCCTATTTGTGAGTTTTATGCGATATAGAAATCAATACGTTCGTCAACGATTCGTTCTAAAAATTATCGAATCATGCTCGATTTATAAAACCGAATCGTTTGCAAACGTTGGTGAATTATTAAAAAAAATAGAATTTTTCAAGATTCATTCCCAATCCCAACAAAACATAATTATTTCAATTATTTTCATCGTTCGCGAACGATTCGTTCGTTTGGAATTGGAATCTTGAATCATTCGTGATCATAAAAAAAAATTTTAAAAAAATGTTTGCGATTTTATAATTTAATTTTACTCTCCTTGCAATTTTTACTCAGGTAAAAACTAAGTCGTTCGTGAACGATTCGTTCTCAATTCGTGAACAACCAATTCAAATCTTTCAAAATGGTCTGTGATTTTTTTTTTTTGTTGAAAAATTCAACTTATTTATTTCCTTACTCCGAAAAAATTTCATTGTTCCCGAACGATTCGTCTAATGAGATCATGAATCATCAGGAATCGTTCGTAAATGAACGAATTGATCAACGAAATAATAACTTTTTGAAGCTTGGTTAATTTCTAAATTTGAAAAAATTGTAAAAAATGATTTCTTCGCGATTTTATTTTTAATTTTTTTAAATCGTTCGCGAACGATTCTTTAAATAAAAATTTATCGATTCGTGAATAATATAGTCAAAATAATTTCCGAACGACTTAATTATTCTGAAAAAAATCATTCAGAAGGAAATTTTCAATTTTTATGATTACACATTCGTTCGCGAACGATTCGTTTTATATTTGATGTTTCGTTCGGGAACGACAAAATTCATTCTTGGGTCCTTTTTTTTTTCTTTTGAAAAATTCGTTTATCAAAAAATTATTACTATCACTTTCTTGAGACTTCACCGCAAAAAAAATAGGTGTTGTTATTTTCACCAGCCTTGGTGAGTAGTTGCTCGGATTTGTTGTGAACATGAACGAAATTACTCACACTTCCTACTTCCATCATTTCAGATTCTGGAATTGGAATATTTCTTTCAAATAACTTTAACATTTATTTTATTCAAAATTGAAGGGTAAGGAGGGGTCCACCCGTGTAGCAATTGTCGACATCGACATTTATGTCGACAAAATTCAGACACATTTTTTTCTCGGTTAACGATGAATTAAAAATGATATTTGAGATTTAAAGTAATGTTCTATGTTAAACATAACTGTTCAATCAAAATTTTTGAATTTTTCTCAGTATTTTCCTATAATTTAGAAAACGTTGTTTTTCTACATAGACAAGTCGATGTAAAAATCGATACTCGATAAACGCATCGACATTTATGTCGACAATTTCTGCCAATTAAATTTACAAATTTTATATCTAAAAAGAACTAAAAACAATTAATAAGAACATTTTAAGCTCAGGAATAAATAATTTTTGAAAGAATCACAAAATTTTCTTATTTTTCAAAGTTTTGAATAATACAACGACTTGTCGAGTTATTGTCGACATAATTGTCGATGGTCGAATAATGCATCGACTTCACTGTCGACAGTATCGACCAGAGGAATTTTAAGTCGAGATAGTGTCGATGTGATTGTCGAGGGTCGAATAATGCATCGACTTAACTGTCGACAGTGTTGACCAGAGGAATTTTAAGCCGAGTTAATGTCGATCTAATTGTCGAGGGTCGAATAATGCATCGACTTGACTGTCGACGTCTTGAGGGTGATTGCGATACTCGCAGATAAAGTGTGTTGTGAATTAGTACATAAGGTCTAAGAATCATCTCTATGTTAGTTGGACACTCCCATGTGTCCAGCTACAAAGGTGGCCTCAATGCCGCATATTTGACAAAAAATGTCGAAATGTTGGCTCGAACACTATTTTTGGTGTAATTTTAATATACACTTATATTGAATATTTGAACTTAGCATATTTTTCCAAATCTCACCATTGCAAATGTCGATGTGGATGTCGATATAAATGTCGACACATCGAAATCGGTCACTTTTTGATCGTACATGTCGACACGATTTTGGATGGTTTGTCGAGCTTATTATCGACATGTTTGTCGACCGTCCAAATATGGCTCGACATGTACGATCGAAAAGTGACCGATTTCGATATGTCGACATTTATATCGAAATTAGCATCGACGTTGCTACACGGGCAATCGATGAATCGAATTTTTTATAATAACCAAAATTATTTCCAAGACTTCAAGCTACAACTTTTGTTTGAAAATTTTTTCAATTGGACCCCTACATTCACCAGTTTTTAAATAAGCATCTTAGTCATATGCAACATTGGAGGGGAGGGAAAGGTCTAATTGAAAAATTTTATGATAATAAAAATTATTTCTAGGACCTTGATCTACAATTTTTGTTTGAAAAAATTTTCAATTGGACCCTTCCCCAATTTTGAAATTTTTCATTTCTTTTTAAAACTGTATTTTTACAATTTCTTTAGAAAAATTCAAATTTTGTATTTATTTATTTTTTTTCAAAAATTAATTTTGGAAATTTTTGAAAAAAATATTTTTGTAATCGAAGGAGAGGGAGAGATCCAATCGAAATTTTTATAATGACCAAAATTATTTTTAGGATCTTGATCTACAACTTTTATTTGATATTTTTTTTATTTGTTCCTTCCTCCATCATTCCGCTTAATTTTCAATTGATATCTTCTGAGTGTTATACAAAATCGGTGGGGAGGGGGTCCAATTAAAAAAATTTGATTCGACTCCTCCCTCCCCTCCAATTTTGAATAAAATAAATGTTAATTGAAAGGAAAATTCCAAGTCCAGATAAAATATACACATGACTTGGGAAAAAAATTCTTTGATGGTAAGAATTTTGGCTACCTTGTAGATGCAATTGATTCATTTTAATAAAATACTAACCCAGGCTGGTGGAAATAACAACACACCAAAAAAATTATTCAATCGTTCTCAAATGATTCGATTTAATTTTATAAAAGATTTTGTAAATTTAAATCGATCGATTTGTGAATAATTTGATTTTTTGAACCACTTGAACAAATTTAGTAAATCATTCTTAAAAAAAAAAAAAAAAAAAAAAAAATGAATAAAAAATCAAGAAAGTTCCAAAAAGCGTTCGCGAACGATTCGTTAAAAATGTCTTCATCTTTTAGGATAGTAACAATTTCTGCCCAGCTAATTACACAATCATTTACGAACGATTCGTTCAATATTCAACAATTCGTTCATTTAAGAAGCCCTTGCTTTGAAAAAATCATTCAATCGTTCACGAATGATTCGAAATTCTTCAAAAGGAAATTCCAATTTTCCAAATCCTCAAATTGGAAGTCGAGATTAAAATTGGTCATATTTTGTTCGTTATTCCCACCCGTGGACTCATTGTTGCCAATTTTCCTCTCGAAATAAATTTAATGATAGGAAAAACACCTCTACAATGACTCAACGGAATATCCCACTCGACTCTAATAAACTTCCATTTAGCCAAATTTAGTCGAGAAAAGCACTCGCAAAGCTATCAAACTGGCTTTAGACCTGCTATTACCAACGTATTAAAGTATTTCTAGCGAAAAAATTAAATCTACATAGGTAGATTTCAAAATAAGTGTATAGCAAGTAGCAACTCATTCAACATTAACCTTAGTCCTTTTTTATGGCCCAAAAATATTATAATAAATGAAATGCTAATTCGTCGGTTGTAATTACTTACAAATTCGTGGTACACACACATAAACGCTTAAGCTTAGAAAATTGTATTTTTTAATTTTTCAAGGTTTTTGAAAAATTACTTATTCGCCAGAATTAGTGTATAAGTATTTATCCTCGTCGCTAATTCGTATGGCAATTAAACGCGGATTAAAACTGGCGAAAAATGGACGTTCTCTGGCAATACCGCCGTATTCTGTCGGATTTGTGGTTTCCTCATTTCGAATGTCCAGTCCACTGTCCATAGTGCAGATAGTCTATGATTATACGTAAGATTACGATGGCCGCACATTCCGCACTCCCAGAACCGGTTCAGGGCTCAGGTGCATGTGAAAAATATTTGCATCGTTTGTTCGAATCATGGATACCGATCTAGGGGGTTGATTCCCTGTTACGAAAGGGAATTCCCAATACGTTGACTCGATGGCGAAGCAAAATTCTTCGCAGATGGTCGAGAATTTACCAATTTTGACGAACGAACCGTTGTATAAATTTCGATTCGAAGTTCTACGTGAGCGAATACAGCTTCGATTCTAGGTTATCGAATCTACGTACAATCTCAAGTTAAACTACTGGTAATGACCATTACTCATCTAGTCGCCTTCCTGAATTTATTCGTAAAAAAACTGGTTTCTCGGGTGAACATGAGAACCACGCACGCGTTCCATAGACTATCTCTAACGTCGTCGTGGAAATAGCGGTCGTGACGTAATTGTGTTTTTTTTCTTCTTTAGAAATGGTTAATTCCCAAATGTAGGTACGTCATTTTTTTTGAGGAAATTTTACTGCAGAAATTAGTCGACTACGAAGGACACGAGGTATAATAAAGCTCGCGTTATTCTATTTAAGTATCGTTTTTTTTTTTTTTTTTTTTTTTTTTTTTGGTTGCCAGGTCGGTTCTCGAGGAATCAGTACCATGTACTTAGTACCTACCTATTTAATTTAGCTAATTTTTTGCGATATCTTCATACTACATTACGTACTTCCAGCAATTTATTAGTGTTCCCCTCTATCCCTCACACACAGACCATAATTACTTCGTCCATCAATCCCCACTCGTAAAGTTTTCTCCTCACAAGTTCAAAGTTAATCATATATATACTCGTACAACGAGGAATTAGTATATCTATTTAAAAAAAAAAAAATCGTCGATACTGATGCATTGTGCCCTATACCTGATCACATGCATAAGGCACAGATATAGTTTATCATACCTATGCGTAGCTTATAGGCGCAATTATACTAATTATTTTTAATTATCTACCTATCGTATTAGTGCCAGAAGATTAAATTATATAATAGCGCATTTGCTCGCCGAGTAACTAAATTAAACCCTCGTATTACACGTTTTACCAGTAAATCGTAAATATTTTTACGAAGAGTCGTTTATAGACGCCGATGCGATGCCTGCCTGTACTCGTAACTACGTCACTTATCTGCTGGTCGTTTCAGTACAAGTGGTACCTCTACCTGAATCTATGATGCTCGGCTCTATAAGAACTAGTTTAATAATAGTATTGCCTTTGGGCTTCTGCGTCATTCACCTTCGAAAATATACTCGTAATATGGATTTGAGATCTAATCAATGATGGCTTCCCTATCAAAATAAGAATACTTAGTGCTATTCCGTGTGTAAACCGCAAGAAATACAATTTAGAAGATTGGTAATTTTTGCGGAGGTGGGGAATTTTTTTCAATTTGAAATGAGCTGAATTACGAAGAATGACGTATTGAGGTGTAAACATTCAAAATATTTGTATCTACTCGTTCATTCATTCATTCAAAAAAAAATACTCCGACTCGAAAAAGAAGAAGTTTTTAACGAAATCAAGGTATTAATGATCCTAATCAAATTTTTTTAAAGAAGAAATTGAAAAATTTTGTTTGAATAATTTTGAATAAATTATCAAAAAATTGTTACCGAGTAAAAAACGAAGAAATGTTGTTTCGAAGAAAACTTGAGTAAATTAAATTTGAAAAAAAAAAAAAATTGTTTTCAACAAAATTTAAAAAAAGAATTTGTGGAAAATTTTTAGAAAATGATTTTTATGAAATTAAGAAAAGTCGTTTTTAAACAAAGTAGGTATTGAAAAATCGTTGAGTATAGATAAGTAAATTAGATTTGAATCAAAATTTAAAAAATAATTAATGCCAAAATGATGAAATATAAAAATTTTAAGCAAGTGGGAAAAAATATTTTTTGAAGAATAATTCAAAAAACGTTTTATAACAAAATACTTAGTAGAGTTTTGTTGTTTGAATAAAATTTTAGTAAATTGTCTTTCTATCAAAATTTCAAAAAATTTGTTTTTAGAAAATATGATACCTAATATAAATTTAACAAAATTAAAAAAAAATCGTTTCTAGTCAAAGTTACAAAAAATAATTTTTGTATAAATGGAAAAAAAAAGTTTTTCATTTAAAATTTATAAAATAGTATTCAAAAAATTTTAATCTATTTAATTGAAAAAAAAAAATTGTTTTTAGCCAAATTGATGACTAATAATTTGGTTCGAACAAAATTTAAAAATATATTTTTTCCTGCCAAAACTTCAAAAATCGAAAATTGAAAAAATGATTTTTGAACAAAAATTCCAAAAACGATAGATATATATTTGATTTTTTTAAATTTTGGCAAAATTTGAAAAACTACTGAAGAAATTTATGAATTTTTAACGAGATCTTAAAAAATCTGATAGAATGCCAAAATTCGAAAAAAAAAAAGTTTTTGAACAAAACAATTAATGTTTGGTTTTTAACGAAAATTTAAATAGATTGGATTTTCATCAAAATTTAAAATAAATTGTTTTTAGATAAAATGATGAAACTTATTATTTCGACAGAATTAAAAAAAAAACTAGTCAAAATAACGTTACAAAAAATTAATTTTTAAGAGAAATAAAAAAGAATTTTTTTTTTGATAATACGGTAAGTATTCGAAAAATTTTAATTAAACTGTGATAACCGTTTTAAGAAAAACTGATTAAACAAAATTCAAAGAAAAAAAATTGTTTTTAAATAAACTTTGAGTAAGTAAAATAAATTATAAAATTTTAAGATTTTCTTTGGGCAGATTATGAAAAATTCTATTTCAACAATATTAAAAAAAAAAAAAAACTCTAACGCAGTTAACGCGTTAGAAAAGCTGATTTTCTATTATTTAATTTAATTTTTATTTATTCTATTTTATTATTTTTTTTCAAAATTTACGTAAATTAAAATTATCTTTATGTACTTAGTGATAAAACGTTCATCAATTGATAATTTTAAAATGATTTAAAAAATTATGCAATTTACAGCCAGCCATTTTTGATACATAACAACTTTTGATAAGTTTTAAACCAATAAGAAACGACATCATCATAAAAAGTAGGCAGTTAGATAGGCATTGCAAAAGTTTTCAATTTTTAAAACTTTGCTAGCCATTTATTTTTCAAAAATGGGAAATGAAGAACAGCTGTTTGTTTTGAAATTTTCCATGGCGAATTTCTCGAGAACCGGTTCTTAAAATGGAAAAATGTATAGAACCTTTTTTGTGCGTCTTTTTAAGTACTATCAAAAAGGTTATTTACTAATTTCGCGTAATCGCTTAATTTTAGGCGCTAGAGGCATTTGAAAATTTCAATTGCTAATAACTCGAGAACCGGTTCACCGATTTTTCTCAAAAACAATAGGGTTCTATTCCCAGCAGTAACAAACCTCTCATGAAAATTTCAGCTCAATCGGTTAATTCTTACTCGAGTTATCGTCTGGACAAATTTTGGAGATACATATATATATATATATAAAGAAATACCAAAATGCGAAAATCATGTCAATCGTCTTATTTTGACCCAAAACGTCGAGAAAAATACCCCTCACCCCCAACTACCATCATCACGTCAAAGTTAATAGCTGAGTTTCTCTTTAGAGAAAATCAGCTAAAATTGTTCCCAATAAAAGTTGCAATTATCAATTTTAAAAAATGTTTTTGGGATAGTTAGGTAAGTTACCTAAAATTGAGAAAATTTAATTTTAAAATAATACCTACTTACGAATTATTAGGGTAACCGAAAATATTTATTTATTCGTCTGAAATATGTGGTTATAAATCTCGAAATATGTGCAAAATATTTCTTTAAAATCCTAAAATATGTACTAATATTTTTTCAAAAAGCCAAAATATGTGCAAATATTTTTTTAAAAAGCTAAAATATGTGCAAATATTTTTTTTAAACCTAAAATATGTGAAAATAGGTATATTAATTTTTTTTCCTTTTTTTTCAATTTTGAATTCGTATATAGGTAGGAAGGTACATGTTTTAATATATCCACAGTAGGTACTCCCTAAAGTGTAAAAAATTGACTTGTTGGTAGATGAAACAATACCATCGGTCCATCATCTTTAAATTTACGGTCGTGGCCTCCAATTAGAGTGGTTCTTCGGGGGGGGGGGGGGGATAAAACTACTGAAAATTTTCACTCACTACTAAAAAATAGAAAATAGTATGTTGCCCGAGCGTAGCGAGGGCAAAATTTTTTCAAAAATTACGGTTTTGAATGAAAAAATATTCATTTTCTGCATATTTTAGCTGGAAAAAGGGGTGAAAATGGCAAAAACCAGGGGTGGAAATGAGAAAATGTTAAAATATGTAAAAAATATGTGCTAACCTCAAAATATGTAAAAATATGTGCTAACATTTTTTTATATGTTCATCAGGGTGATGTGATTCGTCGAGAAATATTGAAACTGCCGAGCTAAATAGCTGGCAAAAAAAGTTATAAAAAAATGCGTTCGGTTACCCTACAAATTATTCTTGAAGTGAACTTGAGTTTTTAGATGAATTTGTAAAAAAATCATTTCAGCAAAATTTAAAAAAATAAGAAATTAATAGGTAGTTTCTTGAGAAAATTTGAAGAAAGTTTTTGAACATTAATTGTTGGACTATTTAAGCAATTTTAACAAAATTCTGAAGGACTGTTGTAAAAAAAATATTTTGAACAATTTGGACCAGATTTTAATGTTTTTTTTTTTTTTTTTTTAATAAGGAAAAAATGAGTAGGGCCCGTATTTTAAAAATTTCCTTATGCTTAAGGCGAAGCGTTCTTACACAGACCAAGTAGTTTTGTTTATTTTTTCCATACAAATAAATGGCTGCTCGATGTAAATTGACACGATACATATGAAATCGCCTCGCCTTAAGGTCAATGTTTGCTTAAGAAAATTTTTAAAATACGGGCCTAGGTTTAGTTTTGAAAAATTTTATTGCGGTGTGCATGTTTTTGAATAGCAGGTAATTTTTTAAAAATGTGTTTTTAACACAATATTGAAAAAAAAAATTAAATAAAATTTTAAAAAATTGGATTGGTTCAAAATTTTAAAAAGGAATTTTTTTAATGCAAAATTTTGGAAAAAAATTGTTTTTGTACCTAAATTACTTTCTGTAAATTCGCCTTTAAACAAGATTACCTATTGTATGTTTTTGAAAGTAGGTAATTTGAAAAAAATGAAGAAAATGTGAGACTTGTATTTGATAAAATTTCTCAAAAATAGTTGGGCCCTGTTCATCATTTTTTCAAAAAATCAGTTATGTTTCAATTTTTATTTTTTAATAAATTTTTTCATACGAATTTACGATGTATGGACCATTGGTTATGAATAAATTCTTTTCTTTTTTAAAGAAAATTGTGTAAAAAAAAAAAAAATAATACCTTGGCATAAGAAATAATTTTTGAATAATTATTAGAAATTAATTTCCATATTAAAATTTTAATACGTTCTAAGTTGAATTTAAAAAAAAATGATCTACTTAATTTAAAAAATCTCATCTCTAAAAAATTAAAATAATGCTTTTAAAAATCAACAAAATAGTTTAATTCATTCTTTCCAAGTGTTTATTTTGCGGAACACCTTGTAAAGTGCCTTTTCACCATCACTCTCGACGAATAGGAAATCCCAGCTACACGAATTAATCCATAAAACTCGCAGGGGAAAAAAGGTAACTTGTAACTAATACCCCACAGTCCCCACACAATATACACGTCCTGATCTCTATACTGACCACAAAATGACCAGAAATGATCTTAAGATAACCTAGACCTGAATACGTCGATAAATTAATCATCATCTCATTGTCACGTTATTCAGATCAACTTCTTGTCTTTTCGCTGAAACCACTTCAAGTAAAAAAAAAATTATTGCAAAAACATCGGCTAAATTTTTTTACATTGCCCAGAACCACCTAAACCCGATGATTATAGAGATTTTTTCGTAATCGTAGTACGTATCCGGTGCTGGGAAATTATTCGCATCTGGCAGGTGTTGGTGTGACTGAAGGCCGACGAATAAAAATGAAATTTTCTGGGTATATAATTTATTAATTTGATTGCGGGTAGTAGTACTTTGACTATGGTAGGTCCAAGTGGAAACATACGAGTACTTTGTACAAGAAGTGTGTGATTTATTACACTTGAGAGTCGCGAATTGCCATAGCATTGGCGAAATTTTAATTGCTTACTTATTTTTATGCAATGAAGATTTTTTTTTAGAAATTTTAATGTGAGTAGGTGTCCTGTGTGGTGTACTGGTGTATATTATTATAATTATTGCGTTAATTTTTCCCAAGGCGGTGTTTTTGCTACTATACAATCGTTCCGAGCGATGAATTATTCATCGGTCTAGTTTACCTACAATTCTATAAACGTACATTTATAGACTTACTCGGGTGCTCGAATTTAGTGAAATTACAAAGCAGAACACATTTTGATCAAAAATTTTGACCAAATCATGTCAAACCCTTCCCTCCCCCCATTTCGGGTAGTTTTAGATTTTTTGCTGGGTGTTTGATATTTTCATAGGCTTTGAAAACATATAAATTTTCTCAATATTTCGCTAGAGTTGTGAAAACTAAAAATCAATTCGATTTTACATTCATCCTATTCCTAATTAAACTTTTTTTTTGATAATTTGACATGAAAATATAAAAGTATTTTTTATTCCAAGAAAATTTAAATACTTTTTTTTCTCAAAAAACTGAGAATTTCCCCTCTAAAAATGAAAGATTTCATTCTAATCAAAAAAAAATTTACTATTTCTTTTTTTTGAAAATTTGAGAAATATATCTGCCCACTTTTACTTTGGAAAAACTCAGGGTTTTCCCAGAGAAATTTAGATTACCTAACTGAAAAAATTTTCCCAAAAAATAAGAGATTTCATTGCAAACAGAATTAACAATTTTTTTTGCTCCAAAATATTTGGCAATAATCAAGATTACCTAGCTATTTTTTTCAAAAAAAGTAAAGATTTTTTTGTTCTTTCTTTTTAAGAGAATTTTCTTTCATTATTTTGTTTTAAAAAAAATTGATAGATTTTTTTATATAAAAATTTGAAAAATATTAGGCATATTTCAGAAAAACAGAGAAATATATTTGAAAGGTTTTTTCTTCAAAATATTTGGGGATTCTTGAAGTTTTATTTTTAAAAAATGAAAGCTTTCTCTCTGCATAAAAAATAGACTTTTTCTCAAAAAATACATACAAAAAAAGATTTTGTCGCCATAAAAATTGGATTTTTTTTAAATTGAAAAAATTCTCTTTAAAAATTTTTAGAATAATTTTCAAATTGTTTATAATATAACCTACTTCAGAAGAACTGAAGAGAAGATCTACTTTGAAGAACGGAAATCTAAAAAAAAAAAAAGTTTCAACTTTTCTACAAAATTGGACGATCATTAGACATTTTTTCAGTCATTCTGAAACTTTTATTTTTTTGAAGATCGATTTTTTAAAATGAATTTTCATTTTTTTGCATCATAAAAACTAAATATTTTTCAAAAGAAAGTGGTTCCAAAAAATTCAGGTGAGTATTTTTTATCCAAAGAAATTTGAAAAAAATTGTTTTTTTTTTTCTATGAGAATGTGAACTTTTCTTCTATAAAAAATTACAAGATTTTTTTCCTCCAAAAATTTGAATAAATATCTCCTCTCCCCTCCCCTTCCCTCAAAAATTGAGATTCGTTAAATAACCTTCTTTTTTTCAAAAAATTCGAATTTTTCTTTCTGGAAATGATCCAGGATTTTATCGTGAACAAAAAAGAGGGGTTTTTCTTTCAAAAAATGTCAGATCTGTTTTTTTTTTTTTTTTTTTTTGAGATTGAGATTAAGATTAGGTGATTAGAAATTTTTCTTTAAAAATGAAAAATTTCATTCTAAACAAAGAAGATTTTTTAAACTATTTTTTCCAAAGAAAAATATGGGTACGAAAAATTCAGTTTTTGTTTCTCAAGAAATTGATGAAAAAAATATCCCCAAAAATGAGAGATACTTATAGAAAAACAGTTTTTTTTGCTCCAAGACATTAGACAGTAATCAAGATTATCTATGAGTTTTATCAAAAAAAAATCACTAATTTTTTTCATACCAAACAAAAATAGAAATTTTTCCTCCAAAAAATAAAGATTTCATTGTTCTTTCTTTTTAAGATAATTTTTTCATTATTTTTTCTGCAAAAAAATTAAAAGATTTTTTTTATCCAAAAATTTGAAAAGATATTAATATTTCAAAAAAAATAAAGAGATACCTATATATTTAATTTAATTTGTTTTTTTAACAGAGTGTAGTTTACAAAGCACCATATTTCAAAAAAAAACTGAGAAATTTTCTTCTCCATTTTTTTTCTTCAAAATATTTGGGGAGTAGGTACCTATTAAAATTTCATTCGAAAAAAATGAGAGAACTTTCTGCATAAAAATTTTTTTCTCAAAAATGACGAGAGAGGAGAGGGAGGGTTCTAATCGAAATTTTTGTTATAACCAAAATTATTTTTAGAACCTCAATCTACATCTTTTGTTTGAAAATTTTTTCAATTGGAACCCTCCCACCTCTTTAATTTTTCTTGTCAATACATGGATGATAATAATTATTGAAAATTGGGGAGAGGTGAGGGTTGAATTGAAAAATATTTTCAAACAAAAGATATAGATCAAGATTTTAGAAATAATTTTTGTTATTATAAGAATTTCGATTACACCCTTCCCTTCCCTTCCCTTCCCTTCTCTCTAATTTGGCATATTACAGAGACACTCTTTATTGAAAAGTAAAACGAGAGAGAGAGAGAGGTAGGGATTGAACTAAAAAAAATTTCAATGCAAAAATTGTAGATTAAGATCATAAAAATAATTTGATTTATTATAAAAATTTCGATTTTGACTAGCCCCCCCCCCTCTCCACTCTAATTTCTTATTAGACGTTTATGTACTTTTGTACTTGAAAAAATTCAGCAAAATCTCGATTTTGGCAATGCAAACTATAGGAACTAGTCGATTCGAGCACTGCACTTACTGTTATAAGGGCAATGGCACTTCTTGCACTCTCGTCGTGTTTCGTCAATGATCGGTTTCGGTGTCCTCTTCATCTAGTACGATCCACTGTCCAACGAGACGTCGACGTGGTAGCACGTGCAGGTGCAAAGGTCGCGTTAATCGTTTCGCGAACGATTCAATCTGTCGTTGGCGATATCGATCGATTAAATAGACACATGAAACTAATTTGGTAACATTTTTTAAGCCATCGTTGGTCCGAATCGATTACACAGCAACGAATTGTTTTCTGTTGTCGCGAATCGCAATTACAGCGTAACCGCTTTAACGAGCTACCAAATTACTTGTTTAACGCGCGCATTACGCCAGTGGAATCTACACCTTCGAAATCAAATGTAAACATTCCGGCGCATTGGCCAAATCCCACTTGCGAGAAAATTTTGCAATGTCAAACACAATACATTGGTGTGGAAAATCAGGCCGGAATTTCTTTCCAACGACGACGACGACGCGACGACGGTCAGTAACAAGTACTTTGTCTGCGACTTGTGGACTCTTATAAGGCGCACAACAATCGACAATGTCGCAACATGTCGAATCGAGTTTTATTCGCGAGTTGGTGGAAAAATACCTACCTACAACGGTAATAAGCATATCAAATCGTGTGGACCGCAATGTAAGAGGGTATGACCTGGGAAATCTAAATGTACGTAATTTCGTACTCGTACACTGCGCTTATTGCTTCGTGCGGTTATTTCCATCGACATCGACGACGCTGCCGCAAAAAAGAATCAAGTTCAAGGTAAATGACCCAGGCAGGCAGGTTCCAGATGCACTAAAAAAACCAGTATCGCGTAATTCGCGATAAAGAAGCGTGCGTGAGACCTGCATACGCAGCATTTTGTAACCCTGCGGCCTCCGGGGGATGTGGTATAAAGGAAACGAATCATATATCAGGATGACTAAATTACTCGTTAAATGTGTATTCGCGTGTCTCTACAAGTATCAATTATCGTATTGATTGTGAGAATGGCCTTTAAATGCATTATGGGTACTTTTTCGCTCGACTCAAAGTATTTCTTCTTTGCTCCACGCCGATGAGTTCGCGATAGGTTTTGAATTTCATCGCTCTGTAGGATGCAAGGACGTAGTACTTTTGGATCCGGTTCAAGGTTTTGAACTCGTATTGTTCGAAATGGACATAAATCCAAATCAAACCCCCTCGTCTTGTATGGCAAAAAAAATACGTTGGTGCGATCGAGTTGTTAAAAACGATTTTATGATTAATTCGTAGTCTGGGACGTATTTTTTAAAAAAAGAACTGGGGTTCCATTTTTTTTGAAGCCCTAGGCCCACTACCCTTAACAAAAAAATTTCATATCTTTGTATTGTACCTAAAGCTCCAATTGAAAAAATTTTCAAACAAAAGTTGTAGATTGAGGTCCTTGGAATAATTTTGGTTATAACAAAAATTTCTATTGGACCTCTCCCTCCCCTCCAATTTCGCATAAAACGTATGAAAATCGCCAGATCATTTTCATTTTCCCAAAAAGTTTTAATATATTTGTACCTGAAGCTCCAATTGAAAAATTTTTCAAACAAAAGTTGTAGAGCGTGGTCCTTGGAATAATTTTGGTTGTAACAAAAATTTCGATTGGACCCCTCCCTCCCCTCCAATTTTGCATAAAACGTATGAAAATCGCCGGATCATTTTCTTTTTTGCGGTTTATGCAAAATTAGAGGGGAAGGAGGGGTCCAATCGAAATTTTTATCATAACCAAAATTATTCCAAGGACTTCAATCTACAACTTTTGTGTCACAAATTTTTCAATCGGAGCTTTAGGTACAGAGATAGAACAAAAAATTTATAGGGGTGGATCCTCAATAAAGGGAAAATGTGGAAAATGAAATATACTCGTTCGCTGTTTTGTTTATTTGTTTTTTCGAATTATAATTGAATCGACTATTTACAGAATCCTTTTTCCACCCCTTGGCTGTGCCCCTTGCTCAAGGTACGTAGAGGTGACTGCTAGCTCCACAAGTTGAATTTAAAATAAATTTTCGTACTTACTATGCAAACTTGAGAGAGAAAGAGGGGTCTAATCGAAATTTTTGTAATTACAAAAATTATTCCAAGGACCTCAATCTACAATTTTTGTTTGAAAATTTTTCCAATTGGAGCTTAAGGTGCAAAGATGTGACCCTGGGAAAAAAAGGGCCTCCAAAAAATGGAACCCTATACATAGCTCATTTTTAAAAAAATACTTTCTAGATTACGAATCAATCATAAAATCGCTTTTAACCTCTCGATCGCACGGAAATTCCATTAGAGACTATAGACTATAATAGGTCTGCACCTCGAAGTGGAATTTCATACCTTACTTTTGATAAATTCGTCGCTCGTTAAAATTATGGTAATTTTTTTCTAATAAATAGACCTCTCAGGATAAATGACTGATGGATCTGCTGGCAGTACGTACAGGTTAGATTTTTTTTCACCTTCTTTGAATTTGGATTTTAATCAAGTTAAGCGTTAATGAAGCTCCAGTAGTGTCCGGATTTTTATTACGAGTATGAGTATTTTGAATGTTGTAATTTTTTACTCGTGAAGCTATAAATACTTATGTTTGTTTCTTTTTTTGAATGCGACGGTTGTGTTGTTTTGAATTTTGAATTAATTTTTCAACTTTCGAGTATCGTTGTCGTTGTTCATATCGGTGTCGGTTTTTTGATGTCTGCGTGTTTTCTTTTTTTTTCTACAATTTAAGTAGCCGAATTTTTCGCAATGTAATTAAACATAAAATGTATGGATACTGTAGATTGTAGTTTATTGGAGGGAGATGAAGGGGATATTTGCAGAATTCTACAAAGTTACATTCTATAATAACGAGTCTTGGAAATGGAAAAAATGTAAACAGCAGTTAGCAATTAAATTTTTTTTGACTCAGAAGTAGGTAAATTTTATGATAATTTTATATATAAATATAGGTAACTAGATATCTATCCCTCAATAGCACTTGAAAAAATTCAAACAGCAAAAAAAAAATCTTTCAATCAAAAATATAGAGCATTGAAAATTAATTATTTTTGCCTTTGGGCAAATTTTTTTTTGCATTCGCTGTTTTTTTTCAGCTCTTCGCTTCGTAGTCAATCAGCGATCTGCCTTTTATAGTAAACCAATCAGCGAATAGCGAACTTCTTTCTTAACGAAGCTAACGACAAAATTTTTTAGATTAATTTTTTAAAACGATTTTTCAAAATTTTCTTTCTGATAATGAAGTAAAGATGGGAATATTTTTTTTAAATACGTACTTATGTAGTTATGATGAAATTTAAAAAAAAAATTGGAACTTCTTTAAAAATTGTATTTTATTTATTTTATTTCCTAGTAGGTTAAAAAATTTTAATTTTAACTTGAAAATTTTCAAAATATTGTTTTGGGATTTTTTTATGATCCAAAAATTTATTTTTTGCTTCAAAGAAAAATAAAAATTGAAAAATCACCAAAAATAGAGAATCTTTAAAAATGAGAATTCCCAGAAAATTTGGATTTTTTTCTCCAAAAATTCAAAGAAGATGAATTGAGAAATAAATATTTTGTAAAAGATTTATCTTTCTTTAAAAAAAAAATGTTTTTTACGCTGACTTCAAAAATAAAATTGAATTTTTTTATTTCTAGAAAATTTCGATTTCTTTCTCAAAATAAAATGAAGCAAAAAATTGGGATTTTTCTTTGATTTTTTTTTCTAAATTAAAAGAAATGAGTATCTACCTACCTACCTACCTAAATAATGTTTTTTTTTTTTTTTCAAAGAAATTGAGATATTTTTGTCTAAGGTATAGGTATTATTTTGGTTCAATTGTTAAAAAAAAAATGAAAGATTTGAATTCAAAGAAAATGTTGGAAAATTTGTCTCTTTTAGGTATTTTGAAAAAGATTGTTTCTTTTTTATAAAAAATTTAAAAAAAATTTCAAATAAAATTTACTTAAAGAAAAATAGGTAGGTAATATTTTTGCTAAAATTTTAAAATTACCACTTACATATTTGGTTTCAAACTGAAAAAACCCAAACCTTAAAAGTTAGGGTATTTAACAAGTACCTAGGTAAAAAAAATTATAGAGACTGAAAAATCGTTCTTGACGAAATTTAAAAAATTCGATGAAGTTTTCAAAGTACGAATAATTTTCAAAATTTTCAAATAATGTAATTCATTCAATTTTATTGGAAAATAGGTAGTTGAAGGAGAAAGAGAAAAAAAGAATAAAACTGAAAAACTAAAGGAGTGAAGAGCAAAATGGGGGGGGGGGTTGAAAAAAAGGAAAAAGGGGGAATTGTTTTTTAAGAATCTTCAGATTATTTTGAAGTGTGAAATCATAGCTTTTTTGATTAAGTTATAATCAAATAGTTCTTGAACGATTGGTCCGATTTTTGAATCAAAACAGAATCATTTTGTCGTTGGTAAATTTTTGATTCAGTTTCGAATTTATTCGGTCAAAAAAATCATAAAAAATGCAATAATTTGAAATCGAATCATTTGTGAACGATTAAACATTTTTTTTATTATTCAAATTTTTAAAATAATTTTATTTTTTATAATTATTTTTGTATTCATTTTAAATCGAATCGTTCATGAAGGAATGATTCAGTTTTGAATTGAATCATTCGCGAACTAATTTTTCATTTCTCCCCTCCCCACTTACCCCGAAACTACTCATGCTCACTGAGAATTTATGATTTTAATATTTTTGATTTGAAATTTTCGGTGCTTTCACGAAGATTTTGGTAAATTACTCGTTTGAGATTCCAACTGTTTTTTATTCTTTATTTTCTTTATTTTGATTTTTGATTCATTAAAAATCTAATCATTCATATAAAATGTTGAAGATTTTTTGAATTTATTCATTTTTAATTTAAAGCATTTTTGGTAATTTTCGAATTTATTTCAAATCGAATCATTCGCGAACTGATTTTTTTTCCTATTTTTTAAAGTTTTTTTATGAGGTAGTTAGGTAAGTAACAATTTCAAATGTTTGTATTTTTCAGTGTATTCGATTTTATTTTTAATCGAATTATTTGTGAACCTCACTTTTGTGTTGAATCATTCATCAACTGATTTCTTTCCTCTTTACATATCGTCAAGTGATCGCATTTTTAAATTAAAAAATGTCATCATTTTACTGTTTATTTCAAAACGAATCAGTTCATAAGCAAAAGATTCGCCTTTTTTCTTCTTGCTTTGAAAAAAAAGAAAAAAGTTAAACATGATTTTAATTTTCTGATTCGAACCTTTTTGATCTTTTCACAAAGATTTAAGGCTGATTCATTAACGAAATAAAACAAGTTTTATCGCATAAAATTGAAAGAAAAAAAATGCAAAAATATTTTTACGTACTTCAATCTTGAAAAGATCTCTTATCAGTGAAAAAAAATATACACACACGTGGAAATTATTGCACAATAAGGGCGCACAAAATTCAGAATCGCGTGACGCACTTTATAGGACTCGATTGATTTTTTTTTTATAAAAGTGATATCGTAATGAAAAGAAAATCAAACAATAAACCGAAAAAAAAACGGTAGTAAATTTATTTAAAATCACTAACGACGAATACGCATAATAAGTAATTATGAAAACTCCGTCGATCACATGCACATTGCACACGCACAAGTAGATGATTGTGCTAATTCGTTTATGACTTATGAGAACTTGAAATAGGTAAACTGACTGTGTGGTAGCCGAGGTACAACATGACGAGGGAAGAATCGGCAAGAACTAGACAAATATCCCTCCTCCGACTCCGAGAATCGATTCCCTGCGAGACGGTAAACAAGCCGCGAGGTGTTTTTTTTTCGCGAATTATTCAATATTTAGGTATATTTTTCTTCGATTCGGTCGGTTTAATTAATTCGTCGTTTTTAAGTCGAGAATGCTATGAGATGTTTATGAAAATAAGGTGGGATTTTGTTACGTGTCTTGCGTGATGGTGCATTGAAGGTTTCAATCGGATTTGTTTGTTGAAGTTTACATAATTTGCTTTACACAAAAACACTAAGGTAATAACGGGGTTTTCTTTCACAAGGCGTTTTTAGAAGCTAGCTTCTTGCTTCTAAAAATGCTTCGTGAAAACCCCGTTAATCTATCAATTTCTCCGATGGTAGCTCTCCATAAACGCAATCTTAGAATGAGCAGTCCAGTTATAAATATCGTCGAAGCTTTCCCCTCTAGAAAAATACAAGGCCTTGAGAAAAATAGTTAGATAGTCACCAGAAAACAAAACTTTATTCAATGAATATGAAAATCGAACAATACATATATGTACACAAAAAAACAGTAAGAATAAAATATGAAAAATTAGCGAATATTAGACTTTATAGCTGGGTCGCTGGGTCTGTTTAGTAGCCAGCAAAGTTATATAGAACAAGATAGTTACCACACTCCCCATATGAAAAATGCAATTCTTTTCTGCCACTCTTACGGCGGGCAAATCGCTCACTATAGAGCGCGCTTGATACGACGGGTGATACACTCTTATCAAATCATCATATGAAATGTGAAGTGATTAACCATGATCAACTGTTGCATGTGAAATTTTTTAATGTGAATTGAAACATTTATAATGATTTAAATATTTAGTTATTGATAAAATGGCCTATTGTTGTGTTCCTAATTGTAAGACTGGGTATAAAAACAGCAGCAAGCGAGATAAAAATGGGGAAAAGCTACACTTATTCCATGTTCCAAAGGTAAGATTTTACAAAGTTTCATTACTTCACAAAAATTGAAAGGGAGGAAGGGGTCTAATCGAAATTTTTGTAATAACTAAAAGTATTTGTACAACTTCAAGCTACAACTTTTGTTTGAAAATTTTTTCAATCGGGCCCCTTACCCTCCCCCTGTTTTCAATAATGTATTTGAATGAGTTGGATTATCCAAAATTGGAGGGGAGGGAGGGGTCCAATCGCAATTTTTGTAATAACCAAAAGTATTAGCGAAACTTCAAGCTACAACTTTTTTTTGAAAACTTTTTCAATTGAGCCCCTCTCTCTCCACTTATTTTGCATAACACTCCCAAAATACTAATTAAAAATTGAAGGGGGAAGGGGAAATGGGTCCAATTGAAAAAAATTTGCAACAAACTTGTAGCTCAAAGTTTTAGGAAAAATTTTGGCCATGACAAAAATTGCGATTGGACCTCTCCCTTCCCTCCAATTTTGGATAATCCAACTCATTCAAATACATTATTGAAAACAGGGGGAGGGTAAGGGGCCCGATTGAAAAAATTTTCAAACAAAAGTTGTAGCTTGAAGTACTAGGAATAATTTTGGTGATAACAAAAATTTCAATCGGACCCCTCCCTCCCCACCAATTTTGGATAATCCAACTCCTTCAAATACATTTTTAAAAACAGGGGGGAGGTAAGGGGCCCGATTGAAAAAATTTTCAAACAAAAGTTGTAGCTTGAAGTTGTACAAATACTTTTAGTTATTACAAAAATTTCGATTAGACCCCTTCCTCCCTTCCAATTTGACTATAAAGTATTATGTAGCACTGGACTTATGCATTATATGTATCACCCGTCGAATGCAGCGCTCTCAGTGATGTACTTTGGCGAAATGGGCGTGGCTAACCGGAGTGTGGTAACTATCTTGTTCTATATAACTTTGGTAGCCAGAGTTGGCTGTTTTTAAACAAAAAATTTGGTAGTTTTGAAAATTTCAATTGGAACCCTCTGTCTTGTAATTTTTATTTTTCACAATCACAATATCAACATCAATACTTATTATTCGAAATTAGAGAGATATGAGGGGTGCAATCAAAATTTTTGTAATAATCAAAATTATTCTCAGAATCTTAATCTACAACTTTTGTTTGAAAAAAATTTCAATCTACCCTCTCCCTCTCCTCCAATTTTGAAAAATGTGAGTATTTACGCAGTATTATACAAATTTAGACGCGAAGGAGGGATCTAATCGAAAATTTTATAATGACCAAAATTATTTTTCAAATCTTAATCTACAACTTTTGTTTCAAACATTTTTCCGTTGGACCCCTAGCTTTCCTTTAAATCACATAATTTTCATTTTTGTAAAAAATTATTTCAAGTCCATCATACAGTATGATCATATGATGACGTCATGTTGCCGAAGCCATCTGCATTTAGCACGATCCAAAAAGGATAAATCTAGTTGTGAATTGTGATTGGTCGCAAACTAGCCATACATCACGAACCTTCTTCAAGTATTGCGTTTTAAGGCATAGCATACCCGGACCCCTTCGCGTTTGGTAGCTTTTTATCAAAAAACTAGTGCGCGGAACGCGAGATTTTAAGGAGGGTGCATTTCACACTGTAACACAATCATCCTCACCACCGACGAACGTTCGCGAACTGATCCTTTTTGCAACTCTTGAATTTTACCAAGTCCAGCGCGCGTCACTACATCTGTACTGGATATCAAAATTGGAGAGGAGGGAGGGGTTCAATCAAAATTTTTGTTATAACTAAAATTATTCGCAAAACTTCAAGCTACAACTTTTGTTTGAAAATTTTTTCAAATGGACCCCTCCCTCCCCACCAATTTTGGATAATGTAACTTGGCTTAGTCAAAATAAGTTACATTATCCAAAATTGGTGGGGAGGGAGGGGTCCATTTGAAAAAATTTTCAAACAAAAGTTGTAGCTTGAAGTTTTATGAATAATTTTAGTGAAGACAAAAATTTTGATTGAACCCTTCCCTCCTCTCCAATTTTGATATCCAGTAGCTACGTAGTGACAAGTGCTGGACTTGACACATTCATAGTGTCCATAGACGCAAGTTAAAAACTTCTCCATAATATTATCCGATTTCGAGTCCATCACGAACAAATATTAATATATTATTAATGCCATTTTATCGAATTAAAATTATTATATATCTATTGTATTTGTATCATGATTTGTATTTTTAGGAATTAATCCATTCTGTTGATGACCATCCTGGCGATGATTTTTCTTTCGATGTCTACTTAACGACGTTCTGTTATTAAAGGTGGCCGAACATTGGCCGCAAGGGGTTTTCTCTGCTGCAGTAGCATTAATAGTACTTTTCAGAGGCCATTTAAGCTTGTGTACTCCGCGAATATGCCTATATAAATTACTATTGTGCGCAAATCTGTACACTAAAGCACCGATGATGGAAGTCCATTTTTTTTCGACTTCCTAGATTTTTATTGTTTATGAACCTACAAGTGTCCAAAATTCAAAAAACGTAAAAACCTCGAAGTTGAAAAAAAATGTGACTTCCATCATCGGTGCTTTAGTGTACAGAAATGCAGATCCACAATGATGACAAACAGCCATTTCGGCGTGAGGAAAGAAAATTAATTCGATGCATTCAAATTTCAAAAGTAATAAAAAATTGGAAAACGCTCGTAAAAAATATGCAAATGATAACCATTGTTTTGATATAACGTGAATATGCATATATGCGATAATGGGAATTGGTAAAATACACTGCATTACCCATTTTACGGACGTGGGACTATGGCGAGCAAAAGAGTTGATTTGCCCTTATAATTCGGTAAAACGCGCTAGGATGATTGTGTTACAGTGTAAAATGCACCCTCCCTAAAATCTCGCGTCTGCAGTTTGCATTTGACATTGACAACCCATCTTTCTTCTATATTATAGACAGTCAAGAGGAAGACGGAAATCTTCGTGCTAGCAAATCGGTACCCAAAGTTGTCCCGTCCATGTAGAGCGCGCTGCTTGTCAAACTCTCCCTCGTACTTCATGCGTTTTATACGCGTTTATATGGGGAAGGATTTGAAAAACACGTAATTTTTCATTTTTTAGGGGTTTAATTTTTTTTTGAGATTTTTTTTTCTTCAAATATATTTTTAATGCAATGTATACTAGCATTTACAGCGGAAACTCATTAAATATGATTAATTTGTACATCTATATCCGTATTAAACAGTACAATACTACATAGGTAGGTACTTGATATTCAAAATTAGAGATGAAGGACATGTCCTATCTGAATTATTGTAATGACCAAAATTATTCCTACGACTTCAAGCAACAACTTTTGTTTGAAAAGTTTTTTAATTGGACCCTTCCCTCCGCCAATTTTTATTTTTAGTAGCATAATATTATAGATAATTAGTAATTATCAGGGTTCGGATTTTCATGCTCGAGCATGTTTTTTTGTTTAATACTAGATCGAGAATTTTCAAGTTATCTTTACGTTTCAGAAAATTCTAAGTAAAATTGACCCAACTTGTTTTTGCATGTTTGAGCATATTTCACCTTTCAGCGCATATAAACGCATATTTTGGGTATTTTTAGGGAATATTTTAGGTTTTTCGAGAATATTTCACGATTTTCGAGTTTTTTCGAGCATATTTTGACAAATTTGCAATTTCTCACCTAAAAATTTAGCAAAACTGATACAGCTATTTTTTTTTCACCCGAATGTGCAACACTGGTGGTACTTTTTTGTATATGCCGGCTTGGCGAGTCGATTTAATTTTCAAACTTACCTACTTATTTTGATAAAATACAATTTCGTTATTTTCTCTGATTTAATTAGAATCAGTAGAATTACCAAATTAGAATTAGAATTAGAACGTTTTTTGCTTTTGAGTAAAAATAAAATTCATTTTTCGTTCTTTTTTGTGTAATTTCTCAATATGTGTTCTAAATACGTCCAATTATGAATCAAAATCATGTAGCTGGCGTTTTCCTCTTTAAATTGACACCCATATCGTTCGAGAATATTTTTAGGTTTTTCGCGCATATTTCGTGTTTTTTAAGGGAATTTTTATGCGCATATTTCCCGTTTTTTCGAGAAAGAATGTCCGAACCCTGGTAATTATCTATAATATTATGCTACTAAAAATAAAAATTGGCGGAGGGAAGGGTCCAATTAAAAAACTTTTCAAACAAAAGTTGTTGCTTGAAGTCGTAGGAATAATTTTGGTCATTACAATAATTCAGATAGGACATGTCCTTCATCTCTAATTTTGAATATCAAGTACCTACCTATGTAGTATTGTACTGTTTAATACGGATATAGATGTACAAATTAATCATATTTAATGAGTTTCCGCTGTAAATGCTAGTATACATTGCATTAAAAATATATTTGAAGAAAAAAAAATCTCAAAAAAAAATTAAACCCCTAAAAAATGAAAAATTACGTGTTTTTCAAATCCTTCCCCATATAAACGCGTATAAAACGCATGAAGTACGAGGGAGAGTTTGACAAGCAGCGCGCTCTACATGGACGGGACAACTTTGGGTACCGATTTGCTAGCACGAAGATTTCCGTCTTCCTCTTGACTGTCTATAATATAGAAGAAAGATGGGTTGTCAATGTCAAATGCAAACTGCAGACGCGAGATTTTAGGGAGGGTGCATTTTACACTGTAACACAATCATCCTAGCGCGTTTTACCGAATTATAAGGGCAAATCAACTCTTTTGCTCGCCATAGTCCCACGTCCGTAAAATGGGTAATGCAGTGTATTTTACCAATTCCCATTATCGCATATATGCATATTCACGTTATATCAAAACAATGGTTATCATTTGCATATTTTTTACGAGCGTTTTCCAATTTTTTATTACTTTTGAAATTTGAATGCATCGAATTAATTTTCTTTCCTCACGCCGAAATGGCTGTTTGTCATCATTGTGGATCTGCATTTCTGTACACTAAAGCACCGATGATGGAAGTCACATTTTTTTTCAACTTCGAGGTTTTTACGTTTTTTGAATTTTGGACACTTGTAGGTTCATAAACAATAAAAATCTAGGAAGTCGAAAAAAAATGGACTTCCATCATCGGTGCTTTAGTGTACAGATTTGCGCACAATAGTAATTTATATAGGCATATTCGCGGAGTACACAAGCTTAAATGGCCTCTGAAAAGTACTATTAATGCTACTGCAGCAGAGAAAACCCCTTGCGGCCAATGTTCGGCCACCTTTAATAACAGAACGTCGTTAAGTAGACATCGAAAGAAAAATCATCGCCAGGATGGTCATCAACAGAATGGATTAATTCCTAAAAATACAAATCATGATACAAATACAATAGATATATAATAATTTTAATTCGATAAAATGGCATTAATAATATATTAATATTTTGTTCGTGATGGACTCGAAATCGGATAATATTATGGAGAAGTTTTTAACTTGCGTCTATGGACACTATGAATGTGTCAAGTCCAGCACTTGTCACTACGTAGCTACTGGATATCAAAATTGGAGAGGAGGGAAGGGTTCAATCAAAATTTTTGTCTTCACTAAAATTATTCATAAAACTTCAAGCTACAACTTTTGTTTGAAAATTTTTTCAAATGGACCCCTCCCTCCCCACCAATTTTGGATAATGTAACTTATTTTGACTAAGCCAAGTTACATTATCCAAAATTGGTGGGGAGGGAGGGGTCCATTTGAAAAAATTTTCAAACAAAAGTTGTAGCTTGAAGTTTTGCGAATAATTTTAGTTATAACAAAAATTTTGATTGAACCCCTCCCTCCTCTCCAATTTTGATATCCAGTACAGATGTAGTGACGCGCGCTGGACTTGGTAAAATTCAAGAGTTGCAAAAAGGATCAGTTCGCGAACGTTCGTCGGTGGTGAGGATGATTGTGTTACAGTGTGAAATGCACCCTCCTTAAAATCTCGCACTGCAGACCTCTTAAAAACAATTCCATACTTTGCTAGTTGGTATGATTGTATAAAAACACCAAAGTGAATAATATGATTATGTATAAAACACCAAAGTGAATAATATAATAAATTAATAACAGGTATGCATTAAGTATAATTTGTAAAATCCTTTCACCTAAATTTTTTAAGTGCACTTTGGCAGCAATCAGTGGGAACCTTGATGCCAAGATAATGCTGCATCCTTTTTATTCATCAAACTAAAAGACAAGGTAAAGAAATGATAATCAATACTTATTTTCTTGAGAAGTAGTCATCTATTAACTATTTTCATTTGTAAAGTATAAATATATTTTTTCAATTTTTGATTGGAGAACTATACAAGAGAACAAGAATTGATATCAACTGTCTGAAATTCGACTGGTTCTTCAATTTAGTGCTGTTCTAAATCACATAATTACAATGCAATCCGCAATACAACTTGAAAAAACGGTAAGGAATTGCACTTATTGTATTTTTTTTTTTTTTTTCTTCGAACTAGGTAACAAAATTTTGTAACCTGTTGAAGTGTAACCTATCATAATTCCTACCAAAGCTCTCGTCTCTAATTTTGATAGTTTTTCTTTATTTTTATGCACATATGCAATACAACCAAATCGTTTCAAACTGTGTGAGTCTGTCTTTTTGCTCACCTAGAAACAGTTCAATTGGTTGTTGGAAATTTATTCCAGCATGAGGTGACCGATTATAGAT